>CM024590.1:24608881-25208881 GCA_014182565.1 Eucalyptus marginata
AAAGATGCCTCTTATTAGATAGACGATTCTTTTAATGTGATTGTTTAGTACGTCAACAAATACAAACGAATTACTGTGCAAACATAATATTGACCACTGTGAAATCATTCAAGATGAATGGCTTCGATTTGCAGGAAAAGTATGGTTACGTCCTGTAGACTTAATTACACATAATATTTCGTGTTTAGGAGATTTACACTTTGCAACGTGTGATTTGTCTACAAACAACGCTTTCCATTATAAACGGCGCAGCCTCATTATATTTCCGTTATTTCCTTTCTTTCCTATTGGTCTTTCTTTCGTCAATAGAAGAAATGTGTTTCATTCAATTATTTTAAACATAAATTTTTCCTTGATAATGCCCTTTGGTCCAATGAACAACTAGACAAGCAACAATATAGAGTAAAAGGTTTATAAATTAATTAGTGAAAACGAATTCGCTTACTTCATTTATCACATCGTTTTTTTTTAAATCAACAACCCTTCTTAATACCAACTCGCAAGTACAAATTTATGAAAGAACAAGACAAACTGATTTAAGAAACTTAAATCACTAATATTAATTGAAAAAATCGTCCTAAAACGATATTCGCAGCAAAACATGAGGTTTTCATTTCTCTCTCCTCTTTGCTATATTTGTCTTGGGCTTTTTCATTTTCTGATTTTCCCAGTGCTACGATAAAAATCTTCAATCCTCCACAAAGTTAAAATGAAAGCTTAGAAATGTAATTTAGATTAGATTAATAGAGATAGTAACAGTATGAATATATTTGATTTGCCAAAGTTATGATTGTTGATAGAATAATACTATGGATGCCGAATCTAATTATGAAACTGGCTACTGATCTATTGATGAGCCAGTTGTTCAAACTTCAAATACCCAATCATAATCAATTTCATCATTTAGTAAATCAATTTCATAAATTTAGTATTAACATTTCAAACATTGGCCTATATGGCAATTTTCATTGCTGAATGACCAAAAGCCACATGCAAAAACAAGGAAAAAGCTACGGTGGCTCCTGATTCCTTGAATTGGAAACCCGCCTTCTCCTTCCAACAAAGAGAACCTCCATTGCTAAGCCAATGAGCGCCCAAGTCAATTTGAATTAGCTTAGATAAGCATGATTAAATTACCAAAAAAGTTATAAAATTATTGCACTTGTGCCAACTCAGTCCTAAACCTTTTAATTTGGCCAATTTAGTTTTAAACCTTTTAGAAAATTGTTAATGTAGTCCATCCGACCAATTTTGATTAGAAATCATTGACGTGGGCATTAGTTATCCTACGTGGCACAATCAGTATTGATGTAGACAAATATTATTAATTTTTTATTTTTCTTCAAAAAAATTTTATTGATTTTTTGTACTTTTCTCTCCTTTTTTTCCCTTCTTCCTCTATTGGCCTCGGTGATGGCCCACGATCGTTCAAAGGCAACTATCAGCAAGAGGCAAGCTTGCCGTCCTTGGGCAAGGGTTGACCTCACTAGCTCCAATCAAACTTGTCCTTGCCAGCGTTAAGCAAGGCCAACCCTCCCTTGATGCTTGTGAGGCTGACCCTCACTAGAGGCCAACATGGGTCGCCCTCATTGTAGGCCAGCAAGGGGCAACCTCAGACGAGGCTGACTTGAAGCTAGTGAGGTCGACTAGTTGTTGACCACTGCCAAGGTTAGAGATCGATGGAGGAAAGAGAAAAAAGAAAAAAAAAAGAATAGAAAAGTATCCACACAGGACAGCTAGTATCCACATCAGTGATTTCCAACTATAATTAGTTGGATAAACTAATTGACAAAATGTGAAAATATTTAGGATTAAATTAATACAATTAAAAGGTTGAGAACCAAATTAAACAAGTGCAACAAATTTAAGACTTTTTCAATAACTATCCTCATTAAAAAATGATGGTTTTGCAGAAAAAATTACCGGAATTAAATCTGTTAAGATAAATAGACCATTCCATTTGGTGAGATCTATGTGGGATCCATATATGGTTATCGTATTTAATAGTTCAAATTTACTTCTAACATATGTAAGTTCATGTAATGATTTCTTCAAATTAGGAAAACTCACCAAACAAGTGGCTTTATTGATAGTATCAGCATCATAACTGGGCAGCTCGTCCGCAGTACCAAGAATGGAAAGCATCACGTCCATGAAATCTCGGTCACCTTCGGCCTCCCCGCAAGCTCTCTTGCGCTTGTGCTCATCCAGCCACCCTCCGACCACATCGTCCAATTCCTTGGCCGTCCTCTTCATCGCCTTAATATAACCTCCGATATCCAACCATCTCAAATATGGCAAGACATCGGACGCGACAAATTGGCCACTCAACACAAAGAAACTCTTCAGCGCGATCCGACACCTGTCGTTCTGGTCCTTGTCCTCCTCTGATGCCGTCGTCCCATCGGACTGCTTCCCCCCCACCATCTTGAAGATAACATTGAAGGTTAGGGCGTGAAACCAACTCTTCATCTCGATCGGCGTGTTTCCTTGCGCGTTCGACCGTTCGTAAGCCTCCTTTATGGAGGCTCTTACCACAGCTTCCCGCACGTGCCGCAGTTTCTCGAGGGTGTGGTTCGAGAGGAGCTCTAGGGTGGCGATCTTGCGCACATGCCGCCAGTACGGGCCGTACGGGCTGAACCCAAGCATGGCATAGTTGTAGCCAAGGAGCTCGGCGGCAAGGTATTTGGGGCGGTTGCAGAACGCCTTGTCGTTGGTGGTGAAGCACTCTTTGGCCAACTCCGAGCCGCTCACCACTATGGCCTGATGCGAGCCAAGCTTGATGGCAAAGATCGGGCCGTACTTGTCGGCCATTTGGCCTAAGGTTATGTGGGGTGGATCCGGACCTCCGAGAAGATGGAGGTGGCCTGTTATGGGCCACGCGCCGGCGGCAGATGGTGGTGGTTGATCTCCGGTGGTCTGTTTCTTCCGAAGGATTCTTGTTATCAAGAAAGAGAGGAAGGTGACTAAGGCAAAGAGGCCAGCTATGGCCGCTTTTGGTGAAGTGTGATATTGAAGGAGTTGCATGGTTCTAGTTGAGGATAACTCTGGGTTGGAGGAGGACACCTATTTATAGAGGGATTATGTGGAGAACATACCTAGATTTTTTCTTTATTATTCTTATCTTTTCTTACTATAGAACTCCATTTTCCGGTAAAAAGTTGGAGAGAGATGAACGACGTAATTTCCCTCTTTTTAACATTATAATTTCCGGTAAAAAGTTGGAGGAGAGATGAACGACGTAATTTCCCTCTTTTTAGAATAGGCGCAAGAGTAGACGAAAAAAAAAAAAAAAACATTATAATAATAATGATGCGCCCATAACGGAGTATCTAATTTGAGTTCCGTTTTTTCCTTTTTTCGGATTGTAAATATTTCTTAGAACATGGAGTATGAATCAAATTTATGTTTAAATTGAAATTAAAAAATTGATACAAGTTCTTCCCTTCTATATTAGATAGATTCATATGTGAAAGAGGTTGACAATAAGTTCTTTCAAAATTGACTATTTGTCCCTCTGTTAGAGGTGTTCCAAAAATGTTTGCAATCAAGTAAATAACTTTACGAACTAATGGATCAGATCGAATTGCAAAATGGAAAGATTTGTACAAATTAGACCTTTCGTCATCACTTTGTGGAAAATCGTTAGGTATGCATCAAAGCCCAAAGGTTCCAGATTGATTAATCTACCTATCTCTATCCAATCTGCGTGGCAGAATTCAAATGGTCTCTCCACAGTCGAAGGTTCATCACTTTTAAAATGACTCAAACTTGTGATTTCATAGAAGACAATGCGATCATTTTACCACTAGGTTACCATGCTCCGTGGTTTAAATCGGTGTACGTATTCCTACAAACGATTGCAATTCAACGACAAGTTCTTCAACGAAAAAGAAAAACCGACAAGTTCGCAGAATAATAAGTGATTATCTATAGAAAACAGTATTTCCACCTTAAATGTTCAATGTATTAGACGGATGTTATGTATGTATACGTTCCAATCTTCTTCTTTTTTTGTTTTTTGGGATAATTCATCCTTTGTACACGTTTTAATCTTAACTACCGCCTGCGGAAAACATTACCTATTTTTTGTTTTTTTGTTTTTTAAATTATAGAAGTCTTTTTTCTATGAACCGATGACCTTCTAATAATTTTCGCTTGTTGCAACAAATACGTATGAATTGGCATACTGACTCTTAATAAGTTAAGAAATATTTGGTCTTCGACAGCTGGTAAGTTTAAATAAAAAACCATACTTTTCTTTGGATGATATAAATCGCTTATTATAGATCGATGTGAGTTGAGAATCAGTTGTTGAGAAATGGGGAAAAAAAAAATCTCACAAGGTTATAGCACTGGTGTAAGAGCTAGTTATTGAAATCTGGGTGATTACACTTCAGCCATATTTAAATACAGCTCTTTTTGCCTTATTTAATAATCTAATTGTAAATCAACTGCTCTTGTCCTATTTGGGAAGAGTTTTTGTCCTTTTTGTAAAGCCATAACTCTTTTTCAATATTTTCTTTTGGCTTTCAATTAGTCATATTAGTTTCGACCAAAAAAAAAAATAAAAATTAGTCTTATTAATTGGGTAGTGCTCTATTGTTTTTCTTGTTTAAGGATATTGTTAGAGTAATTGAAACGGGTCATGAATTCACCCGAATAATTGGGGTTAAATTAACGAGATTCCTCGTCGGCCATACTTGATTAAAATAATATCTTCATTTTAAATACAATAAAGACAAATAAGACGAGAAAAACAGTGCATTAAAAGTAAAAATCATTTTTTAGGTCTTATTAACAAAGGGACCACTTGCTAACAAAATTCATACAGAGACAAGGCAATGTTTTGGTGACATAGAATAATTGGATTAGCCATAAGAAAAGGATCAATGATGGCTAATCAATGGTGATTAGTTATGTTATATGTCTGATTAGAACTGATTACTTATGTTATCTGTCTAATTAGTACATTACCCAATGATGTGCCCAAATATCATCCACGTCTCACGGAGCTTAGGTCGATTATAGAACATTAAATGATGGTCCTAGCACTAGTATTCACTTTCCTATCCGGACAGGGCTTATCTAATGCTACGCTTTGTGAATTTTCTTTTATAGGTTGATTTTACCTACTTATCCACTTTCTATCTACACCAAGCTTATCTAACGCTACTCTTTGTTAAGCTTTCAAGGAGGAACAGTTCAGTATTCCAAATGATCAATCGCAATTTAAATATATATTGAGCCAAGCATCACCATATTGAATCGGCACATTTTCATTGGTTGATTACCTAATGACTGCCTAAGGACAGTCCATAGTAATGTCTACTTTATGATCAAGATATATGATAATCACTTAGATTTTCAAGGCATCGAAATTAATTAGAGTGAAATCAACCCTGAAGGTTTGTGTTAGGGCTCATTAAATATAATTAGAAAATACAAATATGAAGGCTTCCTTCATCGCTATTTTTAACTAAAGGAATAGTATTCGACAAAAACGAAGTAGAAATTTTTGGAATTGGTCAATCACCGGTCTTTTTAGGATTCTGTGCGCCCCTTATACTTAATTCCGGAAAAATAAACATAAAATCTAATCTTATGTTTACGTTCATTAGCGAATAGGAATCGTAGTTGACCAAACATAATGAATTACTATAAAATCTAATCTTATGTTTATGTTTATAGATATAGGACGGAGAGGACGGACTAGCAGTAATAACTCTCATTATCAATTTCCAGAGAACTCATACTTCTCATTGAATATGTTCGAATCATAACCATTAAAATACTATTTATGATTTAGAGACATGAGGTTTACAAGATGCAACATCATCAGTGTGTCAGCAGATTGTGATATATCGGCATACGGGTGGATAGGAAAAACAAATTGACCATTTTATACTTGGAACTTGAAATATGGCATTCATTAAACAAGGACCACAATAAACATTGAGCAAATGACACTCGCTGGAGACACAACCCGAACTTAAAGGAAAGATAATCTCGCTTAGAATTGCTAGCATTAAACCCTCCCTTCCCTCCCTCCCTCCCTCCCTCATAATTGAATGATATTCTGTCCAATCACGCCTTAGATCCGGTAGGTTTTCGATATAGACATCACGATCATGTAAGTTTAACTGAAAATAAGTATGGCCATCTCCCAGAATTGTAATTTCTCAATAATAAAATTGATTGAGAAAAATATTAGCCCATCTTATACATATATTATTTTCATCTAGGGGTAGTTTGGGGTATTTATGAATAGTTTCTATATGAGAACTTATCGTCATCATTCAAACATATAAAGGTAAATACTAGAGCTTATTAAGTATCTTACATCATATACCCAAGGGGTTCAGATGTTTTTCACATGCATATGGTCTCCATTCACTTATAAGTTTAAATCTTTAGTTTGGATACTCTAACATAATATCATAACAGATTATGCTCCAATAATTTCATGTGTGTGGCCCCATTTGTCAAATTCCATATGTCATTTCTAATCCGGTTTACACATAAGAGGGGATATTAAAGTATTGCACATAATTTATTTAAGAGTTAATATGTTTTTTGTATAGAATCTCTAAAGGTTGTTTGTGGAAGACAAAAAAGAGGCTTTTCCCTAGCCGTGTTTGATGGAATAAGTCCTTGCATCAACGTCCGTGGACAAGTACTTTGATGGACAATGAAATGGCGTGGTATCATAGTTCATGCAGTGCTCAAACATAATAAGCCAAGGATGGCTACGTGATCACCTCACCTAATTAGCTAGTCAACATCCAGAACCGGCCCACATGAATCAAATCAACCCGAGCTGTTAATCATGTAAGTCTCGCATGAATTTCAATTATATAATTGGAGTCATTTATCAGTCATCCAGCGTGATTGGATCAAGTGTTTTTCCCAATCATCTTTTTGCTTAAAATTTTCGGATCCTCGTCCTGATTTGGTATATTTTTTTAGTTTGGCTTAGCTAAGCTCATCTTTCATGCATGCTGGACTTGGTGGGTTCGCGCACAGCCGTAACGCGCCGACCGACGGTCCAATTGACTTGTAGCGAGTTTAAATAAATGAAAGAATAGAAAGGGATGATCGTGATGGAGTAGCGGCTCCGTTGAAGAGAAAACAAGTCTCTCTCTTTTCCACCTAATACCCACGATCCACCCGGAAGCAAGACGCAATGATTTGACATATTAGTTTTCTAAATCTGAAGATGTCAAATCCTTGTTATTTTTCTATAAGGTGGGTACTCCACTCCATTCAAGTATATTGGTCCAGTATCTTCTTTTTACCCAGAACAGTACTGGACCGAATAAAACAAATTTTCTGACAGGTTCTCTGGAAAGGTCCGGGCCTTGGGCCTGGAGGTGCAAAAGTCGCATGGGATGACGTTTGTGCCTCCCTAGGGAAGAAGGAGAACTTGGTATTCGCAAGCTTCGTGACTGCAACTCGGCGGCCATGCTGAAGCATATATGAATCATCTTTACAGATAAGGAGTCCCTTTGGTGTAATTGGATTCATTCCACCTACTTAAAAAAGAACTTTTAGGTAGTTAAGAAGCCATCGTTTTGCTCATGGGCTTGGAAGATGTTACGCCTCGATCCTCCAAGCGCGGACCCATCCCGGCTTGGCCGATTAAATAGCGACGTCCCAAGACGCGTCACCGACCCATTCATTTTAATACACATGCGGAAGCAAATAAATAATCCCCAGACAACAAATTAATGGGATAGAAAAGTAGGACCATAATTTTTGAAAACCAACACCACAACACACTTATATATATAACAAACCGAGTTATATATATAACACACATTACAAACCACTCTATTCACAAGTTTACAAAATAGAGGGGGGTTCGAGCAACTATGGATTCTCATCCTCCTCGTCATCTCCCTCCACACTCCAACTAGAGCCTACTACTGAATACACCGGGGATCTTGGATCTTCAAGGTCAAGGTCCACTAGGTCTGTCACCAAACCACCTAGAGGGTTTGCAGTGTCATTTCCTAAAGCAACCTCCATCACATACAGAGGTATCTCAAATTCCGGTATGGGGCCCCCTCTTATGGTCCATTATGATTCAAGATGCCCATGGATCGAAACCATGCCCTGTATTGATGGGGCACCTTTTTGGGTAGACCCGCATCAACCCAGATTAAGGACTTCACCAGTTCGTACTCTAGCCCCTCAAGATGCCCATGGATCAGAATATAGTACTTCTGTTATGTGATCTTCTCCGGTTGTCCAAAATGCTCTTTTATGTGTGTGTGAGGAGCTGGGCCATTTTATGGATCTTCC
Organism: Eucalyptus marginata; assembly: GCA_014182565.1. NCBI lineage: Eukaryota > Viridiplantae > Streptophyta > Magnoliopsida > Myrtales > Myrtaceae > Eucalyptus > Eucalyptus marginata. The sequence goes on from CM024590.1 coordinate 24,617,189, forward strand.
TAAAAGGAAAAGAAGACCTTCAAATGTTATCCCACATGGAGAGGAAATCACGTCCAGGGTGAGACGACGAAATTCTCTATTTTGCAAGTTCAACCCCCTAAGACTCGACTAGGAAGAAAATATACCCTGAGGCCTGCCTAGACATAATCATAAGTCAGAGGACTTACCTTGGCCTTAGTTCCCTCCTACAAGTCGATATAATTCAAATAACCCTTTAATCATTTCATCCAATCAATTCATCCAATTAGATCGAATCATCGAACAATCGACTCAGTCGATTCCATGTCATCAAGACCCTTCCCCGATCATTTCAAATCAATACTATCTATAAAGTCCGATCATAATCATGAACTCACTGGGACCGGTTCCGAAAAAACGATAATAGAAGATAGCTCATAGAAACGCGATTTTGGTTTTATGATATAGTATACTATTATGCTCACTAGAAGCTGCCAGACATATCAATATAATATACTATTTATGCTCACCAGAAGATGCCAGATCAACTGATCTGATATACTCATTATGCTCACTAGAAGATGCCAGATCAACTGATTTGATATATTCATTATGCTCACTAGAAGCTGCCAGATCAACTATTTGACATATTCATTATGCTCACCAAAAGCTACCAGATCAACTGATCTGATATCTAACCATTTCACCATTTTTATCATACCTGATAAAAATACTCGTGTGTGGGTACACGATCGACCCTAGCCAAAATATAATATTTTCACACTTGAAAATCCCATTAATTTCACTGATCCATAAACTCATTTTTGGCATTGTAAACCGATGCTCGGTGATTTTCCAATTAATTATTGAAATTAATTATTTTTGAAATAATTTCCCAAAACCACCATTCACATCCAATCAGCACAAAATAACAGTCAATTAAATAAAAAAATCACACCACTGAAATCAACATAAAATTCCGGTCATTGGATATCTCGGTCTAATTTTCGGAAACTTAGGCCCATAAAGCCTAATTAAAAGCCGATACGGGTTTGGAAAATTCCCGAACCACTCTAGATAAATACTAGAGCTTGTCTAGGCCCTAATTGCACTAAACTAACCACCTAACATGCATCGATAATTTTATAACCAAGTTCCTTTCCTTTTTCAATTTTTAACTTAAGCACACATAAATTTATAAGTAAGTCGCTAGGAATGAACCGCCCAAAAATTATGCAAAGTGCAGGACAGGGGAAGTGGGCACGAGTAACATGTTGAGAACTTGGGGTACAAAAAATTGAAAAGATTGAAAACAACACCAAATTGTCTTGTAAACTCTTGGAAGCTAGCGAATTTCTCGTACATTTAGTAATAAACGTATGAACCTGGCCAACCCTTCGGCCCGGAAAAAGAAGAAAAATGGTCTAGTGGCTTATATTGAAAACGGGCAAGCTCTATTTTCATTCGAGGAAGCCCAATGGTTTTTCCGATTTTTTCATATGATTGCTCATTAAACAACTTGTTTTGTTTTATGATAATGATAACCAAAAATTTCACATCTAGAAAGCCTAGCACAATGTGGGCCCATTAATAACTTACCAATATAGATTCGCTTTTAAGGCAGTAAGTTGTCCCTAGGATAATGAACTTATAAACTTCAAGGGGAATGCAAGTTATCTATATGTGTAGAACTATGACACTCAAAACAAATACTTACCATTGACATTAGTAATTTTGAAATGGCATTAGCAATTGCATCAATTGAAGCTTATTAGCTTGAATTTTCAATGTCCAACTAAGCTAAATCCATCAAATTGAAAAGCTCCCAAGTGAATTTGTCAAATTTGATGCCAAATTTGGATTGTCATTAAGAAAACAAGTCCATTAAAGGCATAATTACTCAAAGTATGATGTCACACCCCGATCCTCGAGTGCGTGCTCATCCCTCGGTGGTCGATTAAATTGCGACGTCCCAAGACGCGTCCCCGACTCATTCATTTTAATGTGCATGCGGAAGTGAATAAATAAATCCCCAGACAACACAAAGATGGGATAGAAAAGCAGGGCCACGATTTTGAAAACCAAACCACACCTTTATACACAACAAACTAGGTCATTTACAATACTAGTCTATATTCACAAGTCTACAAAAGTAGAAGGACCACAAGTCCTCTAAGCGTTCGAACCCTTAGTCGAAGACTCCGGGGTCTCCTGGGGACTCGGGTCCACCACTACACCACCAAGCTCGCCAAAAGCGATCTCTCACACCGACATAGGGATCTTAGACTCCGGTAGGGGACCTTCTCTGGGTCCATCTCACCCGCAACGATACCACGATCTGAATTGATGGGGTACCCTCCGAGGTAGACCCGCATCAACCCAAACAATGGATCTCACAAGTTCATAGATCCAGGCTCCTTGGCCCTCAGGAAGAGGAATTAGAGACCTGTTCGGTGACCTTCTTGGGCTAGCCAAAACACTCGGAGAATTTGCCATCTAAGGACTTGAAAATGTTGAACCCACGATGGGGTGAGACAATGTCTCAGCAAATTCACCCCCTAAACTCCAACTAGGAAGGAAATACACCTAAAGGCCGTCTATGCACACACAAGACAGAGGACTTACTTTTCCCTCAATTCCTTCTTGCAAGTGAGTATTGTTCATATTCTCAACCAATCAATTCAATTCAATTCACTGATCAACTTAGTCAATTCAACCAACGATCAATCGATCCACTCAAATCAATACCATCAGTACTATCTATCAATTCGATATGACCACTACTCACACAAGCTGAAATAAACGGTCATAGCTCTCACAAGATGATATAAATAGATAGTAGCTAGCATAAGCTGCTATAGATAGATAATAGCTTGCACAAGCTGATAATATAGATCATACTCCCGCAAGATGATAAAATGATCATAGCTCACACAAGTTGATAATGTATACTACTCTCACAAGCTGACGTATCAAAGCACATAGGTTTATACAGTATTTTGCTCTCACAAGCTAACGTGCAAAGGATCCCAAAAGCTGATAAAATGTATACTGCTCTCAAAAGCTGACGTATCAAAGCACATAGGTTGATATAGTATACTACTCTCACAAGCTACCGTGCAAGGTTCCCAAAAGCTTACGATAAATATGCTCACACAAGCTGACATGCAAATATGCTCTCAAAGGCTAATAAATCACCAAGTTAAAAGTACCTGATAAAAATAATCGTGTGTGGGTACACGGTCGGCCTGAGCCAAAATTTCAATATCTTTCTTTTATAAAATCCCACTAATTATAATAGTCCGCCAAGATATTTTTGGCGTTGTAAACCGATGCCCGGTATTTTCTAATTAAAATACCGAAATTACTCAATTTTGGGATAAATACCCAACATTACAACTTCCACTCAAATTGCATAATATAGCATTCAATTAAATAAACCAAGCATACCATTGCAATCAACACGAAATTCCGGTCACCGACTATCTCGGTATAATTTCCGCAAAATAATAAATAATTAAATAAATACCAAAAATAATTAAATAAATACAATTAAATGCCATAAATAGAAACTTAGGCTACAAAAACCTAATTAAACAACGAAACGGGCCCGAAAAATTTCCGAACCTATCTAGATAAATAATACAACATATCTAGTCTCTCATTAAGCCGATCTAACCACCTAACATGCAATAACAAGTAATTAAATTGCTAATCCGTTCTAACAAACCACCTAAACCATACTTAGCCTAAACTAATCAACCATTAAGCATCATTAATTCCCTAAGCAGATTTTAGTGAGTAAACTCACCGGTTTTGCGATCCGGTGAGTCCACAACGATGGCAACGCGGAGATGGGCAACAAACTCCAAAGCAACGACACCCTACGAGGCTCGGAAGAGGTCCGAAATGGGCCTCGAAGGCCCATGGCTAGCTGAGGGCTTCGGTTCTACTTGATGGGCCAAGAGAGAGGGCTAGGCGATGGGCTGAGCTGGAAATGGCGACACGGGCTGCTAGGCGGGTGGGCGGAGTAGGCGGTGGCTTCCGATGACGGGACGGGCGGCCAAGGTGGCTCGACGGCCAGGGACGGTGGCTCGAAGGCGTCGGGAGACAAGGCTAGGCGCGACTGGAGGTGGAATGACGCGCGGGACAGGCACGGCTCATGCGGGGGCGCAACTCGTGCGAGCAACGAGCGCTGGCGGTAGACGGTCCGACGGTGGTTTGCAACGACAAGGGGCTGGCTTAGTTTTCTGGTTCTTGGAGCTTCAAAACTCTCTGAAAATGGAGAGAGCAAGCTGAGGAGGAAGAAGAGACCAGCTGCTAAAGAGAGGGGGCCACCAAACCTTCTAGATGGCTTTACTTGTCCCCTTGAGCTCATCCAACATGTCCCACCTCCTCAGCCATGACCAATAGCCCTTATCCACTCTAAAACTTCCCCAACACACTTGCCAAATGGTCCAAATCTTGGGGGGCCATGGCCTACGAATTTGACACCAAATTCCCCAAATTGAGCCAAGTTCCTTTCCAATTGGACTTAGATCGGTCCCCATAAATTCCACCAAGGTGTCCTCAACCAAATTGACATTTTTCCTCGCCAATAGAACCAACTTCCATCCCAAAAATGCAATAAAAAATAGTCCTCTGAATTTTCCGGTCGAAAACGGCTCTATATTCAATTTCCGCCAAAAATCTCGGTTTGCAAAAAAATTTCAGAGGATGAGTTGACGTTCCTAAAATGAATTGTGACATGGCAGAACTTTCAATTTCTTAAATCACATTCAAATTCGCGGTTAATTTCAATCTGGCGCGATTTTAGCGTGACCTAACCTATTGGGTAGCTTTTAGGAATTTTTGGTGCAATTGATCCGTGGTTGATTTATTTCAAGCCACAATGTACATCTTCTACAAATTGGCAACTTTCAGTTGTCGTGAAAATCTCGAGATTTCAAATACAGGCACAAGGTACCAAAATGATAGAAAAATTGGTCTAGTGCCGATCGATGAGAATTTTGCAATCTAGTGGAATCACTCACACTTTGATCACATATCTTAGTCAAATCGACATATCTCTGATCTCTGATCGATTTTTAACTGTGTCGTAATGACCCTTGTAGACTAGCACGGTCGAGCAGTCAATTTCTTGTCGAATTCTCAAATCTATTGCGTTAAAATCCCTTAACGGCTTCACCCGGTAATCTAGTTATCTAGTGAGTGATCAGCTCAGAGAATAGAATTATAGGCGCGTTGATGAAAAACCCGATTCATTCAATTGAAAACAAAACCTAAAATTCAGGATGTCACATATGAAGAACCAATCAAAACCCTTGAATAAGGCTAAAACTAGAAATTTTCATCCTGAAATGCCAAATTCCAAAATTGGTTCAATGATTGAGTGTGAAAAGGCCTTCATACTAATGTCGTGAAGGAAACTAGGCTAAAATATGACTCAAAAGAAAATAATTTTATTTTTGGCCGATTTCGAACTTAAATTTGAAAAAAAAAATAGAAAACTAGGTTCTTAATCGATTTTTGAAAAAATTTCAATGCCAAAGTCAAATTAAAGCTAAAATAAGATGTCTCATGGATTTTCTCTTTTTCCAATTTTTTTTATCATAGGGTTGAGGTGATTTATTACTAAAATGTTAATTAATAGGTCACTTTGATTTTTTTCTTCTGAAAATTTTAATGCAAAGGTGAAAGTGGGATTATTGGGAAACTTTTTGCGTAGAAAAGTCAAATTTTCCTTTGGCCAAAAAGTCAACATTTTGATTTTTGGAGATTTTTATGAAAATGGCAAGGAAATTAAGCACAAATGAAGGACCAGTTAAAAAGAAATGAAAAACAACCATTTTTGTTTGAGAAGCAGGTTCCATCATAATGGGAAACCTTAATCTTAAGATTTTACATTTAATTAAATGTCGGCTAAAAGTCAAGTGTCAATACTGCGATGTTATAGAGGAAGCTAAACCTAGGCATGCACTCCCAACTAGCAACCTCATAGTTATGGGAAAAGGAATTTCCAATGTGTACACATTATTAACAAAAATACGAGATCCAATTATTGGCTGCCAATTATTTAGCTTGATAGATCCTTGCTTGTAGAACGAGTGTGTGCTTAATTTTGTTAGTGCTCCATTGGTCCCCTTTGTTTTTTGTAATTTGGCTTTACTTTTGTAGTTCCTTTTGAGTAGTAAATACAATTTTCTTTTGACAAAAAAAAAAAAAAAAAAAACTTCAAACATGTGATGATCTAAGAACAACACAACATCAAAATCCAGCATCAAACTCTATCCTTGAGGCTTGGCTGGAACAACATGCAATGGAGAAACCTAACATGCAATTATACTATGCCTAATCATGAGAATTCTTCTCACATCCTAGTTCAAATCAACATAGATCGAAATCATGATTGAATGTTACACCCCAACTTGATTTAGTCGCATCCTAGACGAACCTTGAAGGTCATTCACACAAAGTTTTTCGAACCTATATTAATTATTTGATTTCAACAAACATTTGAGAAATTTGGTCAAATCAATAGACCTCTGCAAAGTTATGAGCCAACTTCAATCATGATCACATGAAGAAGGTTCTGAATGAGGTGTATAATGGAGAGAATCCAAATTTCGGAGGAAAAAATCAAGAATACTCCCAACTCAAGTTCAAGTCTTGGCCCTTGATTGATCCAAGGGCTAGAATTAATTCCTTCATGGTTAAGCAAATTTCTAATTGGCTAAAATTTAATTACATGAATGGATGACATGTCAAGATGGCTATGATCGAGTGGATAATGGATGGTGAAGATTTCTCACTTAATCATTAAGTAGTCTTCCTATAGGGCAAATTTGTAATTTTAAAGGGGGTAACTTTGTAATTTTCGATAACGGAGAGAGGGCTGGTCAGTCAGCCACACGTGGCTGATAGCAAGCCGAATTTTGGTCGGAAAATCGAGCTGGTAAACGCCAATCAAACCGTGTTAAATCAAGTTGACTTGAACTTGACCGAGTTGAACCAGTTAGGAATTTGCCCCAATCATGTGCAATTTAGTTTAATTTCATTCTATGAATTGACTTGTATGACTAATGGGACCTGATTGCAAATTATATTAGGCCTCAGCTAAGTGAATTAAATCAAATTGATTAAAATCGATTAGCACGATTCCAACTGAACTGGCTCAATTTAGTCAAACTGACCATTAACTTGTCCTTTATATTGATTTGCCTTAATTGCACATGGGCAACGTCAATTTTATTCTAATTAATTCAATTCAAGCTAATTAGGATTTGGTCCAATTGACATGGCTTTTGTGCTCAATTGTCAACATTGATTTTTTATTAACTTTAATTGACTCAAATCACATGGGATTGATTAAATTGGATTGGCTTGTGGCATTTTAATTGTTTCAATTGGCTTTTACATGATGGCGTGAGTTCGACCATGAAATGCATTTGAGGTTTAATTATCAAACTGAACCTTAATTAATTAAATTAAACCTTAGACTAACGTGGGTCAATTGGATCGATTCCTCATGGTTTTACAGATCGTTAACTCACTAGATTGGTCAAATTGAATCCAATTGTCGTGAATTTGTCAAATGGCATTGGAATTAAGTTGATTGCACTCAATTATGCTTGATTTTGGTGAATTTGCGTCAACCACAAAGAATTGATCAAAACCCCATTATTGGCTCAAAATTGGGGAAATCTACCTCTAGCTTGGAATCTTAAAATTGGGTTGGCAATTGTATGCGGAACGACCTCCTAATCAAATGTCGTAAAGGAATTTTTCCTGAAAAATGGCTAGAAATAACTTAATTTTGAATTTGCCCAATCGATATTTGAAATTCCCAATATTACCAATTAAGGTAAAACAAGTTGATTTGAGGATTTTTCAATTTTTCGATTTTTAGAAAATTTTTTTACCAATTAGTTGACTTCAGGGGTTGATAAAAAAATCAACTCTAAAGACTTCCTGAGAATATTGGTGAAATCAACGCAATGACTTAAACAAAACTCAGAGGACCTTGAAATTTGATCAAGAACACTAAAGCGACTCTTTGTGACAGGAAATGAGCGTGTTGCATTCAAAGATCTCGTATCTCAAGTTTTTGTTTTTACTTTAGTATGACTTGTCAATTAAAAATCAGGTGTCAATACCCGATAATCTACTATTGGATACTAAAGTTGAGTATTATAAAATTGTTGTTTTGTGGGTAAGTTCCAGCTTAATTGATTGGCGCGCTTGTAAACAATGCACTACTGAATCTGAGGATTATAGCACCCGATAATCTACTATTGGATGCGAGAGTTGAGGATTATAACATTGTTATTTTGTGGGTAAGTTACAGCTTAATTGATTGGCGCACTTGTAAACAATTCACTACTGATTTTGCGGGTTCTCATCATTCTTGCTGTGAACCACTTGCTGGGCACACTTAAAAATACAAGATAAGGGTGCTTACCATTTTAAATTTTTTCCATACAAAGGTTACCAAATCCAAGGATTCTTTACTAGTCCGCTAGTATAACCTACCCTTGGTATCAACAAATTTTATTTTTTTCACTCATTTCCACTTGTGTACACGCACCAACAACATATAATCTCAGGCAAGGTTTATGGACAGAAATCAGGGAGATTAGCAACTGCAATACTTTACCTTGGCCATGTGCCGGTGATTTTAATGAAATATTGTACCCTTGGGAGAAAGTTGGGAGGCGACCGGGAGAACCTTACTGCATGCACTCCTTTCGTGAACTTCTCAATCATTGTTCCTTGCTGGACGTAGTTAGTAAAGGTTGTGCCTTCACATGGATGAATAATCGAAATGGTGAAGATATAGTCAAGGAAAGATTAGATAGGATGCTCTGTTCTATGGAATGGCGACTGACCTTCCTTGCTGTTGAAGTTTTTGCATTACTTGCTATTGGATCTGACCACAATCCGCTCCTATTATCAACCGAATCAATGAGAGTTAAAAGACGAAAGACTTTTACTTTTGAAGCTTATTGGTTACAGGATTAGGAGTGTCGTTCAACAATTGCTGAATCATGGACTTCTTTTAAGGTTAGACATCTCACTTTACCTCAGAAGTTACATGTTGTTTCTGCTACCCTTGCAAGTTGGAGTCGCTTAAAATTTAATGACACCCAGCACCAAATCTCTTCCCTCAAGCAGCAGCTCCAGAATTTGACAAATAAACTCAATGGTCCATATGATAAGGCACTAGTCACCAACCTGAAAGAGAGAATTCACAGGTTATGGCAACAGGAGGAACAACATTGGGCGATGTGCTCACGGGTTAATTGGCTCAGATGGCGAGACAAGAATACAAAGTTTTTCCATGCCATAACAATTTAGAGAAGACAGCATAATAGGATAAGCATGCTACAGAATGATCAACAACAGTGGATACGAGAGCCAACTCAATTGCAGGAGATGACATCGCAATTTTTAAAAATTTATACACATTAGCAGGACATCACGATTATGGGCCTGTTTTAGCGCAATGCACACCTGTGGTGACAGATGAAATGAATTTCAATCTTGCTGCAGCGGTTACTAAAGAGGAAGTTCGGGTTGCTGCTTTTCAATTAGGGGAAGCAAAAGCCCCAGGTCCCGACAGCTTGAATGGTCAATTTTACCAATCACATTGGGACATCTTACAGGACGACATTTTCACATCAGTTCAGGAATTTTTTTGTTCTGGAGTTATGCGACCTGAGTATAACAGGACCTTCATATCACTAATTCCCAAAATTCAATACCCAGAACGCCTTGATCAATACCGACCAATCAGCCTTTGCAACTTCATTTATAAAATTATTTTGAAAGTTCTAGCAAATCGACTCAAACCCTGGCCATCGAAACTGATAACAACGGAAAAGAGTGCTTTCGTCAGTGGCCATCAAATTCAAGACAACATTCTAGTGGTCCAAGAAGTATTACATCAAATCAAGATAAAGAAAAGTAAAAGGATATTTCAAGCAGTTCTAAAGCTAGATATGCAAAAAGCCTATGATAGGGTGGAATGGGACTTTCTAAGAGACTACCTCTTGCAGCTTGGTTTTCATTCACAATGGATTCACTGGGTGATGCAATGCACAACTACAGTCTCCTTCAGTGTGAAGTTTAATGGAGATCCTCTACCCTATTTCCAACCAACTAGGGGTCTCAGGCAGGGAGATCCACTATCCACGTATCTATTTATCTTGATGGCGAATGTTCTCTCTACCCTTATTAGCCAGGCTGTGGATATGGGAAATCTTCAGGGCATTAGACTAAATCAGAGATGTCCTACCCTATCTCATATTTTCTTTGCAGACAATGCCATATTTTTCTTGGAAGGTAAACTCCTGGAATGCCAGAATTTGGCCAATATACTAAATCAATATTGTCTAGCGACAGGACAAGCTGTTAATCGCAACAAATCTGGTTTGTTCTTTAGCAAGAATTGCCCTAATAGTCTGCATGTTAATTTAGCCAGAGAATTTAGAGTTCCTGTGTTAGACAAATCAAGCAAGTATCTTGGCATACCTTCTGATTGGGGTAAATCGAAAAGAGAGATGTTTGCCTGGATCCTGGGTCGCGTACACTCCAAGCTGGAAGGATGGAAAGAGCAGCTTATATCAAAAGGGGGTAAAGAAGTTTTAATTAAAACAGTTGTTCAGGCACTCCCGCAATATGCAATGTCGACTTTTAAAATTCCGGTATCTATTTGCAAATCAATAAAATAGAAAATAGCCAGATTTTGGTGGCAATCTAATCGTAGCAAACCTGGAGTCCATCTAGAAACATTAGAGCATTTATTCCTATTCTATTCATGGACTACAAACATCTGGGCTCATCCATAGATCAACATCGACTTACAGCCTAGCACGGTTACTCGATTAGAAGTATGGTTAACAGAAAAGGCTGTATCGCCGAATCACTCACGTGCTTTGGAACGCATTGCCAACGTTCTCTGGCAAATCTAGCGAATGAGAAATGGCTTTATCTTCCGCGGTCATCATATGGACTCAACCCTAGCAGTGGAGAATGCATTAACATAGACACGACTTTATCAGGCCAATGTCCCTACCCTTTCGACAAGAACTACAGCACAACCAAACCCACAACGGATCTAGAAACCACTGGACCCGGGTACCTTAAAATAAAACATTGATGCAGCCTCTCAGCCAGGAAGCACACACGGATCGATGGCTTCTATTTGCAGAGATCAGTATGGTAGACTTACTAATATTTATTCTACACGATTTCTGGCTGCATCTGCTCTGATTGCGGAATTCCAGGCTCTCACCTTCGCGCTCCGGCATTTGTTGCGATAGGGACTCGATAGGCACAAATCGTACTTGAATCAGACTGTAGCATCGTCATCAACGCTGTCACGGGTGTGGATTCGCCGCCATGGGAGACCCATGCTTTGTTTGCGGAGGCCATTACTTCGCTTTCTTTCTTCCCTAATCTGACTATTCAGTTCTGTAAGCGTGAGACCAATGCTGTGGCCGACTGGGCTGCTAAGGCCCGATTTTAGAAATTTCAGCCCAAGATTGGAACATCTTTCTGCCTTACCTTTTGCTTGACCTTGTGTATGCCGATGCCTTAGCGTTTGGTTGTAAGGTTCCAACGTTATAATACTATTTCTACTTTCAACCAAAAAAAAAAAAAAAAACCCGGAGTCCATGCGTAGTAATGCAGCAATTTTATTGGTAATTTCCATTTGATTTCATTCCAATCAACCAAACGTCCCCCAAAAAGGGAAGCCTTAAACTTCCACACCAATGGCTTCAATTCCCGATAATCAAACACGCCTCAAGATTTGGACCTTTTCTCGTTCCTTAATTAGCAACATTATTCTATTTCCTTTAGAACAACTCGAAATTTTAGATTAATTTTAGTTATTAGATTGGGGACATCTTGGAAAGGGAATCTCAATTGACACTAGTCAGTATGTTTAATTGTCTTGCTTCAAAATTATTAGTGAATTTTTTTTATAAATAATACTTATTCAAAAATCATTGCAGTGATGCCGGGAGGATTGCTATGTACTTTGGCAAAGTTATACATTTTAACATGCTTCTTCATTATGAAGGTGTTAATATGATTTACCAAACAATTGAAGGATTGGTCATGTGATTTTTTGCCACTTAAAAAGCAGGCAAAGAATGGAGAAACAGTCCAATAATGAGATCTATAGGTACAACATTACATTCACGAATGGAATTAGGTCCTCTAGAGTTAGGGTAACTTGGATCAAAACACGTATGTATCCTTGGAGAATTCAAACCAAATACAAAAGAACCTCCCTCCAGCCTCCACCTCCATCTCTGCAACTAATAAACAAGTGCCACAGAACTCCATACCTTGCACAATTGTCCAACCTCGTCCTTGTAGCCATTCGCACTTCTCATTGTTGCTGCTTGGCTTGAGAAGTCACGTATCTATCTCTCTCTCCGTACCTTGCACAATCGTCCAACCTCATCCTTGTAGCCATTCGCACTTCTCATTGTTGTTGCTTGGCTTGAGAAGTCACGTATCTCTCTCTCTCTCTCTCTCTCTCTCTCTCTCTCTCTCTCTCTCATATGTTGGGCTCGGTAGTCACGCAAGATCATGATCACTTGGCACTGCCAAACGGCCTCGAACAACACCAATAAGGCCGGTCCTATCATTTATCCTCAACATGGACAGAGGACAGGGCTTTGTGGGGGTGGGACCACCAAGTTTGAGCAATAATGCCTAGTCTAGTTTTGGTGATGTCTGATCTAGGTTGCGAGCTTAGGCCTACCCAACATGTTGGGCTCGATAGTCACACATGATCATGATCACTCGACATTGCCAAACGGCGTCGAACGACACTAATAGGGCTAGTCTTATCCTCTATCCTTGTTAAGGACAGAGGATAGGGCTTTGTGGGTAAGACCACCAAGTTTTAGCGATGATGCCTAGATTAGGTTTGGTGACGTCTGATCTAGGTTGTGAGCTCAATCTAGGTTGTGAGCTCAGGCCTACCCAACATAGGCACAAAGGAAGAGAGAGATGTAAGAGCTTTTCTAACGTGGGCTATATTAATTGATATTGTAATTTACCATTTTATGATATTGGTCTAATAAGGTGAGATAAAAGGTTTCTTAGTTAGTCTAATATGAGGCTAACTAATAGGCCAAATTGAGCCTAGATCGTAATTTTTTTTTTGGGGGGGGGGGGCTGATTGAAAACTCTATAACTAATGTTCAAGTCTCTTATCTAACCTTAACATATAATTATTCTCACATAAGGACTGTTTACTAAACAATAAATGTGACGAAGTCTCATTAAGCCAAGGATACAAAGAGCAATAAAGGAGAATTTATTGAGTTTGGATCATCACTATTCTGCATCAAGAATGATGGTCCAAATCAGGTGCGCAAATCTTTATATTTAATGATATCAAAGTAGCCATAGCCTAGAACTTGGAAGTACAGATTTTGCCTTTTTCATGATCCTTTGTGCAATACGATTTTGATGTTGATCACATAAACAGAATGAGCTAGTCGAGACCAGTAGGTCGATGGATGGCGCACCCCTAAGGGAAGGCGCACACACCCCCACTCGGCCACGCACCATTGGGAGTCCATGCATGCCAAAAACATGTCACCATGGTGTGACATCTGAATCATCACTCAACAAAACCGAGCGTTCTTTGGTATCAACCACGTCATTGCGCATCACTAAACTCATCATCGTGCCACGACGCCATCGCGTTAGCCCACCACACAGTGCTGCCTTGCCACCGCGTCACGCCACCAATCACCGCCACGGCACCACCGCACCATGTCCCGCCCAACACCACCTAGCACCGCCACTAAGCACTTCCGTACATCAGCCGCTTCCCATGGGTTTGCCACAAGCTGGATTTACTTGGCCCATAGGAGGCCACACCCATGAAACCGTACAAAGATCCCAAATCAGCTATCCCAAAATCACAGCTGCCTTTTCTTGAACGGCCAACACGTCACTTGAGTTGTCAAGAGGGTAAATAAAAATTACCCAAGCCAAGATACGTCCAACACCATGCGTCCCCTCCTTGTGCTGCCACCAAATGAAGACTTTGACCAAGAAATCTCAAGGTTGATGGAGACTACGCTATAAAAACCAGCCCTTCACTGACTTTGCATCTTCATTAAGTCCTCAACTCACGACTTCAACACCATCTTCCTCACTTTTATTCCCCCACCAGAACACCACCGTTCCTCATTCCAGTCGCACCACCCTGCTGTTCCGCCACCAGTCGTCCTCGACGATAGTTTAAGGCAAGTGAATTACTCCCCATTCATGTTACGTAGGTCGATTTCCATATGTCGAGGTCAATTTCCTCGAATTGTAGTCGCCTCAAATGTTTTGTACTTAATCATGTTCATCAACGATTTCGGAATATATGCGTTGCAAGTAGTGTTAATATTTTAGTATATTGAGTATATTAATATGTTGTTAGAGCACTGGAAATTGAAGTGTACATTTGTTTGAGTTTAATTGACATGAGTCGTGGATGAATCCGAGGTTGCAACAATTTTTGGGTCAATTTATTGTAGGCCCAATTTTGCTAATTTTGTGTTGCAAATTTGATGGGACTTTCTCATGAAAGGTGTGCGTTATGCCTTATTCTACGACATACTTTAATTTCAATTTTTTTGGTTATGCCTTATTCTACGACATACTTTAATTTCAATTTTTTTGGACTTTGTATGTGCAAAATACATTTCAAAAACTATGCAGATCTGAAATTATTTTTATAAGTCGTTTCCAAACCTTTGCTCAGTTTCCATTTTCTACAAGATTTTTGATAAACAATTTGGACTAGTGTCCCCCAAAAAAGTTTTGCACCATATCTTAAACTATAATGTGGAATTTTTTCATGATTTTTGGAGTTCATTAAGGCATCCAAAATACGATTTCCTTAACCTGTTGCAACCTGGCTTTATTCCCTATTTTGATCCGAATTCAGAAAATTGTTAGGACCCGTACAAGCTAAACCAAACTTTGAGTTCTCCACAAAAAAAACATTCGTCGGAGTCTTATCCATGTCGTATTAAAGTTTTGTGATTTTTTGAATTGATTTGCTTGATGAATACCACTGAATTCTAAAGGTAGGCGAACTGCATTTTGGGATTCATTTTGGGATCTTGGAATCACTCCTTTTTGCACTTGTCTTTTGGCGGATATTGATAATCAACTATCCTACATCATTTTTTTGGTTTTCAAATGGACAACGGATTGACGATTGTGAAATTAAGTTGGTCCCTGTGTTTGAACTCATTGGACAGCATATTTAAATTGAATTATGGAATCGCTGAGCTAAGGGATAGGCTTATGATTTGGGAATGCCGTCAATTCTTGGAACAATGATGCCTCGGGTTGTAGTAGAGATGTTTGGAGGGGTAATTGAATTCCTTCGGATGCTTGGGGGTGTAAAATGGTTCTCCCAAATGTCCTCACGATGCTAGATGAGTGCGAGATACTCGGGGATAAGGGGATTCCCCAGAAGATGGTAGTAGTCAATTCACAATAAAGATGATTAATCACAATTTCAAATTTTATTCAAGTTTTGTTGGATTACTGTTTTCAATGATAATGTTTTCCCATTTGTTATCCCGATTTTGAGGAAGATTTTCAAGCAAGTTGACTTCAAAGTAGTCCTTTGTATTCAAACTTCCTCGCATCTGCTATTATTAACATATGTGATATAAACTAGTTAGTAGTTTGCTTGTTGAACTTTGTGCTCACTCATGGTTGATCATTGTTTTTCAGATCAGTACCACTTTAGGAAGACCAAGCCAAGATTTTGGATGTATTGTGTGTGAGAGATAGATGACATAGTACATACGTAGTATCCAGGTTGGGATGATGTAGCTACTAGGGCTTCTAAGTGTGATACGAAGTAATGTTACCTTTTGCTCGTCCCCCATTGCACCCCAACCATGTCACATACATATACATATATATGTATGTATGTATGTATGTATAAGAAATGAAATGAGATTGTCTGGTTTGCATTTATGCATGTGTTCCTTTGAAATTTCATCTATCTTAGGTGTTTGTTAATCCTACACGCTTTTGCATACTTAAAAAGTGAAAAGACTTTAGTAACTGCATTAGCCGAGACGCATTGGAGGCATTACACATGTGCTTCCACATACCCTCACGCGCGCCCATGCGCAACGATGGCTAGTTCGTGTGTTTATGATGTCAACGACCAGGGACACGGATCAACCCGACTCGACCTAACCCGACCCGATCTAGTCAATGGGTGACCCTACATAATCAATGGGTGACCCGACTCGACATCCAACATGCTGACCTGCCCGACCCAACCCGACCCGGTTGTTGAATGTTGACCAATCGAATCGGACATCAACCGATTGAATCGACGGTCACATTGGTCCAAGCAGGCTGCATGTGCGCTACTGCACCCCACACTCAGGAGGCACATGAGAGCGCATTTGAGCTCCGATTGGGGTTTTCTTGGTACTCATGTGCTCGTATGAAGATGCTCTATACTATAGTGTATTTATTTTTATGTTGATGATCTTATGAATGTGAAAATACATACGGAACCCTAAATACGTGTATTTTTAGGGTATTTTTACATAATTTTTTGTATTTTTTATTATTTTGGAAATACAGGTGCAAGCTCACATGTAAAATATTGATTGATTGATAACATGTATAAGGTTCAACATGTATCAATGAATGAAGCAATGTAATTGATATGACATGTGATTTTAGTAACAACTTGCCCTTGTCATCAATTTTAAAATCACATGTATAAGGTAAATGTAAGACATAAAGTTTATATTCCTAGTATGAGAGAGCTTTAAGGATTCAATTGAGTTGTAACTATTAAAGTGGTACACTTGATTGGGTTTGAGAATTATCCGTCTCGTATTATAGTAGGATATCTCTTATACTAATGTATTGGTCATACTCCCTAAAAGAGGTGATTGCGTATTAGTTAATGGAGTGATACATGTACAGCATATGATTAACTAATCCTAATAGTACATACACCCAAAGGTAGTTAATGGAATGATTGTGTATTAGTTAATGAAGTGATACATGTACAGCATATGGTTCGTACTCATGAAGGTTTGAATAGATTCTTACTATCATCTTCACGTGGAGAGTATATAAACGCATGTCATGAATTCTGCGCAAATGCGATTATATGATGATGTATATAACTCTTTGGATGTGTATTTATGCGATTTCAAGTTATGCAGTACTCATATGATATCAACTATATGCATTACTTGTTATTTTAGCCACCTTTTCTGTAATCGATAACTCCATCACTATTGAGGTCCTTACTAATTCAAACTTTAAGTAGTAGAAAGAGGATTTTATGTTTGGGATGGAGCTAGTAGATGTCCATATTACTCCTATAAAGGATAGGCCGGTAGATCACACTGTCAATAGTACAAAACCCTAGAAAGCACATTTTGCTACTTTGGAAAATAGCAATCAAATTTGCTTCTTATCAATGAAGCGATCTATTCAAGACCACTTAAATAGTGGTTTGCCAACTCACTGCACTACTAGACAAATGATGGAAGTCTTGGTGGCTTGGAATTAAGGCATATCTATAAAGACTCTTCAACATAAGGAATGATGATTCTGATGAGGTTAAGGATTACGTCCTAAGAATGGTAGACTCGAAGTCTAAAAATCATACTCATAAAGGAACTCATGAAACTACCGGTCATTCTAATAATTTGGGTCTTAAGAAAGCATCATTGGCGACCATTGTTTTTTTTTTTTTTTTTTTTAAGAACAAAGGTTACATAAAGACAAACAACAACAAATTTATAAAATTTGGTTGTTGAAGCATGAGCCAGTAGGTAATGATTTTTTTTTTTTTTTTTTTGCATTGTTTATGAATCCAATACCTATCAGAAGCCCTGTCCAACTCTTCTCGGCTAGATAATGGTGCAACAAATTTGTTGTGTTTACCATACGGAGATTCATAATCTAAGGAAGCCAAATCAATATGAATCATAACTCATCATGGGAAACAATGATAAAGTTGACATTGAGTTCGTGGGAGATATCATTTTAATTCTAAATTATGGTTTTAATCTAATACTAAAAACACATTTTATTTCTTTCAAAAGAGTTGCAGACACTCCAAGAAACAGAAGACTACAAAGAAGTTGGGGACTAGATCCCATTATTTTCTCTTCTTAGGTGTAAGTTTTCCCTTCGAGCGTACTTGAGAGTTGCGGACGTCCTGTGTTGCGGTTGCACTGGCCGTATTTGGGAGCTGGATCCTACTTTTTCTTTGTAGCAACTTGCTTTTACTGCAGGTTTGAGGGTTTAACGTTGTTGGGGGCTGGTCCGTTCAGCGGTTGCCGCTTTTGCTGCTATGTGGAATGCCGCCAGTTGCTACTTCCCCTCATTGTCCCTTTTTCGTTCCTTTTTGCCATTGTTTAGCTACCTTCTTTTTGCTAGTTGGCTATTTCACTACCTTTGTTGGGTTGTTGTGGCTCTTTTTCTTGGCACCCTTCCACTCGTCTTGACATGTAAGTCTTTATGAGTGTAAGTTCTTTGGTGCCAAGATCCTTCAATTGTACATTTTGTGGTTAAAAGTCAATATAATTCTTACCTTACCAAAAAAAAAAAACGCATTTTATTTACTTTCCTTGACAAGGAACTTAGTTTCCATATCATATTTAGACATGTGTGGCTACTCTTTTGAAATAAGAATAATGTTATTTCTATTTTTTTGTTTTATTTTTTTTAAATTCTAATAAGGTTGGATGCTGCAATTTATCCAATAGATTGTACAAATTGTGTTTATCTCTCAATGATAATTATGTTGTTTATACAGCTAAAAATGTTGTTTCCAAAATATCTATGCCCAAGGAACAGTTTTATGCATTGCGTAGACTATTATAGAGGTAGAATGACTAAGATTAAAAAAAAAAAAAAATACAGTAGTCTGAAGTTTTGACTTATTGGAGGTCATTCATAATGATCTTAATGGACCCTATAAGGTAATATTGTGTAGAAATTTTTATTTCAATTGACGACCATTTCTTCTGTACTTAATTAAGGAAAAGTTAGAATCTCTTGATAAGTTCAAGACTTTTTTCATATTGAAATCATGAAATAGTTGGGATAAGTCATAGAGGTTGTTAGATTGACTATGACAGTGAGTATTTTGGCAGACATGGCAATGTTTAATAGCTTAAAGAGCCCTTTGCCATATACTTGAAGAATTCTTTGATAGTAGCTCAATTTACTATACTTGTAATTCTTGAACATAATAGTGTGGCCGAAAAGCTCAAACGCACTTTAATGGACATGATGATAAATATGATTTGTAAAACTTATTTACCCGATTTTCTATAAGGTGACTCTTTGAATGTAACCTTTTCACATACAAAACCACGTTTCTACCAAAGCTATTCCATTAACTCCTTTGAAGTTATAGATTGGACGTAAACCTAACTTGAATCATCTTAAGATTTGAGGATGTCATGCAGAAATGAGGTTATATAATGCAGCATTAAGTAAGTTGGAATCTGGAACCATTTGGCATTACTTCGATCTTACCCAAATCATTCAAAAATGTATCAATTTTGTAACCCAATCAAGGTACAAGAATTGTGGAGCTCAACATAGCCGTCGAGGATAGCTGCTCTTAGACTATTAAGAATAATAATACGGTAGAGACCACTGTGTCTTTATCTTTGCCTATACAGACAATTGTGAAGTCTTCTACTCCATGAACTAAGCTTGTTGATGTTGAGGGTACTCTTATTAAGATAGTTCCTAATGAAGTTTCTCAAGCCTCTCGGGTGTAGAATAAAGTAGTTGTAGCTCCACTCAAGAAATTTGTTAAGGAGAGACAATCAATTATACTACCAGATTATATAATATATATGTGAGAGCATGAGATCTATTGTATAGTTGATCTAATGACTTATATAAATGATGTTTCTTATCCTCAATCAAATCTGTAGTTAGATGCGATGAAATACGAGATACAATTTATGAAACATAATAGTGCTTGGGAACTTATTGAGTTGCCTAAAGGTCACGAGTTCATCAGTTACAAATGAGTATATAAGACTAAAAGGGACTCTCAAGAAAGATTGAGGAGTTTAAAGCCAAATTAGTAGCCACGTATTTCATTCGGAAAGAAGAAGTGGAGTGTGAAAAAATATTTTCTAATCTCTTTTAAAGATTCATTTAGAGTGAACATGGCATTAATAGCTCATTTTGATATGGAGTTACGCCAAATAAATGTTAAAACTATCTTTCTAAATGGATACATTGATAAGAAAGTCTATATGGTGCAATCCGAAGGTTTTGTAATAGATGATTTAGATAAGCTTGTATCTAGACTGAAAAGTCTTATTTATTGTCTCAAGCAAGTTTCTAGACACTGGTATTGGAAGTTTCACAGTGTTGTCACTTTATTTAGTTTTATTGAGAACAAAGTAAATCAGTGTACACAAAGTTAGTAGGAGGAAATTTATTTTTCTCGTATTCGATATACATAATATCTTGCTTGCAAATAGTGATCTTGAATTACTATATGAGACAAAGCATATATTATTGAAAAAAAAAATTGATATGGAGGACCTTGATAAGACATCTTTTGTTCTTAGCATTAAGATCCGTAAGAATCGTTTCGCTATATATTAGGTTTGTTTTAGAGAGCATATGTTGATTGTATTTTGGAAAGATTTAGTATATATTACTGCAAGCTAGGAATTGCTCCTGTCATTAAGGGTAATGATCTGAATATGTCATAATATTCTCATTCAAACATTAAGAAAACCCAATTGATGGATGTATCTTGCACTTGAAAGTATCATGTATGCTCAAATTTGTACTAGACCATACATCACTTTTGTGACGGACCTATAGGCAGATATTAGTTAAATCTAGGACACAATCACAAGATTACTGCTAATGAGGTTTTGAGGTACTTAAAGAGGACAAAAGATTATATGCTAATTTACAAAGCATGTTTAGGTCCCACATCTAGTAGGGTATTTTGATGCAAACTTTTCTGACTGTTAGGATGACATGAGGTGTAGTAAACATAATCTATGTCATCCTCTACAATGTAAGCATAATTTGTATCATACTTTTCAACTATCATTCAAGTTATTTGGCTCCAGAACTTCATTGGGGAATTGATCATATTTAACTTTGTGGATAGACCCATACGATTATATTGAGACAATAGATATCTTAAAGGGTCCAAACATATAGTAGTCAAGTTTTTTACCACAAAGAAACGATACAGAATAGTGATGTCACAATAGAGTATATTTCCACAGATGATATGATTGCAGATCCACTAACTAAAGGCCTTCCTCCTTGTGTTCTTGAACATCATTCGTTAACATGAGCTTAAGAGCATTATGAGATGTTGTTGTTTAGTAAGAATTGTTTCAGTTTTGCTCTAATAAAGTTCACACGTGTTTATTACATTTAGTAACATTGTGATATATATAAACTTTTATGCATTCAATAAAGTGATTTTGAATGTATTGTTATTGAGTTGAATACATATGTATGTTAGAAATCTCAAGATATTGTATAAACTTTGAGTAAAGACTAGGGGCTTCCGATCATTAGCCTTGAGCATATGTTTTCTTGCACTTGGTTAATCATAATGACAAGATATATGTGGGTTCATTGGAATCATAAAGATATTTTCTAATGGCATAGGTTTTGAAGACACTTAAGGCAAAAGAATATTGACTAACAAAGGAGATGTCATATAAGGTATTGCTCTCTATAAGAGGTGTTAACCATTTGCCGTACTCTCATATTGAATCCATATCAATAAAACTAAAAATACCTGTGATCATGGAAAGCTCTCTGTGTATACATGTAGTTACCACCACGATTCAGTGTTTGAAACTTTATAGGATAGGATTGACGATTGAGAATTATCTTTAGACGAAAGTACGTACATATAATGCAATTTCAATTAATATAGTCCAAGTGGGAGAATGTAAGAGTTTTTTTATGTGGACTACATTAATTAATATTATAATTTGCTATTTTACAATATTATTCTAATACGGTGAGATAGAATGTTTATTAATTAATCTAATATGGGACTAGTTAGTATGGCCCGAGTTGAGCTTTGCCGATAATGAGAGGGCCTACTTGAAAACTCTATAAATAGTACTCAAGTCTCTTCTCTAACCTTGACACACAATTATCCTCACATAAGAAGCGTTTACTAAATGTTAAAAGTGAGGGACAGTCTTATTGAGCCAGTGATATAGCAAGCAATATTGGAGAAGTTTTTCAATTTGGATTGTCGCTATTCCGCATTAAGAGCGATGGTCCAAATAAAGTGTGCTAATCTCTTTACTTGATTGCATATATCTTCTTGATTCTAGTTATGGAGATCTTAGAGTGCACTTTAGGGGGCCTAAGGGATGAGTGCATACACATGCACACAAATAGTGATGGGGGCTAAGGACGCCCTGATGGCCATGTCAGCCTCATCATGAGGCGCTAGAAGGGGTCGATGGAGCAGTAGAGGCCCAATTGGGCATGGTTAGGGTTGGTCAAGCACAATATAATGTGGGCGGTGGATTGTGCCTATAGCAAGGGAGTAAATATTGGAGGAAGAGGGGGAAAAAAGAAAAGATAAAGGGAAAAAATACATATACCTAATTTGAGCTATTGAATTTTCTTATTTTCAACGTATCCAAATTTTAATAAATAATTTTACCTAACTGTAGTTGTCCCAATCTCAAATAAAGAACAATCGCTTGAACAACATGAAGAAAGAAGCTGCAAAGTTCATATTGGAAAAGTGGACCAAACCTCGTGTGGAAGATTTTTAGAAACCCAAAAGATAAAAGGTACGTACTTTCGGTTTCGTCGAGAATCTTTTCTCACTGAATAACATGATTAAATATCACGATGGGGGAGCAAGAAAATGCGTCCTCCATTGGGACAACCCCAGAAACTCTGAATTGTCCGGAGTCTCTTCAGCTTTCGTGCATGTACGTCGGGTAATCCTGCCTGAGAGAACCACTTTCCCCTCCACTTCGGACAAAACCGCGACAATGATATTGGAGAGAGGTTGCCTCCGATTGATTGCTCACCCGCCGAAAGGGTTAAAAGATTTGTTTTAGTCCAAAGGTTTACTATTCTTGATTTACTCACTTGATGTAGCTAAGGAGTCAAGTGAATCTGTTTACTAATGATTAGATGGTAACCACCATTTTTTTGTAATGCCGCAACGTGATGCAGTTAAGGACATTCTCCTCTTTACGGTACCGATTAAAACTAACTTATATATGGTGAATGAGTTTTTTGTTTTCTGACATTTTTTATTTCAAAAAATTTCCTTTAATCATACTTCTAGTTTGTCATTTACAAACATTAACATCATTTATATTTATTTTAATTAAATTGTATGTTGATGAGATTAAGAGATTAAGAGATTAAGAAAATTTTTTTTTTTTTTTTTTTTTGGAATAAGTGTATAGTGTATGGTTAGGTTTTTCTGGAAATGGGTTATGGAAAGGTTCAAAATGGATGTGTATGAATGGAAAATGAAGTTGGGATAGATGAAAGTCACCACCATTGCGTAAAGGAATATGTCACTAGCCTAGGATAAAGAACTTTAGGTGAAGTTCACCAATTAAGCATAGCAAAACAAGGCATCCACCAAGTACAAAAGATTTCAACATAGATAAAATTAACCACCCACTAAAGGAATTTGGATAAGAACCAAATATAGAAATTCACTAACTTGAAAGAAATCTCGTGTATCCATAAAATTCAAGTTTGCGCATCTATTTATGGAAGGACTCCATTAAGCAGACAAAAGTTACTGTTGGAATTCTATAACCATAGTGACTCTTAGACCGTTACGTAGTTAAGACTCTTGAAACTATCAACATATTTAAGACTCATAAAAACTAAGAATTATAAACGACAACGCTATTAAGACAATTAATAACTAGAACTAAATGCATTTAACTAAGATCATAGTAACTAATATTACACTCCAAATTCGTCCACCAGCTTTGGAAGCCGAATAGCCACTTGGAAGATCAACGGACTGTGATGGAAATCAATCAGAATGGCCTCCAGTTGCTAGTTAGTCGATTAGGAGCCACGAAATTGACAACTAGTCTTGTAAACCAACAATTGGGTAGTTGATCGGCAACCATAAAATTGATAGCTTCAACCTTAGACAACTGGGATCAAGTTGTGGTCGAAATTTGTTTTTGCTTGCGTAAATGGTAATTGAGTCGGATCAATCGATGAAATATGAGTTAGGTTTGATAATTCTTCCATTTAACCTGATGCTCACACATTAATATATAACTTATAGAGCACAAGTAAGGCTGGAGGAAATTCCCTTCGATCAAACTCGAGGAAAAACATAATCCGGGGTAGATTTTCAATTTGTCATGACACTACCCTCTCGATTTTGCTTGAAGTACACGTACTTTCGAAGTCAAAACTGCACTCCATATTAGTAAGCTCCAGGAGTTGGCCGGCATGGAAGAACATGGAGATCTATGCTAAGTCTATAATAAGTCATTTACTATACCTTTACATTATACCTTATGTAGTTTTAACTTAGTTGGCATGGAGAGGCAGCTCATTGACTCAGTCTTCTCCTTGAGGCCTTCTTCTTCTTTTTCGTTATTTATTTATTTATTTATTTTTTTGTTAAGAAAAGGGGCAAAGCCCGAAACACTTGCCTAAAAAGCTTAAACAAACTCATCTTCTATCAATAGTGGAATTAAACCTATTGATAGCCCATCTAATGCCGGAGTGGCAGTTACAGCACAGGACTGAATGATCCAATTGACTAACTAATCTGCGCATGAATTTCCATTTCTAAGAGGATGAAGAACTCTGACTCGTTGGAAGTGCTTCAACTGTTATCGAAATTCGAAGATGAGGATGTCACCATAATGACAAGAGATAGTGGATTTCTGAAGTAGGACAATTGCTACTTGCGAGTCCACCTCCATAATGATTTTAGGAATGTCCAAAGAGATTGCCAGTTTGAGGCCCAAAAGAATACCCGAAAGTTCAGCTTTTAATGAAGATAACACTCCTACATGTTGGGCAAAACCTGCAAGCCAGTTACCTTAGTCATCGCAGAGAACTCCACTTATTGAAGCTGGACCCCGGTTGCCTTTAGAGCACCTATGGTGTTGAGCTTGATCCAACCATGGGGAGGGGCTGTCCAACCCACATATGTCTCTCTTTTATACCCTCTAGGAAGACAGTCCCTTTTTTTCCATTCGAGCTGAAAGGATGTCCTTAACATATCCCAAAATCAGGCTTATAGGAGTGCCCTGAAGAGTGAAGTCCTCGAGGCCTTCTTAATTGTAAGACTGAATGTCAAAATTTCTATCTTTGTGACAATGGTCAACTAACCGTTTCAAATTGTAGACATATATTATGAAAATAACTCCTTAACAGTCTAAACTTCTGAAGAAGATGATTGAGTAGTCAATACTTAGTTAATATCTGAGCTAAAAATCTCCAACATTTGACTTGGAATTGCTGAGTGTGCAGCCCTATTTTCAAAGTATAAACTGTTGAAAAGTAATTTATGACAAAAGAAGAATAGAATCTAACTACTATAATGGATCACGATATTATAAATTTAGGTATTTATTTTATAACTTCAATTACCTTTCTTAAAGAGTTGAAAATCCAACAATTCATCAAAGGATGCAAATTCGCCGGGTTATCATTTAACTTGACTTAAACACGAACACACTCACAATTGGGGAAAACACCAGGCTCACGCCCAAAAATCCCTAATCCACTCCCCCTCCCCTTCTCTCCCTCCCTCCTTTTTAGACTTCAGGAGCATGGATGAAAGGGAAGCACAACACACACACAAATATATGCAATTTGAGGTTGCCTGCTGCAGGCAACCTCCTCCAATTTGGGGTATCTTGACGGGAGTGGCCTCCCTAGGCTTGGTCTCGATACCAATAAGTCCGTGGACATGATTTGAAGTTGATTTTATTTAATTTCATTATCTTTGCATACACATCATTGGACAAACTTGTCCACGAAGACTTTATATTCTTCCCATCTTAAAATTTAAATTTATAGAAGGTAAAAACTCCAGAATTTCTAAGGTTGTACGAACTTTAATATACTCAATGAGGTCACGGCACTTTATGAGGTCATATTTATTTCTTTGACTAAGTACAAAGAAGGTCTTGTGTATCTCTTGATATATGGTCATTTGGGTTAATTTGGAGCGAGCGTCTTATAAGATATAACACAATTTGTTTCATTTTCAAATTTCTTACTTAAGTACACGTAAAATATAAGTAAGTCTCTAGGAACAAACCAACCAATATTATTGCAAATTGCAGGACGAGGGAGTTGGGATCGAGTAAGATGTTGAAGAGCTTGGGGTGCAGAAGATTGGCAAAGATTGAAAACAAAACCGAACTGATCCGCCACTGTATGGCTAGAAAATTTTCAGCGGCACCGCTAATGAACCTTGGACCATGGTTCGAATTTAATACAAAAACCCCTTTGTGCAAAGCCATATGTTATTTGACATACTAGGCAAAAAATAAAGAAAAAAATTGCACTCGCTTGAGAATTCAGTTTTACTTTGTATTGTAAACTCTTGGAAACTAGCAAGTATCCATGACATAGACATGTCAACCTGGCCAACCTTTGGCGTGGAAGAAGAAGAAAGTGAATGGGTGCAGTTTCATTCAAGGAAGCCCAATGGTTATTCCAGTTTTGTCCTTTGACCCCTCATTAAACAAGTCATTTTGTTTTGTGATGACCAAAAATCTCACCTCTAGAAAGCCTAGCACAATATAGGCCCATTAATAACTAAACTATATTTTAAGGAAGTAAGTTATCAGTATGATAACGAACTTACGAACGTAAAGGGGAATGTAAGTTATCTACATGTGTAGAACTTTGACATTCAAAAAAATACTTACGATTGGCACTAGTAATTCTGAAATAAGTGTTGTAGGTCCTCTTCGAAATTAGTAAGTTACTAACAAAGTAAGAACTTGTCATTTCAAATAATTCAAATTAGTACCTTACACTCGAAATAAGTAATTTACAAGAGTAGCCCTTTTTTACAGCCATAAGTTACCAGCAATTTGAGGAACTTTGAAATGTCACGTTTAATTTTTATTTGGTAACTTGCAAACGATAAACGAACCCACTTGTGAAGGATGGTACAATCATTATTTCATCAATGAGTTATTAAGTGCTTGTTGAGCTTACTCCTAACATCTTATAGCACCGATATTCTACTATCGGATACTGGATATGAGGATCATAAAATTCATATTTGTGGGTAAGTTGCTGCTTAATTGACTGACCCACTTGTAAACAATCTACTGCAGAATTTGAGGGTTCTTCAATCATTCTTGCTATAAAACACTTGCCAGGCGCACTTACAAAATAGCAAAATAGATAAGTGTGCTCACCATACTAAATATTTTCCATTTAAATTGTTACCAAATCGAAGGTTTATTTAATAGTCCGCTTATATAACTTGCCCTTGTTATTAACTTATTCCTTTTTTTTTTTCCACTCATTTCCACTTCCCCTCATGCGTAGTACTGCATAGGGGTGTGCAATTGGACCAAATTGACCTGGAAACCAAACTGGACCACCTAGAAAATAGGTCCAAGAGCAGGTTTCTTTGAACCGGTTAGGGAACGGGTTCCATTTTTTGGAAACCGGTTGAAATCGCCCGGTTCCCAATTCCAAGTAAGAGCTCACCTAGGACCTAGACCGATTAGACTAGTTTTGGAACCAGATTTTACTAGTGTTAAAAGAAGATTTGTTAACCGTTTTAGATAAATGAACAACTTCCTATAGTAGTTGTGGGAATGAGACTAATATTAGATCCATGTTTGCTGTTAAAGTTTATGCAATGTTAGGATTTTTACTTTACCTTGTGATGTTTGTTTATAATAATTAGCCTTGTGGATCCTTAGGTTTTTTTTTTTTTTCAATCAAAAAGTTCATGTACTTATTGATTAGATGTGCTTAATGTTTCAATACAAATTATGAGGGTTACGTTGTTTTCTCACGTATTTATGTAAAATTCAAACTGTATAGGATATTGAGTGGTTACAAAATAGATTCCAATGCAAACAAGGTAGACCTTGGAACCAGACCGAAAAAATAGAATATGTTACAAAACAGGTTCCAATGCAAACATGGTAGGACACACAGTCCAAAAAAGAGAAACTTGTTATAACAAGATAGGGTACAAGGTCCAAGTTTGGAATCTACCCACCTCTTACTGACCAAAAAAAAAAAAAAAAAAAAACTACCCACCTCGGAACCGATCACCCTTAGTAATGCAGTAGTTTTATTGGTAATTTTCATTTGATTCCATTTCAATCAACCAAATGTTCCTAAAAAGGGGAAGCTTTAAATTCCCACTCTAATAGCTTCAATTCTCGATAATCAAACATGCCCCGAGATTTGAAATTTTTTTATTTAAATGAAAATTGTATTTATTGCTCAAAAGCATATATGAGAAGCACATGAACTTTTATGACAAAGCAAATTGAAAAGAGCAAAGGCCAAAATACTACAAAATAAAATCAAATCTAGAAAACAATGAGGATCAATAGAGTATCCATAAGAATGGACCTATCAAGCAAAATAAGAGGCAATTAATCATTGGATCTCATATCATTGTTAGTAATGAGCATACACTAAAAATTCCTTCTCTAATAACTAAGGTGTTGCTAGTTGGTGGTACGCATTTAAGTTCAACTTCCTCTATACCGTCACCATGCAGAGACAACTAAAATAGGTTAGATAAACACAAATCTAACTTTCAGAAAACCAAATCTTCGTTGTTTAGCACGACATCATAGCTCTTGCAATCATTTTTGAAACTAGAGTTAGAGCACTTATACACGGATAGAGTACAAGAATATAAAATCCTCAAAGACATTATTGAACTCCCAAATCTAAATTGGGAGAGAAGAACTCCTAGTTTTAGAATTAGATTATGAAAGATCAAACTCTAAGATTTAGAATTAGACTACAGAAGAGAGCTCCCAAATCTAGATCGGGAGAGAAGGAAAAAAAAAAAAAGAAAATAATGAGAAAACTTAAAAAAATCAACAACAAATGGAGGGGTGGGTGAGATTAGCTCAAATCCTCCCCATTGTTGAAGGTTGAAGACAACGATGGAGAGAGAAGAGAGAGGAGGAGAAACAAGATCTCGACTACTTTTTTTCATTTACACTAACCACTTTGGATAGCGTCAAGATTTGGATCTTTTATTGCTCCTTAATTAGCAGCATTATTCTATTTCCTTTAGATCAACCTAAGATTCTGGATTAATTTCAGCTATTAGATTGGGGACATCTTGTCAAGGGGACCTCAATTGATAATCTTATACTTAATTGTCTTGCTTCAAACTTATTCATGAAATTCTTTCATAAATAATACTTATTCAAGAATCATCGCAGTGATGCTGGGATGATTACAATGTATTTTTGGCAAAGTTGTACATTGTAACATTTTTCTCCATTGTGAATGTCACAACCGGAATCTTAAATGAATAAGGGTAGTGACATGGCTGTCTTTCTCTCTTTCTTCCCCTTTATTCATGGTGGTCTCTTTTTCTCTTTTTATTTCTTTTCTTTCCTCGGTCGTGTCTCGGCCTTCTCTGTCTTGCCGAGTGTCCCCCATCCCTTCCCCTGCCCTTTTTTCTCTTCGTTGACTTTTCAACCCCCCTTCTTTTTTCTGCTTTCTTGTTGGCCTTCTGACTAGGTCAAATACCCGCGTATCACAGCGAAGGTGTTGGTATGATTTTCCAAATAATTTAAAGATTTGTCATGTAAATTTTTGCCACTTGAAAAGCAAGCAAAGAATAGAAAAACGGTCCAATAATGAGGTCTCCAGGTACAATATAAGGTTCAGCAAAATAATCGGGGTCCTTTAAAGTTAGGGTAACTTGGATCAAAACATGCATGTGTCCCTAAAGAATTTAAACCACATACCAAGTACACTCCCTCCGTGCTCCTCTCTCCTCCTCCCTCTTTGCTACTGATACACCAGCAACACTAATCTTGTTACCTCAGCACCATCATCAAGCCTCGTCCTATTGCCATTCGCTCTCATTGCGCCCTGCTTGACTTAAGAAGCCCTCCCTCTCCCTCTCTTTAAGGTTGGGCCCAGTGGTTGAGACGTCTTGACAACCAAGGTCATGATCACCTGGCATTGCTAACCGGCCTCGAACATCTCCAGTAAGGCTGGTCCTGTTCTCTGTCCTTTAAGGACAGAGGACAGGCTTAGTGGGTTGGGACCACCAAATTTAAGCAATGATGCCTAGACTAAGTTTAATGACGTTTGATCCAGGTTGCAAGCCCAGGCCTACCCGACACGCAAGGGCAGAGAGAGAGGGGGTGGGGGCGGGGGCGGGGAGGCCACACATACACAAATGGCAATGGGGGCTCAAGGACGAGCCGATGGCCATGTCGGCCTCATCATGAGGCACACGCAAGTGTCGATGGGACGGCAGAGGCTCCGATGGACATGGTTAAGGTTGGTCATGCATAATGCAATGTGGGTGGGTGTAGTGAGCATATGCAGGGGGAAGAAAAGCAAAATGAAAAAAAAAAAAAAACTAATTTGAGCTGTTGAATTTTCTTATTTTTGATGCGTCTAAATTTTAAGAAATAATTTTACCCAATTCTAGAGGCCCCAATCTCAAATAAGGAGAACAATCACTTGAACAACATGAAGAAAGAAGCTCCAAAGTTCAAATTGGAAAAGTGGACCAAACGTTGTGTGGAGGATTTTTAGAAACCCAAAAGATAAAGGTACGTACTTTCGGTTTTTGTCGAGAATCTTTTCTCACGGAATAACATGATAAGATATCATGATGGGGGAGCAAGAAAATGTGTGTCCTCCATTGGGACACCCCCGAAAATTCTGAATTGTCCGGAGTCTCTTCAGCTTTCGTGCATGTACATCGTGTAATCCTGCGTGAGAGAACCACTTTCCCCTCCACTTCGGACAAAACCGCAATGATGATATCGGAGGGGGTGCCTCCTGTCGATTGCTCGACCACCCTCTGAAAGGGCAAAAAGAAAAAGTTTTAGTGCGACGTTTTACGTTTCTTGATGTACTCACTTGATGTCGGTGAGGAATTTAGTGAATCTGTTTACTGATGAAGGTAGACGTTCTCCTCTTTATGGCACCGATGACGTCCAACTTGTATGGCGGGAATGAGTTAAAGTGTTTTTAATTTCTGATTTGAAAAAGTTTTCCCCGACCACACTTCTGTTTTGTTATTTACAGACATGGGCATCATTTACATTTATATTTAGTTAAATATATATGTGGATGGTGTCCATAATGTAACTCACTAATAAAATAAAGGTTACAGAAAGTTCCCTTCAATTGGGAAACGGAAAAAAATATAGTTGTCATAACATTGACTCCCTTGATTTTTGCTTACATTGCACCTATATCTCAACTACTTTCAAAGTCAAAACTACACTCCATATTAGGTAGTTCCGAGGTTGGCCAGCATGGAAAAACATGGAGGTCTATGCTAAGTCTATATGAAGTCATTTATTATACCTTCATTTTACATTGTAGGTTACAGAGTTCTAACATAGTTGGTATGGAGAGGTTGCTCATCTGGAAATTCAGTCGTCTCCTTGGGGCCTTCTTAATTGTAGCCTGAATGTGAAATTTCCATCTTTGTTACAATCATCTAATAGTATCAGGATCTAAATGTATATTATGCATCATTCCTTAACAGTTTAAACTTCTAAAGAAGATGTTTGAGCAGTCAATACTTAGTTGGTATCCGAGCTAAAAGTTTCCAACATTTGACTTGAAATTGCCGGCCATCTTCTTCTAACATGTAAACCGTTAGAAAGTAATTTATGATAAAAGAAAATTAAAATAAAATTACAATCTCTCGCCCCCCCCCAAAAAAAAAAAAAAAAAAAAAAAAAAAACAACAACACACACAAAAATAGATGCAATTTGAGGTGGCCTGCCTCACGCAACCTCCTCCGATCTGGGGTATCTCGATGGGAGTGGCCACCGCCCTAGGCTTAGTCTTGATGCCATAACTCCATGGACATGATTTGAAGTTGATATTAAATTAATCCATTAATATTTGCATACAGAATATTAGACAATACTTATCCACGAATAGACTATTTACTCTTCCTTTTTTAAAATGTAAATCTATGGAAGGTAAAAGCTCAAAAATTTCTATGGTCGTGCGTGCTTCAATATGCTTAATGAGATTGCGCCCTTTATGAGATCATTTGAGTTTATTTGGAGGACCTTCGCATTATAGGCCATGTATAGTCCTTCAGGAACAGTAACTACCCCAACCGTCAATTATATTAGTTTATAACCCAATTTCTTTTCTTTTCAATTTTTTACTTAAGTACACATAAAAATATAAGTACGTCGCCAGGAACGGACAAACCAAAATTATTGCAAAGGCCAGGATGAGGGACGTGGGCTCGAGTAAGGTGTTGAAGACCTTGAGGTGCGAAAATTGAGAAAGATTGAAAACACAACCAAATTGCTCCACCTTTGGACGCGACCCTTCAGGACATGGCTAGAGAATTTTTAGTGGGACCAATGATGGACCGTGGTTCGAATCGCCGTCACGACAGTGAATTATTTATACAAATTCCCCTCGTACAAAGCCATATGTTATTTGACATACTAGGCAAAAAACTAGAGAAATAATAATGGTCGCCTGAAAATTGAGTTCATGCTTTGTCTTGTAAACTCTCGGAAACTAGCGAGTGTCCGTGATATTTAGTCATGTCTGCCGTTCTTTCTTCCTCCCATCAATCGAGACAAAATTTCAAGGAAATCACCAAGCAAGTGCATGGATGTACGAAATATTGCAGGCTCAAATAATTCATTCGTCCATTTCCTCATAATTAAAGCAGGTAATCGATTTGATTGATGGATGGATCAACACTTGAGAAGGGTTAACTCGGGCGAAGATTCGGTGCAGTCCATTTGCCAACTTGGCCTCCCGAGAGTGAACTCCAGATTGACCAACGCATCCTCCGGAGGTGGTGACAAGGAGCTCGAGTCCAATCTTTCCTTCGCATCTTCAGACATACGCCGATCAATAATCTTTTGTCTGTCCACCTATATAAAACAATTGACCCCAAATGAAAGCTATCAACAAAGAAAAGCTAAATTTGAAAAGGAATGGTATCTTTTTTTGTACCAGACATTGTTTGGTTCTCCCTTGATTCTTTTGCATTTACCTTGGCGTCATTTGCTTTGAAGTGGGAATCATATGTCAAAGCATTTTCATGATCCGACTCACTTGTTCCGCTTGTCTCCATTGATTGCAACCACGATAAACCTCTGCTTGCACAAAGGTCCAAGAGTTAGAGAAATGTCGATGATTTAGACATGTAACGAATCTAGTTGCAATTGATATTTGGATATTTATTTGGTATACCCTGGAGGGATGCAAGAAATTCCACAAGCCGGGTTCGGTGGATGAGATATGTACGATTAGTTGGTCACCAAGAACGAACCGGAAACATGCACAAGTTATAAAACACTGGCATAGAAGAATTCTTTTCAATAATTATAGTTATAATACTGATATAAATTCATTTGAGTGAGGGTAAGCAATATGAGTCACGCACGGAAGAAGACGACAGTAGCCTAACCTGGTAATACTTTGATGGTTTGTATGTGCGGTCTTAGGTCTAAGAAGAAACATAAATTTCTAAAAGTGAGAGATTTCAACTTGCTTGGAGACACATGCTTATTGGAGGAATTAAACCCCTTGTCAGCATCCAAACGCCCGTTGGATTTCAGTGATTTCGAGATTTGAACCAAAACCCTTGACTTTAAAGCATGCATTGGAACCTTAATGTGGGTTTTTAATCCATAATATGCTGTGCTTATCATAAAGGCCAAGCACGTAAAAAGATGGCCTTATCTAAAAAAATAAGGCACCTTTTGTGTTCATCAAACTCAATGCGCCTGTTCGAGCTTCTCAATCCAATTATTTAGACTACCAACAACAAAACAAGCACCATTTTTCGCACACGACACAGTTACGTTGCCCATCACCAGGAGGCACATTTATGTCAATGCATGTGGATCTTCTTCTTCTTTATTTTATTTTATTCATCAAATGCACTGAAATTTCAGATGAAGAAGCAAACTAACCCTTGCGTTTGTTTGAAACTTGCTTGGGATGATGGCTTGAGAGAGTAAGAGTTGTCGCAGTCTTCGTGTTTCTCAGAAGATAATGATCCTGCCTCTACATGTTTTGTACCGACGTCTAGTGTTTGCACTTGACCTGGAACATTTATCAAGCAAAGAGTCAAAAATCCTCTCTTCAGCGAGTGAACCCGTTCAAATGTACAAGTCAGCCCAAGTCTCAAAACCCATTTCTTTTTTTATATTTTCTTTGAGTTTTTTCCTCTCTTCCCTTCATTTGGAGCTAGCTAACTCCGATCAACAAGCTCTCTCAGAGGAAACGTGGGAAAAATTAAGGTGGATAAATAAATATGATGATCCGCAACTAGAGGAGAATTAATCCACAATTACCTGACGACCCTTTGTCAGTGCTCTTCACTGTTCGATACATCTGCATGGAGAATCAAAACCCACAATAGAAAAGAAATTAATAAATGAGAGAAATTGAAGTCCACAATGCTAAGATTAATGCCCTCTAGCTATAGAGAGAGAGCTCTGTAGATACCCTTTTGTCCTTACCTCTTGTAATCCAGTACCCACCACAAATGCGCAACATCAAAAAATACAACAAAGGACAAAGAAAAAAATTCATAGAAACCATAAATGTCATTCACAATTCATGAGATCAAGAGACTATATGGAGAAACTAATTCTCCAAAAAAAATAAAAAAAATAATAATACAAAGAGCAAACACCCACCTGCAAGTGACTCTTCACGTGGGCTAGGGTTAGATCCTTCACGTTCATCAACTCCAGTACAGATTTTGGGGTTGCTCCTGTAAAATCACATTCGATCGGATTAAATTTCTTTACGACCCATTTCTGATATCCTACTTCTGAGTCAAAACAAGTGGAGTACATAAGCAAAAGGCGAGGCTTCTCTTGTTTTTCTTCTTCCTTTTTTTTTTTTTTTTTTTTGGGGGGGAGGAGGGGGAGAGGGGAGGTGGAGGGGGCGTTCTTTTGGCTAAGTCAAGAAATTTCCAACTATGAAAGCATACTCATGATGTGTGCGTGGATTTACTTTCATGACCGCCTAGAAGCTGGACTGCATGAACAAAATGGGCATGGAGAGTCGTGGTCCATCTCATTCTGGGCGCTCTAATACTTCTCTTTACACTGCTCCCAACTCGAGCGCTTCGCTTGAACTCACGGCTGTATAAATGAGGATGGTGGTGATGATTGAGGTTTCTTGGTGGTTGTTGCAAGGTTGAATGGCTGACATCGCCCATTCCAAATCCTAAGCTCAACGTGGGCTCCCCATGACCATGACTAAAACTCCTCTCTTGTGACAAGAAATTGTTCTCATGGCTCAAATCGCTCCCGCTGCTTGCGGAGTCAGTGGTTGAGCTCATTTCACTACAGAATGGTTTCCTTGCAAAATCATCGCAATCATAAATTGCGACCTTCTTCCCGGAATCTGGAACACCTGGAGGATTAATTTGCAAGGAAAGATCAGGGAAAGTTGGTGGGGGTGTCATCGGGGGTCCTGATCTAGAAAACATGGGAATGAGAGTTAAGGATTTTGAAGGGAAAATGTGACGAGGGATCAGTGATGATAGAGTCCTAACAAGGAAATAGGAGAATCAAAGCAACTGGAAACCGGAGAGTAAAGAATCGGTGAGAAAGAGAGAGGGTGTGTCTACAGGAGATATAAAAGGCTGACAATGGAATGATAGAGGTTGTGATTAGATAATGAGTGCCTTATGATTTGCATGGGTGTGTTTGAAAAGAAGAGAGACTGAGGAGGAGGAGGAGGAGGATGGAACAATATAGGCTTTTTCGTAGGATCTCTCTCTAGGTTGAATAGAGATCAGTGCAAGTAATAGAGACAGATTCCAGAGCACCCAGTGAGGGATTAAAAAAAATTGAAGAAAATGAATGAATGCAGAGAGAAGAAAGAGAAAGTAACAAAAGTTCTTTTTCTGGGTTTAAGCTCTCTTGAAGGCAAAACCTAGAGAAAAGAGAAAGAAAGTATATTTATGGATCAATGCAGTGAGTGCAGAGAGAGAGAGAGAGAGAGCAGGTACTACTTCCTTATCTTTAAAGGCATATTCAAAAGCAGAAATTAATAAATAGATAATAAATAAGAGGAGTGAGGCAGGATGTGATAAATGGTGGTTTCTTGATGGGAATGGTTGGAATGATAGCAAGAGAAAAGTGAGGGGGTGTTGCAGTTGAATGGAATATATGGAAAGGAATTTAGTCTCTCTCTTCTTACATTGATGGACAGTGACACCCCCTTGGAAAAAAGAAAAGAACTCCCTTTTAAAAGCTTTTCTCTTTCCGGCTCCATTTGAATTTATAAATTTCAATTATGTCATTTAATGAGTTTAGAATATTCCCATTTTTCTTTCATGAACGAGGATTGACTAGCAGGCCTAGAAATATCCCTGTATCTGAATTGCCCTTTATTATTGGCTTTTTCCCGAGCAGATGTGACCCTGCGCATCTCCATCAATGGTGGCCAAACTCACCTTTGATGAGTTAGCGTTTTGAAAGAAGGAATTTGATTAGTCACCTGATCATTTTTTGTCCAGTGGCCATGGATTGCTTCTCTCGACTCGACGTTTGTACTTCAATCCTCTTTGACCTAGCTTCGCTTTCAAAACATGCGGAATATCCATTGATGATACATTTAGTTCTTTCTATAGAAGAATACTCATTAGTCAGGTATGAATTCAATTCACAAAACAAAGCATCATTATGTTTTGTTTGGGAAAATGAATATGCGCACCATTTGAGTTCATAAAATGGCCAGTGATGTGAGAAATGCTTGCAATGTTTAGGGCGAGCAAGAATCTTGTTACACGAACTTTTTCTTCATCAAGAGGAATATTTATCAATAATTATAGGCTAGACTAGATGTCTAGGGAGATTTTATCTCGAGCAATGATTTTTGGGTGGCCACCAATTGACTTATTGCCATGACTAGTCAATGTCTATGTTGTCCACGCTTTCTTCACTTACAAAACTAGTCCATACGTGGTCGGTCTCATGTATGTACCGAGCTGGACATGTGCGCAGCCCCAGCGCAAATGTCGGACTTAGTCTAGGATGAGCTGAGCTCTCGTGAACAATAAACTAAAGAAAGAAATGCAGGTATTCCTTATCTTGCACTCTGCCTATGTGAAATTTCATTTATGCAAACTGGTCTATAGGTGTCAGTCATTGGTTCTTAGGAGGTTGTTGCTGGAACCCTAATTAATCTTTTCCAGATGAAGTGCATCAATCACATCCATTACTACATGCTTTATTATGTAGCGAAAATCATTCCATATACAAAGCTTTCAATCGTCGCATTATGTACTTCTAAAGATTAGGAAAATCTTCCTCATTAAGCTAAAAACCCCTTTCGAATGAGTATATAATATATGGATTATCCAACATCAATGTCACATGATAAGTCTTCTATACTAGGTGGGAGCTATGCACATTTTAGGAGTGGAGTTGTTTACATGGTCACAGCTAAGATTGTGAAGAGTCAATGAGAGCATGTGTCTACTATTTCTTTTATTGCAAATTGTAATTCCGTCGTTCGATCGATAGTGCGTTTTGGAAGACGAGTGGTACTCTCACTACACTTGGAGCCCTGTTGGAACAATCTTAAAAATGACTACTTTTGCCAGATACAATAATCCTTTCTAAGTGATATAGAAAATTCTTACAGTGATTAACTTTAAATCATACATACCTACTTTTAAGTCTCCAACTCATAATGGTCTGGAATGCCTCCTCAGTGTCCATTTACCCATTACTATCTAATCAGTTGTCAGATTTGCGTCGCGTGTCTAACAAGCACTCAAACAATAATGCTAATATCCCTCGTACCCTCGCGTCGCTCCGCGTTTGTCTAGCTTGCACTAGCCACCGCAACTCGCTGTCTCCCCAATTTGCTCGACAGTAGAGCGCTCTCTATCTACCCGCACCCCACACCAGCCTCCACATCCCCAATCTCCCTCATTGCCGGCACCGTCAATGAGGACAAGGCAACCGTGGCGAAGAGGCATTCGTGTGGGGGCGTACAAGTCGCACGACGCTGCTCCGACGAGCACCAAAAGAACTCGCGACCTCCGCACCACCACCCTCAAAACGCATTCATCACTCAAACACAAATTCCATGTCAATAGGTCAGACAACCAACACTCAATGGCTCAGCGACAATGACAGGTCTCTTCTCCGAGAAACATCGATGGATCGAAACACCGGATGAATCGAGGACCGGGATGAAGATTTTTTTTTTTTTTTTTTTTAACAGGGACGATGTATAGCGTGTGAGCAATGATGGCACGTTGGAAGAGGAACTGTAGGTACTAGTGGGCGCTCCAACATGAACAATACACAATTTCAACGTCTAGCGTATTGTCTTCACAACATCGCATGGCCCAATATTCCCTCTCCGTGTCGAAATATTCCCTTTGGCCCCGACCCCACCACCACCACCATCAATCATCAACCCCGTCGAGCCCCACCCGGCGCGTGGAACCCCCGCCCTCCATCCCTCGGCATCAACGTGGGGGTTCCTCCTCCTCCCCCGTCACGTGACTCGTGACCATGTGTCTAAGCTAATGTGGTAGTGGTATATGTTAATGGGAAAATGGAGTTTACACCGTTTAATGTAAAGATGGTTTTTACATAAATCACTCTATTTGTCTTTTGATTTGAGAATTATAACCGTCCACTTTCTCGAACCAACTATGTATAAAACCGCCAGCGGAAAATAATCTTTATGCAATTAGAATGTGCTATAATTACTCAGCATTTATTATCATTTTTCTTTGCTCTCTTTGTTCTTCTCTCTCGCTTCTCTCCCACCTTGTTCCATTTGCTTAATCCCGTTTTGTTGTATTTTCTGCATGTATTTCTCCTCTTAACCTAATTTTTTTTTATTAACTATGTACCTAGATCGCATACATTGTTATATGAATCTCAGCAATTCATGACTATCTCTCTATTACTCCCAACATGATAATTCTAAGGAAAAATTTAAAAAACTCGAACGCGTGATCGCCTTTTTTTTTCAAGCATGATTTTGTTTAAGCCTCAACCAATTTGACAAACTCTCTAACTTATTTCTCATTTTTAATTGTGCTTAATTAAGTATTAAATAAGTCTCCCTTGGGCGTGGACTCTTCCTCCCTCGAGCTACTTTAGAAAATGCCCTCTTTTATTTATCTTCTTCCTCGCAGAAAGGAACAAAGGGAAGACTTGAATACGTTCAAATCATGTGAGCTTAAACTAATGGTTCCTCAAAGCCATGGTCAGCGCCTTATGCGCTCTAGATTCTCCGGGAAATGCAAACTTTTTGTCTTCTTCTCATTTCTCTATTAGCCCTCTTAAATTCCCCCCTCTCTCTCTCTCTCTCTCTCTCTCTCTCTCTCTCTCTCTCTCTCTGTGGCTTGCTTGTAATGTTGTCAAATGCTTGGGCTATATATTCCATATTCCTTGTGTTTGTCGTATTGGAGGAACACTTCTTAGCTCTCTCCTTTGTCTATCCTACTATTATATTCCGTGAGAGGAGGGTCATTCAATTTCACGTCAAAACAATGTTAATATAAGCAGTGTCCGGGCAAGTTGGCACCCAGCATTTTCTTGATTAAGGCACCTACCCTGTCTCTCCTGTATTCCCTTTTTTTTTTAAAACCAGAAGAGAATATTAGATTTAGTGAAGATTGAGCAAAGACAGACATGTGCTACTCAATATTTTAAATCCAAAGTCACTCCTTGTATTATACGTGACTCATGTCTCAAGCTTAATGCTACACACACAGAGGAAACTACTGAAACACTGACCTCTTCCCGCTAATACTACCACTTTGCCACAATAGCATGGAATGAATAAAATTACATGGACTATTACCGACTTTCGCATATTTATTTTCCTTTCCGACTCTTGTATATAGTTCATGCTTATAGGACTTTTTATTGTTTCTCTGCATGGGGTTCCAAACTTTAGAATGTCTATAT
The DNA here is from genome assembly GCA_014182565.1 of Eucalyptus marginata. Taxonomy (NCBI): domain Eukaryota; kingdom Viridiplantae; phylum Streptophyta; class Magnoliopsida; order Myrtales; family Myrtaceae; genus Eucalyptus; species Eucalyptus marginata. The sequence goes on from CM024590.1 coordinate 24,657,371, forward strand.
CCAATGGAAATGGCAATGTCGATGATCCCAAAACTGAAGAAGCCCAGAACATAAAATTCTCTGGAAGCGTTAGAAGAGAAGCCCTAGAACGTATTAGTCCGCTGAACAAAAGTCAAACGGCTACTATACCTAGTTAGTTTGTGGGTTTGTGGCTACTTTTAGATCATGCCTATAAGCTACACACTGGTTAGGTGAAACTAGTTGTGCCCTAGATCTAGGGTAAAGAGCCTTATAGAATGCCGCTAAATTATATTAAAAAAAAATTGAAAAAGAGCAAAGTAACCTTTTTTAACACCGTCACTCGTGGGCATTACTTCCGAACCCAAATGGCTCCATAAAATAATTTAAACAGCAATCTCAAAGTTCATGCTTTTGGCCCTAATATTCTATTGAACCTACACAAATCGGAAGAATATTAGCTTCTTTATGGTTGATTAGCGTGAGAGAATGAGTTACAGCCATGCATGTGTTTTGCTTTGAAATTTGAATGTCACCTTCTTCTTCTCTCTCTCCGATTTTGACTAACAACGACAAAAAAGAAAGCAAGGAATCACCGAAATCACCGCCGTTTAGGCTGACGTGCACCACGACATTACATCACACAGAATGATATTATATTATTCACTCGTCGCTGTTGATTAAACTCCATCAGAGAGAGAGTGTGTGTTTGAGTTCTTCTATGTCGATTAGGGCAAGAAAAGATGCTCTCTTGGAAAGGGAGTGGCAACGGCTGGCAAAGAGTTGCTATCATTGCCTGATGATGATCACAGTAGTCACTGTAATTATGAGTTAATGAGTATGAACGTGACTGAAACTCAGTCCCGATAAGCGAAATTTAATGGCCTGCTTAAAATGGGAAGTACTTACACTTGTGGAGTACATTAACTGATAGCTACAATCATAACCCTCAAAAGAGCGACACAGTTGTCAATAGAATGGTTGTTTATTGATAATGCCCTTTTCGAAAAAAAAAAAAAGGTTAGTGTCACAAGAATCATCGATCAAAGTCCATATGTGTTGGCAGTTATTTTCAGTAGAAATGAAAATCTATTTGGTATATTTTGGTGAACATTTGTATTAACTAGTGTCTTAAAGCATGTATTAAATGTACTTATTAGGATTTGATATATATGGACCTCACCAAATATAACGACTTATATGAAGTGAACTAACAAGAATTGGGAGCATCTAATAAATCTCTCTCCACCTCTCATCTTAGTATACATTGGGTCATGCCACCATTGAGGTACATGACTTAAGCAAGCTAGAACTCACCTGGATGTCATAGGAATCGAAGGAAAAGTATTAAAAAAAAGTCATAAATCTATTCAGTTATAACAATTCAATCACAAATATTTCAATTGTGTCAATTTAGTCATAAAATATTTTTACAATTTGCCAATTGAGTTAATCCTACTAATTTTAGTCGAAAATCGTTGATGTGGCCATCCTATGTAGCACGATTAGTGCTGACGGACGACTATCCTTATAGTTATACAACACTCTCATTTCCTTTTTTTATTTTATCTTTAGTTTTCAATGAACTATGAATTTAACTAGATTATTTCATTTCTTTCATTTCCAATTTTATTTTTAAATGGAAATAGGTAACTTGAAAGCATGTGGTTGATAAAGCTTTGTTTTCCAAGGACGGCTAAGGTGGGGGCATCAATGCCGTATGCATTCACGATAATCCTAAACACACGTCCCCGAAGGAAACAAATTCAACCCTGGGAACTTGAAGCCTCCACCAAATCATATGCATTTTCCATGAGCAACTTCAAAAGGTCGGAGATAGTTATCCTCCACACCTTTTTGACTTTGAGATAACAACATTCATCAGCATCTAAAGAGCCCTTAAATCATACCAGTAAAAAAAAAAAAAAAAAAAACCCAAATTATATCACTGTGATACAAATGCTCCAAGCATTTTTTTATTACAAAAAACTCTAAACTTGCCCATTATGACATAAATACTCCCAACTTTATTTTGTGTCACGTAAAAACCCAAATTTTATATGTGTAACACATATACCTTCTAATTCAATTCCATAAATGTTGTATTTGTCATACTGATATAAGTTCGAGATTTTTTATGACAAAAAAAAAAAAAAAAAGTTTGGAATATTTGTGTCCCACTGGATAAGTTTAGAGGTTTTAGTGACATAAAAAAAAAAAATTTCAAAGTATGATGTCATGGTAGTAACCCAAAAGTATATAGCCCACAAAGTTAGAGCATCAACATATTCATGGGACGACATTGTTCTTCACCATCTATATCATTGAATGTCAATTTACAGACCGATTGACTAATTCATGAGAACAGGTACAATGTACTTCGAATTAGATGTTTCTCGATTTTTTCACATATCAACTGCATATGTGAAGTCTTTAAGCAACTGCTTTGAAAATAAAATCTTTAATTAGTGATAGACAAGGTCATACAAATCCAATTCAAATATGCACGAAACGAATTAGACTTTAAAAAAAAAAGGCTGATAATCTTGATGTTCTAAAAAAACCAAATAATTTGTCTGAAAATAGACGAATAAATCTGACGTCTAAATTTCACTATGTTCAAAAGAAAGTGTGCATAAGTCAATCGAACATAAATTTCTAGCCGGATCATAATAGTAACCCAAGTTAATAAAATATCATTACATTTTTCATTTTTTAAAAGGTGCTCTTAAATTATCTTTTTCATGAAACCCCTCCTACATATAGTGCTAGGGTGTAAACAGACTCGTGATTAATCATATTATTTTAATTTTTGTTTGTTTGCCATTCACAAAAGTGAATTATAAATGTTAATGGAGTAATATTTGTCAAAAAATACCCTATATGATCACAAAAATGAACAGTTTTATGGTAAAACTTATCATGAAGCATCATGAGTGGTCGAACTTAGGTTAGGAAAAAAAAATTTGAAAAATATATATTATAAGATAAAAACATGATGCCACTTTTTGATTGTGCGAAACATAAAGAGTAATATGTAAAAGTGAAAAGGGGAAAGATGAAAAATAGCCTTTTTACTGTTCAGATCCTCTTCAAATGATATATATAGACACACACACATTTAATAATTGGCAGAAATAGTGGCATAAGTCAACAACATTGAAAATCAACTCAAGCGGCCGAGTCTACTATAATCATAGTCCATTCATCTTTATTTTGTATACACATTGAATTACTCTACATGGTCCACCCCTTTTGGGTAAGCTTTTTTCACCTTTACATGGAGAAATGACAATTTCCACGGCTAAAGTTTAAGCTGTTTAATAAAATAGAGCATCAAAATGAATGAGGATTATCATTAGATCACCATCAAATGGAGACTAATATCTTTAAAACTACATTGATCACAAGACGGTACAAAATAAGTCAGTTATTGGTAACCAAACTATACAAGTATTATGAACTTATAGAGGGGAAAAGTACCCAAAAAATCTTAAACCTATTATATTATTATCAATTTAGTTATAAACCTTTTAATTAGACTAATTTAGTTTTAAACATTTTCGCATTGATATTAATTGAGTCCATTTGGCCAATTTAGGTTGGAAATCACTTATGTGAACTTTGGCCATCCTACCATGACATGATTGGTTGACATGAACATTTTATTTACTTTTTAAATACTTTTTGAAATTTTTTGTCAATTTTTTCTTTTCTTTTTCCTTCTTTACTTTCTTTTTTTCCTTATTTCCCTCTGCCAGTCGCCACCTCTCCATCCGACCACCGATGAGCGCAAGGGCCGAGATGCCCTCACTAGCTACAGGCAAAGCCAACCCTCACCAGGCCCTTGCCATAGCCAAAGGCTGGCAAAAGCATCCTTGCCTTCCCTAGCCTCTAGCTAGGGATGGGTGAGGGCCTCGCCCGAGTGAGGTTGGGCCACCTCAAGTGCTAGCAAAGGCATTCCGCCCTTCACCAAATCTAGTGAGGGGTGGCCTAGCTTAACCTTTGCCGACCCTCACCAAAGGCCGACAAGGGCATCTTAGCCCTTACCCTTGTTGATGATCAACAACCTCCACCGGCCATTATGGAAGGTGATTGGTGGAGGGAAATAAGAAAAAAAAAAAAAAAAAAAAAAAAAAAAAAGGAAAGAGAAGGAAAGAGAAGAAAAAGAAAAGAAAAAATTTTAATTTTTTTGAAAAAGTATTTTAAAATTAAATTAAATGTCCACATAAGCACCAGCCATAACATGTAGAATAACCAGAGTCCATGTAAGCAATTTCCGACCTTAATTAACTAGATGGGCTTAATTGGTACTAATGTGAAAATATTTAGGACTAAATTAATTCAATTGAAGGGTTTAAGAATGAATTGGTGTCAAAACAATAGGTTTAGTTTTTTTTTTTTTTTTTTTGTACTTTTCCCCTTCTTAGAATGAAAACATTTCCAGACCAAAATCAAATTTAAGAAGACCATGATAAATACTTTATTTTTGTATTTCAAATTGCTCAACACTAACAATTTATCAATTGAGAAAATTGCTCAATCACTTATAAACTTATTATATACAAATGTCAATTCTATCATAAACTCTTTAGTTTTGCCAATTTTCATATTAAACCTTTATGTGAAATTCTAATATAGTTCTTCCGGTCATTTTTTTATTGGAAATCGCTGACATTACAGTCTAGTTATTACTAACCATTTTACGTGGCACACCGTGATGTTACCAATTTTTTGCCAAAATTGGCCAAAAGAACTATATTGGAATTTCACGCAAAGGTTTAGGATTAAATAGGTAAAATTGGAAATTAAAAAATGAACTATATTTGGGATTGATTATCTAGTTTCCCCATCACCAATCAGAATTTGGGGATTTACTAATATAATATTTCGCTAAAGTGACAACTCTTCTTTTCATCAAATATATAACAGCAAAATATTGTGGAAATAGATCAAGGGAAATGATGAATAACAAATGCAGAAATATTACAACAAAACATTATAAAATGAGCAAATTGACCCCCCATAGCGAAATCCAAAGTCTTCAATAGTAGTTGTTATAGAAAAATTACCAAAAAAGTCTTTAGGAGATGTATCTTGGTTATCTCTTTAATTGCGATTTGTTTTTTTGTTCTAAGGGAGATTTTTTTTTTTTGTCGGTTTCCAGGGAGAGATTATTAGTTGAATTTCGGGGTGAATGTGGGCAGATTGGACTGGTCAACGAGAAGCCTAACCCTGAACATTGACATATTAATACATGCACGCCTCGAAGAAAAGAGCGTGATAAGAAGGATGAAGTCAGAGAAGGGTCAGAGACGTCAAACCAGACAAAAGTTTATTCTTCATCCATGTCCTAAATAAAGCTAAGAGTTGGCAAATCAAGCATCGGCGTTCCCCAAGGACAGGTCATGCCATGCAGGGAAAACCGAAGAAGACATGCGAAAATCAGACCCTAAACCACTTTATGATAGAACCCCTCGTCCTCTGGTAATTCCATCCCTTAAAGTTCCATGGGTAAGTGTGCAGAGGTTCGGTCTCAACCACTCTCAGCTTACCGGTTATAAGCTCAAACACAAAGACCACAGTACCGACTGTCCCTCTGTTGTTTTATCCCTCTGCCATGACATAATCATCGCCATCAGGTTCACTGGAATCTAATTGACTGTAGGTCGTACGGTGCGTCATGGCTTTCAAGAAGTCCCTAGTAAATTGCCGTACATGAATTGTCGTCAAAACAAGGGTAGGGGAACTAAGGAGAGAGAGAGGCAGAAGACGACCCAATTTCGGGGGAAAAAGAAACAGAGAGTGGAGGCATGTCTGCTTTTTCATTGTTTCCAAGGAGAGAACACAGAGAAGTAGTAAAATGAAAGCAAATGATGTGTGGATGTTTACAGTGTGATTTACATTGCAAATTCGAGGAAATTGACACATTTTGTACATCACTAGGGCAATGAGCACGAAAAGGTCACATTACATTGCTTATCAAAATTATATTAACATTGTAGTATTTGACAGACGTTGTCCCAGCTAAGAGGCATATGACGATTGCCCTAATTGTGTTTTACAATGTAAGAGAAACTCTAGGAGGAAAAGAGAGGACATTTCATACCCTAGTGAGCTCTTTTGGGTACCATTACCTGGCGACTTTCCCTTCAGTCATGGGCTGACTGATTGAGCTCGATAGTCTTTTGTTCTCATTCATGATGGACTTGAATTTCTCAAGAATGGATTATGTTTTCTAGTGGAAAGGACCCACACGGAGAACCAGTTCATATCGTGGTTGGATTTATTGAATCATCAGTTCAAGTTGGGGGAGAGAGAGAGAGAGAGGGAGGGAGGGAGGGAAATTCAGAATGGCCACTGAGGCCAGGGTCTGGCCATTTTTGTTTTTGAAATGGATCTCATACAAGTAAAGCTGCCTCGACCAAAAGAAGAAAATGACACGTCCGGTTTTTCCTTTTCGTAAGGAAAAACCCTACCCGGAGGGCCATTGCTGCAACTTATACCTTTGAAAATCAAATCCCCTTTATTTGGGACCATTTCAAGAATTCAATAATTTCGGTTACCAGACCATGCTTATTCCAAGTTGTCGGGTCCTCTCTAAAGACTACCTCCTCTACATCATTTTTCTCCATTATTCAGTTCACGAGATAATGATTAACTTCTCTTTCACGGACTTCATAGATCACTTCCGATTAGAAATTAATAATGTGAAAGTGGATGCAATCCATCATGTCTTCCTGCTTTGAATTCATTTTCGTGTGGCCAAGGCTTGAACCCAAACCTCTCCCAGTTTCCCTTGTCGTTTATTGAAAATTTTGTGCTGCTGCTGCTGCTGATGGCCTCTCTTCCTTCTCCAAGCTAGTCTCATTCTGTGTTTTCTCCTTGCTAGTCGCCTGGACCACAAAAGACCAAACTCTGCTTATAGTGGGCCCATAAGTAACATCATATATATATAAATTATGTCCTCCTGTTGCTTTTATTCCTGTGCTGTCACGGAGAATTTTTATTTTTTTTTTTTTATTCTGGTTATTAGTCATGGTCGTCGGTAGAGGAGAAGTTATCGAATGCAGCCATGACACATAAAAAACGAGCCCTTGCATAAAGCGAGTCCGATGAAAGATTTACCGGATTCAATGGTCCATACCCATTTTGAGTACATATATGTAACTTTCATATATGCCCTAATTTTCGTATCTGAGGTGTTATTTTCTTTTTGTTCTGTCTCTTTTCGATTTTCAATTGGGCACCGAACTAAACACACAGAAACCCCCTCCTACAAAATTGACAATCTAGATTCCATGGGCATCCTCGTGAAAGGTTTTTCTCGCCTATTCATCGAAGGCAAGAATCTGTTTGATTTATGTTAAGACTGCAGGAAGAAACGCGTCAGTCTATCATTTTCTCGTGTACTGATCTGTAGGGGAAAAGAACAAGAACAAAGGGTTCAAACAGACAAGCAGATAAAATAAACAACCATGATTTCCTGGAGAGAGAATCATGTGAAAATGGGTCGAATCCAAGAGTCCAAACCTGCAAAAGAGCATTATGGCACTTAGGACTTGAAAAGGATAAAAAACACAAGAACATTTGCAGACCATGTGCAGTCAGGGAGAGAGGGATGGTGTGGTCAAGGATAAAATGGTTGAAATATGGATTGGGAGTTTCATGTGGAGATAAAGACACTTGTAGAATCTTTCGCCAGAGATTTTCAATAATGGGACTCACAATCATTTAATTCGTACTAATCTTTCTTTTTCGAAAAATATATATTTCTTATTCACACCCTTAAATTGATAAAAACAAACCTTGACCATCGATGTATGATTAGATAGCTTTGTGGGTTTTCAATTTGCTGACCATCGATGCTTTAGTCCTACCACGTACATGAGAAGAATGTTGAGCATTTCCTATTGGTTGTTCATAGTTATCTTCACTATAAACACACACTAGAGACGGCATTGATCTTTATGGTCTGCAGTGGATCCTAATGCTTGTCCTCTTTTCTATGTACTTGATTTGACAAAATATAGCTTGTTCGACAAAGTTTGTAAGCTTGAATAAACCATCAAAAGCACCATACTTTCTTATGTTTCATGCTTCTATCTCTTGTTGGATTCTGGTCGAGTTTGAATCAATTCTAGTTGAAGTAATGTCTCATTTTGGCTAGTGCACACTTCAATTGCACAATAGCACTTGCAAGTGTACTAACGGGTAATTGATCCTTAACACACATATCGATCCATGTTAGTATGATCCATGAGAGTAACGCAAGCAACTGGATTTGGTGACATCATATGAAAATCTCATGGTATGACGCTTCATATCAATTCATAGGAACCGAGTGCAAGAACATATCGCTCGAAAGCCTTTTATGACAGCTTTCAACGTGCCATAAATTCTTTTTATTTTCTTGTTTGGCTCATGATTAAGGTACTAATCAAAAAGTGTACCGTGGAGTCAGCGATCCAGTTGGCTCACCCAAGCCTCCAAAAAGCCGAAGGAAAACCGAGCGGGATCGGGCAAAGGTCTCACACAAAAAAACCCGGCCCTTCTCGAAAAGTACCGGCCCGGCCCGGCCCGACATGGCAACATAGTCAGGAGCAAATCCACCCGACCCGTCCAACCAACGACCTCTGATTTGAGCCCAAGGTCGAGGTGATTCCATCTGAGCCCCAATCTGAGGCCCACAAGCCCGACACTTGCCATCGTCCGAAGCTGGGCTAGAGATGAGCCCCAGCTGCAGGCCCAACAGCCAGTGGCATTTTGCGTAAATTGAGAAGATCTACAGTGCCTGTTCCCTGCCGTTCTCAGCTCGATCTCGCTCTCCATCGCCATCTCCATCTCCATCTCCTCCTCCTCCTCGCTCGCTCGGCGCCGCTTCTCGAATCCTGGTCGGGTGCTTCGAAGAGGGAAGCGAGCGAGCATGACGGTGTTCCACTTCTTCAACTGCGCGATCCTCACCTTCGGCCCTCACGCCGTCTACTACTCCGCCACTCCCCTGTAAGTCCGTTTCCCGTCTTGCGGCGCTCGTTCCGATCCGCTTTTCCGATGCTCGATCTCCGTCGATCCGATTGGCCTTAGAGATGTTTCTCGTGCGGCTTTCTAGTCACGTCGATGATTGTTTTTTTTTTTTTTTTTCGGTTGCCCTGAATTCCGTTCCTGATTTGGGAAAGAAAGCATGCTTTTTGTATCTCGGTAATTCCTCATCGATGATGTGACTGGGAATGCGTCGGGGATAGCGATGGGATGAAGGATTGGGTTCCTGTTGTTTGTTGTGGTTGGTGCTGAAACTGACTTAATTACAAAGAGGAAATATTGATGGGTGCGAGAGATAATTGCTTAGTTATGAAAGAAGGAAAGTTCGAGAGAGTGGCATTCGCGTTGGTGATCTAGCTAAGTTCCGGTTCTTGTTGTTCGATCACGTTTTCTTTCCCCCCTCTTTTTGGATGAGTAAAGCTATCATTTTTATTTGCAAAATCTCATTGTGGGAGGACTAGACCCGCCTCATGCCCACATGCTCAAGATCATGAGCTGTGTGACTCCTCTTGGAAATGTTAGTATCACAATCGGCTTATGAATGGACTATGTCATACCACGACATAAAGACTTAACAAAGAAATTTTCCATCAAGAACAAAGCCGAAGGTGCAAGTTACAAGTGCGTTATGCCTAATGCCGGTATGACTCTCGTGTTTGTGCTTAACTGTAAACACAACCAATTTAGTCACTCTATGGATGGGTGGTTGGATTTGAGAATGGATTATCTCATCGCTACCTCTCTAGATGAGGTAAATGCAGCTATTCCAAGTAAATTCTGACAAAAATTTCCTTAAGTCTGTACCCTTCAGAGGTCTTTATCCATTCAAATTTAGCAGACCAATCTCCTGGATCCTCTCAACATGACACAGCTGAAGCATTTCTTTCCAAATCTGAGAACAGAAGCTGCGCTCTAGCTATGAGTGAGCTCAACTCCATTAGATTACTCGCACAACAACTGAGCGAACCATTTGCAAGATTGGACCATCTTCTGATCCTATTAAATGTAGGCATATTAGGAATGGCACAGAATTTAGGCATACTAATAGAAAACCAATAAGTCTATGCTATTCAACCTTATATTCCTATTTCAGACATTGTTTTAAGCAATGGGGGAAGTTAATAAACACAGAAGGAGAGGTATTACAAAGGATTTTATCATCAAGAGAAGAATCTACAATGAGCATACTGCATAATGCAGCTTGTTTGGCCAACATATTGGGATCGAGCATTGGGACCATCTCCAATCAAAACCTTATATCATAGCAGATACCTTTGAACTAAGATGCTGAGCAGCATTATAGACTAGTCTCCGTATGTAAATCTCCAACAAGATTCCATGAGGGTGCTAATTATCATACCACAAAAGAAGTAGATTGACCTTTTCCAAATAGCAACAACATACTTGATAAAAGGTTTACTGCTAGCACACACTTTGAACGGCTTTTCCTAGCAAAGGTCAAATCAGAGCACAATTAAGAGACCAAATACTAGCTTTTCCTAAGGTGATAACCATGAAGCTAGGCTATCCAAAGCGATCTATATTTTTAAAAAGGCGCTCTGCAAGCATTTTTAATGGAAGCAGTGTTCAAGTTGTTTGATGATGATTAGCTGTGAAATAGCAGAGTTTATTGTAATTCTCATAAAGTTTTAGTAAATCCTATAGGTATTCTAGAGTGATGAGTGAAAAGAATTGAAACTTGCATGCTTTGAGTTTAAAGTATGATTCTTTGGTTGATGTACCTCAGGAGGCACCGGAAAGAGCAGTCTGGTATGTCCTTCTAGTGTGTTCTGTAGTTGATAGGTTCTTTTATTCTTCTTCAGATTTTGTCGCTTTCTGCATGTATGTAGTTGTAGTTGAAGTATATGCTTTGTGGGGAGGGTTATATTTGAGAATGAGAAAGACTGTTTCTATGTATTAAAGGAATAAGTGTGTGTAAAGTCATTCAATTGACATATGCACTAATGAGTTTACGTGCAGATCCGAGTATGATACACTGGGAACCTCTGTCAAAGCTGCTCTTGTATACCTTGGGACGGCTTTAGTTAAGGTTGGTCCAACAACAGATTATACTTGAGATTAAAGTTTTTCAATCTTCTATGATATGCTAATTGCACGGAGGTTTCCTCTTATCTATTAACCCACAGCTGGTTTGCCTAGCAACTTTTCTCAAAGTATCAGAAAATGAGAGCTTTGATCCTTACCAGGTATCCTTTTGTACTCTCCTCTCAGTTCTTGCTCAGTTGGATTTTGTTTGCACATTTAATTTGGGCTAACATTTGGATATTACTTTGATTGAATCCCTCATATTTCATGTTACTGAAACTGTGCATTGCCCCAGTATCACTGAACCCATGACTTTGTTTTCTTGCAATGCTTCTTCTGCCATTTGTACTCCACCCTGAGGCTCATTTCTGTTATTCATGATTATTTACTAGTTAGGCTTAGATTTGGGTGGAGGGCGTTTTTCCTTTAACAATTGATTGAAAACGAAATTAATTCAGAGTGTCATGTTACTATGCTCTTTTGTTTAACATTTACTAGCCAAATTCATTCTAAATCTGTCATGCTTATTTATTTTCAGGAATTGCTGAAAGCTCTGATTGGTTTTATAGATGTAGCAGGGCTCTACTTTGCCTTAACACAGCTGACTCATAGGAATATATCACAAAACCATAAGTTCCAAGCTGTAGGCCTCGGTATGTGAAGCATTCATCAACTGAAGTTCTAAGGTTTCTATTTGTTTGTGGAAAAATTATGTGCATCTCATAACTGTATCTTGATCCTCCCGCCCGATCAGTTTATAGCAGGAGAAGATGATTTAAACAAGGTTCTCTCTTAACTGTTTGTAGGATGGGCTTTCGCCGATTCTGTCTTACATAGGCTAGCACCCCTTTGGGTTGGTGCCCGGGGATTGGAGTTTACTTGGGATTTCATCCTGCAAGGTCTCGAAGCCAATGCTAACCTGGTATGTGTTCTTTGTCATCATCTTCCCTCCCCAGGTTACTCTGGAAGTTTTAAGATGGTTGATGTCTTCCATTAAAGGGTTTGGATAGAATATAGATAAAATAGCTGAGAACTTGAAAGTTTCTTGGAGAAGATTAGAAGTCCGATGTATTTATTTCCAATTTATTGGTTCATTTTCCTGATTTTCTGAATGCAGGTTTTCAGCATATCCCTGGCTGCATTGGGATCATTGATGTGGCTTCGGAAGAACAAACCTAAGACTCTGGTCCCCATAATATATGCATGTGCTGGGATTGTGGCAACCATGCCATCTATCACAAGGTGTGCTTTTTTATCCTTTTGTTGGTGAGCTTAGAATATTGATATTGCCTGCATGATCTAGACTATTCTTTAGGTATTGACTCTCCTTTAGAATAAGGACAAAAGACTCTCGCATACGGTTTTCTTCCCCTTTTTGCTAGCATACTGTTGCGCACTTCTCATGTGGTCCTAGCATTAATTAACTGCTATTCTTTGTATTGCGGCCTTGTTACCCATAGGTCTCTCATTTGATCTTGGTAAGTGTGTCCGTCTTTATTGTTTTGGATCCCCTGAATAGAAAGAACCTATTTTTTGTCCCTCTATTGAAAGTCTCCGTCATACTTCTTAATTTTCTAGTCATTTTCCCCTCTTTTGGGCTAAACTGAGGTCTATGCAGCTATTTGAGGCGAGGATTGGGGTGGCATTTTCCTAAGGTTGTGGGATTTGAATTGTTCACCTCGTTGGCAATGGCCTTCATCAGTTGGCAACTTTTTTCTGCATGTCAGAGACCCTCTGCGTGAGGGATAGGATGCAGAGTTTGAGCTAACTCGTCCATTCCCAGTGGCTTGTCCTTCATCAAAGGCACGCGGCTCTGATTTTGGTGCTTCACGATTATCATTGTATGATGACTTTAGGAAGTATATTTCCAGCAGGTTGAGAGACACATTTTGACATTCGTTAACTCCGACAAGATGTTCCTGCATGTAGCAACACTAAAAAACCGATTTGAGGACTTAGTGAAGATTTTGTGATTATGTGGACATGTTGGCTTTTCTATTCCATCGACCGTTGTGTCTGTTGTCTGCAACAGTTGACTCGGGGGTTATACTTATTGGAAACAGCTGATCTTAGCCAAAGAGGTTATCATATCATATTCATGGCATTAAGCCAAGTGGGTAATGCTGCTTTCTGGTGTGATCGAATTGTTAGCTATCAGCTCTGAAAAACAGGGTATAGGATAAATTCAATGTAAAGAGCTACTAAGAGGATCCTGATTCAAAGAGTGGAGCCAAAGCAGCATGGCAACAAAGCATAATAACCGACAACAATTAGAAGTTTGGAATTATTAATGGACAGCAGTCTATAAAGCGTCACACTATATAATTGACTTAAGTTTATTACATAAACCAAATAAAAGAAACGTGGGTAGCAATCCTAGTGATTGAAAGATTATGTCCAAAAATAAGGTGATTGGTTGCCGGCCAACTCCTGAACTCGCCAAGTTTTTTTATTCCATAATTGTTACTACGTTTACCATAAGACATGAAATTGTCTTTTCAATAAAAGAGCTGCTTTTGGTTAAGTGGTTTATGAGGATTTGTTTGTATAGAGAAATCCAATGTTCAAATTGAGGTAGGGGGTATAGTTTCTTTCTATCTCCAAAAGAGTCCTCGACTTGTTTGTTTCACAGTAACGCATTTTTTTACCTTTACACAGGACAAACCGGTTTAGCGTCAGTTTCCAAATGATACTGAGCCGGTATTAAGCTGGTTCTAGGTTCCAAGAACCAAGAACCAAGGCGGTAGAGATGACAACTTTCGGAGAGGTTTATCTACTCTTCCACTCTATCAGATAATTTACTACCATCATCACTCCCCAGATGCATTCAACCGAAAAAGATTTCTCAGGTTCAAGGGCAAGTGAATGATTTTTAAGGTCGCCCTTTTCTGACCAAAAAATTAATTTCTTCCCGCAAATTGATTTTTTAAGCACTGATTGCAATAACATACACCTGCCAAGCTTCCAGATAAAGGAAATGTACAATGAACTACATCCAGTCAAAATAAGTCAACTGCAGCAGCAGAGTAGCAATCACATTTCTCTTGGGCCAGTGATGGTTTTAAAAGTCATTCCTACAAAGTACAACACGACGTGATCAACACAATTTACAACATTTCATTGTTAGTGTTGATTCCAAAACCAAAGTAAATTTTTGGTGAACCTATTCCAATGAATTTTGACATTACATGATTGGAGATCACTTACAAAGAACTGCAGAAGATGCCCTCACTGGCCTTGCCTAATTAGCTACCTGAGACACTTCCATCATCTACTTGTTCTCCAGGAAAAATGTACATTCTTGTTCAAAGCATCTCCTTGAATTGATATACTCTCACTCTTACAAAGGACATGAAGAGCCCATTTGCACAAAAATGTTACCAATTCCTGCAATAGCTGTAGTACGTTAGGGTTATGTTTGGTGAACTGGCTATAAGCTGGCATTTGGCTGTCCTGCCTTGTATAAACCGGAGATATCACAGAAAAGAAGATTCCATTCAGGGGGTGGTATAAGCACAGACAGATTTTCTCTACTATCCAAAATAAATAAAGGAAAAAAAATGACTACAGAGCATCAAAGAAGAGATTAAGGCAGGTTAGAGTGGCATGGCCACCGTGCACGAGGACTTCACTGTGGACAATTGTAAGTGGCCGTGCACGAGGATTGCACTGTGGACAATTGTAATCTCACTAACTTTCTAACTTCCTCTCTCTCTCTCTCTCTCTCTCTCTCTCTCTCTCTCTCTCTCCTCCCCTCCCTCCCTCCCTCTCTCTCTCCTCTCTCTCTCTCTCTCTCAAGGAACAAATGAAAAACACTTCAATCAAAGAAAGATTCCCTGTTATAAGTCTAAGATGTTCCTAGCCTCTCCTAGTAAAGGACTTCCAAAAGCTACATTAAAAGAAGTAGGAGCTATCAATTGGCCCATTCTATATCAAAAATAGTTAAGCAGACCAGAAACTACCAGTTGCCATCATCCAACAAGCAAATTTACCTATTAAAGTTTGCATATTTGGAACACTAACAAATGGAGCTTTGGGTCAATCTATGAGAAAAAAAATGAACATAGTATTATTCACTGGCCACTCAAGCCATGAAAAATGCAGATGACTGTGCTTAACAATGGTATATCAAAGTCAGCATCCAAGGCATGATCCCACGGACTGTAGCAGGAAAGGGCATGGATTTCTCAGACTTGCCCTAGTAAAAGGACTAAAGAATTTAGCACAAGCTACAAAGTTAAATGACGCCCCCACTCCTTTTTCAGACTGCTAAGACTGAATAATAAGATTCGTCACAGGACAGGAAATACTCTGATATCAAAGCGAACCCGATGTAAAAGAAAGCTTTCCACAACGAACCTTTTGCAGTTGCTTTAGCTCTTTTCATGTGTATAAGGAATAAGATTAGTTATCCACTGATGCTGCTAGAGGAACTAGAACCCCATCTACCTTTCCATGTTGTTGAGCTTGTTCCTTATTTCCATCCTCAGATATGTGCACACGCATCTCAAGTTTTCCCACAAGCTCAAATATGCAGATGTCTCCAATTTTGATGCCATTGCCACGGACAAAAGATAACCACCCTCCACAAAAAGTGTGCAACATCCGCCCCTTTGAATCTGGCACCGAATTCACTGTCCATGACTCCCCTTCTAAGTTTCTAAGGACTATCTCTGTTTTGCATATGGGAAGATGATTCATCGAAAACTGGTGCGGAATTTTCTAAATGAAGGCCGGCCAAATAACATAAGAAACAATTAGCAATGAGATGATTAGGCAATGGTCCCACGATCTGCAGATAACAAGTCCTAGCAAAAGAAGGGATGAACCCACCACATGGCAGCACTAAGGAGCTTTGGAAAGTAAAGGTCTGATGAGAATATTTGACTAGTCAAATTCAGTAAGTTCCCAGTGACAGGGTAAACAACAGCAACGACAATAAAACTATCCTCATTTTAGTGATTACATGTGAGCCCCAAAAAATAAATGGCCCTTCAACTAAATAAAGTCTCACAGCACATTTGATTAGAGGGAAAGAACTAAAGCAAAAGTAAATAAAGAAACATCTAAAAGCACCACTCACTTTATAGATGCAGAGCCGAAATTAACATAGTGAAAAAATGGAAAGCACAGCTAGTGTTTATATGGTATTTGGTCACTGATAGCATGTTTTGAATAGCGGACCAGCCAAATTAATGATGAATTGGACATTCTTTACCACAATCACCACCAAACATGAAAAAAGACACGTATTTGTTACCTACAGTTTTTACCAATTATATAATCCTGATTCACTGATTATTCACATGTTTGTCAATATAAAACTAATGGGTGTGTACACTTCATATGTTTGTGATTTGTGCCTTTTACCCTCCTTTTATTTAAATTTTTTTCAGATTTCTATGAAATTTAAATGTAACTTCAAAAACTGGTAACACTCTATTTTGATTTGGTTCAACCAATTGACTGATTCATATAATTGGTTTTTAACCAAGAATAAACCAACAATTAAGCTAGACTTGATCATAGACATTCCCATTGAACCAGACCATCCATTCTGATTAAGAATACAAAAAATAATGTAACTCGTTTGCTTGTCAATCTATGAGCAGTTATAAGTTTCTAACTTGTCGCTGTTACTCAACAAGTATGGGTCATAGTGTGACAACCCAAAATCATAGCAGAAATGCTAGTGGGTACTATAGTTGTTCACATAGGGAAGGAGAAGAAATAGAATTAGAAGTAGAGCACCATCATAAGTAAAAAGAGTTAAAGAAGTATTCTGCTCAATCTACCAGAAGACTATTACAATACAATGAAATACCAAAGTTTTTTGGCGTGTGGCTGTGTGCAACATGATAATATACATCCAAAGTAAATGCTCACCAGCGTGTATGAACCACTGACATTGAATCTTTTCATAATCCGAACAAATTTAGGGAAACTTGAAGCAAAAGATCGAGCAACTCTTTCTTCTTGGAGGGATAACATTGCTGACAAACAATCTGTGTTCTGCGAGCTGCGTGCAGTTCCAGTGCCGGCTCCAACAATGATAGCTGACTCCATTTCATTGGGTCAGAGGGTATCAGATGATATAGTACATTCACACATTCAGGCAGATATAAGTTGCATGGTTTATGTGGCAACATTGGAAAGGATTATCAAAGAAAAACAGTCTTGTAATGCAGGAAATGGGATCAAAAAATTGCATCTTACAAAAGGTTTATTGAGAAGGAGAAAAAGAATGCCTTACTAAAGGAAGAGGAAACTTACCAGACTTTCCATTGCTGGTTTTCAATGCATTGCTTGAACCCTTGAATGCACCAGCATGCTTCTTCATGTCAGAGGAAGAGGCTTCTTGAAGCATTCTCTTCACCTTCTCGACAATTTGTGAACTGACTTTCGTAGATTTTCTTTTCCTTTTCTTTGATACATTTTCTCGACCTGCATGTAAAGTTGCAGTATTCCTGACATCTAACCAGGTCAAAGTTTTTTTCACACTTTGGCAGTCTGGCCTGCCCTGTGCAGCCCCAAGAATATGGACTCGCATTTCACACTTGCGGACCAGCTCAAAAACACAGACATCTTCCAATTCAATGCCATTAGCACGAACAAAAGCCATCCAACCTCCACAGAAGGTATGGCTAGTGTGCACTCTGGTTGTGGGGACTGAATTTACAGTCCAAGATTCTCCCTTCAGATTGCGTAGGACAATAGTTATTTTGCTTTCCGGTAGATGCTCCATTGAAAATTGATATGGTATATTCTGCGCAATGTGATAAATTAATTGGGTAATCTGAAAAGAAACACAACTTGCAGAATAATGCAACATGACATTTACATCTTTTCCCCAGTGAGTTAAATACAGTAGAAACATCTATTTCCAAAAGAAAACTTCAAACGTCACATGCCCAGGCTTCGCACGAAAGGACAAAAAAATTGTCTTTATGGTAAGCAGCAATTTCAACAGCAAAGAACCGGGGCCCACATTCCAAAAGTGTAGAAAAGACTCGAGCATTTGGTAGCAGTCATTGATTCTAATGGAAGTCCAATAATAAGTTTGTCAAGCCAAACAGAATAAAAAGTTTGTAGTTAAAGAGGTGAACTCTCAGCCAAGGTAGCCTCTACTATATAGATAAAACGAAAACGAAAAAAAAAAAAAAAAAAATTGAGTCTCACTTGTCTCAGTACTGGCATAAGGCACTGATTTGCTGCGTAAGTGTCATACAGAATTACAGGTCTAGTAATGTGAAGATGTTTGCTCCAGGACTCACCAGTGTATAGGAGCCACTAATGTTGAACTTTTTCATAATTCTGACAAAATATGGAAAGCGGGAACTGAATGATCGAGCTACTTTTCTCTCTTCTTCAGACAATGACTTAAACATGTGACAGCTGGTGGACAAACTTGAATGATCGCCTTTGCTGAACCTATTCCTAATATCTGCGATCAAATTTCGAAGATCATATAAATATGGATTTATGGAGCACTTATTTAGGAGTAGAAAATGAAGAAACCGAGTGATGTTCAAGGCTGTAGACAAAAGGGGGGAGAAATTTAGGGCTTTTACCTTCATAGATCAGTCTTCTACTGGGAGAAATTTTCCCTTTTCAAATGAACAAGAAACTAAAAGACTGTTTGTTTCCACATTCCAGGGACATGCATAGTATCACAGTGGAAATTCCAGCATATAAGATTCTATTGCTTCAATGAAGGGGAAAATATGGTTGTACATTGTCTTTGCCGCAGAATATTAGCAGCTATATATATATGAGTGACAGAAATTTCCAGAAGAATCAGTATAGTTCCCATGTTAGGGGAGGCAAGTTATCAAGGACCTAAGAATTGGAGAAGTGAGAGCATTACCAGGTGATTCTTCATAAACTTGTGCTTTAGAAGACAAAACAATATTGTCATGTGGGGTCTCTCTGATGATACTTGTTCCACGATGCTGTGCACTTGTGACCGCATCCTGTTTTCGGCCAAGCTTATCATCATGGGCACAAACTTTGGGTTCGTGGCTCTCATAAACAATGTTTGAACAATAAGTGATCTCATTTCTTTCACCATTCCTCTCCCTGTTTTGCCTACAACTACTAGGATCTTGACTGCACATGGCATGAAACGCGGCTTCTTTTTCGCACGAGCTCTGTTCAAAAACTTGCACATAAAAGTGCAGATTACCATCATGCCGGAACACCAAAAGGTCGCCGGATACAATAGAGTGGTCCCTTATAAACGAATGCCAGCCAGAGTTGAGGAACAATTCATGATTCTCCTGAATCAACTCGACATGCCAAGTGTTACCGCTTGGACCTTCTAAGAGAGCTAACCCAGACATCCATCCTTCCATGTGCTTGACAAATTTATCTGGTATTTTCTGTGACAGAACCAAACCACAAGGCGTCAAAATCAAAACAGTGCAAGAAACACAGCGTGCCCAACAACACACAGCCTGCGATGAACATAAAGGTGTATCATGTAGACAAAAGAACATCCACACAGAAGCGCAGCAGGGAACCTGCATTTGGACTTATCATTATGGCAATGTGAAGGTCAGCTAAATAATCATATGGCCAATGCTGATATGACCGTTTCTTGTCTTGCCCCCTATAAAAGCTCAGGAAGACGCAACAATGTGAACCCAAATTCGCCTCAGATTTTCTCACCCTAGGACTAGGATGAAGCGAACTTCACCGTGACACCAAATGTCAAACTCACCAAAACCAGAACTTGGATTTGAGAATAACAAAGAAGCAGTAGATTTCGCATTTGCCCACATCAAGCATTCCAATAAATCCATCATCTAGTACGCTCAGACCCCAAACCATGGAAACCATATACCAGTGACGAGAAGGTAAGAACAGGGGAAAAATTCGCAGATAATTGAGGGAACAAAAAAACCCGAGAGAGAGAGAGAGAGAGAGAGAGAGATTACCAGCCTTCTAGAGCTCACAGAAGAGGAATAAGTCTCGAAGAAGTGAGGCCTCTTCCCATTAGGCATCTTCCAACGGGTCTCGTCCCTCTCCATGAAAACCCCTCTCCCCTCTCTCTCTCTCTCTCTCTCTCTCTCTCTCTCCCTCTCTCTCTCTGCCTCTCCCTCCCTCCCTCTCTCCCCCAGATTGATCACTCCATTGAAGGCGTGCTGTTACTATCCTGCGAAACAGTGAAACCAGAGAGAAGAGAAGAGGATCGCGAGGCAACCATTACATTTCACCAATTTCACGATTCACATCGCAGGAGTTTTAGAGATCGACATGGACCGTTCGAGCTGGCCACTTTGAGCTCGACGGAGGAGGCGTGCGCACGTGCGTCTCACGACCCGGGGATTCTCGTGGGTTGCTTGGGCTGTTGCTCCCTCACGGCCACCTGAGCGCGTGCCGGGAATCCTGTCCCCACGAGTCTTATTATTATTTTTTAATTTTCACTTCTCTACTCCTCGTATTTAAGGATAATGAGTAGTTTGAAAAATATTTTCTTAAAAATAATTATTTATATTGCTTAAAAAAATTAATAAATGAAATTTCTTTTTTTCTTTCACAAAAATACTAAATATGATTCGTTGTTGAGATTTGTTTTTCTAATTTCTTCCAAAACAAGATATGAGATTTCTTGATCTCGCCAAATGGTGTTCTTTAATGGGGCATCCATTCTTTCCATAACAAAAGACTTCATGCTTTGGTACAAGGTTGAAGGATTGATGCTAGTATAGCTAGACAATTAGCCAATCGATCATGCATTCTCAAATAAACTCTTTTTTTTTTTAATTACGTGATGAGCTTGATTAACTTAAAGGAATTGACAAGGCTCACATAAGCGGTGACATCACTAGCTTTGTGAGTGGCATTTGCTGGCTTATTCCCCAGTTACTTACATTACTTCTTCTTTAGGATTCTCTCATTTTCTTTCCTTCGCCTTCCTCTCGTAATTGACATTATGTTTTTTTTTTTTTTTTCAATCACATCAAATTACTCTATAGGGAGGTTCCTTTGATATCCAAAACCACTCAGCAACAGTCAGGCTAGTGAGGAATGTTGAGGTAAATTAGAAAAAGTTGGGCAAAGCCAAATCTAGTGGTAACTTACTTGCCAAGTCCTACGACAACATATAATAGTCAACATGTCAGCCATTCTTCTTCCCTTAGACTTTTTTGCAAAAGGTTACATCTATGGGTTATGTATTATGGATTGTTAGGAAAATCCCTCATATTATTATGAAGATGACAAAATAATCAAAAGCTACTAATGCGTGTATTGATCAAGTAGTACTAGGTGATATATGCATAAACCATTATGCATATGATGTCATAATCGATACAGGTGATTTTGATATGATAAGTGTTTTGCTACTATCAAGAGTGCTTTGCTAGTATCGAGGGATTGGTACTAATATCAAGGTTGAACAAGGTATTGAGTGTCAAGATGTCCATGAGCTAGAGGGATCTCTAGAAAGGTGAATAATTTGGAAAGACCTTAATCGAGGATGAATAAGTAAAAGAGAATAAGGATGTTTATGATGACTTGAAGGAACCAAGGTTTGATGAATAGTTGGATGGACCTTGGTTTTGGTGAACAAACCTAGAACAATGATGTTCGATAAAACTTGGAAGAACCACGATGGTGAACAAGTCTAAAACGAGGAAGTTTGGTAGAGTTTAGAAAGATCATGAAGGTGAATGTGCATAGAAGGTTGATGACTTTGATGTCGTCCTTACCTTCCTCTAGCTTATCACTGACAATTTGTTTAGGGTCCCAAACTCAATAGTGACAACTAAATACGAGGATTGCACTTGTGGGAGTTTTAACAAAGCAACTTATGGCATGAGCTGACGATAGCCATGCGCCACCTTTGTTTGCATTTTTAAAGACACACCTCTCTTTCAAGGGGATTTGCAACATGTCGAGCTCATGAGCTTATCCCAAGCAACCTCTTAATCCAATAATGGTTCATTGGTTAAAATTAATGATAATCAACCCCCACTTGTGTTCACAAAGTATTGTCCCAGTATCGTTAATCGCTAATTAAGGCTAATTACACTCACTAATTTACCAATCGATATACATATCGCAAGCCTAAACCATTCATCTACAAATCATATGCAAAGCCTAACTAAGCATGCTTTTAGGACAAATAACCTTGAACGATCAACAATTCACTGAGTGAGCCAAATTAGGTCACCTATTCAATTACAAATTGATTCTTGACAATTATATTTCGATTCAATCGAGGGCCTTAATGATATACCCATTGAACAATTCAAATGTCATTGGAAAGCTTGAGATGTCTATTTTGATTCTTATTTAGACCACATGACCCGATTCTAACTTGTTTGACATGAAATTGAACAACTTAGCATTGCACCAAATTTTGACCCAAAATTGAAAATACCGGAAAATATCAACAAAAAAAAAAAAATTCTGAATCCCTCCAAATTTAATAGATAGTTAATTCAATCTATTACTAACAACTTTCATGATTTGAAATTTTGCAAAAAACCCCTTCAACTATGCTAATTTTTCAAGTTTTTTCTAGGGGACTCAGTTGCAAACAATTTTATAGGCTAGAATGACCTTGTTCAGTATTTTGCAATTAATGACCTTCTAACTTTGTTATCATGCCCTCGAAATTTTCAATATACCATTTTAGACCCTAACAAACAACTTTCCATTTTAAGTTTTTGCTAAAAAGGAATCCAACTATTTTACTTTTGCAAAACAAACTTGGAAGAAAACTAGAAACAATTTTTGATATAAGTGCGAAATTTTATCACTAATTTGCAAATGAAAGATTTTGATTCAACGATATCAAAAATTTGTAAAATTTATATCACTACAAAGCTCTCGATATGAACTTATGGCGATATCTTATGGAAATTTTCAAAATTTCTGACTTGAAAAATTTCTAAAAATTTATAACATTCATCTAAGTATGCTAGTTCAAATCAACATATTCAAACTAAACATGATCAACATCAAACACACTGGATCATATATCAAGGATACAACCTAACAAATGCAAGGATTAAGTTAGATAATCATGCAATCTCAATTGACCAAATATTTAAGACTAGATTTCCAAAGTTTATTGCCCTTGCATGTGATTTCTATTTCGATTTCATGATTTTATTGACCATAGTTCGATTCCATTACATGCTAGGCCTTTTTGATCATAGATTGAAGTTGAATTAGTTCACTTCATCAGATGATCATGTAGAATTAGCTAACCTATATTAAGAGAACCTACCTTGATTATAACCTACCTTTGCTTATGAGATTTCAGTGAACTATTGGAGGAAATAAACCAAATGAGGAAGCTCCGAAGATTGCTAAGGCCTGTGATCAACACCATTGTCTTGAGGACATGTTGGGGATTGTGGTTGCGAGGCTTGGCAAGGTGATTGATGCCAAGAACTCATCAAAATATGGCTAGAAATTTACCGGTGGAAGGATGGTGTGGAGGTTTGTGATCTCATGTGACATCCTGACTTTTGAAACTCATCCTTTTAGTGAGGTGAGTAAAAACTCCCACTAATTATATAGTCGATAAAAACATTTTTTGCGCTGTAAACCGACGCTCGGTGATTTTCTAATTAAATGCTGAAATTATTAAATTTTGGGGATAAATATCCAAAATTGCAAATCACACTCAATTTGCACAATCCAGCACTCAATTAAATAAATTAGTCACACCATTGCAATTAGCATAAAATTCCAGTCACTTGCTATCCCGATCTAATTTCTGGAAAATAATAATTAATTAAATAAATTCAAAAATTAATTAATAAATACCCATAAATAGCAAAAATGCACACTTAGGCTGGAAAAGCCTAATTAAATACTGAAACGGGCCAAGAAAAATTCCGAGACTCGTTAAATAAATACAACAATATGTCTACTTGCTAATTACACTACCTAGCCACCTAACATGCAATATCGAACGATTAAATTGATAATCTATTCTAACTATCCACATAAACCACACTTAACTTAAATTAATCAACCCTTAAGCATAATTAACTCCCTAAGTGGAGATTAGTGAGTAAACTCACTTGATTAACGATCCAACGGGCTCACTTCGATGGGGACGCGGAGGCGGTCCACAAACTCCAAAGCGGGTGCACCTTTCGAGGTCCGGAAGGGCACCAAAGCGAGCCAAACAATGGGCCGCAGACCTAGGCTTCTCGGTTTTGTTCGGTGGGTCGAGAAGGAGGCTGAGCGGATGGATGGACTGGAAACGGTGAAAGCAGATGGCGGACGGGCTGCGGTGGGCTTCCGATGGCTCAACGGGTGACTAGGCGACTCCGGCGACTGCGAGGGTGGTTCGAATGGCTCAGGGGTCATGGCAAAGGTGGAACGACGGCTAGGGACGCGCAGGACGATTGCGCAGCTAGCGTGGCGCGCGACTGGTGAGCGACGGCGAGCGGCGATGCTGGATGGCTTGGATGGCTGCTCGACGGGCAAGGGCAGGCTGCTGGTCGGTTTTTCTGGGTTTTTGGAAGCTTCAAGTTGCTGGAGATGGAGGGTGGTCGACCGGATGAGGGAGAGGGGACAACAAAAGGCTTGAGGGGGCCACTTCTCTCTTCAACCTATCCTCTTGTCCCCTTGGTGAGGTCCACCATGCCTAGCTGGTTTCCTCAGCCAATTTCCAGCCTCAATCTTCCTCTAGAAGCTAATGAAGAGGTCCAAAAAGTCATGGACCATGGGGCATACGAATTTGAAGCAATTTACTCCCAAATTGGATTCAATTTATTCTTGAATCGGTGCAATTCGGCCTATATAAAATCCACTATCGTATCCTTGATCAAATTGGCATTTTTTCTCACCAATAGAAACTACTTGCATTCCAAAAACGAAATAAAAAATGATCCCCTGAATTTTCCGGTCGAAAACGGCCCTATATCGACTTCTCGCCAAAAATCTCGATTTGTAGAAAAATCTTTGGAGGATGAGTCAATGTTCCTAAAATGACTCGTGACATGATAGCACTTTCAATTTCTGAAAATCGGATTCAAATTCGCGGTTAATTTCAATCTGGCACGATTTTAGTGTGACCTAGGCTACTAGGTAGCTTTCAGAATTTTTTTGTGCAAATGACCTGTGGTCGATTTTCTTCGAGCCACAATGAACCTCTTCGACACATTGGCGACTCTCGGTAGTCGTGAAAATCTTGAGGTTTTAAATATAGACATAGGGTACCAAAATGATAGAAAAATCAGTCTAGTGCCGGTCGACGAGAATTTTGCAAATTGGTGAAATCACCCACATTTAGCCACATATCTCAGTCAAACGGACCTATCTCTGATCTCTAATCGATCTTTATTATGCCGTAATGATCTCTGTAGATGAGCATGGTTGAGTAGTTGATTCCTGGTCGAATTCTCAAGTCTAATGCGTTAAAATTCCTTAATGACTTCCCCAGATAATCTAGTTATCTCAAGAGTGATCAGATCTAAGAATATCACTATAGGTGTGTCGATGAAAGGCCCGGTTTATTAAATTGAAATCAGGACTGAAATTCTAGGATGTCACAATTGAGCTTTAATTAAGATGGATTAAGCTGGAATTAATATAAGGTTTTAGTTTAGTTCTCCTACCAAACTCATTTCAAATTTGTTCTTTATGATGCTTCAAAACATCATGAGCAACACATGTTTTTTCTGATTATTTCTTACTTATTATTATGAACATGCGAAAGCACATTAAATTAGTCACAATATTTCCATACAAAATGAGCACAATTAGTAGCAGGAATCTTTCTAAGCTCATTATTAATCTCTTGAAAATTTGGTTTCTTGTTGGTATACAGCTATAAAATCTGAGTTCAAAGGCGATATTACACACCAAAGCCATTCTAGATCAACAGGCGAATGGGGCATCTCCCCTAAGTAGCTTTTATAGTGTTCTGATAGTAGGAGGGAGACATTGTCTAGTGAAAAAAAATGTGAAAATGCAATTTCTTGTTTGTTTCAGGCCATGGTCACTAAATATGCATCAATCTCTTCGAGAAAGCTATTGAGTGCTTCGCAGATTCTTATGGCCAACAAATGTATGGTGGCCACAAGTATGAGATTTTTCTAATGCTTACAACTCATCTGTCATTGCTTGCTATCAAAAAGATTAGTCCGAGCTTCTCGATATGTGTGAGGCTCATGAAAAGAGGCAATTGTAGAAAAATAATGAAAATCACAAAACCAAATAGAAGGTTGACTTACACGGGTGAAATGACGAACAAGAGAAGAAGGTACATCCAAGGGTGGTGAATTTGGGGATGGCATAGACATATTAGTAGCTGCCGAAGTGGGATTTCTAGAGATACCTCCATCAAGATTAGGAGAGGACAATTCTAAAGAGGAAGATGCAGGAGTGTCATCTTCAGGAAACAAATCGATAGAAGGATAGATGAAGAAGTGAACAGTTGGAACCATGGGAGAAGATGCAAAAGGACGTAAAAATGAGAACATCCTATGTTCCTAGAAGGCAATATGATGAGACACACTAAGTCAATTGGAGACAGGGTCCCAACATCTATACCCTTTATGCTCAATGCCATATCCAAGGAAATAACATAGACGAGCATAAAATTCTAACTTTGTGCATTCATTTGGAAGAAGATGCACAAAACATGCACTACCAAAGTATACTATAATTAGGAACACTGTCATAAAAGTGCTCATATGGAGAAGTTACCTATAGTAGGTGACAAAATAAATTGATAGTGTATATAACAGTATGACAAGCCTCTCCCCAAAATTGTTCTAGACAAGATGCTAGGATTAAGAGAGTGCATACAATATCTAAGATATGCCTGCGTTTATGCTCTACTTGACCATTTTGTTGGGAAGTTCCTAGACAAGAACGATGAATGATAGTACCGTTCTAAGAAAGAATTTTAAGAAAATCTTTGTCCTTATATTCCATGGCATTATGAGTACGAAAAGCCTTGATATCTCGAGAAAATTGTGTTTTGGTCACGGCAACAAAATTACCATAGATATAAGTAAGTTCATATCGATTTTTCATAAGATAAAGCCATGTATAACGCAAATAATCATAAACAAAAATCACAAAATAATGATATCCTCCCATAGTGGGAGTAGGAGATGGTCCCCAAATATCCAAATGAATTAGATTAAAAGGAGCATAAGAGACAGATTCATTGATATAAAACGATAAAGCATGATGTTTTCCTAACTTACAAGACAAGCTATCAAAAGTTTTATTGTCAACGAAACCTAGATGACCACTTAAAAGCAAAGGAATTAATCTAGAAAAAGAAAGATGACTCGAACAAGAATGCCAAGTTTCATATGATACCGTGATAGCACAACCAGTGAAGGAGTTGGGAAGCTTTAATGAAACAAGCTCAAATAACCGTTCCACTTTACAGCCTGTCCCAACTGTCTGTTTCGTCCATGGATCCTATATACAACAACAATTTAAAGAGAAATGAATGTCAAAACCAAGCTCACATAGCTAACCCACAGATATCAAGTTTAATGAGAGTTTGAGGACCATAAATGTATTGAGTAAGGACAATTTGGATGTTGAAACGTTCCTTGTATGACTAAATATCATCTGAGAGTTATCAGTTATATGAATAATAGGTTTTTGTGAAATGTATGATTTTGACTTGAATAAATTGGAATTGGAGGTCATGTGATTACAAAACGCAGAATCAGGAGTACTTGGAGTGATTGATGGAGCAAAAGGATTAGAAGTACCAATTTCTTGAAGAATGGAAAGAACTGTGGATCGAAGATCATCTAATGATAGTGTGACAGACGAACTGTTAGAGGAATCCTCTATGGTAGCAGCAACAGTGGATGGGTAGCATGTAGGCGAACCTTTAAACTGAGATTGGTTGTTTGTTCCTATAGGTTGCTTAGATTGTAGCTGATAATAGTTTGATGCACGATGATTAGGTCGGTGACAATGCATACAGTAAGGCTTGCACCATGAGAATAAACTAGAAGTGGCAAGCACTGCATCTGTAAGGGTGGAGACTAGTGGAGTAGCATGTTGCGCCGTTAAAATCATAAGTGTCACGCTCCGATCCTCGAATGCGTACCCATCCCTCACTTGGTCGATTAATAGTGACATCCCAGGACGCATTGCCGACCCTTTCGTTTCAATATGCACATGCGGAAGCATATAATAAAATCCCCAGACAATAAGACAGTGGGATAGAAAAGTAGGGTCATATTTTTCACAAACAACAACCAAACTTTTATACACAGCAAACCACATAGTATATAATACAATACTATTAAACATAGGCCGAACTATCACACATCAATTCCCAACCCAGGTTTACAAACAGGATGGGATCTCAATCCTCATCCGGGTCATACTCTAGATCCTCCTTAGGATCATCATCCTTCTTCATCTTCAAGGTACCCTTCAGGGTCCTCTTCAAGCTCTTCTTCTGCAAGTTCCTCTTCTACAAGTTCCTCCTCTTTCTCTTCCCATTCTCGATCCTCCTTTGGTCCCTCCTCTTGCTCAACTATCTCCCCTTCTTCTTCACTCCAGTTAGCACCCTCGGCTGAGTATAATGGTGACTTAGGATCGCCCTCGAGCTTGGGATCCTTGGCATCCACTACCGACCCATCCTTAGGGTCTACCGTCCCTAACCCGAATGCTTCCTCCAAAACGTACAGAGGCACATCACCTTTCGGGATGGGACCTTCTCTTCGCTCATCATGGTAGTGACGATACCATGATCGATATTCGTGGGGTACCAAGTCGATTTGATTCACCTCAACCCACACCTTGGACTCTATCAACACATACTTTAGTCCCTCTAGGTGGTGGTCTATCAGGAAGTAGTATCCTTCTTTGGTAATTTCCATAGGAATACCAAAATGCATAGTAGGACAAGAAGGTGGAGGTGCTGCC
This sequence comes from Eucalyptus marginata, assembly GCA_014182565.1. Taxonomy (NCBI): domain Eukaryota; kingdom Viridiplantae; phylum Streptophyta; class Magnoliopsida; order Myrtales; family Myrtaceae; genus Eucalyptus; species Eucalyptus marginata. The sequence continues at coordinate 24,686,309 of CM024590.1, forward strand.
ATCTAGGGGCTTGAAATGGTTATACAATAACCACTGAGACAACGTCTCAGCGAGTTCTACTCCCTAAAACCCGATTAGTAAATCAATACACTTGAGCTGCCTATGCACACACGGGTCAAATGACTTACCTTGGCCTCAGATTCCACTTGCATATTAGCATAGTTCAATAGGCACTCAAATAATCACATCACAGATCGACGTCTCAATCAATCGATATAGTCGATTACATGTCAGTCAGACCATCTCTAGGTCATTCTCATCCATACTATATAATATTCCCAATAGTATGCCTAATCACCAATCCATAAGTATTCTCTTGGGCACCGTTTTCGCCGAGGTGATGTTCAAGAAACACTTTATGTGTATGCCCTCGAGCGTCGTTTTCGCCATGGTGATATAAAATCACAGAGCCACGTACTAACTATTTTTGCATGCTCTCGGGCGTTGTTTTCGTCGGGGTGATATATTTATCATAGAGCTACGTACTACCGATTTCTTTTGCTCTCGGGCGTTGTTTTACTGGGGTGATATATTGATCACAGAGCTATGTACTACCGATTTCTTTTGCTCTCGGGCGTCGTTTTTGCCGGGGTGATATATTGATCACAGAGCTACATACTACCGATTTCTTTTGCTCTTGGGCGTTGTTTTCGCCAGGGTGATATATTTATCACAGAGCCACGAATATCCATAAGTCACGTACATTTTCTCTCTCTGGCGTTGTTTTCGCCAATGTGACATATTAACCATGTCCAACAACATTGTACCTGATTAGTCTTAGCCAAGAATATTTCCAGTTCGCTCTCACAATTCTCTCTACTTTATAGCCCATCAAAGCATTACTGGCGCTATATACCCATACCCGACTATCTACCAATCAATTACTCAAATTAAATCAATTTAGGAATAATTCCTCAAATTGCACAATCAATTCAATTCAATACAATGTAGAGCTCAAATAAATAAACAGACTGCACCACGACAATCAGCATAAAATTTCGGTTATTGGCTATCCCAGCTTAATTTCTAAAAAATAAATAAATAATTAATTAATTTCGAAAATTAATAAATAAATACTAAAAGTCCAACTTAGGCTCGTATCGCCTAATTGGAAGCTGAGACGTACTCGGAAAATTTCCGAGACCCGTTCAATAATTCATATAGCGTGTCTGCTTGCTAATGGCTATGTCTAACCACCTAACATGCATTGTTAAGTCATTAATTTAGTTAATCTAATATAATCTAACCACCTAATTGCACTTAATTAACACTAATCAACTCCTAAGCATAATTAGCAAAACTAAGCAGGGTTTAGTGAGCTAAAATCACCTGTTAATTGCGAAGACCAGAACACCACCACCACGAAGCGCGACGGTGGCCGAAATCCAAATTTTCGGCGTGGCGAGCAGACACGGCGGGCGCCCAAAAGCCTTGCAAGCCCATAGAAAATTCTGGGCTTGGCTTTGGGCTTCAAGAAGACGTGGGCTTGCTGCTGAAAATGGGCCCACGTGCAAATGGGCTGAGCTGAAATGTGAAGATGGGCTGCGGGCTGGGCTGCTAAAATTTTCGAGCTGAACTTCAAATAGGCTTACCGTAGGTTAGGCCAAACTTCTGTAGGGCTTCAAGAGGCTGCTCGACTTGGGCCTACAGATAAAGAAGTAGCAAGGGCTGTTGCTGGGCTTTGTGCGGATTCGTGGGCTGAACAAGAAACAGGTGGGCTGTCTAATTCGCTGGATTTGCTACTAAGCTTCAAGACTTCAATTGGCCGAAGACACGCGCAAGAGGAGAAACGTGGACGTCATTGCTGCTGAAGACCACGCAGCTGCTAGAATTTGCTCGATGAAGACACGAGCTGGTGGGGGGGGCTTACGAACATGTGGGCTGTTGGCAAGGGCAGCCGGATTCGTGGCTCTGCTGGCGTCAACGAAAGGGTGTCCGTGGCAAGCGGTTGGCTACACCAACAAGTAGCAAGGAGCTGCTAGCAACACACGGACGAAGATGCTGGAGTTGACCGAACAAGCAGCAAAGTTAGTCGCTGCTGGGTCTTCTTGGCCGCATGAAAGAGAGAGATAGTGGAGAGGGGTTTCGATGGCAGCTGTAGCTTCGTTGGACGTGGCTGCTTGAAGATCGTGAGGCGTGAGAGAGGGCAGCAAATTCGAAGAGAAACAATTGAGAGAGAGAGATGGGGCGGCTTCAAAGTGAGATACATAAAAGCAAAGCTGAAGCCAGTGAAGAGGATGGGGTTGCTAGGGACATGCGCAAGAAGCTAAACGAAAATGGAAGAAAGGTCAACAATCCTTAGCCAACTAATTGAGTGTTTGGTCCCCTTAAAGCCCACACAAGATTATCCTCTTGTCTCAAATACTTTCTTGCTCTAATTTCCCAGAAAAATATCCAAGAATTAACAAACTTTGAAGCCTAAAATTGCCGACTCTTGTAAAGCTCCGAATTTCCATTTTTAGTCTTCAATTTCCTCACTCAATTTCCCAAATTGAGGTCCAATTTTGATGAACAAAAATCCCGAACAATTTTCTATAAGTCCTCGACGCTCAAAGGTTCGGCTTGGAAGTCCAAATTTCCATTAATTGAGCCCATCCGAATTTTCGCTAATTTTCTGCCACGTCCAAAACGGTTTTCCGCAAAAATCTCAGAATCTCTGAAAAATCTTCGGAGGATGAGCCGGCATTCCTAAAATAGCTCGTGACACCACAGAACTTTAAATTTCTGAAATCGGGTTTGAATTCACGGTTAATTTCTATTTGGCGCGTTTTTAGCGTGACCTAGGCTACCGGGTAACTTTCAGATATTTTTAGTGCAAATGACCCGTGGTCGATTTTCTTCGAGCCACTATGAACCCACTCAACTCATTGGCGACTCTCGATTGTTGTGAAAATCTCGAGGATCCAAATACGGACACAGGGTACCAAAACAATAAGAAAATCAATTTAGTGTCGGTCAACGAGAATTTTGCAATTTAGTGGATTCACCCACGTTTAACCACATATCTCAGTCGAATCGACCTATCTCTGATTTCTAATCGATCTTACTGTGTCGTAATGATCTCGGCAGATGAGCACAGTCGAGCAGTCGATTCCTGGTCAAATTCTCAAGTCTATTTGTCTTAAAATCCTTAATGGTTTCCCCAGATAATCTGGTTATCTCGAGAGTGATTAGCTCCGAAAACAACCCTATAGGCGCGTCAATAAAATGCCCGACTTATTCAGTAGAAGGCAGGGTTGAAAATCTGGGATGTCACAATAAGTCAAGTCTCCTTAGTTACTAGTTCGGAGACAACTGCCTCAAGATGAGGTAAGGGATCCCGATGGAATAGTGAGGTTCACACGGGTTCATACTCATCATTAAGAGCCAATAAAAATTGCATAACTCGCATAGAATCACGATATTCAACGAACTTATGAGCATCAATAGTCAAATCTCATTTTGGTTTAGATAAAGTTAGTTGATCCTATATAGATTGACATGTCTCCTAATACATGCAATATAAGTAACCTAATAGTTGATATTAATGAGCAATGTATGATGTGGAATAACGACTAACATGAAGATCCCAGGCTTCCTTTGTTATATTTAGGCGACTGAATTGAAGTTTGATAAATGGAATCGAAGTATCTTGAAACCATGTGAGTATCTTATGATTCTTGCTCTCCTTGTCACGCCCCCGCCCCATCTCTAGCATGAGAGTGTGACTAGGTGGGTCAGCATCGACGTCCCAGTCACATTGATTGTCTCAAAATACTTTATCTTGATTAAGCACATGCAGAAGTGAATTAAAAACAATCCTCGTACATAAAGAAACATGGAAGTTGGGCAACATGTATATAAGCCAAGCAAATGAAAGTAACATGTATTTATACATATATATATATATACATATCAAAAGTTGTAATGATTACATGCCCATCATAGTCCTGGGCTACTTATCTTCATTACCACACATCGATGATAGAAAGGCTAAGGTAGCCTAGCTCCTCTATCGAGCGTCCTCCAAAAATGGCCCCCATCCTAGGCCCTTTCTTTTACGATGCTCCTATAGGATCCACCGGAGGGATGAGGCCTCCAATAGGAACTAAAACGTCCCCATCAAAAATGAGGCACCAAGCCTCGTACACATGAGGAACCAAGGTATTTATCCCTTCTTGGACCCATACAGTGGTAGTATACTTTCAGTAAGTGACGTTCCATTCTAAGTCTATTATGTCCGTCACGGTAGTAACCATATCAATCGGAACACCGGGATGGATGGACGGTAGGATTAGTTCACCCATCCCACACCTGAAATGATGAAAACAACAAAAGTGAGTCGATGACTTAGTAAGTAGAAATCTATAATTCTCCTATAGGAGGACGTCTCACAATCAATCCTCAAATACAAGATTACCACCCACTTGTCGATAGCAAATCAATAGCAAGGTTCATGCCCTACCTTGTTTATGCATATGAAAGGCTCTCAATTTTCTATATGCTTTCAAGCATCAAAGATAAGGAGTTAGTGCATAAGAACAAGCCTTCTAAAGATTCGCAGCCTACAACCATTTTGGTTACTAAGAGAAATGCTTGCATCACATAAGACTCGTTCAAGTACCAAGGGTGCACATGACAACGTTTCTATTTATCAATTTCTCAATTTCTCTATTCCTCGGAAAAGGTTTAGAATAGAAATCCGTTTGGTAACACAATTTCATTTTTCTATTTCTAGAACAAATTTATATTCCAAAAATAGATTTATAGTAGAAATTAGAAGTTAAAATTTTTAGCTTTTCTATTTCTTAAACAGAAATGAGAAATCAAAACTTTCTTCATCTTTCACTCTTGTCATTGCCCGTTGCCCACCCACCACTCGTGGGATGTCAAACGCCCATCGTTGGTTGTCGACCGCTCGCCACCGGCCTCAGCCATCAGCCGCTCGCCACCGACTACCAACCACCGAACGCCCGCCGTTAGCCACCGGACTCTAGCTGCTCGTCATTGACCACCGGCCGCCGGATGTTGGACGCTCATCGGTCGTTGGCCACTCATCGCCAACCACTGGACACCGGAGGCCCATCGCCGACCACCGAACGTCCCTCGCCGACCACTTGTCGGTCACCATCGGCCATCAGATGTCGACTATCGAACTTCGACTGTTGGCCACCTGCCACTTTCCGCCGATCGTCGGCCGCCAAACTCCAGTCGTTGGCCACCCGCCATCGACTGTCGGACTCTGACCATTGGCCCCCCGCCACCGGCCACCGGACTCCGGCTTGGCCACTTGTCGCTAGCCGGCGGTCGTTGGCCGCTGGACGTCGGACGCCGGACACTAGACTCCAAGCACCCGCTGTTGATTGTCGAACGTCGGACGCCAATCGCCAGACATTAGACTCCAACCACCGAATGCTGGCCGTCACCGCTCCTAGAAATAGAAATTTTATTCTCTTATCAAACGAATTTTTACTTTAGAAATAGAAATTCTAAATCATTATCAAATGCGTTTCTTTACTGAAAAACTCGTCCATGGAATAGAAATTGAGAAATCTATTTTTGGCTAGAAATTGATTTCTATTCCAGAAATTTTGTCATGCACGCCCTAAGTGACCCGATGAGACATATGCTCAAATTGATGCAAAGACTCGGTAGCACATATCAAAATGAACCCAGCTTTTGCAAGCATCAACTCAAAACATCACACATGGACTTTCATTTTTCCTTTTCAGTATCTTATTATTCGAAATTAATCAACTCTTTCAGTAACAACCAGGAATCAGTCCCCCCCTTGGCAACTGGCATCGTCCTGATCTCATTATCAGGACAGCATCTGGGGCGACCCCCAGGCATCGGCCTCACCCGGGCCGGCATTGTCCACGATCTCAATATCAGAATGGCATTCGAGACTTTACCCTAGGCAACGGCCCGGCATCCCCCAACATCGGCATATAAGTCCATCGTGTGTCCATGCATTTCAAGTATCAACCGATTCATTTTATGTTTAAACTTTTAGCCAAATGGAAGGCTTGAATGCGTGCCATGCAAGGTGAATTAATGAATGACTCTTATGTTTTATTAAATCAAACTCATGCCGGATGCGATTTGAGCTCGTGATCTTGACTTGGAACCATTCGCTCAGGCTTTGGCATTGTCCATAGTCATCGAGACCTTTCCTCGACATCCAGGTGTGCTCGACACTTATGCGAGATCATGAACTTACTTAATGCAACAACAAGCAATAGAAACATAACAAGCATAACAATACAAGCCAACGCAAGCAAATGATGATAAGATCCTAAAATTGATAAGCGTAGCACATCACCCTATCGAAGAGTTAGGAAAGTCTACTTACAACTTTTTGAACCTAGCTTCAAAATGCTCCTTTGGTGACCGAACGGCTCCTATAATGACTTGGTGTGGAAGGCATGAAAGAGATGAGGGAAAGGGAGAGCAAATGAGAGAATAGCTATGTGACATCCCAAATTTCACCGACCTTCGTTAGTATAATTGGATCATTAGAAGTTTGGATTATTTTAGATCGGGCTAGAAGGTGGACCTAATGGACTGTGAGGATTGAGTGGGCTTGAGGAGCAAGCGGGCCACATGATTATTTAGAACTAGGATTATAAATTCGAGTGAGAGATTATGGGCTTGGATTGAGTGGGCCAAGGTTCGGAATTATTAGATTCGTAAATTTAGTTTAGTGGGCCGGATTGTTATAGATTAAGCCCGTTGGGCCAGAGATGAATATTTAGGCCCGAGTGATTTTATTTTCAGTTAAGATTTATGGATTATAAATATGATAATTTGATTAATGATTATAATGCTAATATAAATTTCTAACTTTAGCATTTTGTGATAGATTCTTTTTAGACTAACATTAACTAGTCAATATGTTATAGATGTCATGACTTTGTATAATTATGAAAGGATTGAAATCAAGTAGAAACAAAAGGAAATTAATTGAAGAACATTAGAAACTAATGAACCGACTAATGACATGGATTAGAAACTAATTAAATTCGAGTGACAAATGGCGAAAGAGATCAAAACTTGGGAGCCACGACATCTCACTCTCTTGTTTCTCCTTGTACTCGACACCCACGGTTTTTCCTATTCCTACAAACCAAAACAAGCAAAGAAAATACAATCATTAGCAAATATAATCATTAGTCTAGCCTAGGGATTAGTTAGTAGGCCTATTTCCCTTCTTAAATTTTCGAAACCTCTCTCTCTCTTCAAGACCGAAAACCCACCTTCATCTTCTTCTTCGTGTCTCTCTCGAACGAGCAGTGAAGAACCAACAACAAAACCAGCGATTTCTCCTCTTGCATGCGAGATTTTGGTGTTGATCTTGAAGCATCCTTGTGATTGTTTGATAGCTGAACTAAGGTAAGGAAAGATATAACTCTAAGTTGAAAAGTATCCATCGTTTTGTCAAGAAAGCTTGCGGATCTAACCAAACCGTGAAGGATATGATTTGTAGTTGTTGTTTTGTGATTAATCTAAGTTTGGTAAGTGTTAGATTGAAGGTAGAAGCCATTGTATGTTGCCTTTGAGTCTTGCATGTTTCGAAATCCAAGTGTGAGTATGCTGTTTTGTTGAGTGAAGTGATGAAATGGTTGCCGAGTGAATGGATTTGGTATAAATCATGGTGAGTGAACTCACGGATGCAACAACACTTCGAGCCGAGTTGTGGATTGATTATTTGTTAGAGAAAGACATGCCGAAGGTGCTTTAAGTTGCTGTGATTAGGCATTGAAGTATTGTAGAAGAAGTTTGTGAAAAGATAAGTGGTTTAGTCGGGATAGAAGTAAAGGAAATCGTGTACCTTTTCTGTTCTAGGTGTAAACGGTTATGGAGTCTTCTTTTTGTATTTATTTTCTTTATGTATGTTAATGGAAATAAGAAAGAAACCATTCTACATGATAGAACATCTATAAGATCAAGTTATACACGTAGCTATAACCATATGAATATAAAAACATAGAGATAGAAGTGAATTTAGTAAAATTAGTATACTATTTTTGTGAGAAACGGTTTGACCTTTATTGATTATACGAATTTTCTGTATTTACCTAGTTAGATTTGGACTTCGATTCCTTAATGAAAATTGTAGAAAAAATCTTAAGGAATAACGTGTCAAGATTTGGGATTAAATGAATAAGAATTGGCTAGTAAAACAATTTTCTTTGTAGATAAAGAATCTGGACGTCGGTACAGGGTGTTAGTAAAGATTATAGCAATTGTTACTCTTAATATAGTGAGATTCAGACTTAAGTTTCTTCACGGAAAATGTCAATCTGTGTCTTTAATATAACATACTAAAATTTGGTAGTATTCCAACAAGAATTGATATACCTTCTGTGTTCAAAACTGAAACTGTACATTTAGCTAGTAAATTGTTTTAACCCGAGAACATATAATAGATATTGTGTTTTATATATTCGACTTGTAGGATATACATAGAGTCTAATAAGCTCATAATAGATATTAGTCATGTAAGAATAGGCCTCATACATCATTTGAGATATAAGTGTATATAGTATCATGCGAGTGCAATGAGTGCGGTGCATAGTGCTTGATTATGGGATAAATATTTGTTCGGCATGGTATGGGACATGTCGTAATGGGTTTTATCTTATAATTTGGACACGCACGTGTGCTAGGTTCATGAGAGTTAGATATATAGATAGATACTTTGGAATCTTTTCTTTTGCATACGATAAATGCATTAATTAAAGGTGTGGTGGTGTGAAACGTGTGCTTAAGAGAGTGAATGAACCCATCGGTACAGTGATACCGGTGATGCCCCCAAAAGTTTGGGATGCCCTTGCTGAGTGGTCTTGGATGCCTCGGTAGAGAGATACCGGGATGCCTCGGAGTGAGATGCCCTTGTGTGTGATCAAGGATGCCTCAGTTGTGTGATGCTGAGATGCCTCGGAGTGAGATGCCCCTTGCTGAATGGTCTTGGGAGGACCTCGGTTGAGTGATGCCGGGATGCCTCGGAGTGAGATGCCCATAATAGAAATATTGTGGAAGTCCGGATAAGGTAACTTCCGGAAGTGACTCGATCGGGTCGGCAAAGTTCCGGTTAGTGACTGATTGAGGGTGGATTATATGTACACTAAATATAATTGAACTTGGCGAGTGAGTCCATTCATTATTGTTGCATTGTATTTGATGTGAAATTGACTTTGAAAAAGGTAAGTATAGAAATGGATGCATATAAGATGATTACATATATGATATGTTAATATCCAATTGTTTATGCTTGTAACAATTCTATTTTAGTATCCTAAATTGCTTGGATTATGATCCCCTTGTAATATTGATGGTTGTGGATTGTTTAAGTTAGAGTTTTATCATTCTTTATTGGGCATAGTTTTGCTCATACCTTACATTTTTCAGATTGATAGTATGGATGTGCCGCCATTAGCTCGTTAGGGAGTGATATCGAACATTGAGGTTACTTTCACTGATGTGTATGACTCTGATGTTGAGCTGACCTTCTCCAAATATGAGGCCACGTTATGGATGGATAATGGTAGAGCTGAGATGATCCCTATGAAGTTTGTCGCCTGGTTTGTCAAGCATGATGGAGCGATGTTTGGCCCTATTCCTTTTAGCGATGAAGGAGCAGGAGCTGGGATGGATGGCGCCTAGACGCCTTTGATCACGTAGAAGCTGACTATCTTTTGTTTTGAACGTGGGCTTGTGTGGGAACTCATGGAGTAGACACCCTCACCCTTTTATCCCCGGCTTTTGTTACGCCTTACTTTTGTTATATATATGTTGTATATATATAGGCGGTGAACATGGAAAGAGTCCAGGTTGATAAATTTTGTTGGCCCTAATGATGGTAAGAAGAAATGAAGCTTCTTGTGATCTTGTTTATGTGCATGAATAAATTGGCCAATACTAAAAAGATTGAAGGTAGAACGAATTGCAGGATAAACTCATAATATAAACTATAGATTTTAAATAATCCATGTTATACATGCTAACCTTCAATAGTGATCACTATAAATGGAATTCACAATTTTTAAAGATTACAATAATAAATAAATTCCGTTAGCGCTTAGTACGTGATGCTCTAGGACGTCACAACTTGTTACAAGCTAACCCTTAAAATGTGAGGATGCCTTCTCCTATTTATAGACCTCTTCCTCTTAGATTTTTATGCAAACTCATGAATAAGCCTAAGATATGAGTTGGCCTATCTAGCCTCCTTAATTGGCGCCTATGCTTATTTGTGTTTAATTATGATTGGTCCACCTATTTGCTTATCCTTCAAGGCTCACTTTAGGTTGGTTATTGCCTAATGTGCCTAGGGGACACCTAAGCCCCTTTTTATACCAAATGTCCTCTTTCAATTGGTTGGCTCTTGCCCTTGTCTATCAAAGCTATAATCTAGGCCATCATGCCCTAAGATTCACCTAAGATTCTAGAGGATACCTAAGTTGATGATTCATCAAAGTCATTAATGAACTAATGTCCAAAGCCCTTAAATGAGTGTCTAGATATTTTTGCCAAGCTACTTGAGAAGCAAGTTTTCTCTCCCCCCGCAATTGACATGTGGCATATAATGGATAAGGATAGACCATGGTCAAAGTTTATGGAAGATTCTTGAACTCCCAATTACCTCTTGACACTTGTCTAATGATTTATCTTTGCATTAATTGATTTGTGTCAAAATCTCATCCAAGACAATTACGAGACTAACATAGGGTGTCGCCTACTTGGAGAAGTCATTCATATTTGTACACAATCGATGGTTCTTTGAGAACCGAGGTTCATGCCAAAATTTACTAAACTTTAACCAAATGAATGCGACTAAGTCGGTAGCCTTCTTAAACTTGTCCATGACCATTTTCAATTAGAATTGACCCATTGAATGTCTTAAAATAAACTTCATGGTTGGTCTTGGTTATTTGCCATAACTAGGTCTTGGTCGGGTGGACTAGGTCCATGGCCGAACTTGCCATGCCTTGGTCTATCCAAGGTTTATGTCATTGATTCCCATTATTGACCCCCACACCTTATTCTCATGGCCTGGAATCGAGGATGTTACACTCCCACTCTTCCAAACGTTAGGCAAATGTATCATCATCCTCTTCAATGGCTTGAATAGGCTCGTGAATACTTTTAGTGACATAACGCCAAAGTTTATGTCCCCTAGAAAACTTGATATTTCTTGAGCCTATAAAATATAGTTTGATCCACTCAGGATGGTTTGAATGGGTATTGAGACTTCTAATTTGTCCATGATATGCAATATACTAGTAAACTCAGCAGATTCTATAATGAATTAGAAGAAAACTGATAGTTGCAAAGTTGATATGGATAAAATAAGGTAGAAAATAAATTGATGACGTCGAAATACCTTAAGAATTGGTCTGGAAATGCCAAAAGACGGTTGAATTCAAGCAAAACCAGTCAAAATTGAGCTGAACCGATCAAAAAATCCTGAGAACCAGTCAGAAATAGGTTGAATCGATTGGAAAACCCTAAGAATCGGTCGAAAAATCAAGCAAACTGATCGGAATCTAGCCGAACCGGTTTGAAAACAGCGAGAACCGATCGGAATCAAACCAAACTGATTAGAAAACCCTAAGAACCGATCAAAAATAGGTTGAACCAGCTGGGTCAATGTCGATCAGTGACAGTCAACATCAGTCAATTGTGGTCAGTGGCAGAAGTTAGTGGTCGCAATGATAGGATGACATGATGGTGACGTGTCGGTGACGTAAAGGATGACATCACTACTTGATGGACGTGACAAATCATGTGCGAGCCTGTGGCGCGTGGATCTCACGTGCAGAAGGTATTAGTGGCACGTGAGGGCGCATGGGCAACTTTTTGATGACGTTCATTGCTATTTTGGACTTGCTGAAGAATGTAGAACCTATTTGTGGTGGTTTTCTACTGAAAAGTCTAAGTATTGACTTCAAAAAAGTTGACGGCATCGGTGGACCGATGATGTGGTGCGCGTGGTGGCATGTGCAGCTTCTCTCCAAGTAGGTTGGTGATGAATTTTCAGGCTCTGACTCGTTTGAGACAAACAAGTTTGATGATAGTGTTTGATTTTCAAAACAAGCAATGAAACTATCTGGGTAGCAATCAAGGACAATGGTTTGGCGAGTGATGGATACTGACGCAGTTGTGACAATGTTGCTATTACACGGTGACCCCTTCCTCAGACAAAACCTTACTCTGATACCATGATAGAATTACAATGGAATAAAGTGGATGAGAGAATTTTGATATATTTCTATGTGTGTAATACTGATGATAGAAGAGTCTATTTATAAGCTGTTCTAAACAACTATCTAAAGTGATAAAATATTACAATATCAAATAAAATTAATTAGAATCAATTAGGAAAGATAAATATCTCTAACAACTACAATGAGTTCTACGAAATGGTAAAGTGATACATTCTTGCGAGTGTTTTGGGTGCAAATGCGCAGGCACACTAATTGAAAGATACTGTGTATTTGCACTTGCACATGTTTGTGCAAGTGTAGTGTTCATGTATTTACAACTTTAAAGCAAGATTTAGGCATCTTAGTCCCCAACCAGCAATAGCAGATGAAGAGAACTTGGAAATAGTTTTCCAAATCAATGAGCAGCATTGATTTGAGAAATAAAAATAGGGGGAAAACTGGATAGTTTCGCAAAGAAAAGGAATCACTATTAACTCAAATGTGAAGTTTAACTATACCATAGTTGTTGGACCTAGTAAAAATGGAAAGACGTATGAGCCGTCAGTTGAACTACTCCTAAACCATCTTCTGCACAGAAAAGACTGCGTTGCCATTGGGACACCATGATAGAAAATCTCTCCAGAGAACTACGTTCTCATGTGAACAAAGACCCCCTTGAAGCTGTCAATTTCAGGGAAGTCTTCGAGAAGCAGAACTTCATATTAGCACTCAAACAAGTAAACCACCTCTAACTTTTCCCAAGTAATGCATGAACAAAACTGGACCAGGCTAGGAGCAGTGAAAATTATTGATTCCACTACAGGTTCTGGGAAGAGAAGTGAAATCCGTCTACATAGACAAACTTGAAGACATGTTGTCCTAGGAGGAGATAAACAAGGTCTTGGTGACAGACATAATCGCAGGCGCAATAGATGTGGACTGGAGAGATTTTTTTTCATTATTTGAGATGGATATCGAATAAGCAATGGGAAAAGAAGATCCAGGCAGTGGCGCAGGAACATGGTAATTAAGGCCATGATCAGGGAGCAAAAACAGCGGATTGCTTCAGTAGAGGTACTCGTATTTTCCTAGTGATGCAGCAACATAGTCTTTCAAGAACCACTTACAGTTGTTTCTCAACTCATATAGTTGTCTGAAGCAGGAATTGGATACTTATTTAGATTTCTTCATATCCGAAGGGACGACACTCTCTGAGGAACAAATTGCCATTTTGCTTTGGGAGGCGATCATTGAGAGCGGGGATAGCACTATGGTTCTAACAGAGTGGGCCCTGGATGAGCTCGCTAAAGATGCGAAGCGGCAGGTTCATATCTAATTAGCCCCTTTGATCATACATTTGTAGGTGTTCTTTTAAACCACTTCCGTTTCCAGTACGGAATCGGCTCTATGAAGAGATTGAAGAAGTGTGCGGCTCAAAAAGAGTAACGAGGACCACTTGTTGCAGCTTCCGTATCTTGTGGCTGTATTCCATGAAACCCTGAGGAAGTATAGTCCTATGCTGGCACTCCCCTTGCTCTATGCGCATGAAGATACTCAATTAGGAGGTTATTTTCTTCCAGCTGGAAGCCAGGTTAAATCAGTAGTACTTATATGCCTTCTTATTTCCTTAGTCATACAATGTCTTGAACTGAAATATGATGTTACATTCCATGCCATGTTTGTGGTTTATGTAGATTGCCATAAACGTTTAGGGGTGTAACATGGACAAACAACAACGGGAGGATCCTGAAAAATGGATGCCGGAGAGATTTCTTGATGAGAAGTACGACCTTGCGGAGTTGCACAAGACGATGTCATTTGGAGCAGGGAAGAGGGCATTGCCGGAGCATGCCAGGTCATCTTGGTTTATTGCACAGTGATCGGCAGATTAGTGCAGGAGTTCGAATGGCGAGTTAAAGACGATGAGCAAGAGAATGTCAATATGGATGGCCTAACTATGCGTAAGCTCCGTCCGGTGCAACCAATGCTAAAGTCGAGAAGGTGACTGCTTCGAACTAGAAGAAATCACGGTAGAGAGTGAAGTGGATTTTAATCCCGGGCAATGGTTTTGCTGCATCGTATTTGGCTTCTAATACATATGGAGTCTCTAAATGATGTGTGAGGAGTCAATGTACCATGTCTCAGAAAAAAAGCAAAATCTATGTAAGAAGAAGGCGAACTCCTTCTGGTGCAAACGTTGGCTTGCTCGTCTTAGAATAACTTCGGACGAAAGAAGCTGAAGCTGAGACTTTTCAAGGTGTCCTGCTATGAACAGGATTTTCACCTCATGAATTCTTAGATTGATCTCCTCTTTGTTACGGGGTGAGATTATGTTAGCTTCTTCATTAATTGGTAAGTGATGCTTAAAAATAATCGAAGTTGCTTCAACTTAGTAGGATTCAAAGGATATGTTACATGGCAGGTTGCAAGTAACATATGCACGCCTAAAGATAAGTGAAGAGAGGACTTATTTAACTTTTGGGCCCAACCAGGGTATTCAATCAGTCATGACACAGCCGGAATTTCAGAACCTTATCAACTGGATCACTTAGAGGGAGCTCAAGCCAAAGACACAATTGTCTGCCTTGTTTGTTTTTGCCTAATCAAAAACCGAAAGCATCTTCCTAACTTCCCGGATAAATATTCAGATTTCAAAATATATTATAAAAGAATTATATGCGAATCTATGTGCTATAATTTATATTTGGTAAGAGTTTTTTTTTTTTTTTTTTTGGTGTTTTCTGTCTAAAAAAAACTCAAATTGCATGAGTAGTAAAATTTAAACTAACCAAGAAGTAAAAAGTGAAAGTCAATTCGAAAATGTGCTATATCAATTGCTTCATCCCCGTCACTCAACTATGGACTCTAATACGGTTCACAACAGAAAATTCACTCCCCAATATTGGGGTGACATTCAAGGGTTCTTCAAATCCTTTAAAATATCATCTCCGCATTTGAATGGATTTATCAATTGCCGCTAAATTTCTCTTCCAAAGCAATATCTTAAAGACTAAACAAGTTTCTGCTTCTGCTTCTGCGCTATTTCTTCATCTCTAACGATTTTTACGATTACTTGTGCTGTGCTAAGATGCACGTATAAGGATGTTAGTGATACAAAGTTTCACATAATTTATATCGTGGGGATCGACTAAATAGAGCATTATATACATTTGATGTTCGTAGAAAGTTGATCCATAACTAGATTGGGTTATGTTTTGGAGTAAAGTTTGATCCAACTTATTTACGAGTGTCTGGGTGAAATTTGATCTAACCAGGAAAGAAAATTGGAGGAGAAATTATTTCACACATGTGACGTTTACAAGAAGCACGTGGCAAAACATGACACAATATTGCTCATTAAATGTGAGTGTGTATTTTATTGGGACTGTTACATTTTATGAGGTCATTATAACTTTTCTAAAAGTTTAATATGTTAGATAAAGATACGATTTAATATTTAATGTTCTATCTGAGGCAAATTGATTGAAAAATCAAATAGTTTATGTGACAGCCTGATAGGACAGGAGACATACGAAATGGCATCAACGATCTTGTATGAACAGAATATTCTGTGTTTCCACAGAAGGCGTGCCGGATCATGTCAAAAAAAATAAGCATCATGTCATCGGCCAGGTCATTCACTAGTACAAACGTGAATCATTTTTATAGTGAAAATTTCAAAGGAGATGATGAGGTGACAGCAAGTGTTAATAATGCACCCTATTCTAAATTTGAAACTTAAGTAACACTGATATCGACACACAACATGCGATATAATACAACATGACACGATACGCCAATATATATTTTTTTTCTGGATACAGGAGGAACTAGCTTGCAGCCGACAGCTGCGCCGTAAACCCCCTGGTGACGCTAGCGTAGGATCTACCATCACGGCGTCACGTTTAATACCACTAGCGACCACGCTAGAATTTGAACCCGTCCCCTTCGTGAGGGGGATGAAAGCCCAAGCTAACGCGGCCACCACATGGGGTGGTTCCGATATGTTGTTTATCAAAAAATAAAGAATTCTACCACGTTGAGACATGTTTTATATATACATAATAAATTATCATTTTTATGATTATTTCAATCAAATTAATTTGATTCAAATTTTTAAATAAATAATAAAAAAATCTATAATGAATTTACACTAAAAATATTAATCTACCATTTATTAATATTATTTATTGTTTTAATTTGACAAATTTAACTTCATTCCAACAATCCATAAAACTTGGAGCAAAAAAAAAAAAAAAAAAAAAAACAAACAATTCACTTTCTAGACTTGTGTATTAAATGTGTTGGGAGAAAAGAGAAAAAAACTTGAGAGATGAATTATGTGTTACGGAAATAAAAGTAAAAAGAGGAGTGGGTTTTTTCCTTTCCCCATTTATTATTTTTATTATTTTTATTTTTATTTTACAAATATATACATTTTGACCCATCATTTATTAAAAACTTTTAAAATTGATTTCGCGTGTTAGAATTATGTGTCAAAAACTTGCATGTGGGAAAAGTTGACTAGATGTCTCATTTTCTGACATGTGTTGATTGAATGTCGGAGAGTGTTCAAAAATGTTGGAGAGTGTCAAAGACGTGTTGGAGTGTATGACACAGTATAAAGATTTCTGAAGAGTGTTGGTGCTTCTTAATTTGAAACCCCATTGATGTCAAATCGAAGGCGAAATACTAATTGATAGACTATTTTCTTGTTTCTCTTTAATTTCCTCTCATATCTCTTAGATTTTTTTCTTGTTTCTCTCTAATTTCCTCTCATATCTCCTCTTTCTCTCCCTTGATTTGGGGAGATATGAACCCAAACATGGATGAGCCCATTTTCCATAATCGAACAACGTTCTTTCGTGCAGAAGAAGAGAAACGGCTTCACTTTGCGTGAAATGATGTCATAGTGATTGAGGTGTTCTTCGCGCATTTCTTTATATTTGCCCCCATCAACGGAGGTCCAAAGAGTAGGTAATTGCTCTTTTTAGTACATCAATAAAGCTAGTCGACTTGTAGGTAATTGTTATGATACTATATTGTGAGATTTTGTGGAATTACTATCAACTATTCCAACAATTTAAGCGATGAAACAATTTTTTAATATTTAATTACTCTAACAATTGCTAAGCCAAATTTATCCCAAAATTTAAGTAAGCAATTTTCTTGTGTATTTAGCCATATGAAAGTAGGATTAATACTATACAAAATTTCAAACTGGTACATTTGTGATAAATTTATCTCAAATTAATTTTTTAATAACAAAAAATCTCAAATTGGTACACTTATAATAAATTTACTCTCCGTTAGTTTTTGTTAAATTTTACTATTAAATTACTAAATTGAATAATATGTGGGAGTTGATAGATGCACCGTTTGGGGTTTTAATGGACATGTGTATAAATTTGTGATTTTTCATTGCATTAATCCAATTTAACGAAAATTAACGAAAGAAAAATCTGTCACAAATATATCAATTTGAAGTTTTTAATAGTCAAAAAATTAATTTTCGGTAAATTTATTATAAACATATTGGGTTGAGATTTTTCATGATAAAAAAATAATTCAAAGTCAGTTTATCATAAATATATTAATTTAAGATTTATCATGCTGTTAGTAACAGCCTGTTACACTCATTTAAATGAGTTTAGCAGCCTGTTACACTCATTTAAATAATTTCTATCCTGTTATGCTGATTGTCGTTGTCCAAGAAATAATGGTCTTCGAGGCACTTGTCCATTTGCCTGGCTCTATCGTTCCCAAAGGGCAACAGAATCTGAACGATGAGATGCCCCGAAAGCAAATCACTTCCCACAAACTCTGTCGCCACCTGCTCTGTCTCCCCGGAAGCCTTACGAGCGGCGGACATCCTTCTCTACCTTTGAAGGAGACAGAAAAGGCACAATTTTTATGAGATTCCCGAGAATTTAACTGCTGAAGAATATCGCTCGGATGGGTCACCATCTCCGGAGTCGTGTATTCCCCCGTCCTTGATCAGCGCTCAACTCTTCGCTTCCTCTTGTTTTCTTGCTGGTCTTTCATGCTTCGATTTCCAAGGTTTAGCCGAGGCTTAGCACAGAAGTCAACGAAGGAGAAAGAGCTTCCAATCTCTTTCGTCGGTCCCATCTCATTCTGTGTTTCTTAAATGCTCCAATCCATCTGTCCGAAAAGCAGCTCCTGCTATATTAATTAGCCCCCGGCTTTCTGTTTTATTCGTCATCTCTTTTCGTTCCATTCGATTTAAGAATCACCGACTCTTCACTTTGGAGTTTCCACTGAAGGGTTATGCCCACGCTCCAAGATTTGCAAGCACTGCCCTAGCCTACTCCGGCCATTCTTGGTAGGCTTTCACTGTTATTGTTGTTCTCTCTCTTCTTGAGCAAATTCGGCTCTACCCAGAAGATGAATGGCCAGTTTGCTCTTCCACCTTTACCGGGTAATCTTTGCTTCTGCTGAGCACAAAATTAGAAAAAGTGAGTGTCTTTTGTGTCTTGTAATGATCATTTTGTGTTTTTTTCCCTCTTTCTGGCGGACTTAAATTTGATGCAGAGGTTCCTGGGTTGCCCATAGTGGGGAATTTGCTTCAACTGAAGGAGAAGAAACCTCACATGACCTTTACAAAGTGGGCTGAAACTTATGGCCCTATTTATTCTATCAAAACTGGTGCTACTACTATGGTGGTCCTCAATTCCACTGATGTTGCCAAAGAGGTAGTACTGAAGGCCTTGACTAAAAGGGGGCTGGCAAGAGCCATGTCACCTTGGCCGTTTGGTGTTTCATGCAATTTTATTAGATAAAGAGCATAATATACAGTATTGCCTACAAAATTTCTATATCTCCCTCCTTGCGTCAGGTATGGAAAAGTTTCCTTATCTCGCCCCCAACCTAACGACTTTTGCGTTGGTCACGGGTACTGTATCAGCTGCACCACGCTATATTCAGAGGACCCTTGTCATTTGGTCAAATAGGCTTTTTAGCTTGGTGGGATCATCACAGGTCACTGCATTTATTACTGAAGATCATATTGCATAAACTACTTCCTTTTTTATAATGTGGCCTTGTGTGGTTGAAGGGCAAAGAAGTTGAAAGGTATCGGAAAAATTAGTCATGCTTTGATTCGACTCTGTGGAAACTACTTGTTTTTCCTCGTGAGTTGCAAATTACCATATTGAAAGAGACTTGTTTTGGCAGGAAAAAAAGAATGGCGGGGATGCCTAAATATTTCTAGTGAATATACTTGCAATTAGCTAATGAAAATGGAAACATTTTGGGAACACAAGAGGAAAAATTTGAATTATAGAAACAATTTGAGAACACGAGGAAAAATTGAATTATAGAGAGTCTGTCTAATCAAGTGCATCGGAATTTTTTATACAACCTTTCAAAGGAATCTCTTCCATTCTGATCAAAACGTTTAGAGACTCTATGTTCTGTTTCTTGACATTTCGAGGTCTGGCGAACTGATTTGTGAGTGATCTCCACAAAATGGAAACTGATCCATCTAATGGCAGATACAAGAATTTCGACTAGCGAGCAAGGTAAAAAGGGAAATTGTAAAATCTTTGTTTGAGAGGGGATTAAGAAATTTTGAAAGAAGTATCATAAAAGTACACAATTCAGAAAAATTTTCACTCACCACGTAGCTTTTAATGATTCTTGTGCTAGTAGGATGGTCTGAACTGTTTGTCGTATGCTCAGGCATCCTCCTTTGTTCTATCAGGCGATGGTTACTAGATACCCATCAATATCGACGAGAAAGCTGTCAAATGCCCTGCGGATCCTAACGGCTGATAAATGTATGGTTGCCATAAGTGACTATGATGAATTCCACAAGATGGTGAAGCGATACATAGTTGCAGGTGTCTTGGGCCCAAATGCTCAGGTAAGCTGCTAGAAGACTCTTTGGGCATGTGCACTCGTACATATGAATGCCTGCCAAGCTTCTACAATCTTGATTTATGTGCCATAATCAGTGAACATTTTCCAAATCATCCAGAATTATTGATGGGTTTATTTTCAGTAGGAACAACAAACCAACCGAGTTTTTTCAAACATTTGTGAACAGTTACAGACGAAGAGCCATCATTTGCTGGTAAAGAACAGCGAAGAAGATGTGTTCACACAAATCAATACAAGAATAGATATCTACTCGAAAGTGTTGAACTGTATTCTTGAAAAGTTAATTTTGGAAGAGGGAGGGGATGTTAATTTGAGGGTAGGGAGCTCTTACGACAGGATTCTTGTCACTTAAACTTACTGCATTTTGTGCGCCACTATTTGCAGAAGCGGCTACGACCCCACCGAGACACCATGATGAAAAACCTTTCTAGACGATATCATGCCCTTGTAGCTGACCATCCTCTTGAAGCGGTCAACTTCAGGAAAGTCTTCGAGAGTGAACTCTTTGCGCTGGCACTCAAACAAGTAAGCTACCTCTTCTTTTCTGTCCTTTCTAAACAATAACAAAATAAAGAAAAAAGAAAAAGAAAGGAAAAGCATAGGATCACAGTCAAGTGGTAATTACATTTCAGGCTTTGGGACAAGATGTGAATTCCATATATGTGGAGGAACTTGGGAGAACATTGTCTAAAGAGGAAATGTTCAAGGTTATGGTGTCGGACATGATAGCTGGTGCTATTGAGGTGGACTGGAGGGATTTCTTTCCTTACCTGAGATGGATTCCTAGTAAAAGCTGGGAAAAGAAGATTGACCAACTGGCTTTCCAGAGGAAAGTGGTGGCGAAAGCCCTACTCAAGGAGCAGAAAGAAAGAATTGCTTCAGGGGAGGTAAAGCTTGTTTCGAAGTTTCC
The DNA here is from genome assembly GCA_014182565.1 of Eucalyptus marginata. Lineage (NCBI taxonomy): Eukaryota > Viridiplantae > Streptophyta > Magnoliopsida > Myrtales > Myrtaceae > Eucalyptus > Eucalyptus marginata. The sequence continues at coordinate 24,707,312 of CM024590.1, forward strand.
TTGAGAACTTCATTTTGGAAATTTTAGGAACAAAAAACAACAGTTTTCTGTTTTGCTTAACGTGGAATTATTCTCAGGAGACTGCAAATTGATTATAGCTCTAATGGAAAAAACCCTGAAATTTTGAATATTTAACAGTTTATATTGACAATTAGGAAACTTTTTTTGTGTTTTTACATTTTCTTCTTGAAATGTTGGAGAAAACAATTGGGAAACAACTGGAAAGATAGGTGGTTTTGAAGCAAACGTGTTTTTCTGGGTGGCTCTAAAAGTATTAACCAGTACTAAATGCTGAACAGTTCTTTAAAGCATAAATTAATTTCATGTGGCAGTTCTGGACAAGGACATCGTCTTTTCTGCTCGAACTTAGTTTTTTGAATTAGTTGTAGCTTTTTTGGTAAGTTGGGTGAACTTCTAAGCAGGAAGCGAACAGTTACATTGACTTCTTGATATCCGAAGCCAAGACGCTTTCTGAGGAGCAGATCACCATTTTGCTCTGGGAGTCAATCATCGAGACTTCTGATACCACTCTGGTCACAACAGAGTGGGCCATGTATGAACTTGCTAAGAATCCAAAATGCCAGGTTTAGCTAATTAATTAGCTTTTTCATTTTTTCGTTTGTCACAGATTTTCATACTTGCTTTAAGCAATTGTAATTTCCTTGACAGGATCGACTTGTTGAGGAAATTCGAAAAGTTTGTGGCTCTGAAACACTTACCGAGGACCACTTATCTCAGCTTCCGTATTTGAATGCTGTATTCCATGAAACTCTGAGGAAACACAGTCCAGTTCCCATAGTTCCTCCACGTTATGCACACGAAGATACCCAATTAGGAGGGTACTTTGTCCCAGCTGGAAGCCAGGTAGATAAGTGCACATGGTTTTTTATGCTAATTCCATGTCTCGCATGTTGGATTGGGAATTTGAAACTTGAATTATGTTTTGTCAGATTGCTATAAACATATATGGATGTAACATGGACAAAAAGATATATAAGAAACCAGAAGAGTGGATGCCTGAGAGATTTCTCGCTGAGAAGTATGACCCAGCAGAGTTGTTCAAGACATTGGCCTTTGGAGGAGGGAAGAGGGCTTGTGCTGGAGCTCTTCAGGCCTTGTTAGTATCTTGCACAGCCATTGGCAGATTAGTACAGGAGTTTGAATGGCGACTGAAGGATGGCGAGGAAGAAAACGTTGATACGGTTGGACTGACGACTCATAAGCTTCATCCTATGCAAGCAATGTTGAAGCTGAGAAGATTGGAATGAAGAAAGCATAGCAGCAACTGAACTTTGGCATTTTTTGTTGTGCCAATTGCTTAATTCGTTCGTAACGATGTTTGCTTGAGTCTGAAGTGACGGCGCATCCAAATACTTGTACTCCTCAGAAAACTTTGGATTTTCAATAAAATCAGACGAATCTCAATCACATTGATGCACCCAAACATAAAGCCACCCCAACTTTTCATATCAAATTCCCTCGCTCAAAACAAATAGCTTCCTAAGATTGAACCGAAAAAAGAAAAATGCTTCCTAAGAGGTAGTTGCTAATAAGAAACAGTTTTTTGTTAGAAGATTCAAAATTTTTCTAAATTGACAAAAAGTTAGCTGCAAATCCAGGTTCTCATAATTCAAAGTTATTGAGCTATCAAATCATGATGCTAGAATAAACAGTTGCGGGATCATATATATGCGTGTTACTTAAATTGCAAGTTGTCCGTTGCTGCTTAGGATGTTTGATCTTTGAGGATCGTCACTTCTACCATCCTGTGAACAAGTTTAGACATTTAATGGTCGGTCCAAGACTTACGAGCCAAGTGTTGGGAAAACAGATTCCCAAAAATAGCAATCCGACACTCAATCAAACTCCAAAAACAATGAACGTGGAAGCGTGCCTAGGAAATACATGTTACATCAATCATAAAGTACATTACGGAATCGAACGTACCTTGTCTTTCATAGAATAAACACTGATGTCGCAGTTCGAGGAAGAATTCTAATACTGTTCTTGAAGAGGAGCGTAGGGGAGAAACTAAGAGAGCGTAGAGCAAAGAACGTATTCCTCTTCTTCAAATTACGTAACTTCTTAGCATAACCAACTTCCAAGATTTTCCCCTTTATTTTTTTATCTACAATAACTGCCTCTTCTTCAATGGGCCATTCATTTAAGGGCCGGGTTTTTGGACCCAACATGGGCGGACTGGCCTAAGTAGGCCCATCAAACATAAAAACCCATCATCTCCCACTCGCACATGGTAGGCCAAACATAATCCTCTTTACCTCTCTGCAACATTCATACAGGTGAATAATCCGTGCGACCAACATACTTTGAGAGCTCGTTGCCATACATATATGTTAGGAATATATAGCAACTCATAATAGGTATCACATTTTTGAGTAGATTTAGTATGCAGTACCCTAGATCGATCGATCACATTAACATCTCTCTTGATCTCTTTTAACAATGAGATATATATATATATATTGTATTATATATATATGATTATCCCAAAGACATTGTATTCACAATTATGATTATCCCAAAGACAATCATAATTGGTCGACCAGTGAATACAAAATTAGAATGTGATTCTCCAAATTCGATCTTCTTCTTTCCTTGAAATTCTCAATTTCAATTTAACTTGCTTTTCTAGAAATGTCCCATTAGATCGAATCAATTCATGATCATTGACAACATTCTAAGATATCAAACACTGAATAGAAATCTTGAAAATAAGTAAGAGTCATGAGGGCACTAAATTGAGGAACTCTTATTCTCAAGAGTCTCACATGGCATAAAAGTTGAAATAAAAACTTTTGCCACTTTTGTTGGTCGTCTCATGCATACATAGTATGAAATACATATTACGGTATTAACTCATTTCCCATAGAGTGTATGTCTACACCTTCAATACCGTATAGATGATAGTTCAAACATACCTAATGTCTAACTTGAGTTCACATATCTACTCATTCACAGAATTCATCAGAACTTACATCTGGCATCATAGACAGATAAAATAAAATATGTGGGTTATTTTACTTTCGGACATAGTAAATATTATGTCATCATCTTAACACTCGGTTAAGGTGACATATATATTTTAAGCTTGAAACTCGATTATCACCTAGATAATAAGCTTAAAAACCGTCTCATCTCTATTTATCACATAGTAAATAGAGGCAATTATCCATGTGAGTGGGCTAATCTTTTATCTATCCGACATACTTTCTCAATTTTATATAATACATTAAGCATTAAGATGCATAAACGTCAACAAAGACTCATAGGCATTAATAATGAAAACATAAATTCATTAAATGTGAACACTTTAGGGAAATTACAATATTATGTACATCAGCCTCTACGTAGTCCTAGAGATTTCACATGGCCACAAAACACATCTCTAGGTATTGGCTTCGTCATAAGATCTGCTACCATTCTATGCGTAGATATGTACTGTAAGTTCACATATTTTCGTGCAACCATATCTTTGACAAAATTATACTTGGTATCTATATGTTTGGTCTTGCCATGATATTTTGGATTTTTGGTATACGCTATTGCTACTTAGCTATCACAGTTAATCAACAATGAGTTTGCAGCATTCTCAATAACACCTAAATGTTCGAAAAATCTCTTAAGCCAAACACATTCTTGAATTGCTACTGACAATGCCATGAACTCAGCTTCCATCGTGGACAAGGCTATACACGTTTGTTTCTTATTGTTCCAAGATATGGTGCCATTATTCAGTAAGAAAACAAATCCAGAGGTAGATTTCTTTTCATCTAAATCTCCTCCCCAATCAACATTTGAATAGCCTTCAAGTCGCAGATCCTTTCCTTGGTAACTCAGTGTATAATCAGCAGTTCCCTTTAGATACCTCAGTATTCTTTTAACGGCTTTCCAATGTGCTTGACCTGAATTGGATTGGTAGCTACTCACCATTCAAACTGCAAAACATATGTCAGGTCTTGCACACATCATAATGTACATTAAGCTTCCAACAGTACTAGCATAAGGAACATGTTGCATTTGTTCCTTCTTTTGTGGAGTTCTTGGATACATCCTATGGCTCAATCATTCACATTTTGTAATAGGAGTATCTATGGGTTTACAATCTTGCATACGAAATCGTTCAAGAACCCTATTTATATATGTTTCTTGCGAAAGAGATAATGATCTCTTCGAACAATCTCTTGAAATCTTAACTCCAAGAATGTTGTTGACGCCTAAATTTTGATTAGGTTTTTTTAAATTAGGCCTTAGTATCTTTTAATCTTTGTTTTTCCTTCTTTTTTTTTTCGGATAATAAATAATAAAAACAACAAAAAATAGTAAAAAAAAAAAAACAGAAACAGCAGCCATTGGGGCTAGGCCTTTTGCGCCCAGCCCCCTCTTCCTTCCCTCGTGTGGGTCCCCACGGCCTAGCCCACACAACTCAGCCCGACCCTCCTTTCTGCTCCTTTATCTTCTTCCTCATTGGTCTTCTTCCCCAATCGGATAAGCAGCACGCACCGAAGACGAGGACATGTGCGACGCCGGAATGGAGAGGGAGACGGCAGCGTACGATGGAGTGGATGCATCTTCAATGCAAGGCGGCCTAGCTAGAGCCACCTCGGCGGATGGGACGCTAGTTTGGCCAACGGAGGCCATTCGGCATGCGAGGACTGGCGGTCGAAGCTCCGTCGACCGGCCGGCCCCTCGCCTATAAATAGTAGGGCCGCAAGCTCCGTCGAAGGACACACAGCATGGCGAATTGGAGACCTTCCCTAGAGAGACTTCAGGGGAGATCAAAGAGTGAGCGCGAGAGAGAAATCGGGTCGCGAGCTCGAATGATCTCCCTCTGAGAGACTTCGGGGGAGACCGGTAGCAAGCGAACCTGGAGGGAGGAGGGAGATCGGAGGGGCTGAGATCCACGGACGCAGATTTGGAAATCCGTCGTGCCGTTTCGCCCCGAGCCAGGCCGTCGCCATCCTCGACATCGCAACACTAGTTCTTTGCCGAAGACGTCCATTGCCGTGCTGCCCGCTACCAACGAGCCCCAGTTGAAATCCCCGAAGCCGGTGAGCATCTCTGACCTCCCCTCATCTGCCACCTTGCTTTTGGGTTGGCCATCTCTGCCGTAGCCGCGTCAAAGCCACTTTGCCGTCACTCGGATGCTTCTCCCCCCCGTCACTCGTCATGACCGTTGGATCGCGAAGGCAGCAGCAGCTGCTAAAATTGGGTTAGCCAAGTCGGACGCGTGACCCGACGCCCTAGGGTTTCCATCAAGCAAGTCGGGTCATCGGGCCGGGTTGTGCGTATGGGCCGGATAGCCTTTGGGCTGGAATTTTTATGAAAACGGGCCAAAAAATGGGTCTGGGCTTTTAGGTTTAAAAAGAAAAAGTCCTGGGCTGAGCCCGTGTTGCGGGCTTGTCCAGGTCTCAGGTTAATGACCTGGGTTGGACCCAACCGGAATCCGACCCGAGTCGCATTTTAATATCATAATATAATATAATATATTTTTTAAAAAATCAAAAAAATAATTTATTTTTCCAAAAAATAAAAATAAAAATAAATAAAAATGTCTATATTTTCCCAAAAAAGTAAAAAAAAAGTTAGAAAAATTAAAAAATGATTTATAAAAGACAAAAATAAATAAATAAAATACTTTTTTATGTAAAAAAATGAGAAAATGACATAAAAAATGTTTTTCTTCCACAAATGCACGGAAAACCCCTTAAATATCCAAAAAGTCTTAGGATTTAAACAAGATTATGTACCAAAAGGGTATTAGTGATTATCTAGTGTAATCAAGTCCCAAATCCTAGTTTCTCTAGTTGCGTAGGAGCGAGTATTTCTCCCGATACTTTGTTTGGGTTTCTAATTGACCCACCCCAAATTGATTAGTGGCAACTCCGTTTTAAAATTACAGGTTAAAAAACTTGGACAATTAAGTCGTGAATGGGTGGACTTGGGAGAGTCCGGGCTACGCCTAATAGACATAGCCAAACCATTAGCCTCCGTAGGTGCCCGCCCCGAAACGGACGCCGAAAAAAAGAGGTCGCGACAAATGTATGCAGCCTCACCCATGTCTTTCATCTCAAAGTTGGAAGATAACCAACTCTTGACAATATTAACAAACTCCATATTGCTTCCGACAATCAGTATATAATGAACATATAATGATATGATCACAAATTGATCTTTGGATCTTTCGATATATACACAATGATCCTCATCAATCATTGAAAAATCATATGCCATTATAGCATTATGAAAACATGTATACCATTGTCTCGATGACTGCTTAAGGCCATATATCGATCTCAAAAGTCGACATACATTTTATTCATGACCTTTCATAATGAAACCAACATGTTGTTCTATATATATTTCTTTCTCTAATTCTCCATTGAGAAAAACAATCTTTACATCCATTTGATGTAACTCTTCAACCAATATTAACCGAGTCTCATGATTTTTCTAGCTAAGAGATGACCATTCATATGAGGGCCACACTCTCCTTCATGTATTTCTTCCATCAGATGTTTAGCTTCTTGTGCATCCACGCATTTCAGTAAAACTGAATCGAAAGACCTTTTATAAAGAGCTCCTCCACTGAGGAAGAATTTGGATGCCAACTTTATCAAGTATTTTTGGTCATTGGCTTGACTCGTTGGGGAAATTTTCCTTCTCGAAGGCAATTCATGATGTCATAATACTAGGGTTGACCATCAAGTTCTTCTTCAATCACCAGGCAATAAACAGGCTTTTTCAAAACATCAATTTGCAAAGGATCAACGCTCAAACCATCAGTTACTTGTAACATTGAAGATAAAGTCGCCAAGGCATTGGCAAATTAATTTTGTGATCTTGGCAGATAATCAAAAGAGATTTCATCAAATTCCTTGACCAAGTTTTTGAGATATTTATGGTAAGGAATCAACTTTACGTCCCGCGTTTGCCATTCACCTCCCGTCTAGTGGATGATGAGTGCAGAATCACCATAAACTTGAAGCTTTCTGACTTTCATATCGATGGCTAGTTGCAAACCAAGGATGCAAGCTTCAAATTAGAAATATTGTTGGTACAAGGGAATACCAACTTTGTAGCTACTGGATAATGTTGACCTTTTGGAGATATTAAAACTGTCCCAGTGCCAGAACCAGAAAGGTTAACTTCACCATCAAAATACATGGTCCACTTGTCAGGTGAGACCAAATAAATTCGTTCATCGATTTCATCCCAATCATTAGATTTCATGGGATTTTCAACCAACATATCGGCTATGGCTCGCCATTTGACAGACTTTTGTGACATGCTTTAAATATCAAACTCAGAGAGTAATATTTGCCATTTAGCGAATCTCCCAACCAATGCGGGCTTCTCCAAACGATGTTTAATCGGGTCATTCTCAGTCACCAGAAGGATGTGGTGATGAAGAGTGTATTGCCTCAGTTGGTATAAAACCCAAATCAAGGCTACATAGGTCTTTTCCACTTCAAAATATTGAATCTCGCAAGTAGTAAACTACTTACTGAGGTAGTATATGGCACGTTCTATTCCATCCCTTGGTCCTTTTTGTGCTAACATGGCTCCTAAAGACTCTTCGTGAATGGTGAAATACAAGATCAGAGGCACGCCTTGGATAGGCGGTGTGAGTACAGGAGATTGCGAAAGATATCGCTTAAGTTCTTCAAATGATTTTTGACATTCTTCATCCCATTTGACCTTGGTGTTCTTTTTTAACAGCTTAAAGAACAACTTAGCGGTTTCTGACAATTGAGATATAAATCTTGCAAAATAATTCAATCTTCCCAGTAAGCTTCGGACTTCCTTAACAGTAGAAGGAGGTTTCAAGTCGCATATGGCCTTCACCTTAGAGGGATCAATCTTGATACCTTTGTTATCAACCATAAATCCAAGAAGCTTCCCAGACTTTGCCCGAATTATGCATTTTGCGGGGTTAAGCCTCAGCTTGAATTTCCTCAATCGATCAAATAGTTTTCTTAAGACTTCAACATGATCTTCACCTTGTCTTGACTTTGCAATCATGTCATCAACATAAATTTCAATCTCCTTATGCATCACGTCATGGAATAGTGTCACCATGGCTCTTTGATATGTTGCCCCTGCATTCTTCAAGCCAAAGGGCATAACTTTGTAGTAGAATGTTCCCCATGGAGTGATGAAAGAAGTTTTCGTCTTGTCTTCCTCTTTTATCCGGATTTGATTATAACTGGAAAACCCATCCATGAAGGAGAATAGTTCGAATCCAGCAGTACTGTCAACTAAGACATCAATGTGTGGCAGAGGAAAATCATCCTTAGGGCTTGCCTTATTTAGGTCACGGTAATCAACACATACTCGGACTCGTCCATCCTTCTTCATAACCGGGACTACATTAGCAATCCAATCAGCATAATGGGTGACTTCAATGAAACCAACATTTAAGAGCTTCATGATTTCTTCTTCAATCTTTTTCGAAAACTCAGGTTTCGTCCTCCTGAGCTTTTGTTTCTTCATAGGAACATTAGGATCAAGTGGTAACGCATGTTCCACGATCTCAGGGTCTAAACCCGGCATATCAGCATATGACCAAGCAAAAACATCTGGGTACTCTTTCAAAAGACCAATTAATTTATTAGCATCCGCTTGAGAGAGACCTGCCCCAATCTTGGTTTCTTTAGGGTTATCTGGATCTCCTAAATTCACAGTGATCGACTGTTCGGTGGTAGGAGGTTTGGACTCTTCATGTCTGAGCCATTCTTTTTCAATAATTCAAGGATCATCCTCATTCTCTGAGTCGGAATAATCGAGTCTGTCAAAATCTTTTGAATGTGAATCCGAGCCATTAAAATGACTATCATGATGTGAAATGTCATGCCTGAGATGCAATCAGAAAAATGTTAGTATATATACATATAAATGAATGCAATGCATGTAAATGTCATGAAAAAATTGTTTTCAAATTCGAGTTTTCGAAAAAAAATTATTGGGAACTAGCCCTCATGTCATTGGACGTCATTGTTCCACTAAAATATTTTGAAACTATAGATCATGTGGAGGCTCAGGCCTCAAAGCATCATCATAGGACTGATTTGGGCTTCACATGTCTATTAACAAAACATGAATTTTATTGATATGCAAAAATTGCATTACAATGTATATCATCTTGGATCCATAGAGTTTATGATCCATATTATTACAAACACAAACGAATGAAATGAATGGAATTCCCTCGCAAGGGAGAAATGAATGGAATACGACTAAAAATTAAATGCAATCGACGATTCCTTATATCTCTTTGGAGCATATTGACGATTCGTGATCTCGGTCAACCTTCCTTTATGCATGATCCCCTCAATGCGTTCACCTAACTCCACAAATGTGGCAAAGTTAATACAGGTGTGGTTGTACATTTTCTCGAAGAAATCTCGAGGCATAGCTTGAAGCAGTAATTTCATGGCCTCCTTCTTAGACAATGGTGGCTTTACTTGAGATGTAGTAACTTTCCATCTTTGAGCATAGGCTCTAAACATTTCAGTTCTCCTCTTCTCGACCCGAACTAATTCCTCTCGGGTTGGGGCGATTTCAGTGTTGAACTTATATTGTTAGAAGAATTCATTGGTGAGATCCTCCCAAGTATGGATATTCTCCAAGTCCAACTCTATAAACCATGTCAACGCAGGACCAACCAAGCTATCCTAAAAGGAATTAATGAGGAGCGGAGGATTATCTGAGTAACGGGCCATCTTGCCCAGATAGTACTTTAAGTGGGTCTTGGGGCATCCAATGCCATCATATTTCCTTGTAAACTCGGGCTCCTTGTAGAATTCAAGGACTTTAATCTTGGCGAAGGGTGATAGCTTATCAAACCCCTGCAATTGATAACCTTGTAGCATGCAAAGGCGCTCCTCAATCTTCGCGAGGCGTCTTGAACTTTCCTCATCAAAGTACGGAGTTGGAGTCTCCTTAGATGGAGGTTCTAAATCAATAATTATCGGGATTGTGATAGGGACCTCTTCAGTAGGCCCTTTTCCCACAAGTTCTACTACCAACACTTTAGGGGGCGCGGTAGGAGGGGTCATGGTAGGAGAAGCAGGAACTACAGAAGTTAAGTTCTTGACTTGGTGGAGAAGTAGGGAGCCACCGGAAAAACCCGCTTTGAAACTAGAGTTCGTGAAGAAGAAGAAAAAAAAACCAGAGAGAGAGAGAGAGCGTAACGAATGTAAAGAGAGAGAAAGTAGATCTGCTGGATGCCCCCCTTGAGAGAGAGTTCGATCCCCCTTTTAGCGAAGGCCCCTCCGTCTCCTTTTCATTTTCGTTTTCTTTATTTATTTATTATTATTTATATATATTTCTTATTTATTTATTATTTATTATTTATTATTATTATTATTATTATTATTATTATTATTATTATTATTATTATTATTATTATTATTATTATTTATGTTTTCATTCATTCATTTTTTTTTTTTTTTATCTTTTTACTCTTTATCTTTTATATTTTTGCAAAATGGATGTTTAAAATGTTAACAAAAATTCAGGTGTCAACAGTTTTCCTCTCTTATGTTAGTTTTTTTTTTTTTTTTTTTTGGTCGGTCCTACGCTAATCCTACTCTAACACTCGAGTCTCGGACTTTTGCGCCTCCTTGCAGGGCGTGGGAGTCGAAACCCACTCCTAAAATGAAATCTTCCCCACCCCAATCCCCCCTGAGAAGGTGGGGATTTGAACCCCCAACCTCCCCCTTCCAAGATGGAAGGGTGGCCACTAGGGCGAACCCCCAGTGGTTCTCTCTTATGTTAGTTAACTCTTAGTTTTTTTTTTTTTTGACAAGAAAGACTTGATCCCTTGCATTTCCATCCATTGAAGGAATCAATGTGATTGCACTTAGAGCTTGAAGTCCATTCTTAGCTAGAACCAACATAGCAAATATCTATTTTTGGCTCAAATGCCTTTAGGCAGTCCTCTGCTAGATCAAGGTGGCACATAACATCCTCAAGTTCTTCCAAAACATGGTTAAGAGCTTCTAGTGCTTCTTGCTTTTCAAGCACATGTTGAAATTTCATATTCAATATTTCACAATTTTCGCCGTTCAATTTCTCTTCTTTGTTCAACTCAGCAATTAAACTCTTAGTTGTTGAAGCCATTGAATTTGAACATATTAGACACATATGCACGAATTATTAATGCCTATCTTTTATGCATCCATTTTGCATAAACTCATCATATGAATGAATAATTTCAAATAAGGTTTCGGAATCAAAAGATCACTATGTTTCCAATCATTATCCAAAATCCTAACTTGAAATTATCATTAACATAATCGTTCATGCAAAAACAAGTTCAGCAAAGTCACTAAAACTTTCTTGAACTTCCCACAATTGATTGTAAATTAACATACTAATTTACAATAATAGATAACATTGAACTTTCAATAATTAAACATGTCCATTACACTAAGTAATATATTTAGAGGAAAAAATATCAACATAGAAACAGATATTTACACCTAAAATATCTCAAACTAATCTAAGAAAAAATAAATAATTAAACCCAAAAATTCTCATCTATCCCATAAATTGGGAAAGTCTATTTTAATCTCTTAGTAAAATTCTCTGAGAATTTTGAAGGCATATTGGTCAACCACGGAAAAACCTTTGGAGAGCTCTCATGCCACCTCCAAGGCGAATTCACTCTGCACCATGTGACACTCAACCCAAGAGTTGAAGTCTTGGTTAACTCGATTCTATAGTACTCTCTTACAAAAGCTATAGCAAGCCTCCTATAATCCGGGACCACGTTGACCTCCCATAGGCGATCTAACACTGCTTGCCATTCAGGTGGAAGAGTGTTCATTAAAGCCAGCACCTTCTCAAAATCCGTAATAGGATAACCATTCCAGATGATTTCTTGTATCATTTAATTGACCCTTATCACGTGTGATACTACATCACCGTCATTCCACCGATAATTAGCTAATTCTGTTTTTAGCCTTTTAAGTCTCGCATTTTCTTCGTCCATTCTTGGAAATGCAAGCATGCGTGCATAACGCATCATGGTTCCTGCAACAATTGCAAAACAAAAAATGGATTACTTATAATCCACAACGAACAAAACGGAAAATACATAATTTTCCTTTCTTTCTTTTTTTTTTTCTCCAGTCAACGGTGGTCAACACCGGTCAACTCTGGTCAACAGTGGTCAACGGGTCAATGGGTAAGTCAACAGTCAATGGTCGCGCGGTCATCGGAGATCGGGTTGGGCCAGTCAGGTCGGGTCGGGTCCGACCGACCGACCCTGCTGGGTGACGTCAGTTGGCGCCTATGTGCATGCGCTAGCGATTGCCGCACGCCTGCCATGCACGCGTGTGTGGTTATTGCGCTCGTGCGTTGCACATGCCTACGGTTTTCGCCGCTTGCGCATGAGTCACACACACCGATGACGCCGAACACTCTAGCCGCGCATGGCGGCATGTCCGTCGGCGAGCCACCAATCAATTTTCTCATATCGACGAGAACTACAACCCTACGCAATCAAAAACGAGTTTCGATTTACGAAAAATCAGAAAGGGGGGACGAACAGTACGGGTGTCGAGATTTCCGTCCCCGAGCGACCAACGGCGGCATGTCATGGAAAAATCAACCAAAAGCAGTTCATAAACACGAAAAGTGATCGAGAAACATGAAAATGCTCTGATACCAATGTTGGGAAAACAGATTCCCAAAAATAGCGATCCGACACTCAATCGAACTCCAAAAACAACGAACACAAAAGCGTGCCTAGGAAATACATGTTACATTGATCATAAAGTACATTACAGAATCGAACGTACCTTGTCTTTCACAGATTAAACACCGATGTCGTAGTTCGAGGAAGAATTCTGATACTGTTCTTGAAGAGAAGTGTAGGGGAGAAACTAAGAGAGCATAGAGCAGAGAACGTATTCCCTCTTCTTCAAATTACGTAACTTCTTAGCATAACCAACTTCCAAGATTTTCCCCTTTATTCTTTTATCTACAATAATTGCCTCTTTTTCAATGGGCCCTTCATTTAAGGGTCGGGTTTTTGGGCCCAACATGGGCAGACGGGCCTAAGTAGGCCCATCAAACATAAAAACCCATCATCAAAGGAGAAAAATCCAGTTCTAGGGGAATTATACTAAGGTTGTCGGAACACAAAAAATTGAATGCAATTCCCAGAAAGAGCAGTACATGGACATTATAAGTGTGATATTTTGACTTAGTCAAGAGTGGTGGGGCCCAAACAAGAAAAATAAAAAGGTGAAGGAAAATGACCTCAATAACAATGCAACGGTGGACGCTTCAAATTATAGAGGCCAAGACTGCACAAGACAGAAAGAGAAAAGAAGAAAAGAGAAGGGTTTCTCGCGTACATACCACGGAAGCGTCGTCAAGTTGGATTAATTGCATATCGCAACACCTGATAAGTGCTCATACCTTTTGTTCGTCTAATCAAAGTAATTTTCAAAATTTGATTGTATATTTGAAGTTTTATGAAATTTAAGTCGTGAAATCTTATTTCTAAGTTATAATGCTTTGAAATTTCTTAGAAATGATGATTATGGTATTGCCGACCCATGGAGTTTTGATGGGAGTCCTTTAGAAGCAATGGCTTGGTCGGAGTGAGAATTTTAGAGTTTCGCATACGAGTCCGCGTTGTGAATGCCTAAACTATAGCGACTCAACTCTAGGTTGCAAGGTTATCATTTGTCTTAGGCGCATCGCCATCCCGTTTCTTTTATCTTTTGTTATGAGCATATGGAGCATACATATATCAAGCAATCGTACACAACAACAATCGCCCAAGAAAAACACTTTAGAAACACATTACTTCTTATGTTACATCAGTATATATTACAAGCCTTTTCTATGGGCCTCTCCTTTTTACATCATCCTTATATATTTGTGTAGGCCAAAGGAATTTCTATTTCCTATAGCGTGACTGCAGCTCCCAAAATTGATTGTAGCTTCAATACCTAAAAGTCTAAAAAACAAAGAGTGAGTCCAAGACTCAAAGTAAAAACGTCTAATCCTCTACTAAGATGACATCTTGTAATCAAATTTAGCATATGTAGTACTTAAATTATAATATTGATGGTAGATCGATAGCAATATTAGTACTTCACCGCAACTACATTCATATGTCCCTTCGGCATAACCTCCATGCATGCTTACCTTCGGTTTATCCATGAACATACAAAGTCACATAGTAATAAACATATCGGCAAGCATAAAATGTTCATTAACATACATCATGGCTCAACTAGGGCATCTTGGCTCAATCAAGGCATCTAGTTTTAATCTAGGCATCTTGCCTCAATCAAGGCATCTTGTTCTCTCAAACGAGACATCGCCGCCAATGCCATATTACGATGGTCTTCTTCTTTCATTTAGTGATTAAATATCATTGTGGCACCCCCGAACGGCCCCCAATCCGTTAGGGTCACCGCATTGTTTCCTCTACCTGGATATTCTCTTTCTTTTTTTTTTTTCAATGGACTTCCGAGAAGTCATATGGGGGTTCTTTCATATACTTGATTGGTCCCTGCACAAAAGTATGGCGGAAGCGTATCCAACAACTCCCTTCCGTATATTCAGAAACAATGCACACCAACTAAACATTTTATAAGATAAAGCCGAACACTTTTATTTACTTAAACCAGATGGACATCATTTGTCGGTACACCAAAATGCCGTAGTCTTCTATAGTCGGCTATATTTCAAAAGATGACCGACATCTTTTCCAACAGTTGTATACTTAAAGTCCATCGATCAGTGTCGGCGTCCAAAAGTTCCTTCCTTTGCTGTCCTCCTTCTCATGGTCATATTCAATCACTTGGTCCATTTGCTGGTGGCGGTGGCAGCATAGGTATCTTGTCTAGTCTAAAATGTTAGTCCCCAAACGGGGTGAGTACAACTACTCAGTAGTAAAAGATCCGTTAAAGTAAACTATGCAAGCCATAACGATATAGTTTTATGCAAGATAGACAAGACAGTTCATCAAGGAATGAGTATGTATCGGAACCATAAAACTTTTAGTGCAATGACCAGTGCATTTCCAACCAATAGGATGCATCATGTCAAGTCACACAAGTCCCGATCATAGGGCCAAACTGTTATGACACGTCCCATTCCATGTCATACAATTTAGTCCCATATCCAGACCACACTCACACTTAATATAATCATCAGTTTTAATCATTCAAACGGTTTTATCCCCTAGAGGACCAACATTTGCATCCTTCTGGGATTCCGCACCCAATCCTGGCGTCGCGGAAGCCTTCGGGCATGTATTCAAAATATAACCGGGCATCCGGCACACACCTCCAGGCATCTCGCACCCCACCTAGCATCACGAGGAATCACTAGGGACCATAGACATGGTTACCCCTAACCTCCGGGCATGCATCATAATACAACCCTCACCCTTCGGGCATGTATCATAATACAACCGGGCATCCCGACACTCCCGGGGAAAACCTCTGGGCATGTATTCATAATACAACCAGGCATCCAAAGGGCATCGACTCATTCGAACCTCTGGGCATCCCGATTCTCGGGGCATCGTTGACCCGAGGGTCCAACGGCAACAATTAACATCTTAATTTCCAAAAACACTTTTCAATGCAATGACAAAATGTCTCTTGAGTCTCATCACATCTCAATATTGCATGATATGCCAATGCCAGTATCATCATGTCACATAACAACCCAAGATGCATTCACTTTTGAAATCAGTTGAGCAAAGTCGGAGTAAAACAGCTTAAAAACCAAAATGTGCAATTTTAATGAAAATTTTGGAATAACCCCTAAATGAACTCAGAAAATTCTGAAATTTGGATATGTTATACAAAAGACCAAAAGGAAAATGTTTCATGAAGAACACTAAGTCAGATTCATTGCATATCAAGAGCAGTAATCGCTATACTCTTTACTGACATTCTGTAATAGCTTCTACATTTAACATTTACAAGGAAAATCGCTTTGCTGACCAAACCTTGTCCATTTATTCTCAAATTTTGATATTTATTCCTAAGGATATGTCCCACAACTTTCATTAAGGGTTTGAAGTCCAATTATAACTAGATAATTACAGAAAATTCACGGAATCATCAAATGTCAGGCTGTTTTCTACGAAACAGTTTACTAATCCAAAGAGAACTACTTCTACTCATTCAAAATCCAGCATCCAACATCTACAACCCAGTATTTCCAAGTCTATTGCACTACACTAGACAACAACAGCACAACATGGTATAGGTTAATGGACTTTCACTTGCCTCAAGTCCTAAGTGCCGACGGCAAGTAAAAACAGGAAGCTCGGGTCACAGACACAGCTCGGCGATGGCGAACACGAGCGGTGTCAACGGCGGCAGTTCGAGCACGAGCACGGACGGAGGGTGGCCTTTCTCTTCCTTACGCCGTGCACTCACCCACTGCTCGCATCTCTCTTGCTCACGCCCCCCTTCGATCGCTCACTTTTTCTCTCTCGCGTTCGCTGCTCGCTCGCTTTTCTTCGACCCACCACCTGTTGACTATCCTAGTCAACAAAAGGGATTCGATGGCTTCAACGGAGGACGTGTGGGCACTTACGTGGCCCTTACTCGGGCTTTTCCCTCGCCATCTCAAAACCGTAAATGCGTGTCTTCCGCAGGTGCATCCCTCTGGCGTTGCTGCTGGGCCGAAGAGTGGCCTGATTTGGTGGCCGGACGTGCGACAACTCGCACGCCCCATGTAAGACGTGTCCATCTTCTCGCCCATGCCTCCGTTGTTGACTTTTGTTGTCAACAAGAGAAGACCCCGGTGGCTGCTCGTGGAGAGTTTAGCAACAAGAAGGAGCCAGCTGGAAGGACGTAGCCTTCACAAGGCTTCGGTGACCGCCACCTTCTCCCATGCATGCATGGGCGTGGGCTTTACTTAGTTGACTACTTGAGTCAACTAAGTGGTGTCACGTTGGCAGCAAACGGGAGGGACAACGCCGGGCGTGCGTGTCCTCGTTTCTGCGTGCAGAAGGATCGGTTCGTGAGGGCTGCATGGGTCAACACTCCTTCTTTGGTTGACCGGTCGAAGGAAAGGAAGACGTGGCTGTGGCGCGGCCACTTCTTGGTCAATTGTTCCTCTTTAATTGACCATCAAATGGATGTGGCTGCACAGGGTCGCAACAATGTATATGGGAGGTTCGGTTCATAGGGTACACATGCGGGTAGAAGAGGGTCTCAATCGTGGCATTATGTAAAAGAAATTTTCGACGAAACGATAGGTCATGCGATGATCAAATTGTCTTGACGTGACCAAGGCGCGACTATGAAGGTATATCCTAGGATCATCGCGTAACGTGACGTCGAGGTCTGACAATGAAAGTGATAAAAGGCTACCGGAAGTGGTACCAATGACGCAGTTCGGCGGTACTTCCGTCGATCCGTGACGAGCCGTTACTTATTCTAGGTCTGACGAAAACCCAGGTGCCACAATCATGCGTCACATAAGCTGGTTTATTATCTTCCATCTTATACCACACATACAAGGCCTAAAGGCATTCTCATACAAGTGCGTGTAATGTATTACGGTATCGCAATTATATAATATGCCAGGCACGACTCAATACGCATGGCCCAAATTGACTTGTCTAGATGCCAACCTTCCACCAAATGAGGCTTGGATCAATATGCCTCAATATTGATCCATGGCCAAGCGAGGTTCGATCTGTCACGTCTTTAAATTGGTGCAAGACTAAATGAAACCTGTTCATGTCCCAAGCGTGAATCAACTAACACATTGTTGAGAAAACTCCCACTAAGTTTTGAAGTTGACAAAACTTTCTAGTTTTTACTCTTATTTTGAATAACATAATGCATTTAAAGTTGCTTATGAAGTTATATCGATAAATTTTGCTAAAGTCTATCCGTTCCCATAAGTATTTCCCACTTTGACAAAATCCAGACTGAGATAGTGTCTAGAATGATGAAAAAATAATATTCAGACTTATCGATTTTGCATCATGGATTCAAAATGAACTTATTAGGAATTTATTCTACATTGTCTAGTTCTCTAGCAAAAGATTTCACTTACCTTCTATAAATTCATTGACCGAATCAATAACAAATTGATGAAATCAATCTTGAAGACAAGTTCGTTTTTGGAAGCATCTACTTATGGAAACTAAAATTCTGATTGTATGAGTGATCGGAATTGATGGACTTTCCATCTCTACCTTCAAACGGCTGCAAGATCATTTTAATTGATTTTGTCCAATGGAATGATTAGAAGAAATTCCTTTGGAAAATGCAAATGGCTAGTATGGTGTGGAAGAGTATTTAAGAAGGTCATTTAGTTGGTTTGAATGGTGGGATGTGAAAATTAGAATTCACTACTCCACCGGAAATTCCTTATGCCCCTACCGTACTTCAGCTTGGTAGTTTCCACCGCTTGTCTAGGGTTATGACTTATATTGTAGTTCATAGTCTTGTAGTCGGTCCGGAAGTTTGTTTCTGGCGACCAGCTTCTATTGCTAGCACTTGGACTTGGAAGCAAGCTACAGCTACCTTGAATCAATCAATAAATAAATGAAAAGGAACTGCTTACCGAGGAATAGAAAGGGAGGACGGGTTGGTTCAAGGACCCTTGGTCAAAGGAAGGGGGAATGAATCAAATCTCTCCAAGTAGGATTCAAACCTACGACCAATCAGTTAATAGCCGACCACTCTACCACTGAGCTATCGAGGAACAACGGAAGATTCAATCTCATAGAATTCAATTCCCATTCTCAACTCATAACCAATATGAGCTCGAAGTTTCCTTTGTAACTCCCAGAACTTCTACGTAGTGGCTTCATTTACATGTCTCATTTCATAGGGAACCTCAAAGTGGCTATATTTCATTATATTCCACCCATATCACAATTCCATTCATTTAATATCCCTTTGGTGTCTATTGACATAAGATATGTCGTTTCTAGTCTATATCTCTCTATTTCTATATATGGAAAGTGCCTAGGGCTTGACTAGGATGAGTTGCTTTTATTGACATGGGTGGTACGAAATGAGTGGGGTTCCTCTGGAACTCTATAATGATTGGGGACTTAAAAGCTTAGTTTAGTGGGAATGGTGGGAAAATTCATAGCTTTTCATAATCAACCAAGAGCACTCAGCTACCCCACATCATTCCGAGAATGTTGCGAAATCAATGCTCGGAGAAAATGACCGGAAGAAATGTTGGTGAAGCTGAAATTGAGAGGGGTTGTAATTGCTATCTTATTAGGTTCCGCTAGTATAGCTGTTCGGAATCCACAAACCATTATGAATGATAGTCAGAATTTCTGTGAATATGTCATTGAATTCATTCGAGACGTTAGCAAAACTCATATTAGAGAAGAATATGGTCTACCACCCTGGATGCCGAAGGTGTCCTTGGGGTGATATCATAGTTCCTACGGGGTGGAGACGATGGAGTCGGTCCATGGATTTTCTTTCCTTTTGCCGCATTTCGCTCAAAGGTGGAAGGGAGATAGTGCATCAAGCTGTTCGCAAGGGCCAACTTGATCCTCTTCCCCAGGGATCCTAGATGAGGGAACCCTAAGAGAGCTATCAGCTCCAACTACCATCCAATGTATGATCCATACTAGATCTGACCAACTGTCCATCCTATGTCTTCTTCTTTCAAACCAGAAAAAAGGCTTATTCCGTCAACAGGGGATTCTTCCACTATCTTTGTCCTAACAACAGACTCTATGGCATCTTCTTCTCCTCCTGCTCCTTAAAATGCTTTTGCTACTTTTGCTGATTCAATTGTTGTGAAAAGAGCTCCTTGCTTTGATTGGACGAGGATATCTAAACAATATTCATTGACTTCCTACCCATTCGGAAGGATCACATCTCATAATTATCTATGGCTGTTTATGTCTTTAGCATGACAACTTTGATGAAAGAAATGGTGGAGGGAAGCGGGATAAATGGCCGATACTACTGGAAGGATTCCTCTTTGGATAATAGGTACTGTAACTAGTATTATTGTGATTGGTTTAATAGGTATTTTCTTTTATGGGTTCATACTCCGAGTTGGGTTCATATCTGTAATAATCTAATAATAAGATGAACTAAGTTGGAGACATGAAAGCTATAGCTATCCTTGGGTTGGACGAATTATCTAAAGAGGATCGCTTAACCATAGCAAGAGCACCAAAAATTGAGCGTTTCTTTTCCCAACCCTTTTTCGTAGTAGAAGTATTTACCAATTCCCCGGGGAAATATGTTGGTCTAGCAGAAACAATTAGAGGGTTTAAATTGATCCTTTTTGGAGAATATGAAAATAAAAAGAGAAATCATTTATTCGAAATGTTTTGATATACGAGATGAATCTATTATTTTATTTTGGTTTGTTACTTTTACTTGTTTTTTACTAAATTGAGTAGAGTGGATTTCCATACGCATAAATTCTTTTTTATACATACAAAAAAAAAAATCATTTTATGGATGTTCCATATACATATACCTTGGTTCGAATGAACGTTCTAAAATTTTTTTATTAAGCTATGCTATGCTAAAGAAAGAACAGAGAATTCTTGAATTTTTTCCCTGACATCGAGAAAGAATTTCTTCTTCAGTTCAAGTTCATTTCAAAATACTTCAATTAGTACATGCAAGAAATAGGCCAATTCGGCAGCTTTTTGCTCAATTTCACTTGGGGTCGAATTCTCATCAATACGCATCAAGGATTTAGAAAAAAATAAAAATAAAAATTGACCCTTCGAGTAATCCAAATTGCACGAGAAAAATGAGAGTAAAAGAGGCATAGATATGTTATATGATATAGATCATATCCATCTATGGAGGTACTTATGGTAGAACGAGTCAATCTAGTCTTTCACAATAAAGTAATAGATGGAACTGCCATTAAAAGACTTATTAGCAGATTAATAGATCACTTCGGAATGGCATATACATCACACATTCTGGATCAAGTAAAGACTCGGTTTCCAGCAAACCACTGCTACATCCATTTCATTAGGGATTGATGATCTTTTAACAATACCTCTTGAATTTTTTCTCTGCCGCTGGGAAAGAATTTCTTCTTCAGTTCAAGTTCATTTCAAAATACTTCAATCAGTATGCACAAGATATAGGCCAATTTGGCAGCTTTTTGCTCAATTTCACGCGGAGTCAAATTCTCATCAGTACACGTCAAGGGAATGGAACAATTACCTATTCTATCTGATTCACTACCAATATCCAGAAAATATGGTATTTAGATTCAATTGCTATCAGTTTTAAGCCTTAGTCATCTATTCGATCAATGCAGCCTTACTCTAACAAGTAATAAAGTCAACTACCTTACAACTGTTCTTTAATCCATTATTTGATTTGCCGCCTAGGAAGGAAGAGCTAATATTGCACCAGAAAAAAGCAAAGTTGTCCATGTGGTTTAAGCAAAAGCAATTATTAAAGGCATACGTGCATTAAGCGACAATCACTTAATGGATCTAGTACTCGGATGCTCTTTCCATGCTTTCTTTGAGTATTAGAAAAGGTAACCAGATCTCCTCACTTGAGTTCTTTGCATTTGGCTCGCTTGGTTCATCTGTCATTGAAGGAAAGCATTTATGGAGCTTCATAGGTTAGCCCGATGTCTTTCTATGGGGATTGCTGAGATTCCTAGCCTAGGTGATTGATTCTCGAAACCTGATAGATATCTATGAATATGGTTGGTTAATTGGTCACATTTTTTTCATGAAATGGGTTGAATTGGTATTAGTATGGATACAACAAAAATGATTCTATTCGATCGAATAAGTACCTTATGTCAGAATTGAGAAATTCTAAAGTCTGAAACTTTTCCCGACTACTTGTTTTCTTTGGTGTACTTTACAAATCGTGTTCAAGAGAGAAAAATACAAAAAAGAGTGACTCAGTGAGGTAGAGGGATCTTCCACTGAGTGTTTGCACTCATAAATTGTATTTCTCTATTGATGCTATAGTGGATTCCAGTCAGAAGGCTGTTAGGTGGGAGGGTGGATGTAGGCTTAAACTAAAGCCGAACCACTATAAATTTCATGTGCAAGCTTCTCTTCCCTTAACTTCTATTCTTAAGTTTATTGCATTATTATAGGTTATTGTACAAGTCTGTTATGTTGCATAACAAATTCTGAATATCTACCAAAAGTCTGGTGTTTCATAAAACTCATCATGTCTCTTATCCAGACTTTACTTGTTACTTACCTTATTTCAAAATTGGTTGTTAAAATTTGTTTTAAACACCTATTCACCCCATTCTAGGTGTTCTTATTAGCTTTATCAATTGGTATCAAAGCCCTATGCTCGTCTTTTGAAGTATTTTTACTTTTGAGTTAAAGATTTTCTAAGGCTAGTATCTTAGCACTAGGATTCATGGAAGGGCAGAGCAACATTAGGTCATCTTATTTTGATGGAAATTAATATAATGTGTGGAAAAAAAATGAAGGCATTCCTAAGATCCAGAGATCCTCTAGAGTGGGATGATGTGGAAAAAGGAATTAATCTGAAGACTGCTTTTGCATCCGACAAGGGAAAAGAAGTCTTAGACAAGGATGTCGAAAAAATCGATCAAGCAGAAATCACCAAGAGATAGGCTCTTGATGCAAAGGCCATCTATTCCTTATATTGTGTTTTGTCCCCTATTGAATATAATAGAATCTCTTAATGTGAAATAGCTAAAGAAGTCAAGGACATACTTCATGTCACCTCTGAAGGAACAGATTGTATAAATGAGACAAAAGTAAACATTTTGCTTGGCCAATATGAATCATTCAAGATGAAGCTTGAAGAATCTATTGGAGATATGTTCAATCGTTTTACAAAAATTGTAAACGATTTGGCATATCAATGTCAGCCAATTTCTGCTCCAATGAAGGTTAACAAACTTCTGTGAAGACTTTCAAAGGATTGGAATCATATGAAAATCTCAATCCGAGAGACACAGAGGATTCACTTCCTCTCTTTTTTATTATTTTTCCCTCTCTTTTTTTATTTCCTTTTTTATTCCCTTCCATCATTCCTTAAGTCCCATATGTTTGATCCTGTAGAATCTGACCCGTTTTCTCATTGAGCGAAGGGTACGAAAGATTGATTTTTCGATCAAAAGTACTATGTGAGTTAAATCCTCCATTTTTTCCTCTTTCTCTATCCCTATCCCATAGGTATAACCTTTGAATCAATAGAGAACCTTTTCTTCTATATCTGTATATGAACGCCCCCGATCAGTGCAATGGGATGTGTTTATTTATCTATCTCTTGACTCGAAATGGGAGCAGGTTTGAAAAGGGATCTTAGAGTGTCTAGGGTTGGGCCAGGAGGATTTGTCTCTTAACACCTTTTTTCTTCTCATTGGAGTTATTTCATAAAGACTTGCCATGACCCACACCCAAGTTCCATAGCCTTGGGTCCACTATCCTGATCATAATTTTCCTACTCTCATAGGGAAAGGTCCTTCCCCTTTTAGGCCGATTGTGGGCGAGGAGGGATTCGAACCCCCGACATCATGGTTCGTAGCCACGTGCTCTAATCCTCTGAGCTACAGGCCCTACCCTGTCTCCACTGGATCTGTTCTTGGGAGTACCCTAAAAAAAAATGAACATTTCCCCAATCTAAATCAAGCAGGTTTTACATGAAGAAGATTTTGCTCATAATGTTTTATTCGATACGGGTAGGAAAAGCGATATTCTTAAAAAACTTCAAACGATTTAGCTTTAACCATATTAATGATCCCACATTATTGGTTAATCGAGAATCAAAGTGCATTTACCAATGCATCACGAAATGCTATGGTTCTTAAATATTATTTATTAATTTATTCACTTAATTTATTCAGAAGTAATTTGTGGGATCATGCATCTTTTACTTTTTACCAATTATAATGAAAAAAAAGGTGCAGTTGGTTTAGTCTAGTCAATTCTTGAAATAAACAACTCGCACACACTCCCTTTCCAAAAAAGAACAATACACCAAGGACTACACTTAGATTTATTGGATTTGTCAACAAATAAATTTTTCTTTGTATTATTTCCAAGAAAGTTGACAAATTGGGGGATACGTAAAAGATATTGTTTCTTTTCCATTGTTTCGGCATATATAAAAAAAAATAATATCGTGACACTTCATTTCTTACAGTTACGTCTTTGAGCATGCATAGAGCCTTTGATTATGTCTCGACGAAAATCTGATTGTTGTGAATAACGTATCAAAGCCACTTCATCAGCTTGATCAGGATTATTAGTATTTTTGCTATTAGCATCAGTATTTTGCTAGTTATCAGTAAAAATTACTACTTGTTTGGCTTTTTGGAATGAATCTAATGATCCTCTGCCACGTTTTCTTCGTTTTCTCCCTCCTATTGTTTTAAATCATTGATTAATTTAGACTCATGTGACAAGCTAAAGACTCGAAAGGATCACTAACGAAATACCGCATCAAGAAGCCCATTTACTCCGCAATTTAGAAAAAAAAAATGGAATTGTGATGCTGGGATCTTGGGTATAGGCGGGCGATGTTTTACTAGGTAAATTAACTCCCTATATGGCAAAAGAATCATCATATACCCCATAAGATAGATTATTATGAGCCATACTTAGCATTCATGTATCCACTTCAAAAGTTACTTGTCTAAAACTACCTATAGGTGGTAGGGGTAGAGTTATTGATGTGAGATGGATCCAGAAAAAAGGGGGTTCGAATTATAATCCAGAAACTATTTGTGTCTATATTTTACAGAAACGTGAAATCATACCACACTCTTAAGCCAGGATCAAACCTTCTTTTTCGAGGAAGATTAATAGCTCTTCGTCACCCTGGTTATGAGCCAATAGTAGAACAAATTCCTCAGCTTCCACACATGTCAAAGAATGCATTGATTTCGCATTTGTCGACCAATGGATCGGAGCGGAACTATGTGTGCCCAATTGCGTAAGGAGTCCTATTGAAACCAAGAAGTATAGGCGTGCCTGCCATCTACACTAGAATAAATGGAGCTTCCGAAAAAACCTACTAGTGGAGGAAGACCTCATAGGGATAAGAGACATAAGGCTAAAGAGAGAGCCAAAAAATGATCTTTCGTGTATAATCCTACATAATCTCGAATGTTATTAGTTCCGGTACGTAGATCAAATAATACAATGCAAGCAAATGTTCCTAGATTCATGGAGATATAGAACAACATATAAGTTATCATGTTCACATATCCACCATTTGAGTCTCCAACAATTATTCCAATAATTACATATCCGATTTGACCTATGGACGAATATGCAAGCATACGTTTCATGCTTGTTTTGGTAATAGCAATGAGATTCCCCAGGTGACACACATGCTACAATGGCCGGGACAAAGGGTCGCGACCCTGCGAGGGTGAGCTAACTCCAAAAACCCATCCTTAGTTCGGATTGCAGGTTGCAACTCACCTGCATGAAGTCGGAATCGCTAGTAATCGCCGGTAAGCCATATGGCGGTGAATTCGTTCCCGAGCCTTGTACACACTGCCCGTCACATTATGGGAGTTGGCCATGCCTAAAGTTGTTACCTTAACTGCAAGGAAATCCTTATGTAAGGAATTACAAAAAAAAAATTCTTTCGACAAAGATGTGTAGGAAGGATTGGTCGATGAAATATGAATCGAAGACTAAATCTTGATATACCTCGAGGCCAAGCAAAGGGTTTGGAGTTGGGTCCTAGGCCTAAATCGGATCGGCTTGGCTTCGTATGAATGGAATGGCATAGGAAAACAACCATTGTAGGCTACCATGATATAATTTGGATTTTGAAAGATCTTATCGCTACTATTGGCGTAGGGGCTTGTCTTTCGAGTTGTTCTTACAACCGTGGTAGTCATAACTTCCCTTTAGACCTAGCTACTGTCGAAGTTCCATCTACAAATGGATAAGACTTTGGTCTTAGTATGAGTCTAGCCGAGTTTTTGATTGGAAAGGAGCAATAACCAACACTCTTGATAGAAAAAGAAATTGGTTATTGTTCCTTTATTTAGTGCTCTTTTCTTTACATAAGTTTTTCTTTACTTCAACATAAGAAAAAGTATTCTAGTCTTAGGGATTGCTTTATGATTACTTATTAGAATTTCTTTTCTTAGGTTAGGTCATGGCTCTTTTTTCCTTAGCCAACTATTAGGGGTCCATTGGATTCTTACGGACAGCCTTAACTGTCGAGCTAAAAATGGCCTTATATGGGACCAACTACCTCCTCTCATCCTCTCAACACTACCTATTTTCCTTCTTTTAACTTGATGGTTCTCCTTGATAATCATTGTTATTTCTCCTTTTTTGTCTCCTCGGCTGGAATCATAAAGGTGAAGGTACTGGGTGCGTTGCACAATTCGAAAGGCATAACCAACCATTCATAAAATCCATCCTTCGTTTTAAATGCCGTCTTCCACGCATCTACCAAATGAATACGAATTTGATGGCTTGAAAGGATATCTATAGGATTTGATCGATTGAGTAAAGCCCACGGTAGCAAAGGAATCGGGGAAAGTATACAGACAAGACCATTCTTTTCTATTCTATCGATGACCCTCCATGGATTCACCTATATAAGCCACGGCTAAAGTTGCAAAAATAAGAGCTTGAATACCACTTGTAAATAATCCAACGAACATGATAGGTACCTAAATGCCAAGTATGGCTCGTAATAATCAATTTTTGGGGCATACGATGATTCTTTTGCTGTCTAGGGAGTTAATTTACTTACTAAAACATCGCTCGTCTCTACCCAAGATCCCAGCATCACAAATCCATTTTTGTCTAAATTGCTCACTAATAATAGTGGAATCACTGGCGTAGAGTCAAAAAGGGATTCTAACCCAACACCATTGATTAAAGGCTCTAATAAATTTGGTTATAACAAATTCTTCAAATTCTTATAGAATATTATTTTTCTAGCAAAATCGAAAAAAGTTAAGCACAAGCAAAATACATAGTGACCCATCTAGAATTATCAAGGGAACTTCTTAAGATGTAGGAATAATAAGACCTATTCTATCTTTTCTTGTTTTTAAAGTGTGACATCCCAAATTTTTAGTCATGTTTTCTACTGAATAAATCGGGCATTTCATTGATGCGCCTATAGGGCTGTTCTCAAAGCTGATTACTCTTGAGATAACTAGACTAGCTGGGACAACAACTAAGGAATTTTAAGGCAATAGACTGAAAATTCGACCAGGAATCGGCTTCTCGACCATGTTCATCTTTAGAGGCCATTACGACACAATTAAAAATTGATTTGAGATCAGAGATAGGTTGGTTCGATTGAGACGTGTGGCTAATTGTGGGTGACACTACTAAATTGGAAAATTCTCGTCGGCAGGCACTAGACTGATTTTCTTATTGTTTTGGTACCCTGTGTCCGTATTTGAATCCTCGAGATTTTCACGACAATCGAGAGTCGCAATGAGTCAAGTGGGTTCATTGTGGTTCGAAGAAAATTGACCACGGGTCATTGCACTAAAAATTTCTGAAAATTACTCGATAGTCTAGGTCACGCTAAAAACGCATCAAAGGGAAATTAACTGTGAATTCAAGTCCGATTTCAGAAATTGAAGATTCTACCATGTCACAATAAATTCTAGGAGTGTTGACTCAGTCTTAGAAGATTTTTCTGCAACCTGAGGCTTTTTGGGAAAAAGTCATCCTAGGGCCGCTTTTGTCCAGAAAAAGGCCAAGACCATTTTTGATCGCGCAAGTGGGATGCAAGAGGGATCAGATGGTGAGGAAAAATACTAATTTGAGTATTGATTCAACAACGGAATTTATTGAAGCCATATGGGATTGAATTGAGCAAGAAACAAAGCCTAATTAGAGAGGAAACCTTTGAAATTCGTGTGCCCCCTTCCCCTAGCCGTTTTGGACCATTTCATGAGTTGTGAGATGTGCTTTGATGGCTCATGGACAGCTAAGGAAGCATACTTGGCTAGGATGAGGTAAAGGGGACAAAGCATTGGAAAATTAAGGCAAGTGGAGCCCTGGTCCCCCATCTCTCTCCTGCCTCTCTCTTACACCCACCGGCCAAGCCTTCCTCAGCTCCATCCTCTCCATTTTTGCACCAGCTGACCAAGAGACCGCCTGGGACAGCAGCCAGAAGCCACCGGAGTCGTCGCATGCAGCCATCACCGCCGTTCGCACCGCCGCACACCGTCCTCACCCTCATGCACGCCACCGCCCTCACCGTGCAATCCCAACTCCCTGCAGCCTTGTTCCACCATCCAGCTTGTTGTGAGTGGCTGCGGAAGCCCGCCGAGGCCCGTTCAACCGCCGTGGACCACCCCTTCAAGCCACTGAAGTCTCCATCGGTCATTGCCGCCCATTTCAACTTTGTTTCTTCTGTGTTGCAGCCTAAAATAGAAGCTTTCTCGGTGGGTTTTATAGTAGCTGGTAGGCCCGTTTTAGAGGTGTTCCAAGCCTTGAAACCTAGGCCCGCTTTAGAGAAAGTCAACCCCGTCATGTTCCCATTGAATTGAACCGAACAAGTGAGTTTAACTCACTAATCCTCGCTTAGTAGACTAATGATGCTTAGGGGTTGATTAGATCTAATTAAGTGCAATTAGGTGGATAGATTAGATTAGAGTAATTAAATTTGAGATTTATCGATGCATGTTAGGTTGTTAGTTGTAGCAATTAGCGAGCAAATAAGTCCTAGTATTTATTGCACGAACCTCCAAATTTTTTTGGGTCCGTTTCAGAGTCCAATTAGGCATTATGGGCCTAAGTTGGATTTATAGCATTTATTTAATATTTTTCATAATTACTTAATTATTTATTTATTTTCTGGAAATTAGGCTGGGATAGTCGACGATTGAAATTTCATGCTGATTGCAGTGGTGCTCTCTGTTTATTTATTTAAGTACCTGATTGTGCAAATCGAGTGAAATTGTGTTGATAGGTATTTTATTCCTAAGTTATGAAAGTTTGGTAATTTAGTGGAAAATTACCGGGCATTGGTCTACAGCGCCAAAAATCTAATTTTAGATTGCTGAAAGAAGTGGGGAAAATAAAAGTGAAATTATTATATTTTGGCTAAGGCCGATTATGTACCCACACACAATATTTTATTGTATATGATAAAAAAGGATAAAGAATGATGTATGACGTGACTCAGTGATTAGATATATCACCTTGGAGAATACATGTGACTCGTTGATTAGTACATCACCTTTGGAAAATGCACGTGGCTTGGTGATTAGTACGTCACCTTAGAGAATGCACGTGGCTCGATGATTTGGTATATCGCCTTAGAGAATGCACGTGGCTCGGTGAATAAGTACGTTGCCTTAGAGAATGCACGGGGCTCGGTGATTAAACATGTCGCCTTAGAGAATGCATGTGGCTCGGTGACTAAGTATGTTGCCTTTGAGAATGCACATGGCTCGATGACTAGATATACTATCTTGGAAAATGCATAGTATTAATTAAAATGACCGGGGAATGGTCTGATTGACATGTAATCGACTAGGTCGATTGATCGATGTTTCGATCTGTAGTGGTTGATTGGTTGCCTATTCGAACTGTGCTGACTTGCAGGAAAGAAACAGAGGCCAAGGTAAGTCCTCTGACTCGTGTTGTGCTTAAGCAGCCTTCAAAGTGTATTGGTTTCCTAATCGGGTCTTAGGAGGGTAGAACTCGCTGAGACGTAGTCTCACCTCATTGTGGGACAACATTTCAGGTCCCTAGATGACAGCACCTACACCTCCTCGTCCTCCTATGCATTTTGGTATTCTAGAGGAGATCACCGAGATAGGATACCACTTCCCGATACACCACCACCCAGAAGGGCTAGAGTATGTGTTGGTAGAGTCCAAGGTCTGGGTTGATGTGAATAGAGAGGACTTGGTACCCCACGAGTATCGATCATGGTATCATCACTACCATGACGGGCGAAGAGAAGGTCCCATCCCATAAGGTGACATGCCTCTGTACATTTTGGATGCAGCATTCGGGCTGGGGAAGACAGACCCTAAGGATGGGTTGGTAGTAGATGCTAAGGATCCCAAGCTCGAGGGTGATCATAAGTCACCAGTATACTTAGCCGAGGGTGCTAACTGGAGTGAAGAGGAAGAGGAGATAGTCGAGCAAGAGGAGGGACCGGAGGAGGATCAGGAGTGGGAAGAGCTAGAGGAAGAACATGCAAAGGAGGAATCTGAAGATGAAGAGTCGGAAGAGGAGCCAGAGGATGATCCTGAGTATGATCCGGATGAGGACTGAGACCCCACCCTATTTGGCAAACTCTGAGTTGTGATATGATGTGTGATAGATCTAACTTGTTAATAGTATTGTATATTTTACTATAAGGTTTGCTTGTGTAAAAGTGTGGTTGTGGTTTTTTAGGTGTGAAAAATATAGCCCTACTTTTCTATCCCATTGTTTTATTGTCTTGGGATTTTATTTATATGCTTTCGCTTGCATATTAAAAATGAAAGGGTCGGCGATGTGTCCTGGGACGTCGCTATTATATCGACTAGGTAAGGGATGGGTGCGTGCCTGAGGATCGAGGCGTGACATCCCGTTTAAGTGGTATCAAAGCGAAGTTCAAGATTGGAGTGATAAAAAGCGATGGTTCGTGGGATAGTAGTAGGAAAGGCCTTTAAATTCATGTTGGTGCATGTTTGTGTTAGCTGAGTGCTAGAATTGCTTGTTGTTTGGATCGCTCTGTTTCTAATTCGATGTTGAATTGGATGTAGGTGTCAGTAGATAAAAGCTGAACTATGAGCGATCAGGAGCAAAGAACTCCTAGCAAAAGGACCGTTCGTGCCGTGACTTGGGGTAGAATGCCGACGAGGGTCGGTACCCGAGGAGGCCAAGGTCGAGCGCCAGCTCAAGCTAGCGCGAGTGGAGCGGCACCACTTGCAGTGGATGCCGGGGTAGCATCCCCTGGTTGTGACATCCCAAATTTCATCGACCTTTATTAGTGTAATTAGATCATTAAGAGCTTAGATTATTTTAAATCAAGCCAGAAAGCGAACCTGATGGACTGGAGGAATGTGTGGGCTTGAGAAATAGGCGGGCCACACAATTTTTCGAATTGGGCTTGATAAGCAGAATGGAAGAGCTGGGCTTGGGCTTAGTTTAGAGCGGGCCAAGACTCGAATTTGTTAGATTGGTAAATTTAGTTTAGTGGACCGTGATCGTTGTAGATTGAGCCTATTGGGCCATAGACAGATATTTAAGCCCGAGTAATTCTATTTTTGATTAAGTTTATAGACTATAGTTATGATAATTAGATTAGTGATTGCAGTATTAATGTCAATTTCTAAGCTTAACATTTTTTTGTGATGAATTCTCTATAGACTAACACTAATTAGTTAAATATGTCATATAATGTCATAACTTTGTAAAATGACAAGAGGATCGAAATCAAGTGAAATCAAAAGGAAAGTGAAAAACATTAGATACAAATGAACTAACTAACAATATGGATTAACTGTTAATGGATGGCGAACGACATATGGTGAAATTGTCATGCATGGTGGCCACAACATCTCTCTCTCTCTCATTTCTCTATGTTCTCGCATCACCCACGGTTTCCCTCCCCAAAAACTGAAACCAACCCAAGAGACATCATCATTAGAAAATCTCATGATTAGCCTAGCCTAGGGATGAGACCATAGCCCATTTCCCCTCTTAACTCTCATAACCCTCTCTCTCTCTCTCCAAAACCGAAAACCCATCTTCTTCTTCTTGTCTTCTCTCTCGGTCGAACGGCAAAGGAGAAACCAATAGCCAAAACCAGCGATTTCTTCTTCTTGCATGTGAGTTTTGGTGTTGATTTTTGAAGAATCCTTGAGTCATCTAGTAGCTGAACTAAGGTAAGGAAAGATAAGTCTCTAAACTAGAAGTTATCCATTGTTTCCATCAAGGAACTTGTTAATCTAGCCAAATGGTGGAGGATTAGATGTGAAGTTGCTATTTTGTGTTGATTTGAGCTTGATGAGTACTAGATTGAAGTTATAAGTCATTGCATGTTGCATTAGAGGCTTGCATGTCTCGAAATCTAAGAGTGAGTAAGCTGTGATTGTCGAGCAAGGTGAGGAAGTAGTTGCCAAGTGGAAAGATGTGGTGTGTGTTGCGGTAAGTGAGCTTATGGATGAATATATGCTTTGAGCCGAGCTATGGAAGGTTTCTTTATTAAAGAAAAACCTATTGAAAGTATTCTTAGATGCTGTGGAAGAGTCTTGAAGTGTTGTAACATAGATTAGTAGAGAAATAAATGGTTTGATTGAGCTAGAAAGGAAGAAAACCGTATATAACGATTCTGTTTTAGAGAAATTTAGATAGGAAGTATTTTTATTGTGTCACCTTGATTTCTAAAGATGAAGATAAGGAAATGAATCATTTTAGACTGAGTTCGACAATTAACTATGGTCATATGAATGTAAAAACATGAAGATAGAAGTGTACTTATTGAAAACAGTAAGCTGTTTCGTAGAGAATAGCTTGACCTTTGATGATTATGTGAATTTTCTGTAATTATCTAGTTAGAACTGGACTTCTAACCCTTAATAAAAGTTGTAGAACACATCCTTAGGAATAACATATCAAAATTTGAGAATAAATGGACGAAATTTGGTTAGTAAAACGATTTTCTCCGTAGATATTAAATCCGGACATCATTACTGGATGTTAGTGAAGATTATAGCGATTACTACTCTTAATACAGTGAGAGATAGACTTAGGTTTCTTCACAGAAAATGTCGATCTATGTCTCTAATTTAACATACTAAAATTTCATAGTATTCCAATAAGAATTTATATACGTTTTGTGTCCAAGATCAAAACTGCTCATTTTTGTTAATAATCTGTTTAGACCCGAGAATATGCAATAGTAGTTGTGTCTTTTATATTAGTCTTGCATGACACACATAGAGTCTAGTGACCCTATAACAGATGTTAGTCATATAAAAGTAAGTCTCATATATCATTTGAGGTATCGGCACAATTAGTATTATGTGTGTGTAATGAGTGCGGTGCATAGTGCTTGATTATGGGGTAAATATCTATTTGGCATGGTATGTGACATGTCGTAATGGGTTTTATCTTATAATTTGAACACGCACATGTGCTAGGTACATGAGAGTTAGGTGTATAGTTATATACTTTGAAGTCTTTTTTCTTTTGCATACAATGAATGCATTAATCAAAAGGCGTGGTGGTGTGAAATGTGTGCTTAAATGAGTGAATGAATCCATCGGTACTGAGATACCAGTGATGCCCCTCAGAAGTTGGGATGCCCATGCTGTGTGATCTTGGATGCCTTAGTCCCATGTTACTGAGATGCCTCGGAGTGAGATGCCCTTGTGTGTGATCAAGGATGCCCTGGTTGTGTGATACTAGGATGCTTCGGAGTGAGATGCCCCATGCTGAGTGATCTTGGGAGGACCTTGGTTGTGTGATACCGGGATGCCTCTGAGTGAGATGCCCATAATAGAAATATTGTGGAAGTCCGGATAAGGGAATTTCCAGAAGTGACTCGATCGGTCCGGCAGAGTTCCGGTGGGTAAACTGATCGAGGGTGGACTATATATGCACACTAAATATAATTCTACTTGGTGAGTGAGTTCATTCATTATTGTTGCATTTCATGTTGATATGGATTGATTCTGTGATGGATATTTATAGATATGGATGCATTGAAGATGTTTTATATAAGGTGGTTATACATATGATGTGTTAGTATTCAATTGATTATACTCGTGACAATCCTATCTTAATATCTTAAACTATTTGGTCATGAATCCCTTGTAAACTTGATGGCTATGGATTGTCTAGGTTAGAGTCTTATTATTTCTTTACTGGGCATAGTTTTTGCTCATTCCTTATATTTTTTAGATTGATAGTATGGATGTGCCGCCAGTAGCTCGTTACGGGGTTGTAGCACACCTCGAGGTTTCTTTTTCATGATGTGTATGATCCCGACGTCGACTTGACTTTCTCCAAGTATGAGGCTGTATTGTGAATGGATGATGGTAGAGCTGAGATGATCCCGATGAAGTTCGTTGCATGGTTTGTTAATCATGAAGGAGCGATGTTTGGCCCTCTTCCCTTTGGCGATGATGGACCTAGAGCTAGGACGGATGGCACTTAGACGACTATGATCGTGTAGAAGCTAGAAGATCATCTTTTGTTTTTTTGATGAACGTGGGCTTGTGTGGGTTTAGTGGAGTTAGACACCCCATACCCTTATCCCTGGCTGTTTACATGCGCCTTTACTTTTGAATGTGTAAATGTGATGTATATAGGCGAGGTACTTGTAAGAAGTCCAAGTCGATTTTTGTAAGCCCGAACAATCCTAACAGGTTTAGTAATGAAGCTTCTCGTGATCTTTATATATAATCTTGATAGGTTTGTCTATTATGAATTGATAGGACTATTATAGGGTAACCTTATAATATAAGGTTTAAATTTTAAATAGTCCATGTTATACATGCTAACCTTCAAAGGTGAACACCATAGACTAACAAATGGAATTTATAAGTCCTGAAAGACAATAATATTTATAATTCCGCTTGCACTTAGTACGTGACACTACTGGGACGTCACACTAGTGATCTTAGAATATAAGGGATTATGCAAGCGCTAGAGGCCATGAGAGATGTCATGGCACAGCAAACTCTAAATCAAGCCGCTACTACTAGTGCACCTGCCACCGCACCTGTTGTCGCACCTGCCGAAGCTCAACCTGAGAACATTTTAGCATAGAGAGAAAGGCCGATCCACAAGCTGGTGAAACAATTCTTGAGGTTGAATCCACCTCAGTTCACTGGGGCAAGAGACCCCGAAGCTGCTACCTTGTGGGTTCAAAAATTGGAGAAGGCTTTTACATTACTGATGTGCAATGAGATTGAGAAAGTGGTTCTTGCAACTTACCAACTAGAGGGAGTTGCAAATACTTGGTGGAGAACCACCTAACGAGCAGTATTCCCAAAAGGTGTTGCCCCTGAGTGGAACGCCTTCCTTGAGGCTTTCAATGACAAATATTTTTCTGAAACTACCAGGGAGATGAAGATGGCAGAGTTTCAGCATCTTCGCCAAGGCTCCATGACTCTGGATCAATATGAGGCGAAGTTCAAGCTGGACTTGAGGAGTGTATTGATTTCGCTAAATCTGAGGAATTACAATGAACTATGCCAGAGAACCCAAATGATCAAGAGAGATTAGAATGAGAGAGCCGCCACCTCTCAGTCAAGATTTAATACAAACAGAGAGGCAATTCACCAGGGAAAGACGCCCATGCCTGGAGGCAGATTCCAAGTCCCGCCCAACAAGAATGGTGGATTTGGTAGATCAGTGTCCAATGGGAGTGAAGTGTGTCACTTCTGTGGAAGACGACACGGGTCAGCCCCGTGCCCATCTAGGTCAGGTGCGTGTTTTGAATGTGGCCAATAGGACCACCTAGCCAGAATTTGTCCTAGAAAGCTAAGAGGACAACCGCAACTACCGCCGCCGCCACAGA
Organism: Eucalyptus marginata; assembly: GCA_014182565.1. NCBI lineage: Eukaryota > Viridiplantae > Streptophyta > Magnoliopsida > Myrtales > Myrtaceae > Eucalyptus > Eucalyptus marginata. The sequence continues at coordinate 24,742,804 of CM024590.1, forward strand.
TGGGATGGATCCGAGGGTATGCCCCTCAGAACGTGTCACAAGAAGGATAGCTGAGACCTCCAGTTCAAGGTACCATGTATGCAATTACACAAGGTCAGGCCGAAGCTGAGCCTGACATGATTACAGGTATGGTTTCATTGAATGACTATCCTGCTTACGCTTTGTTTGATCCGGAAGCAACTCACTTCTTCATTGCCAAGCAATATGTTAAGTTGATAGGAGTCAGTCCTATATTATTGGAGTCGGCAATTTGCATATCTACACCCTTGAAAGATAAAGTCATTGTTGCTTGGAGTTGTTCGGGGTGCAAGTTAGTGATTGGTGAGCAAGTGGGGAAAATAGATTTATTAATCCTAGCCATGTATGACTTTGATTTAATTATTGACATGGACTGGCTCACCAATCAACGAGCTAAAATGGACTGTTATTGCAAGGCGATTCAGTTTGACTTGTTAGAGGGTGAGAGCTTCGAGTTTGTAGGAAGTCGAGGAGGTCCCTCGATTGTCTTGATCTCATTCGCCAAAGGCAACTCGTTTGTTAGATGAGGGTTGCCAAGGGTACTTAGCAACTGTCGTAGATACGACAGTTGAGGAGCAGAAAATAAAAGACATTTCAGTCGTGCAAGAATTTTCGGATGTCTTTCCAAAAGAATTGCCAGGATTGCCACCAAAGAGAGAAATCGAATTTGTGATTGAACTAGCACCCGGGACAAAGCCAATCTCTAAGGCTCCTTGCCGAATGGCGTTATCTGAGTTGAAAGAACTAAAGGTGCAGATGCAAGAACTTTTGGATGAGGGATTTATTCGTCCTAGTGCATCACCTTGGGAAGCACCAGTTCTGTTTGTAAAGAAGAAAGATGGTTCGTTGCGCCTATGCATCAACTATCGACGACTCAATCAGGTAACGATCAAGAATAAGTATCCCCTCCCGAGGATCGATGAACTGTTCAATCAGTTGCAAGGAGCGTCAATATTCTCGAAAATTGACTTAAGGACAGGATATCATTAGCTGAGAATTAGGAAGGAGGACATTCCTAAGTCAGCATTTCGTACTCGGTATGGTCATTACGAATTCACAGTGATGCCATTCGGGTTGACGAATGCCCCAGTTGCCTTGATGGATTTAATGAACAAAGTATTCAAGGAATATCTGGATCAGTTTGTGATCGTGTTCATCAATGATATCCTGATTTACTCGAGAAGTGACGAAGAGCAAGAGAATCATTCGAGATTAGTACTGCATAAATTGAGAGTCCATCAGTTGTACGCTAAGTTTAGCAAGTGCGAGTTTTGGTTGACTTGTGTTGCTTTCTTAGGGCATGTTATTTTAGGCGAAGGAATTTCAGTGGATCCGAGCAAGATAGAAGCCGTGATCAATTGGCCAAGATCGACTACAGTGACAGAGATTAGAAGTTTTCTGGGTTTGGCAGGTTATTCCATACGGTTTGTGGAAGGGTTCTCATCATTAGCGTCGCCCCTAACAAGACTTTTGAAGAAAGAAGAGAAATTTGTTTGGATGGACAAGTGTGAGCATAGTTTCCAAGAGCTAAAGGAAAAGCTAACTATGGCTTCTATATTGACCATTCCATCCGGTCTCGGAGGATTCGAGATCTATAGTGATGCATCATTCAGAGGGTTGGGTTATATGCTGATGCAACATGGCAGAGTTGTTGCATACGCCTCCTGTCAGTTGAGGCCTCATGAACAAACTTACCCGACGCATGACTTAGAACTCGCGGCAATTATTTTTGCCCTAAAGATTTGGAGACATTATTTGTGCAGGGAAAAATTCCAGATCTTCACCGATCACCAGAGTTTCAAGTACCTGTTCTCTCAGAAGGAGTTGAACATGAGACAATGCAGATTGATGGAATTGCTGAAAGACCACGACTGTGATATCTTATATCACCCGGGAAAGGCGAATAAGGTCACCGATGCATTGAGTCGAAAATCTTCAGTTGCTCATATTCTGATTAAGGAATGGAACTTAATCGAGAGAGCTCGAGATTCGAAATTCAAGTTTAAGGTAGGCCACCTTTCAAGTCTTATGGCCACCCTCAGAATTGAACGAGATGTCCAAGTCAGAATTAAACTACTCCAATCGACCGATCTAGATGTACAAGAGGACACTGAGAAAAGGAAGGCTGACTTTCAGATTTCTGATGAAGGAATACTAAGGTGCCGAGGACGTTTAGTTGTACCTGACGATGTGGAACTTAGAGAAGATATTTTATCTGAAGAGCATCATAATAGTTACAGCATTCATCCTGGAAGTACCAAGATGTATCATAATCTGCGTCAACACTATTGGTGGTCAAGTATGAAGGTCGATATCGCCAAGCATGTCACCAAGTGTTTGACATGTCAGCAGGTTAAAGCTCAACATTACAAGCCGGGAAGGACTTCTGCAACCTCTCGCGATCCCAGAATGGAAATGGGAGCATATCACGATGGATTTTGTGACCAAACTACTGAGGAGCCAAAGAGGAAATTATTCAATTTGGGTAGTGGTCGACAGATTGACGAAGTCGGCTCACTTTATTGCAATTCGAAAAACCCTAAGTCTGGATAGACACGTAGACCTGTACGTGCGTCAGGTAGTTCAAATGCATGGAGTGCCAGTTACGATAACGTCCGATAGAGACTCGAGGTTTACCGCCGCCTTTTGGAAGAGCTTACAAAGTGCTCTAGGTACAAAGCTTCAGTACATTATGGCATATCATCCTCAGACGGATGGCCAGTCTGAGAGGACGATTCAAACCCTCGAGGACATGCTAAGAGCTTGTGTACTAGACTTCAAAGGAAGTTGGGAAGATTAGCTTCACCTAGTGGAATTTACCTACAACAACAGTTATCAACAAAGCATCCAGATGGCTCCATTTGAAGCATTGTATGGCAGGGTATGCAAAACACTAGTGTGTTGGGATGAAGTTGGGGAAAAAAGGATCACAGGCCTAGAGTGGGTCTAGCAATCAGTGGAAGTCGTGGCAGGAATCAGAGGCAGATTAAAGGCCGCACAGAGCAAACAGAAAAGTTACACAGACAAGTGTCGGAGGTTATTGGAATTCCAAGTTTGTGATCACGTTTTTCTAAAGGTGTCACCAAATGAGGGGAACTTCGTGCTTCGGAAAGAAAAGAAAACTGAGTCCGAGGTACGTAGGTCTGTTTGAGATTCTTGAGAGAATCGGGACCTTAGCGTATCGTCTTATGTTGCCGCCAAGATTGGCACAAGTGCATGACGTCTTTCACTTGTCGATGTTGAGGAAGTATGAGCCTAACTCGACTCACGTGCTCAATTTCGAGGAATTGGACGTGGATGACCGTGTGTTATACGTTGAAAGCTCGCTTCAGATCGTGGACAGAAAAGAACAAGTTCTGCGTACAAAGACCATCCCATTGGTCAAAGTGGTCTGGCAACACCACGGTAATGAAGGAGCAACGTGGGAGACTGAAGAGTCGATGAGACAATTGTACCCCCACCTTTTTGCTTAAGTTTTGTAAAGGTTTAAATTTCGAGGACGAAATTTTTATAAGAGGGGAAGAGTTGTGACATCCCAAATTTTCAATCCTATTTTCTACTAAATAAATTGGGCATTTCATTTACGCGCCTATAGGGCTATTCTCAGAGCTGATCACTCTCGATATAACTAGACTAACTGGGACAACAATTAAGGAATTTTAAGGCAATAGACTTGAGAATTTGACCAAGAATCGGTTTCTCGACCGTGTTCATCTTTAGAGGCCATCACGGCATAGTTAAAAATTGATTTGAGATCAGAGATAGGTTGGTTTGACTGAGATGTGTAGCTAATCGTGGGTGACACCACTAAATTGGAAAATTCTCATCGGCCGGCACTAGACTGATTTTCTTATTATTTTAGTACCCTGTGTCCATATTTGAATCCTCGAGATTTTCACGACAATCGAGAGTCACCAATGAGTCGAGTGGGTTCATTGTGGTTTGAAGAAAATCAACCACGAGTCATTGCACTAAAAATTTCAAAAAGTTACTCGATAGCCTAGGTTACGCTAAAAATGCGCTAAAGGGAAATTAACTATGAATTCAAGTCCGATTTCAGAAATTGAAGATTCTGTCATATCACAATAAATTCTAGGAGTGTTGACTCAGTCTCAGAAGATTTTCTGCAACCCGAGGCTTTTTGGGAAAAAGTCGTCCTAGGGCCGTTTCTGTCCAGAAAAAAGCCAGGATCATTTTTGATCACGCAAGTGGGATGCAAGAGGGATCAGGTGGTGAGGAAAAATACTAATTTGAGTATTGATTCAACAACGGAATTTATTGAGGCCATATGAGATTGAATTGAGCAAGAAACCAAGCCTAATTGGAGAGGAAACCTTTGAAATTCGTGTGCCCCCTTCCCCTAGCCGTTTTGGACCATTTCATGAGTTGTGAGATGTGCTTTGGTGGCTCATGGACAGCCAAGGAAGCATACTTGGCTAGGATGAGGTTAAGGGGACAAAGCATTGGAAAATTGAGGCAAGTGGAACCCTTGTCCCCCATCTCTCTCCTTCCTCTCTCCCACACCAACCGGCCAAGCCTTCCTCAGCTCCATCCTCTCCATTTTCGTGCCAGCAGACCAAGAGACCACCTAGGACAGCAGCCAGCAGCCACCGGAGCCATCGCACGTAGCCACCGTCGCCGTTCACACCGCCGCACACCGTTTTCACCCTCGCATGCGCCACCGCGCTCATCGTGCGATCCCGACTCCCTGCAGCCTTGTTCCGCCGTCCAACTTGCTGTCCAGCAGCCGTGAGTGGCTGTGGAAGCCCGTCGGAGCCTGTTCAACCGCAGTGGACTGCCCCTTCAAGCCACCGAAGTCTCCACCGGTCATTGCCGCCCATTTCAGCTTTGTTTCTTCTATTTTGCAGCCCAAAACATAAGCTTTCTCAGTGGGTTTTACAGCAGCTGGTAGGCCTGTTTTGGAGGTGTTCCAGGCCTTGAAACCTAGGCTTACTTTGGAGAAAGTCGGCCCCCATCGCGTTCCCGTCGAATTGAACCGAACGATTTGATTAACAAGTGAGTTTAACTCACTAATCCTCGCTTAATAGACTAATGATGCTCAGGGGTTGATTAGATTTAATTAAGTGCAATTAGGTGGATAGATTAGGTAAGAGTAATTAAATTTGAGATTTATCAATGCATGTTAGGTGGTTAGTTGTAGCAATTAGCGAGCAAATAAGTCCTCGTATTTATTGCACAAACCTCAGAATTTTTCCGGGTCCATTTTGGAGTCCAATTAGGCATTACGGGCCTAAGTTGGATTTATTGCATTTATTTAATATTTTTCATAATTATTTAATTATTTATTTATTTTCCGAAAATTAGGCTGGGATAGCCGACGATCAAAATTTTGTGCCGATTGCAGTGGTGCTCTTTGTTTATTTATTTGAGTACCTGATTATGCAAATCGAGTGAAATTGTGTTTATAGGTATTTTATTTCTAAGTTATGAAATTTTGGTAATTGAGTGGAAAATTACCGGGCGTCGGTCTACAGTGCCAAAAATCTAATTTTGGACTTCTGAAAGAAGTGGGAAAAATAAAAGTGAAATTATTATATTTTGGCTAAGGCCGACTGTGTACCCACGCACGATATTTTATCAAGTATGATAAAAGATGAGAAAGAATGTTGTATGACGTGGCTCGGTGATTAGATATATCACCTTGGAGAATGCACGTGACTCATTGATTAGTACATCACCTTTGGAAAATGCACATGTCTCGGTGATTAGTACGTCACCTTAGAGAATGCACGTGGCGCGATGATTTGGTATATTGCCTTAGAGAATGCACACGGCTCAATGATTAAGTACATCACCTTAGAGAATGCACGGGGCTCGGTGATTAGACATGTCGCCTTGGAGAATGCACGTGGCTTGGTGACTAGATATACCATCTTGGAAAATGCATAGTATTGATTAAAATGACCGGGGAATGGTCTTATTGACACGTAATCGACTAGGTCGATTGATCGATGTTTCAATCTGTAGTGGTTGATTGGGTGCCTATTCAAACTGTGTTGACTTGCAGGAATGAAATATAGGCCAAGGTAAGTCCTCCGACTCGTGTTGTGCTTAGGCAGCCTTTAAAGTATATTGGTTTCCTAATCGAGTCTTAGGAGAGTAGAACTCGCTGAGACGTAGTCTCATCTCGTTGTGGGACAATATTTCAAGTTCCTAGATGGCAGCACCTCCACCTCATTGTCCTCCTATGCATTTTGATATTCCAGAGGAGATCACCGAGGTAGGATACCACTTCCCGATACACCACCACCTAGAAGAGCTAGAGTATGTGTTGGTAGAGTCCAAGGTTTGGGTTGATGTGAATAGAGAGGACCTGGTACCCCACAAGTATCGATCGTGGTATTGTCACTACCATGACAAGTGAAGAGAATGTCCCTTCCCGGAAGGTGACGTGCCTCTGTATGTTCTGGAGGCAGCATTCGGGCTGGGGACGGCAGACCCTAAGGATAGGTCGGTAGTAGATGCTAAGGAACCTAAACTAGAGGGCGATCCTAAGTCACCAATATACTCAACCGCAGGTGCTAACTGAAGTGAAGAGAAATGGGAGATAGTCGAGCAAGTGGAGGGACCGGAGGAGGATTAGGAGTGGGAAGAGCCAGAGGAAGAACCTGTAGAGGAGGAATTTGAAGATGAAGAGTCGGAAGAGGAGCCGGAGGAGGATCTAGAGGATGATCCTAAGTATGATCCAGATGAGGACTGAGACCCCACCCTATTTGGCAAACTCCGAATTGTGATCTGATGTGTGATAGATCTAACTTGTTAATAATATTGTATATTATACTATAAGGTTTGCTTGTGTAAAAGTGTGGTTGTGGTTTTTCAGGTGTGAAAAATATAGCCCTACTTTTCTATCACATTGTTCTATTGTCTAGGGATTTTATTTATATGCTTCCACATGCATATTAAAAATGAAAGGGTCATGAGACGTCGCTATTATATCAACTAGGTAAGGGATGGGTGTGTGCCCGAGGATCGGGGCATGACATAAAGCCTAGCATTGAATATACTGGGTATTCACCTTATCAATATCTCAAATCAAGGATAGGTTCTATTTAGTGCTTAACTGAAATGGGCACCCGAATCGAACCGAGAACCTTTTGTCAGGCTATTGTTCTCTTGTTTTGTTCCCTAAAACTTATGGAGTAAGACATGGGTTTCTCAATTCCTCTCTTGTAATCATGGTGTAATGTGTATCCCCCCCTGTTCCAGTCATGGAACATATGAAATAAAACAAAAAATGTATTTTTGTTCAAGAATGAAATCTCATGGGAATTGTGCATATCCAGTTCATCCTTCGGAACCATATCACATCTTGGATCGGATGAAACAGGATGAATTGAGACGGTATGCCATACGGCTGTGAATTCATTCTCGGGCCTTGTACACACCACCCGTCACACTATAGGAGCTGGCCATGCCCGAAGTCGTTACATTAACCGCAAGGAGTTGGATGCCAAAAGGAGGGCTACCCTCTTCTTTTGTATTTCATTAATTGACTTTCCTTTAATTAAGACGAAATTCTCTAAAAACAAACACCCGCTTTCTTTAAAATATCATAAACAGTTCCTGTAGGTTGAGCACCTTTTTCAAGAAAAAATAGAATAGCAGGAATATTTAAATACGTTTGATTATTTATCGGATCATAAAAACCCACTTTCCGAAGATCTCTTCCTTCTCTTCGGGATCGAACATCAATTGCAACGATTCGATAAACGGCTCATTGGGATAGACGTAGATAAACTAGAACCCCCCCTAGAAACGTATACGAAGCTTTCTCTTCGTACGGCTCGAGAAATTAGAAGATATGTCTATGTATACAATTCGAATGTCAAATAGATCTATAAAAGCATTAAATCAAATAAATTAGACTAAGATTATTTAATACTTTTTTATTCTTCTTTTTCTTTATCAAAAAAAAAATCATTTGTATTCTCAAAACTCAAGTTGAGTAACTCGGAAATATGAAATAGCTCAAAAGAAAACCCTTATGTATTTGATTTTTTGAGTGGTCTCTAACCTTTGTTTCTTTTTGGACCTTAGCTCCACGAAACAATATGCTACTGTTGAAACATGGAAGAATTGTAATCTTAGATTAAAACACTATGTATGGAAGGTATGAACTGCCTAAACAAGAATTTTTTAACAGTGAATGACCAGAGCTATTACTCACTACATCAAAAAATTTTCATTAATGAAAGATGTAAATTCATTGGAAAATCAAAACTACGCACGTCAAATGAAATGGTTGTTGCTATCTGCTCCAATAACGAATCATTGGTTTAAGTTAACTGAATAACTAAATAAAATAGATAGACTTTTCTCTTCGTCGCAGACTTGTTGAAGTAGTACAACACATTGTTGTACGCAAAACAGATTGTGGAACCATCCGAGGGGTTTCTATGAGTCCTCAAAATGGGATGATGCTAACGGTCCATGGATTTTCTTTCCTTTTGCCGCATTTTGCTCAAAGGATTGAAGGGAGATAGTACATCAAGCTGTTCACAAGGGCCAACTTGATCCTCTTCCCCCCAGGATCCCAAGCGTTCATCCTGAGCCAGGATCGAACTCTCCATGAGATTCATAGTTGCATTACTTATAGCTTCCTTGTTCGTAGACAAAGCTGATTCGGAATTGTCTTTCATTCCAAGGCATAACTTGTATCCATCTACTTCACTCCCCGATGGGGGTTCTGTTCACCCTTCCCTCACAATACTACTTCGCTATGGGTCACCTAGGAGTATTTAGCCTTACAAGGTGGTCCTTGCTAATTCAAATGGGAAGTTTTATTGAATCATCGTGGTTCTAGTATGAATATGAGGTTTGAATTAATTCATAGGGTCTTAACAAGGGAATTCCTATCAATAATAAAGAAAAGAAGAGTAAAGCTACATTACACACAAAAATAAAAATAAAAATAACAAATCAAAGAAAAAGAAGTAGGTAAATAGAAGATTCAAGAGGCCTGTAATGATCAACATAAAGACGAATGAGCCAACTTGATATTTTGGTTGTAGTGAATCACACCTTTTTCAAAGCATTACTATTCCTGAGTGCAGGTTCGGTGATTCATGCTATGTCGGATGAGCAAGATATGCGGAAGATGGGGGGCTTGCCTCCTCGTTCCCTTTTACCTATGCCATGATGCTCATGGGCAGCTTATCTTTAATTGGATTTCCTTCAAGAAGTTGACCTAAACTAACAAGATTAGACTCAACTTGAAAATTCTAAGTTAGTTTTAGACTTAATGAAGTCTGAGTCACTTGAACAAACTCAGCCATCTGGTGAACAGAGTCAAGCTAAAGAAAAAACAGAAGATTAAAAGGAAATAGAGACTCTATAAATCCTTGAAGATAATGACAAATTCAACAATAATTAGAATCACAAATCAAGTCATCCTAAGTATCTCATTATTAGCACATAGAAGAAGGAATTCGTACCAAATCCAAGGTTAGAACTAAAGTGCTCTAACTGTTATTTCTAAAATAGAACTAAAGGTAGTAGAAGAAGTCTTAACTGATGAAAGCTAGATAGAAGCAATGCACAAAGACCTTAGGCAATTCAAGATCAATGATGTTTGGGAGTGGAGTTGGTTCCAAAACCAAAAAGAAAATATGTAATTGGAATAAAGTGGGTGTCAGAAATAAGATGGATGAAAAGGGTAAAGTAACCATAAATAAGGCAAGACTTGTAGCAAAATGATATACACAAAAGGAATGAATAGATTATGATGAGACATATGCATCGGTAGCTAGGTTAGAAGCGATAAGGCTATTACTTGCATATGAATGTTTCCATAATTTCAGGTTATTCAAGATGGACGTCAAAAGTGCCTTCTTAAATGGTTTCATCCAAGAAGAAGTCTATGTAAAACAATCGCTAGGATTCGAAGATCTCAGAAAAATAGACTTTGTCTACAGATTAAAGAAAGCTTTATATGATTTGAAGTAGGCACCTCGAGCTTTGTATGCGAGACTAAGTTTCTGGCAAGCAATGGTTTTAAGAAAGGTGTGGTTGACACTACATTGTTTATCAAAATGAAGGAAAAGACTTTATACTTGTTCAAATATATGTAGACGATATTATGTTTGGTATTTTTAATGAACTTTTGTATAAGAAATTTTCAAAATCTATGTAGGAAGAATTCGAGATGAGTATGATGAGTGAATTGACATTCTTTTTGGGTCTACAAGCCAAACAATCAAAGGAAGGAACCTTCATCTATCAAGAGAAATATGCAAAGATGTCATCAAGAAATTTGGAATGGAAAACTGTAAGAAGATTGAAACTCCTATGTCAAGTTCCTCCAAACTCAACAAGGATGAAGATGAAAAGAAAGTAAAATAAAAGACATACATAAGCATGATCGATTCTCTTCTCTATCTTACTATTTCATGGCCTGATATTTTTATTTAGTGTGTGTATGTGCGCTTGATTCCAAGTTGATCCTAGAGAATCACATCTTAGTGATGTTAAACGTATTATCAAGTATATTGCAACAAATCCAAAGTTAGGTTTGTGGTATCCAAAAGGAGGAGAATTTACTTTATTTGGATACTCATATGCTGATCTAGTTGGTTGTAAAGTCGACACGAAAAGTACATCTGGGACTTGCTAATTCTTGGGACAAATGTTAGTGTCCTAGTTCTCTAAGAAGTAGAATACAATGGCACTTTCAACAACAGAAGTAGAATATGTTGCCCTTGGTAGTTGTTCTCAAATTCCTTGGATCAAGTAACAATTAAGAGACTTTGGAATAGAAGAATCTTACATTGAAATCAGATGCGACAACACAAGCATGATCAATCTCACCAAAAATCCTATTCTTCATTCAAGAGCAAAGTATATTGAAATCCGTCATTACTTCATAAGAGACCATATACAAAATAGTGAAATCAATGTTCAATTCATTGATTCAAAGAATCAACTGGCAGATTTTTTCATTCAGCCACTAGAGAAAGGTTCATTTGAATTCATATGTGAAAAATTGAATATTATCCATACATTTGATTAGAGTCTATGAAAAGCAGACTCATCCGTTCAATCTTCTAGAAGAGATATCCTTTTGAAAGCCTTTATAGACTCAGTGGAAGTCCTCTTGCATTGCTAGTCGTGGGCCTCATTTCATGCCTGATACTCAAACACATTTCGATCTTACAGGAGATGAGTCACCGAGAAGTACAAATCAACCATCTATGGAGGAGGAGTTCACTCAAGATGCAACTCCTCTCTTGGTAAGGAAACCCGAAGTTTTTTTTAAGCACTATGAGTTTTTGAAAAATGAAGGAAGTCCTATTGATTTTATCACCACTTTTCTGAAAGAAAATGGTTATGGGAACAAAACCTTGTTTTTGAAAGCCATGGAAAACTAGGGCTAGTAAAATCTGGGAGAGCAGAGGAGGAATTTACAATGTTTCCAGCCGATCCTTGTGTCGGAATCGAAAGTCCATTTGAAGGGAAGAAAAAAGATGACGATGAGAGAACATTTACGAATTTCTAATCCAAATTGGGTGTTGCTACTAAAATTACTGGGTCTAAAGGGAAGTTGTTTCGATCAAAATAACACAAGAAGATTTATGCATAAATGCTAAATGGGGGAGTCATCAACCCTCGCACGATAGACTTTAATTTTCTAGATTCGATCAAAGTATATTTGAGTGAGAAATTTGCCAAAATTCAAATGGAAAAATGTTGTGTGGAGTCATGTGATGTCTATCTTGAATTGACTGCCTATTTTTACCCCAACTTGTCTGTTATGGATCCCACACACATTCAATTTACTGTATGTGAGAAAGTCTTTGATGTAGATGTTAATCTACTGGCTGATATCCTAGGAGTGGAACGAAGTGGATTCATGTCCATAAATATCTCCAATGACGACGTTGTTAAGTTTCTAATGAAGGACAAAATTCCTATGGGAAGTATTACCTAATTCAGGTTGTCTGCTTCTAACATTTTCCTCCATAAGATTGTTATCAACTGCATTAGACCTAAGGCTGCCTCCAAGACTGACGTCTCGAAATTTGAAGCCAAAATGACGTGGACTATCTGCAATGAAGTTGCCTTCTCTCTTCCTCATACCACTCTATTTCATATGTACAGAACAGTAATGAACGAAAAAGGTTAGCTTCCTTATGCAGCCCTGGTTACTAGGCTCTTTCAACACTTTCAGATTCAACCGCCTTCTAGCTTTTGCTCCAAAACCATCTTTCCTCTATAAATTGGACTTAAAATGATTTCTAAGATGAGATTAAAGGATCTCTTCGGTGTTCTAAAGCTTATGAAAAAAGGACTTTGCTAGTATGGCTAAAATAGGATCTGTGGCTAAGAACAAGAGGAAAGGAAAAAGTGTTGTCTCACGTACTACAAAGGGGAAAAGATCTGTCCTTCTACTATGAGATGAGGATGAGGAAGATGATGAAGACAAGACTATATCTGACATTGTGGCAAATATTGCTATGAGAGGCCATGTTGCAAGAATAACTGATTCTGAAGAAGAGGTAAAAGAAAGTGAGAAAGATCTAGAAGAAAAAAGTGAAAGAGAAAACACTGGAGAAAATGAAGATGAGGAGAACGACCTAGACAAAGGAGAGGAAGATGCAGATCAGAATAAGGAACATGAACATTCTGATAAGGAAGGAGATGATGCAAGGGAACATGATGAAGGGGATGCTGGAGATAAGAATGAGGAAAATGATCAATAAATCAACGCTGAAGGTACTAGAAAAGGAAGTATTCTAGAAGGTGGAGATATTCTTCCTCAAATTGAAGTCACTGAGATAGGGGGAGTAGGTGAGAAAACTCCTCTTCAAGACCTGATTGCAGAGCCAACCACAAGTGATGATGTTGGTCGCTCTCCACCAGATGCAAAGGACATTTATGCATCTCATTTCCCTAAGGAATCTCCTAGCGTTAGGGTCCAAGAAGCTAAGGTTCAAGGAGCAAGATACATCCAATATTTAGACCAATTTTCCTTCCAACTTAGATACCCTTCCAGTTCAACTTGCAGAAGCTAGTGCTCAGGTCGAACCAAACTCAAACTATCCTCGGATAGTCAAGCTCCTTCTAGAGATTAAGGAGACGCGGATCCCTAGAGTGCCATAACTTAGCACAAAGGGACACTTAAGTACCATAACTTACGAAAGTGGCACTTGAGTGCCACATTCAAAGAAAATTGATCACTTAAGTGCCACTTCGGCCAAAATCCGGCCAAAACGCTGACGTGTCAATTTTCCGGAAAAGCGAGTCCAAAGACGGCATCATTTTGATGCGACGTGATAAAAATTTTAATATAAAATTTAATTAAATTCAATTTAAAACTAAATTTATTTAAAACATTTAAATTTAAAATTTTAAAAATTAAAAAATTAAAAAAAAAATTAAAAGAAATTTAAAAAAAAAAATTTAAAAAAAGGGTGGTAGTTGAGGCCCTGAGCCGCTACCGAGAAGCGCTGGCGACGAAGTGGGGAGGGTCGGCCGGTGGTCGTCGGGCCCGGCCGGGAGCCGACGACCCCGGTCAACCGATGGCGAGGACCGCGAGCCCGAGCCCTCGCCACTCGCGGCCCTCGCCCGGATTCGGCGAGGGCTCGCGGGCCCTCGCCGCCGGTCGGCCAAGGTCGTGGCCCTTCCGGCGGCAGCTTAGGGCCTCGGCCCGCCGCCCTTTTTTTATTTTTTTAAAATTTTTAAAAATTTTTATTTTTAAATGTTTTAAATAAATTTAGTTTTAAATTGAATTTAATTAATTTTTATATTAAATTTTTTACCACGTTAGCATCAAAACGACACCGTTTTGGACTTGCTTCGCCGGAAAATTGGCATGTCAGCGTTTTGGCCGGATTTTGGTCGGAGTGGCACTTAAGTGATCCATTTTCTTCAAATGTGGCACTTATGTGTCACTTTCATAAGCTATGGCACTTGAAGAGATCTTTTGCCGGAGATTAAGGCACAACAGTATGGGATTGAGGTTGAAATTCAAAAGTTACATGCTGCTCTAGGTACTACCTCTGAATCTCTCAATGGTAAGGTACAGTTTCTTGATGACAAAGTTCAAACCATCAATTAGCAAGCCATTCAAAACTTGGCTAAGGTCAGGACTGTCTTTGATTAGTGCCTAACAAAACTTGGGAGACCGTGCAAAATTTGGAGGATTTTTGTCTTGTCCGTATTCTAAGAAACCCCTTATCCTTTCCAAAAACTACATCTTTGGTTTTTTACTAAGTTTGTTTTTCTCTTTTTGTTGTTGACAAAAAGGGGGAGACTTTTGTAGATTTGTTTTGGAGATTGTGTTGGCATTCTTTGTTGACCGTATGCTTTGTGTGCTTTGTTGATGTGCTTTTTGTGCAGACTTTTGTAGAGTTTTGAGTTGTGATTGCTTTCAATTAGTATTATGTTTATCTAATGTTTGCTTATTCATAAACTCTATATTTTGTATTGCTAAAGTGTTATTTTGTAGGATAACATAGATATTACACTTAAATATGCATGAAAGTTTTATTACCATAAAAAATGGGGAGATTGTTGAGAAAACTCCTGCCAAGTTTTGAAGTTGACAAAACTTTATGTTCATACTCTTATTTTGAAGAACAAAATGCTTTTAAAGTTACTTTTGAAATTATATTAAAAACTTTTGCTAAAGTCTATTCCTTTCCAGAAGTATTTCTCACTTTGACAAAATTCAGACTGAGATCGTGTCCATAACGATGAAGAAATTAGATTCAGACTTATCGATTTTGTGTCATGGATTCAAAATGAATTTAGTAGGAATTTATTCTACAACGTTTAGTTCTTTGGTGAAAGATTTCGCTTATCTTTTATAAATTCATTGATAAAATCGATTACAAATTGATGAAATCAATATTGAAGACAAGTTCCTTTTGGAAGCATCTACCTATGGAAACCAACATTCTAATTGTATGGGTGGCGACTGGAATCAATGGACTTTCCATCTCTACCTTCAAAAGGCTATAAGATCATTTTAATCGATTTTGTCTAATGGATTGATTGGAAGAAATTCCTCTAGAAAATGTCAACTGCTAGTGTGGCGTGGAAGAGTATTTAAGGAGGTCATCAGTGGTTTGAGTGGTAGGACGTGAAAATCAGAATTCCAAAATCTAAAGTTTCTCTCAACTACTTGTTTTCTTTGGTGTACTTTACAAATTGTGTTAAAGAGAGAAAATCACAAAAAAGAGTGACTTAGTGAGTTAGAGAAATTTTTCATTGAGTGTTTGCACTCATAAATTGTACTTCTCTATTGATACTACAATGGATTGCAGCTAGAAGGCTATCAACATGGGAAAGTGGACATAGGAAATTAAAGCCGAACCATTATAAATTTCATGTGTAATCTTTTTTCCCCTTAACTCCTTTATTTAAGTTTATTGTACTATTACAGGTTATTGTGCAAGTCTGTTCTATTGCATAACTAATTCTTAATATCTACTAGAAGTCTAGTATTTCACAAAACTAGTTCTGTCTCTTATCTAGATTGTTACTTACCTTATTCCGAAATTGTTTGTTAAAATTTGTTTTAAATACCTATTCATCCTCCTCTAGGTGTTCTTACTAGCTTTATCACACATGAGCAAATCAGACAAAATAGAGTTGCGACACATAATCAACTACTCATGGGTAAACACACAACTAAATTCGACCGCATAGTAGATTGCCCTAGCCAAGGGTTAGGAATTCTACTTACTACACGGATAGTGATGTGTTGGCGAGTGGTGTAGCAAGATCCGAGCAAAAAGGGACATGGCTGAGGGAGAGCACGGGTGGAGAGAGTGGATGGCCGAGGGAAGTGAAGGTCGGTGGTGAGGGTGAGGGCGTGAGAAAGAGGGAGAGAGAGAGGGAGAGGAAGTGCGGGCGTGGTGAGGAAATGAGAAGAGGTGTCTTTATTTATATGCAAAGCTCTCATTATTACCCTTCCAATTGGACCAATAGGATCTCTTTGGGTGACAAACCTAGGTTGAAGAGGTGGGAAGGTTATAGAGGAAGAGGTGCCAAAACTAGACTCTTAAAAAGACACTTGTACTCTTCCTTATAGGACCACCTAAATCTTGTAATGATGAAATGGCTAACTTACTCTCCAAAGCTTTGTTTAGGTGTAATTATGGCCTATTCTATTAGAGGACACTTAAGTATACACCTAACCCCCCTCATTTAATTCTTAGGTTTGGCATAATTATTAGGCCAAGATATTCATTGCATGCCTAAATAAAACTTGCTCCCCAAAATCTTCCCCAAAGTCTCAATATAACCTTAATGATGGCTATGTCCAATAGGTGACACATAAGTGCATGGCTCATCTTCCCTCTTTTAATGCTTAGATTTATGCCATCATGAGGTTTGGATTTGTTCTTATCTAACTTGCTCTCGAAGCTAAGCCAAGACTTCTAGAGTTTTCTCTTTTGTCCCCTTCTAAAGAATAAGCTAAACATAAAAACGAGACCATGTGTCACTAGGTTATCTAAACTTGGCAAAACCTAACTGTCAAGTCTTAAATTAGTATCATGATGGCCTAAGGCTAGAGGAACACATAAACTTATGATTCATCAAAGTGCATTATATGACATTAAATAACTACATTTCGAAAATATTTTAGACCAATCTTGGTCTTTAAGATAATTTGGTCTTTGGTCTCTTTGCCCTTCAAATAGGTGTGAAACCTCTCTCCTTAAGCTTGAGTAAAACTTATCTTCCAAGTCTCATATTAGTGTCATTATAGCCTAATTCTAAAGGGATACATAAGCTTGTGATTCGCCATGGTGCATTGAATCACTAGCTTCCAAAATTAAGGCTAACCTTGGTCTTCAAGACAACTTGATCTTCAAGGAGTTCGCGTTGGGTGTGTGACTAATCTTGCAATAATTGGTTCGCTCCCAAGACATACTTTAGGGCAATGATGGTTGTAAGTGTCACGCCCCAATCCTCCGAGCGCGCGCACATCCCTCTACGGTCGATAGAAATTATGCGACTTCCCAGGACACGTCGCCGACCCATTCATTTTTATTGCACATGCGGAAGCGAAACAAATCCCCGACAACATTTAACTTGGGATAGAAAAGCAGCAATCAATTACAACCAAACAAGCCTTCTTATAAACACATAGGTTTATATACAACACTTGATTGTCTACAAAATGGACAGGCTCAACAAAAAGGGAAGCGGCCTCGACCACTAGTCGACACGTTCGGCGATTCTTCGATCTCTACCTCCACAAATGTCCATGGCTTCGAGTCCTCCATGACCGCCATCTAAGGACCTGAAATATTTTCCCCAAACCGGGATGAGACAATGTCTCAGCGAGTCCTACCCTCTAAGACCCAATTAGGAAGAAAATACGCCTCGGGCGTTCTAGCCACACAAAGAGGACGAGAGGACTTACCTCGCCTCGGTCCATTCCTACACGTCGGTACAATTCAAATAACCATCCAATCATTTCAATCAAACACTTCATCCAATCGGATCGAACCATCAATCAATCGACTCGGTCGATTACATGTCAACGAGACCATTCCCGGTCATCTCAATCAATACTACCTATAAGTCCGATCAACCCAGGACCTGCTATTATAAGGCGATAATAGGTAGTATAGCTCACTAGAAGCTGCCGCAATTATAATCATATAGTATACTATAGCTCACCAGAAGCTGCCGCAATTATACTCATATAGTATACTATAGCTCACCAGAAGCTGTAACTGATATAGATAATATACTAGCTCGCCAAAAGCTGCAATATATAGATAATAGCTCACCGGAAGTTTGTGGGCGATAGATAATATAATAGCTCGCCAAAAGCTGCAATATATAGATAATAGCTCACCGAAGTCGTGGGCGATAGATAATATAATAGCTCGCACAAATTTGTATATATATATAGCTCACCGAAGTCAGAATGGCGATAGATAATATAATAGCTTCCAAGTAGCGTATATAATAGCTCGCACAAGCTGTATATATATAGATAAACCAATGCTCGCCAAAGCTATCATTCAATAATAAACCATAGGCTGGATATTCAAATCCAATAACAACCAACGATTCAAACTAGTCATACAAAGCAATTACGGTGCTAAAAGCCAACACCGGGTATTTTCAAGTTAAATACCACAACTTCATCAATATCACTCAATTCCACACTTTTGGAATTATTAACCATAATCATCAATCACTCAATTTCTCAATTTAAACATACAATAAGCACAAACCGACCGCCTTCTTTGCGATCGGCCACGAAATTCTAACGACCAAGGCCATCCCGTGGCAAAATTTTCGAAATTATTAAATAATTAAATTTAATTCCGAAAATTAAATAATTAAATATTATATTATAATAATATAATTTAATAAAATAATATTTATAAATTCGAAATAATTAATTAATTAAAAATAATTAATTAGGGCTTAAACAAGATTCACTAATTTAATCATACAATCAGCCCTAACTAAACATCCATTAAACTAATCATGCAACTAATCTAATTTACATTAAAATAATCTAATCTAACCACCTAAGCCAAATTAGACTAATCTAAACATCCCTTAAAGCGTCATTAACTTACTAAGCGGGATTAGAGGATAAACTCACCGGATTAACGTTCCGGCGAGTCCACGGCGAAGGCGACGCCAAGGCGGGCGAGCAACCTCAAGGCGGCGACACCAACCAAGGCCGGGAAGGGCTTGAAAACGGGCCACGACGACTGAAAACCCTTGCTGGTTTTCTGCTTCTGTTCTGCAGGCTGAACTGCAGAGAAGAAACCAGCAACTTCAACGGCGAAAACGGGCCGATCGGAGCTCCGGCGAGCGGGTGGTTAACAACCGGCGGCTCCCGGGGGTTAAGGAAATCTTATTAGAGGTTGGGATGGGCAAAGAAAGGGTCGGAAAGGGGCGAAACAGCAAGAAAACGCGAAACAGGCGGAACCAGGCGAGTCCAGGCGGTCCGGCGGGCCGTTCCCTTCGCGCCCAATTTCGGGAGGCTACAGGGCTCTTTTCGGGGAACCGTCAAGTCCTCCTGAACGGTTTGGATGTGCTCTTCGTGATGGTGGGTGGAGCGTTGGCTGATTCTCACGGAAAGATAACTTTTAACTCTAATCTTTGGCGAAAGGTCGGCTGGAGCAGAAACTGGAACGAGGGGAAAACAGAGGAGAAAAACGACGGGCTTGGCTGGTCCGGTGGGTGTGCGACGGTGGGGCTGGCTCAGCTGGTTTCCTCTGGTTCTCTTGAGCTTCTAAACTCTCAACCATGGAGAAAGCCATGAAATAAGGGAGAAGAAGGTCTGCTGAAGGGGCTCCCCTTGGGCTCACAAGCCTTCAACACTTGTCCAACTCTCCTCACTCATGCCCCCACCACTCTTGGCCCTCACCCTCAGCCATTTTCCTCACCTTAGCTTCCTCAAGAAGCTTGCCAAATGGTCCAACAAGTTGTGTACCATGGGGGCTACGAATTTTGGACATTTCTCCCTCAAATCCTCTTCAATTCCAATCAATTCTCAATCAATTCAAATCAATTGAAGCTCAATTAAATCCACCCATGTGTCCTTCTCTCTCTTACGACTTTTTCCCATCAAATGATCCAACTTGCATTCCAAAGATTCGATTAAAAACGGCCCTTTGACAATCCCGAACAAAAACGGCCTTACTTTGCTTTTTCGCCAAAAATCTCGGTTTGTAGAAAAATCTTATGAAGATGAGTCGACGTTCCTAAAATGAATTGTGACATGGCAGAACTTTCAATTTCTGAATTCGGGTTTAAAATCACGGTTAATTTCAATCGGCGCGATTTAAGCGCGTCCTAATCTACCGGGTAGCTTTTAGAAATTTTCAGTGCAATTGACCCGTGGTTGATTAATTTCAAGCCACGATATAAATCTTCGACACATTGGCGACTCTCGATTGTCGTGAAAATCTCGAGGTTTCAAATACGGACACGGGGTACCCAAAACGACGAATAATCGGTTCGGTGCCGGTCGACGAGGATATTGCAATCGGGTGGAATCACCCACGCTCTAATCACATATCTCGGTCGAATCAACCTTGCGATCTGTTCGATTTAGGTGTCGTAATGATGGTTACGGTCGAGCAGCCGATTCATGGTCGATTCTCAAGCCTATTGCATTTAAATTCCTTAACGGCTTCACACGATAGACTAGTTATCTCGTGAGTGGCCAACTCAGAGAAGAGAGCTATAGGTGCACAGATGAAATACCCGACTTATTCAATTGAAAACAGAATTGGAAAATCGGGATGTCACAGTAAGTCCTTAAAGACACATAAGTTCATGAGTCATCTCTTGCATTAATTGATTAGCTTCCAAAGGACTTAATGGGCAAGTTTATCTTCAAGACAACTTGTTCTTCAAGTTGTTCTCCCATCTTCTTTCTCTAAGGCGTGTGACTCATCTAAGGGTAATGATGTTCCTAAACTCCTAGGGACACTTAAGCATGTGAGTCACATATCCTAATGATGATTTTTGGATCTAGTTCATCAAAAAGTCTTATTCTCATGGCCCGAAACTGAGGATGTCACATAAATGCTTATGGCTCGAAATGTGAGTCACCTAACTATGGTTCTTGGATCTAGCATCTAAGTCACCTATCCTAATGATGGTTCTTTGATCCAGTTCATCAAGAAGCCCTATTCTCATGGTCGAAAATGAGGATGTTACATAAACGCTTAGGCGTAGTATAGTTGTTTTGTAATTGATGTAGTATTTCACTCGATTTTGATGTTGTTTCTTGCTTATTTGATAGGACCACGAATTTAACGATTCGAGTAATGTTTGTTGTTTAGTTGTAGGCATTTATAGGTAAGCGGTGCCATCTCTTCTATGAATGTGTAAACTCATATCTTGAAAGTGATAAAAATTTGAGTATAGCACAAGTTATTAAAGCATGTTTATTGCGTAAAAAACTGAATTGGACAATCACTACATTCCAATATTTGAGAATTATTTGAGAATAGTTTTATGAAATGTATTGTGAAATGTTATATATGTACCACTTTGCGAACTGGTTTATTAAAGGATTTTTGAATGATATGAGAAATGCTTTGAGAAATTATTTATGGCAGATGAGCCGTGTTGCGAAAATGTTATTTGTTTGGTTTGTAAAATGTATACTTGATTGAATTTAAGATATTGGAGAGTTGTTGTTTGACGTTCGATATTACTGTGAAACCAATAAGGGATTTGTGGATATGCATAGTGGGTTTACGATATCCTTCTAGGCCAAGCTACTAGTTTTGTAGGTCAAGACCTTATCAAGGGAGGAATCCTGGTCATCTTGTCATGAGACATTGTGTTGTGACTATGATAGTATATTAAGCAATAGATTGATCAAAGAATGGGCCATGATGTTGTTATGAATGAGATTGATCAAATTGGACTTAACCATTGATGTTTGAATTGAGATAATGGATTGAATGTGTATTTTTGAGTTTTGTGTGTTGTGTGTGTGGAGGATGGCTTAATACCACAAAACCCCAAACTAGTATACATGTGATAAATTTACTTCAAACTAATTTTTTTTTTATTACAAAAAAAAAAAAAAAACCTAAACTTGTACATTTATGATAAATTTACCATAAACTAATTTTTTGACCACCAAAAACCCCAAATTGGTACACCTCATGATAATTTTACTATAAACTATTTTTTTTACCCAAAAAATCCCAAGCTGGTACATTTTGTGACAAATATAACCTCTGTTAAATTAGATTATTATCACGAAACATCACAAAAAGTGGTACACATGTGACAAACGGAGGGTAAAACCCTCAACTCAGCAATTTAATAGTAAAATATAACAGAAACTTACAGGGAGTAAATTTGTCACGAATGTACTAGTTTAGAGTATTTGGTAATCAAAAAATTAAGTTGTGATAAATTTACCAGTTTGGGGTTTTTTGTAGTATTAACCACACACACACACACACACACACACACACACACATATATATATATATATATATGCATAATGGATGTTCAATCTAAAAATAATAGATGTATTACTTGCTAAGCTATGGTTACTCACCCCTCTCTTTCTCAATTTTTTCAGGTTCCTCGTTAGCGATGATAATACAAGAGCGCTTTTGATGGGGACTTTTGGGAGTTGGATTCTGAGTGGTTTAAGATTGCGTCCTTCGAGTTGAATTATGGCCATATTATTCCCCTTTCTGCTAGGATTCGGGGTATGACCTATGAAGCACGAACACATTGCACGTGCTTCCGTGTCGTGTCGAACATGTGTGGGAGCATGTCCGACACGTTGACACGCTCGGACACGCAATCAATGCGTGTCGGATTTTCTGACACGTGGTCAACTTTTTTCGACTCGTCTCGACACGCGTGTTGGATGGAAGCGAGGGTGAGGGAGCAGAGACGAGGCCGCGAGCGACGGCGAGCCCACGACGGCGAGAAACCGCTAAAGAAAGAGTAGAGACTGAGGCGAGGGCGGCCACAGTGATGTTGCGGGATCGGCGACGAGGCTACAACTACAAATGAGGAAGGGCCGAAGGCGAGGCAGAGGGGGAGGAGAAGGATTGAGAGCGATGGGGTGAAGTGATAGCCTGTCACGTGGGTGGGGGAGGGGAAAAAGTGAAATAAATTTGGGGTGGGGGAAATAGTCTGACATGGGGAAGGGAGGGAAAAATTGAAATAAATTTGGGAGTGGGAGGGGGGGAAATAGTCTGACGTGGGGAGCGTGGGAAAAAATTGAAATAAATTTGGGAATGGGGGAAAATAGAAGAGGGAAAGAAGGGAGTGGGGGTTGGCGGTGGACCCTTCGAGACTTTTTTTAATCAAAAAAATAAATAAATGAGATTAAAAAATAAAAGTAATGAATTTTAAATGATGATAAATTTTGATCATTATAAAAAATCATGGATTTATTTAAATAAGTTGATTCTAATTTCTTGTTAGTCATCAGCTTTATCAATAACTTTTGTTAAAGTTAAAAACATATTTCCAAACATGGATACGTATTAATTATGAATATGTCTTTCAAATTTCCAATGAATTGATTTATTAATATCATTAGTGTAAATTCATTTTAGGCTCTTTTTTTAATTAATTATTTATTTATGAATTTGAATCAAATTAATTAAAAATAAAAATATTCGTTTAATATACAACGTGTTCCAACGTGTCGGAATTCTCTATTTTTGAGAAATGACGTATCGACGTGTCGTGTCGTGTCGTGTCGTGTCGTGTCGTGTCGTCATGTCGCGTGTCCGTGTCGCGTGTCAATGCTACCTAGGGTATGACAATAATTCATCTTGAGTTTGAATTCACATGTACTAAATTTCCTGAATAAGCAATTTACACCATAGAACTTTCATTCTTCACAAAAGCAAAGCCAAATATTCAGACACTCGTACTTTGAACCTAGAAAAAAAGGTCGATACAGCTGAAACCAGAGCAATCATGAAGCTAAGACTTATTTACACACATGAAGTATAGCTCCCCCGAAACCCTCGTCGCGTCCACCGTAGCCTCATCGTCCTGCTCGTTTTCACCACCGATACCGGTGAACTCCCTTCGCCAGTCGTCATTTAGGTTCAGTATACTATACTTAGGTTGCTTTATTCCAAACTTTATATGGATATGACCTTAGGTGTATCACAAATAGGAAATTTCCTCGTTCGAGTCGTGCATAAAATTGGGGTTTTGATCTTGAAGACCTAAAATTGGATCCGATTACCTTTGTTTTCTAGTTTGCGTGTGGTGAATATTTAAATTATGTGGGTTTATATATTGCATGTTATTATTTTAGGATATATTTTCATTATGAAAACACAAAAAAAAAAAAAAAAAAAAAAAAAAAAGTTGCATTGCATTGGGGATAGATTAGATTCCTAATTTAGAATTGCCTATTTTAGGAACCAAGTTGTAATTTAGGAGATTCTAATATAGATTTGAAAGAAAACTCATGAAAAATAACATGCATATAGAATTAGTTTCATAAATCCCACATTATCATATCCCGTCATAATAACAAGGGAAATTTTATCCCTATGAAAGTTTTGTGTCATATAAGGACCGAAGTGGGCCCATTGTTTCAAATAAGGACTAGAAGTGAATTTTGTGTCAAATAAGGACCCAAAGTGATCAAGTTAATCTCTATTGAGGACCTTAGTTCACCGACAAATATTTTCGGCGATTAAAAAGGGGCAATTTTGTCAGAAATTTGTGATTGGAAAAAAAAGGAAAATTATAAATTAAATGTCAAATTTCATCGTGAATCATTGCTCCTCGCCTTGCTATTTGGGTCTCCATAAACAAAGAAAGAAGCATATGGTTTTCTTCTTGTTTTTGAATACGTGCCTCCGGAGAATTTGGGTCTTCAACTTTGTGGAGGATGGGTACAAGGAATTCAGAGGATGGGTACAAGGAACGGGAGACTATAGAAAACCTAAGGTTTTTTTGTTTATGTTTTAGGATTTGTTAATTTTCCCTATATTGTTGTTGGACAAAATCGGAAATCACATATCTAGCCGACAAAATTTTGCATATTAAATTAGTTCATAGTGTTATTTAAATTGGTCAACTTCAGGTTCTTATTTGGAATTTTCCCTAATAACAATGTCATTTAGTGAATATATCCCTAAATTCATATAAATCTAATTGCATATTAAATTAGTTCATAGTGTTAGAATTAATTTAAGTGCAGATTGTATTTAAATAATTCATGTAACATGTTATTAATTTAGAAATAACATAGAAATAACTTCAATTAAAATTGTATCTCATGCATTGGATATATTTTCTATAAAAAGAAGGAAAACCCCAAAATAATTAAATGTCATTGCATTTAGAAACTATGTTTAGGATATGCATACATTTTTACATTATAGTCTTGCGGAACACTTGGGGCATTATCATAATTAAGTCATGCTTTACTTAATGCATTGAGGTTTTTGTGCATTTTCTAGCAATTTATTTATCACTTTCATTCATTAAGTGTTATATTATCTGATTGCATATCCACATGATTACCTCTCACATGTTAGTGGTTTAAGCTTAAAATTCAGGAAGACTGCTTGCAAATATAATTTTGAAAATAAAGAGAAAAGTCATTGACAGGGCATTAGATCTATCTAAGATATCCAACTCCCTCATATTTATGATACCCTTTACTTAGATTTCTAATCAACTTATATTAGACTAGTGATGAATCCTAAATAAATTGAATTGTATGTTAAATTGATTAAATCAAAATTCAAAGTTGCAATTCGTACGAATTTGGTACGGTAAGTCTTTGGCTTCATAATCTATTAACTTTTCTTTAGTGGTTCACATTTGGAAGGGTCTAGACAAAAATAAACCCACACGTCACTCAACGCATCTTCCATGATGGGACAATGCCCTTTCCTGCATGGAAAGAGAAATAGTTTTACTTTGACACATTAGGCGAAACGATACCACCGTAATTAATGTGTTTTTGTGCATGTCATAATATATGCTCCATCTGCTAACGCATAAGCTCGTTTTGATGGATAACTTAACCGTAATAAGACCAAGATCTTATATCCCGAAAGGTGTTCTCCCAGCAAATTCACTCTGGGCAATGGTGTGCGGCTTTTTTAAGGTCAGTCTAAAAAGTGGGGCCAAATTTATCACGAGATTTAAGTACACAAATCTTTTTTCTTTTTTCTCTTGCCTATTGAAATACGGCCTCCTTTATTTATGCATCTGCGATAATGCTTTTACCATCTACTTTTGTGAAAGATCATTTTCCGAGAGGTCATCATCATCTTCCAGGCACTTGTCCTTTTGTCTGGTTCTATCCTACCCAAAAGGTCACAGAATCTGGCGAAGGAGATGCCCCGAAAGCAAATCACCTCCCCTGAGCTCTTCCGCGTCGCCACCTGCTGTGCCTCCTCGACATCCTCCCACCGGACGTCTTTCTCTGCTTTTGTAAGAAGACAAAAGGCACGGACTTTACGAGATTTCCGAGTACAGAACAGCTGAAGAAAACGGCTAAAGCCCGATGACTCAGATGGGTCATTATATTCCCAAATCGCATATTCCGTCGCTCTTTGCTCAGAGCTCGCCGTTCGCTTCCTCTTGTTTTATTGCAAACGTTTCGTATGCTTCGATTAATAAATTGCACCAATCGATGAACGAATCTCTTTGTTCAGTCTGCTCGACCTCTGTGTTTTCTACCTGCTCCAGCCCATCTGTCCAAGGAGATGGTTCCGCTTATAAAATCAGTCCGCAGCCGTCTGTTTTATACGCCATCTCTTCTCATTTCATTCGATTCAAGAACCGCTGACTCTTCACTTCCAAGTTTCATCTGAACGGCTAAATCCACGTTCCGAGATATGCAAGAACTGCCCTTGCCTTTGGCCACTACGGCCATTCTTGGTGGGCTTTCACTGTTGTTGCTCTTCTCTTTCTTCCTGAGGAAATTCGGCTCTACCCAGAAGATAAATGGCCACTCCACTCTTCCGCCTTTACCGGGTAATCTTTGTTTCTGCTGAGAAAAAGAAATGGAAACAGTGAGCGCTTTTTGAGTCTTGTAATGATTATTTTGTGTTTTTTCTCCCTTTCTGGGGGGTGTGAATTTGATGCAGAGGTTCCTGGGTTGCCTATTGTGGGGAATTTGCTCCAACTGAAGGAGAAGAAACCTCACAAGACCTTTACAAAATGGGCTGAAACTTACGGCCCTATTTATTCCATCAGAACCGGTGCTGCTACCATGGTGGTCCTCAATTCCACCGATGTTGCCAAAGAGGTAATACTATTGGCCAGTGAAGGATCGAGATGCGGCTGGCGAGAGCCATGTCCCTCTGACCGCTCGCCTTTTCGTGGATTTTGTAAGACATAGGCTATAATAATATATGAAATTACATATAATTTTTTTGTATCTCGCCCCCAAAGCTAGGTTTTTACGGATCAATTAATGGGACGGTAACAGCTGTCACCATGCTATATACAGATGGCTCGTCATTTGTTCAAATAGGCTGTCATTCTTTCTGCCTGTGACGAAAACCTAGAAGTGTACTTGTCATCAATTCTAGCTTGGTTTAGTCATCACGAGTCTCAGCATTTATTACTCAGCTCATATCGTACAGACTAACTCCCGTTTCTACAGTGTGGCGTACGTTGGTCAAAGGGCGAAGAAGTTGAAAGTGATGGGAGAAATTAGTTATGTTTTAATTTAACTCTCCGTAAACCATTTGTTTATCCACGTGAGTTGCATGGCAGGGATACCAAAACTTTTCCAGTCAATATACATCGAATTAGAATATGAAAATGTTTTGAGAACATGAGAAAGGAAAAATGCTGAAGTTTAGAAAGAGAGTCCATTTATTTATAAATCTACTTAACCTAATGTGTATCGGAGTAGTCTCTTCCTTTCCAATGAAATGTTTGGAAACTCTTTATCCCGTTTCTTTACATTATGGGGTCTGGCAGACTGGTTTGTTAGTACTCTCCATGAAATGAAAACTTTTCCACCTAGTGGTAGACACAAGATTTTAGACTAGGGAGCAAGGTAAACAAAGAGATAGCAAAATCTTCGCTTGGGGTGGGGTAAAGAATTTTTGAAGAAGTTTCATAGAAGTACACAATTCGGGAAAATTTACACTCAGCACCTAGCTTTTAATGATCCTGTGCTACTAGGATGTATGAAATCTTTGTTGAATGTTCAGGCATCCTTCTTTCTTTTTTCAGGCTCTGGTTACTAGATTCCCGTCAATCTCTACGAGAAAGATGTCAAATGCCCTGCGGATCCTCACAGCTGACAAATGTATGGTCGCTATGAGTGACTATGATGAATTCCACAAGATGGTGAAGCGATACATACTTGCAGGTCTCTTGGGCGCGAATGCTCAGGTAAGCTGCTAGAGAGAGGGAGAGATGGAGAGACGGAGATCTTACACTTGATTTTTGTCACTTTGACTTAATGCTTGTTTATGTGCATCTATATGCAGAAGCGGCTACGATCCCACCGAGACATCTTGATAGAAAACGTTTCTAGACAATTACATGCCCTTGTAGATGGCCATCCTCTTGAAGCGGTCAATTTCAGGAAAGTCTTCGAGAGTGAACTATTTGCGCTGGCACTCAAACAAGTAAGCTACCTCTTCTTTTCTATCCTTTCTAAACAAAAACAAGAAAAGAAAAACAGGAGATCAGGGTCAATTGGTAATTGCATTTCAGGCTTCGGGCCGGGAGGTGAAATCCATATATGTGGAGGAACTTGGGACAACATTGTCCCAAGAGGAAATGTTCAAGGTCATGGTGTCGGACATGATGGCTGGTGCAATTGAGGT
This sequence comes from Eucalyptus marginata, assembly GCA_014182565.1. Classification (NCBI taxonomy): domain Eukaryota; kingdom Viridiplantae; phylum Streptophyta; class Magnoliopsida; order Myrtales; family Myrtaceae; genus Eucalyptus; species Eucalyptus marginata. Next base: position 24,771,117 of record CM024590.1, read on the forward strand.
GGACTGGCGGGATTTCTTTCCTTACCTGAGATGGATTCCTAGTAAAAGCTGGGAAAAGAAGATTGACCAACTGGCTTTCCGCAGGAAAGCAGTGGCGAAAGCCCTACTCAGGGAGCAGAAACAGAGGATCGCTTCAGGGGAGGTAGTGCTTGTTTCAAAGTTTCCTTGAGAACTTTATTTTGAAAACTTTTAGGAAAAACCAAGACAGTTTTCTGTTTTGCTCAACGTGGAATTATCCTCAGGAGACTGCAAATTGATTATAGCTCTTATTGGAAAAAAAAACCATGAAATTTTGAATATTTAACAGTTTATATTGATAATTAGGACACTTTTTTTTTTTTTTTTTTTTTTTACATTTTCTTTTTGAAATGTTGGAGAAAACAATTGGGAAACAACTGGAAAGATAGGTGGTTTTGAAGCAAAAGTGTTTTTTTCTGGATGGCTTAAAATGTATTAACCAGTACTAAATGCTGAACAGTTCTTTAAAGCATAAATGAATTTCAAGTGGCAGTTCCAGACAAGGCCATCGTCTTTACTGCTTGAACTTAGTTTTTTGAATTAGTTGTAGCATTTTTAGTAAGTTGGGTGAACTTTTAAGCAGGAAGCGAACGGTTACATTGACTTCTTGATATCCGAAGCCAAGACGCTTTCTGAGGAGCAGATCGCCATTTTGATCTGGGAGCCGATCATCGAGACTTCTGATACCACTCTGGTCACAACAGAGTGGGCTTTGTATGAACTTGCTAAGAATCCAAAATGCCAGGTTTAGCTAATTATTTTGCTTATCCTTTTTTCATTGTCACTGATTTTTGTACCTAGCTTTAAGTAATTGTCACCTCCTTGACAGGATCGACTCGTCCAGGAGATTCGAAAAGTTTGCGGTTCTGAAACCCTCACAGAGGACTACTTGTCTCAGCTTCCTTACTTGAATGCTGTATTCCATGAAACTCTTAGGAAACACAGTCCTGTTCCAATAATTCCTCCACGCTATGTACATGAAGATACCCAATTAGGAGGGTACACTGTCCGGGCAGGAAGCCAGGTAGAAAAGTACAAATGGTTTTTTATGCCTATTCCATGTCTTGCATGTTGGATAAGGAATTTAAAGCTGGAATTGTGCTGTTCTAGATTGCTATAAACATATATGGTTGTAACATGGACAAGAAGATATATGAGAAACCAGAAGAGTGGATGCCTGAGAGATTTCTTGATGCGAAGTATGAGCCAGCAGACTTGTTCAAGACAATGGCCTTTGGAGGAGGGAAGAGGGTTTGTGCCGGAGCTCCTCAGGCCATGTTAATATCTTGCACAGCCATTGGCAGATTAGTCCAGGAGTTTGAATGGCGACTGAAGGATGGCGAGGAAGAAAACGTTGATACAGTGGGACTGACGACTCATAAGCTTCACCCAATGCAAGCAATGTTGAAGCTGAGAAGATTGGAATAAGGAAAGCATATTAGCCACTAAAGTGGGAGAATTCTCTGTGTAACGCAGTGGTTTTGTCTTGTTTTGCTGATAAATGCATAGTTTCTAAGTCTTGCTGTGTGGTAGATGTGTCAACGGAGTGCAATGCAGGTATAAGCAATACTTAGGACTAGTCTGGTTTTGATAAAAAAAAAAAAAAAAAAAAAAAGGAAGAGGCAGACCCTGCTTGAAGGGTCGCCATCCTGCTATGTCGTCATGTACTTAGTGCCATTGCGTTGTTATGTTCATCTGTTCAAGGGCCTTTACAAGGAAAGGATCACATTGCTTTGTGGTAAAAACTGAGGTAAAGACTCAAAGATAGGTTTGCTTAGGCAATGATCCATTCTAGTCCGGTAACAATATGCCGAAGTTGGGGCTGGTTATGTTGGTTTTTGGTTCCTTAAGTCGATTGAAAGAATTATCCTCCTTTAATTTAGTTGGATTAGTAGAAACAAGAAATACATTAATTTCCTTCAAAAGAACAGCAAATTCATGATTTGAGCTGCTTTGTTGGAAAGGAAGACAGAATGACAGATTGCGAAAAAGTTACAAGGACTACCAACATAGAGTCTACACTCAATCCTAGGATAGGATAAAGATTGGTCTAACTGGATCAGATTCTTATGTTTTATGAGCTCTTAGATCACCTATTCACATTGTGTGGGGGTGTATCCGGATAATGTACATAAATTAGGTCTTCCAATGACTCCTGAAAGATTTCATTACACACCAAAGACTGACAAAATTTGTATGAGATGCAATTCAGATGCTTTTGTTCCTTCTCTTTCTGCTAACATGTGTACACTGATCTTTAGCCTTTTTCATTGTGCCTACCGGTTTCAAGTGCTTAGTTTGTTCGAAAAGTTGATTACTTGAGTCTGAAGTGACGCAACGTGCAAAGTATTTTTGTGCTAGGAAACTCGGACGAATCTGAATCACACTAATGACCCCGCACATGGGGCCACTCCAAACAACCTATCAAATATCCATACAAAAAATAGGGGAAATTTGTCCTAAAAGTCAAAAACTTATTGTAAATGGTTAGTTTAGTGCTAAACTTTTTAATGGTTAATTTAGTGCTAAACCTTTTAATGATTTGCCAATATGATTCTTCTGGCTGATTTAGGACGAAGTCACTGAATTGATGGTTCAAGTAGCACCAACTGCCCTACATGGTACGATTGGCAATTTTTTAAAATTTTCTAATTTTTTTGCCACACCCCGGTCCCTACCCTCGATGCGGGCACACGACATCCTTCGCGACAAGATTAACTTGCAACATCCCAGAAGGCGTCGTCATCCCATTGATTTTATATTTCCATTAAGCATATGCGGAAGTGTGTGATCTCCAATTACCAAGTCAATCAACAAATAATGGATAGTCAGGGAGAAACACACACACACACACATATTGCATAACTTCTAAGCTATATTTATCTACTTAGAACGTTTACAATTTACAAGCCCTCATTTCTAGGGCCGTTCTAACTGGTCATACCCTCACACAAAAAGATGTCAAAAGGGGGAGCCTATCTCCTCTAATGAGATTAAACCAAAAGCAGCTTCTCCACTAGAACCTACTGCCTAGGCATCATCATCGAGCTGTCTAGTGGGCCTACGTCCTCACCCAATCCAAGTGGATCACGGAACCCATAAAGGGGTCTGAAGAGGTCCCATCGAACCACGTGCATCATGCCTGGTAGCAGTGTGGGACAAGGTCACATTACCGCTAGTCAACCCAGACAGTGGTGGTGACCTGTTGGAAAACAACATCCTCCCTAAACATGTCTATCACAGCGACCTCCATGCATGCACCCTAAAACACATAAAGTGGTGAGGTAAGGGGTTCATACCTAATGACTTGAAAAAGGTTAAACAATAACAGTGAGTTGAAAACTCAATAAGTAAAAATCCTAAACCTCGTATAAGTTGATGTCTCACATTAGAGCCTTACGATCACTCATTCCAAACATGTCAATGACAAATCAATAGTAAAGCCTAATCTTTGTCTTGACTATATACATGATGGAACCTATCCCCAACTTAAGTCCCTTGAGTCCTAAACAAAGGCATATAAGTTCACACATGTCATAATTAGTGCAAATAAAAGCCAAAATTTTCACACGGGTTGGATTTTAGTATCCACAACATTATCAAAGCCTTCAAGATTCAAACAACAATCTTTAGGACATCCACATGCCTCTTACTTCATGAACAAAGACGATCATAGCATGCACGTTCCTTCTAAGTCATTAAAAATGACATTTAAATCATGCACTTATCTCATGCATCTCATATAAGTCCATGTTATACATGCACGAGCCCATAAAACAACTTCTAAAGTATGTACATAGCACTCAAATACTTCACACACCTTTAGCGCCTCGAAAATCACATGACGTCCCATACACCATGCTATCTCGAGTCTAGTTATTAATCATACATAGCCAAAACCCTATGGCTCTTCTAGAAACCTTTAGGACATTGACTCACTCCATCTAGCACGACATTCGAAATCCTTTTGGCATCGTTCCAATATAATACATCCCGTGAATGGCATTCCATTGAATTGGGGGCATCGTCTCAAAATCCATTGGTGATAGAATTCCTCGTGTAACCACACAAATCAAGCATTCAAGCAATCAATTTTATCTTTCTCATTAGTTCAAGTATGAATGTCGTAAGGGTGTACCAAGCCATGTGTAACTCATGACCTATTGTATATACAATAATAAAGCATGTTGAACATGAAACTAGAATCGCGGCTTGACCCGAGATGCTCGAGTATCTGCCTAGGTCAAACCTAGATCAAACAATACATCTCAATATCACCGAACCAGGTGAGTGACCCGGCCCAATGCACATCCAAGAACCAATGCCATTCTAGGTTCGGTGGCAAAGCTCAATTTTTTGGCGAAATTTAGGTTTGGTTTGCTCAAAAGGCAAGTGAAATTCCAACTCTCTATGCTATGTCGATTTGCTCATTATGCGGATCGACATATCTTGTCTTTAATGTGCTGGGTTGTTTATCTTGTGCTGTTTTAACTTGGTTTGCATCAATTTAGGTCAAATTGTGTTATTTTTGTGGGTCGATCGAAGTCGAGATTACATGCAATGTGTCGTAAGATGACAAGGGATCGTTAGGATGATCTTGGATTCCTCGATTGTGTGATACCGAAATACTTCTAAGTGAGATGCCCCTGTTATATGTTGGAGAAAACTCATTTGATGTTTTGAAGTTGACAAAACTTATCCAGAGTATATTCTAAAGAATTCCAAAATTTTGTGTCAAAGTTTGAAGATGCCCAGACTCTGTGTCAAAGTTTGAAGACTCCTAGACTTTAGCTTAAAGTCTGTCCACTCTGTCAAAATTTCAGACTGAACAAAGATGAAGGATGAAGACTTTTCCAAATAAGGGATTATCTTTCTTTCTTCAAGAGTTCACTTTGTATGGATTATATATGATCTTCTTGTTGGAAATATAACCTACAAGATTGGATATCTTTATTGGGATCAATTTGGATACTTGAAATCTTTTTGGAATGCAAGTATTTTTGGAAAGAATTTACTTATGGAAACCAAGATCCTGATTGTATGGGCGAACATGATTGACAGGCTTTCATCACAATCTTCAAACGGCTCAAGATCTCCTTGATTGATTATGTCCAACGGGTTGATTGGAATAATTCCTTTGGAAAGTGCCAACGGTCGAGAAGGCATGAAGGAGTATTTAAGGAGGACTCTCCAATTGTTCGAGAGTGTGCATGGAAGAAAAATTCCAAAGTCTGAAACTTTCTAGTTTCTTGTTATTTCATATAATAAGCTCAAAGTTGTATTCAAAAGAGTGAAACTTATAGTGTGACTTCATGAGAGAGCAATAGATACCCTTCACTGTGAAGTTGAGATTGCAAGATTGTAAATTCTCTTTTGATTCATAGTGGAATCCAGCCAGAAGGCTATCAGCGTGGGAAAGTGAACACATGCTTGATCTAAGCCGAACCACTACAAATTATGTGTTCATATTCTCTATCCTGAACTTCTTTATTTAGTTCATAATTCTATTTAACTGCTAAAGTTTGAACTAGCTCAAAGTCTATTGTTCTTTAGACTCAGTTTCAAAAATAAAATATTTTCATTGCTCTTTGCGAAAAAATTGTTTTCACACCTATTCACCCCCTCTAGGTGTTCATACTAGCACCTAAAATTGGTATCAGAGCCTATATGCTAAATTTTTGAAGTGTTTTACTTTTAAGCAAAAGATCCTCTATGGCTAGTATTTTGGCTCCAGGTTTGGTTGAAGGTCAGAGCAACACCAGACCTCCTTACTTCGATAGAAATGAATACAATGTCTAGAAGAACAAGATGAAGGCATTTCTCAGATCTAGAGATCCTCTGGAGTAGGATGTCGTAGAAAAAGGGATCAATCCTAAAGCTGCATCAGCTTCAGATCGAGGAAAAGAAGTCATTGATGCTGACGAAGCAACACGAGCTGAATTTACCAAGAGACAAGCTCTTGACGTGAAAGCAATCTACTTTTTATATTGTGCCTTATCACCTACAGAGTATAACCAATTGCATGTTACCTACGAAGGAACTGACCGTGTGAAGGAAATCAAAATAAACATTTTGCTCGGGACAGTATGATGCATTCAAAATGAAGCTTGGAGAATCTATTATCGATATGTTCAGTCAATTTATAGAGAAGAGATGGCACTCATGATCAAGAAATTCAGAAAGCTGAATAGAAAGGGAAGAAGATTCAACTGGAAGAAACAGAGCATGCAAAATTTTCAGAAGACCAACTGAGGACAATGAAACCAGCAAAGATGTGATATGCTTCGAATGCAAGAAAAATGGGCATATCATACCTAAATGTTCTCTGTTGAAGAAGAAGAAAAGAAAAACTGAAAAATACAAAAAGGCACTCAAAGCTGAAACTTGGAGTGACATCGAGTGTGAGGAAAGTGAAGAAGAATTTGCCAACATATGTTCAATGGCTCATTCCAACTCAGACTCAGAATCAGAAACAAAGTCTGATTCAGACTCAGACAAAGAAATTGAGGTTAGTGATTTAAAAATTCCTGTCAAAGTCTCCAAATACATAGATGAATTTTGTCTCAGTCTCAAATTTTCTCTTAAAAGGATTTCTGAACTAAAAAGGGAGAATTATAAACTCGGGCAATCGGAAGTTCCGCGGAAAGAAAATTTTGAAAATCTGAAAGCAAGTTTTGATCATTTGAAAGAAAATTCTGATTCTCTTTCAAAGGAAAATGCTTTTTTGAAAAGTGATATCTCAAATATAACAAAAAGATTTTCAAAAGGATCTGAGAAATTATAGAAAATTCTTTCAATACAAATACCCTATTTTAACAAATCTGGTTTGGGTATGACTTCAGAAACTGTTCCATTAATCGATTTTCCCAAAATAAAAGAAAGAATCAAACAAAGACCTGCAAAGGCATTTTACAAAAATCATTTTCAAAAAGTTTTTGTAAAACCCGTTGGCCGAAGTGCACTCAGATGTTTAAAGTGTAACAGCTTGGAACATTTCGAGAAAGAATGTCCCAAGGTTTGGAGACCAATTAAGAAGAACTGGGCTAAGACTGTTTTTAATACTAACCCTCCTGGACCCAAGAAAATCTAGGTACCAAAGAAAGTTTAGATTTCTCTTTTGATCGTGGGTTACTATCAAAAGGAAGATCAAATGGTATTTGGATAGTGGTTGTTCAAGGCATATGATAGGAGACTCAAGTTGCTTTATAAAGCTTGTGAGACTGGATGGAGGAAAAGTATCTTTTGGAGGAAACAACAAAGGGAAGATTGTAGGATGTGGAAATGTGAAGATTGGAAGCCTAACTATCAACAACGTTTCCTTGGTGGAAGGTTTGAACCATAATATGCTGAGCATATGCCAGCTTTGTGATACTGATTTTAGAATAAACTTCCAATAAGGCATTTGTTCTGGAACGAGTCAAGACTTCTCTCAATCTTTCACTGGGCAAAGGCATGGTAACATTTACCTTCTGGATGTAAACCCAAAAAGTTCTCAATGTCTTATTTCCATTCAAGATGAAGCAAGTCTCTGGCATCGGAAGCTTGGTCATGTCAACCTGAAGCAAATTGCCAAGATCTCTTCTAAGAAACTTGTTCGAGGACTTCCAAATCTGGCTTACTAGAAGAATGAGTTATGCACTCCTAATGTTCTGGGAAAACAAGTTAGAAGTTCCTTTAAGCCTGTGAATCAAGTCTCTACCAATCGAGCTCTGCAACTTCTTCATATGGACCTTTTTGGTCCAATCAGAACTCAAAATATTGGTGGAAAGAAGTATTGTCTAGTAATTGTGGATGATTAATCTCGCTTCACTTGAGTCTACTTTTTAGCAAGTAAGTCTGAAGCCTTCTCTTATTTCTCAAAGTTTGCCAAGAAGGTTCAGAATGAAAAGGGTTATGCTATTTCAAGCATACGAACTTACCATGGATGTGAGTTTGAGAATCAAGACTTTGCTAAGTTCTGTGATGAATTTGGTTTTCAGCATATTTTCTCTTCTCCATACACTCCAAAACAAAATAGGGTTGTGGAAATGAAAAACATATCCTTATAGGAGATGGCTAGAACTCTCTTAATAGATAGCAAAATATCTTCTCGATTTTGGGTAGAAGTAGTTTCTACAGCTTGCTATATTATCAACAGAGTATTCTTGAGGCATATTCTAAAGAAAACTCCTTATGAAGTGTATAAAGGAAAGAAACCATATGTTTCCTACTTTCATGTCTTTGGTTGTAAATGTTTTATTCTGAAGAATGCAAATGATCGATCTGGAAAGTTCGAAGCAAAGTCAGATGAAGGAATCTTGGTTGTTCGACTTCAAGCAAAGCTTACAGAATCTTTAATAAGAAGACTCAATCCATGGAAGAATCTATGAACGTTAAGTTTCAAGATTATATGGAGAATCTACCAGACCAGACTAAACTTGAAGAGTCTGAACCTGTTCCAGACTTTACAAAGTCTATTTCCCCTTAAGAGGTTCAGACTTCTAGAGAACAACAACAAGTAGAACGAGAAGATTCAACTAATGCGGAGGATCAACCAACTGTCAAACCAAGCAGCAACTAGAAGCACAAGTTAAGTCATCCCAAGGAACTCATCATTGGCAACATTGATGAAGGAGTTCACACCAGATCCAAAGGAAGAGAAGATTCAAGTGCTTTAGCACTTGTTTCTAAGATTGAACCAAAAGGTATAGACAAAGCCTTGTCTAATGAAAGCTAGATAGAAGTTATGCAGGAAGAACTCAGACAATTCAGCATCAATGATGTATGGGAATTGATTCCAAAACCCAAAGGCAAATCCATTATTGGAACGAAATGGGTTTTCAGGAACAAAATGAACGAGAATGATAAAGTGGTCAGAAACAAAGCAAGACTTGTGACAAAAGGATATACATAGGAAGAAGAGATAGACTATGACGAGACCTATGCACCAGTAGCGAAATTAGAAGCAATTAGATTATTACTTGCTTTTGCTTGCTATAAAAATTTCAGGTTATTCCAGATGGATGTCAAAAGTGCATTTCTGAATGAGTTCATACAAGAAGAAGTCTATGTGGAACAACCACTAGGATTTGAAGATCCAAGAAAGCCAGACTCAGTCTACAGACTGAAAAAGGTCTTGTATGGATTGAAGCAAGCATCTTGAGCATGGTATAAAAGGTTGAGTAAGTTTCTAACTCAAAATGGTTTTGAAAAGGGAAAGGTTGATACAACCTTGTTTATAAAGAAAGAAGGAAAAGACTTTCTACCGGTACAGATTTATGTAGATGATATTATTTTTGGTTCACCTAATGAAAGTCTTTGCAAGAAATTTTCAAGATCTATGTAGGATGAATTTGAGATGAGCATGATGGGTGAGTTAACTTTCTTTCTGGGATTGCAAATTAGACAATCAAAGAAAGGTATATTCATTCATCAAGAAAAATATGCCAAAGATCTCATCAAGAAATTTGGATTAGAGAATTGCAAGAAAACAGAGACTCCAATGTCAAGCTCTTCGAAACTGGACAAGGATGAAGAAGGAAAGAAAGTAGATTAAAAGCTATACTGAAGCATGATCGGTTCACTTCTCTACCTTATTGCTTCTAGACTTGATATTTTATTCAGTGTATGCATGTGTGCTAGATTTCAGTCTAATCCTAGAGAATCTCATTTAAGTGCTGTAAAACACATTATTAAATATGTTGCGACCTGTCCAAAGCTGGATCTGTGGTATCCAAAAGAATGAGACTTTACTCTTCTTAGATATTTAAACGCTGATTTAGCAAATTGTAAAATTGATAGAAAGAGCACATCTGGCACTTATCAACTGCTTGGAAATATGTTGGTATCTTGGTTCTCAAGGAAGCAAAGTATTGTGGCTCTTTCAACTGCAGAAACAGAGTATGTTGCTCTTGGGAGTTGTTGTTCTCAAATCCTATGGATAAGACAACAACTGAGAGACTTTGGGATTGAAAAATCGTGTACTGAGATCAAATGTGACAACACCAATGCTATTAATCTTACCAAGAATCCAATTCTTCATTCAAGGGCGAAGCATCTAGAGATTTGACATCACTTTATAAGAGATCATGTCCAGAATTGGGAGATTATGATTCAGTTCATTGAATCAAAGAATCAGCTAGCAGACATCTTCACAAAGCCTCTAGAGAAAAATTTATTTGAGTTTATTCACACCAAGCTGAATATTATATCTATTTCGGAGTAAAGTCTGAAGTTGGTCAGACTCAGACTTTCCAGACTCTACTTCAATAAAAGCAAGTCTCGAATCCAGGTATTTTATTTTTGGAATGAAAATGTATGTTTAATTGAATCGTGTTTGCCTATTTTACTTTTGGAAGTTATCTTTTTCATATTTTTGAATTTTTGGCAATTTTTATTTTCAGTTTATTTCAAAAAGGCAGTTTACTTTTTTGTGACGGTTCATTTATTCCTTTTATTTTTGACCTTTCATTTCCTTTATATAACCTTTCGTATTCCTTTCGAGCACTTTTTCCAAACCCTAAAATACAGACTTTCTACTCTCTCGTTTCTACTCTCTCATTTTTACTCTAAAGATTGTTCCACAAGTTTCCATCTTTTTCACTCAAATCAGCCTGAGAAATCCTCCCGGATTGCCAACCAAGGACCAAGGAGCATGCTAGAAGGGCCGATTCATTTTGATCTCACCGAGGAAAACTCTCCACACAACTCTCCTCAGCACTCTCAGCAGCATTTTACTCAAGATGTTCCTCGCGAACCTCTGGAGGAGGAAGTTGTAGAAGACGCAGAACCACTCAGAGCCTCGAGACCCCAAGTTCGCTATAAGCTTTACACTCATTTAAAGCAGGGTGGTACTCCCATGTCTTTCATCGATGAGTTTCTTAGAGAGAAAGGTTATAAGATGAAACTTTGTTCCTAAGAAGGATGGAACAGTTAGGTATAACGCCTAAAGGATCGGCAGACAATGCATTTCTGCATTTTCCTGCAGACCCTAGGTTTGGTTCTAATCATCCTAAGAATAAGGATGATGATGAGAAATTTTATTCTAATTTTCAACCAAGAATGGGTGTTACTGCAGACGTTCCTGGAGAAAGAACGAGATTATTTCATTCTAAGGAACACAAAAAGGTTTACTCACAGATGCTGAAAGAGAGGTGATGAACCCTCGTATTGTTGATTTTGACTTCCTGGACTCAATCAGGGTTAACTTGAGGGAGAAGTTAGCCTTACTTCAACTGGAGAATTTTTGTTCTGAGACAACTATTGCTTATCCAAAGTTGACTGCTTATTTCTATTCGAACCTTTCTTTTCTTGACCAGAACCATATCACATTTACTGTATGATAAAGACTATGTGGTGGATGTAGACACATTGGCATACATTATTGGGGTGGAAAGGAGTGGTTTCCAACCAATGAATGTCTCTTTTGGTCAAGCAATGAGGTTTCTTGTCAAGGACAAAGTGCTGGAAGGAGGCATGACTTATTTCAGACCGACAGCCTCAAACGTTCTATTGCACAAAGTGGTCATTAACTGCATCAAACCGAAGGCTACTTCAAAAACGGATGTTTCTAGGTTGAAGCACGGCTCATGTTTGCAATTTGCAATGGGATGAGGTTTTCACTCCCTCATACCATCCTGATGCACATGTATGGGACAATTGTGAAGAACAAAGGACAATTACCTTACTTTGCGCTAGTTACCAAGCTGTTTAAACATTTTTCAGATTGAGTTTCCTGCCTCATTCTATTCTCGAACTATTGCTCCTATGGTTATAGGACTAAAAATGATTTCGAAGATGAGGCTGAAAGATCTTAACAAGGTTCTGGAGCACATGAAGAAGGAGTTCCAGCAAAACCAAAGTAGATTCTGCTACAAGGAAGAGAAAAGGCAAGGAGATTGTGAAAGAACCTGTAAAGAAGAAGAGATCTCTCATCCTACAGGACGAAGAGGATGATGATGATGATCTCACAATTTTTGCCCTTGCCTTGAAGAATCTTCGAGGTTTTATTGGTTCTGAGAAACCCATTGAACGAGACAAAGCAGAAGCAAAGCCAGAAGAAGAAGCAGAACTAGAGAAAGAAGAAGAAGGAAGAGATGAAGAAGGAAGAGGTCATGAGGATGAATCTTATGAGGCGACCATTGCCATATCCTTATCTGAAGATTCTGAAGCAACCTGGAGCGTTCCAATCGGAGTATGCACAGAACATGCACATCACTCTCATGCTGAAAACGAGAAAACTCAAGAAGAAGAAATCATTTCTCCAACTGTTGGCACTGAAACGGGGGGAGCTGTTAAGAAAACATGGACTTCTTCTCCTATTTTTGCGAGTGATGGTATCGGAAGATCTCTTGTACACCCTGAAGCTAATATTGCAGAATCTACTCCGAGTCGTGGGACTAGACAAGTTGATAATCCCCCGTTTCTGAACTCTCCACAAACTCCATTCGCTGAGCCAATGCATAGACTACACAAAATGCTGATTATCCAAGAATGATGGAACTTCTTTTGGAAGTAAAGGCTCAACAATATGCTATGGAGATTGAAATTCAGAAACTGCATACTGCATTGCAATCCTCATCTGTCTTTCACATTGAAAATGTACAGTCCTTAGATACTCAGGTCCAGACTTTGAATCAGCAAGTATCTCAGACTGTTGCCCAGAATCAAGTCGAGCATGAACATACTTGTCAGTTTATCAAGACTATGCAAAATCAAGTCGATAATGTTCATCTTCAGTGCCAGAAGATTGAGGAATCAGTGCAGACAATGGGGGATTTCTAACTCGTTCGAATTCCAAGACAACCTTGACTCCTTTTATCTCCTATCTATTTTGATCTTCTCCACTTTTTGCTATTGACAGAAAGGGGGAGAATGTGCAGATTTAAATTTTTTTTAAACTTAACTCTTTGATTTGGTTTAAGTTTGTCTTGAAGATTTACTCTACAGTAACTTTTGTGGTGATATTCTTCTGAGGTGATAGTTATGGATGAGGATATTTAAATCTTGATATGTACTTAATGTTTTCAAGATTAATATGTTTTCTGTGGTTGCAGAATCGATGCTATCCAGATCCTTAACTAATTGTTTTTATAAGATATCATGTACTGCTAAAAGTTGTTTTGCAGGTTATAAATCTTAAATCTGCAAAGAAGTTTTGTCACCATCAAAAAGGGGGAGATTGTTGGAGAAAACTCCTTTGATGTTTTGAAGTTGACAAAACTTGTCCAAGTCTATTCTGAATAATTCTAGAATTTTGTGTCAAAGTCTGAAGACACCCAGACTCTATGTCAAAGTCTGAAGACTCCCAAACTTTAGGTTAAAATCTGTCCACTCTGTCAAAATTCCAGATTGAACAAAGATGAAAGATGAAGACTTTTCCAAATAAGGGATTATCTTTCTTTCTTCAAAAGTTCGCTTCGTATGGATTATATATGATCTTCTTGTTGGAAATATCACCTACAAGATTGGATATCTTTATTGGGATCAATTTGGATACTTGAAATCTTTTTGGAATGCAAGTATTTTTGGAAAGAATTTATTTATGGAAACCAAGATCCTGATTGTATGGGCGAACAGGATTGACGGGCTTTCATCACAATCTTCAAACGGCTCGAGATCTCCTTGATTGATTCTATCCAACGGGTTGATTGGAAGAATTCCTTTGGAAAGTGCCAACAGTCGAGAAGGCATGAAGGAGTATTTAAGAAGGACTCTCCAGTTGTTTGAGAGTGTGCATGGAAAAAAAATTCCAAAGTCTAAAGCTTTCCAGTTTCTTGTTATTTCATATACTAAGCTCAAAGTTGTATTCAAAAGAGTGAAACTTATAGTGTGACTTCATGAGAGAGCAATAGATACCCTTCACTGTGAAGTTGAGATCGCAAGACTGTAAATTCTCTTTTGATTCATAGTGGAATCCAGCCAAAAGGCTGTTAGCGTGGGAGAGTGGACGTAGGCTTGATCTAAGCCGAACCACTATAAATTATGTGTTCATATTCTCTTCCCTGAACTTCTTTATTTAGTTCGTAATTCTATTTAACTGCTAAAATTTGAACTAGCTCAAAGTCTATTGTTCTTCAGACTCAGTTTCAAAAATAAAATATTTTCATTACTCTTTGTGAAAAATTGTTTTCACACCTATTCACCCCCCTCTAGGTGTTCATACTAGCACTTACATTATATGACTGAGATGCCTTGGTTGCGTGATACCGAGATGTCTCAAAGTGAGATACCCATGGTAAGGATTCCATGAAGTATGGTGTGTGATATGGAAGTGACTTAAGCAAACCGATTGTGACTCAATGGAAAAATGACTCAAGGGTGGATATTGTGAACACATGATAAAATAAATACATTAGGCCTGTGAGTTCACATGTGCTTTGCATGCTATTTGGCCTGGATGTTTAAATGGCAATTGTGTGCATACAATTTTCGAGTTATGTATTGTGCCTTGCTTGAACGTGGATGGAGATGGTAAGTTATAGCTATTGAATGTGCTATGCGTTGATCTATTCTTGTCTATGTGTGTTATTTGTGGTTGGATCATGCATTTCTCCTAATGATTAATGGATTGCTTAGCTTAGAGCCTTATCATTTCTTTTACTAGGCATTGCTCACCCCTTGATTTTTTAGATCGATAGCATGGATGTTCCTCCACTAGTGAGGTACAAGCTCATTGCATATGTAGAGACATTATATCATGACATGCCTGACCTTGATACCGGCCTAACCTACACCAATTATGAGGCTACCATGTGGATGAATGATGGGCACCCTAATTGGATATTGATGTAGTTTGTTGCATGGTTTATTATCCAAGATGGAAGCTAGTTGGACTACCTCGTTTTGGGGATGATGGGATTGGTGATGGTGCGGCTGGTGTTTAAGATAGACGAAACGAATGGGAGCTAATTTTGTGATAGTTTGGCTTAGTTGGCTGGGTAGAGAAGTTAAGCTCCTTTTTGACCCTCTTCCCAAATATTCGTTACATACACATTTCGGTACATGACTTGTAGATATAGCTTATTTATGCATATGAAGATATAAGCTCTCATGTAAGTGGAATAAGCATGGAAATGAAATGCATGTTGTAGGTCCGACACCCACTTCTTATTGATTGAATATGCTTGCAAAATTATGCTAATGAATAGGGGCAGTGATCATGCATTAAAGAGAGTCCCATTTTCTTGTAATATTCATGTTATACATGCTAACAAAATGATGGTGGACTACCTTGCATGAAACAATGTCTTCCGCGTACCATTAGTCTTCCGCTTGCGATTTAGTAAGTGATGTTACTAGGACATCACAAGAAGTTGCTCATGTTATTAAAGGTGATAAACTAAATTTGTCACAATATCCTCATTTAGACATTGAGAAAACCCAATTGAACGATATACCTTGTGTAAGTGCACTTGAAAGCATCATATATGCTCAAATTTGTACTAGACCAAACATCGCTTTTACGATAGAGCTTCTAGGCAAATATTAGTTAAATCCAAGACATGATCACTAGGTTATTGCCAAGAAAGTCTTGAGGTACCTAGAGAAGACAAAAGACTATATACTGATTTACAAATATGTTCAAAGGTCTTGCAGCTAGTAAAGTATTCGGATGCAAACTTTGCTTGTTGTTAGGATGACATAAAGTCGACAACGGAATACATCTTTATGTTAGCAAAAGGTGCAGTATTATGAAAATGCTTGAAATAGAATCATATCTTATTCTACCATGTAAGTGAAGTCTATAGCATGTTTTTCGATTCTTATTTGGGTTATTTGGCTCCGGAACTTCATTACAAAGTTAATCATATAATCATTGAGGACAAACCTATGTGGTTGTATTGAGACAATAATTCTGCAGTGTTTTTATTAACAACAACATAGATCTCAAGGGTTCTAAACATATGGTAGTCAAGTTTTTGACTATAAAGAAATGGTACAGAATAGTGACATTGCAGTAGAGCATATTTCCACAGATCTATAATTGCAGATCTACTATCTTAAAGCTTTCACTATCGTGTTTTTAAACGACATGTCATTAACACTGGCTTAAGAGCATCATGAGGTGCTGTTGTTTAATGGGAGCTATTTCAGTTTTGCTCTAATAAAGTTTACATCTGTGTTTATTACATTTAGTAACATTGTAATATGTATTAACTCTTATGCATTCAATAAAATGATTTTGAATGCATTATTATCGAGTTAAATGCATATATATGTTGAAAATCTCAAAGTATTGTGTAAATCTTGAGTAAAGGTTAGAGAATTTGATTATTAGCCTTGAGCATATATCTTATTATACATAAAGAAATATTAACCACAAGGATAAGACATATGTGGGTTCATTGTAACCTTGAAGATATTCTCTAGTGGCAAAGGTTTTTATGACAATTAAAGTAAGAGAATATTAACTAACAAAGGAGATGACACATAAGATATTTGTGACATCCCAAAATTTGACCCCTGATTCGAATATATGAAATGGTTGTCGTCAACGCGCTTATGGTTAATTTACTCAGAACTGATCACTCACCCATTTAACTAATCTATTAGGTGAGGCCGTTAAGGGATATAAACACAACAGACTAGAGAATTATATCGGAAACTGATCACTTGACCATAATAATCGACAAGGGTTAATACGACACCGTTGTAAATCAATTAGCGAATAGATATAAGTCGATTCAATGGAATCATGTAGTTGAATTGCGGGTGGTTCCGCACGATTGCAATATTCGCATCGAACGCAGTAAACCGATTTTCTATCGATATTATATTCGGAACACGTAATTGAAACCTCGCGATTATGCGATAACCGAGGGTCATCTATGATTCGAAGATGCACAAACATGGATCGAAAATTATCGACCACGGGTCAAACGTGCTAAAATCCCTAAAAGCTACCCAATAGGTTAGGTCGTACTAAAGTCACGTTCGGTCGATTTTAATCATGAAATTGAATTCGATTTCGGGAATTAGACATTCGAGTGTGTCACGATTCATTTATTGGACATCATCTCATCTTTGGCGAATTTTCGTTGAGTCCGAAATTTTGCGGAAAAATGGTTTTCAGACAAAAAGAAAATAAAAAGGAAATTCGGATGGGTAGAGAAAATAGGTTTTTCTACCCCCAAAATGGCTTAATTGTGGGAAATTGAGGTAATTTTGTGATTGGGTGAGCCAAAGACTTTGAGGGCATGAAGACTTTTGGGGCTTATGATGAGTGTTTAGATATTTGGTCAAGCTTCTCATTGGTGGTTCAATTAACTTTCTTTTTCCTCTCTTTCTCTTTTTCCCTCCCTCTCTCTCTCCCATTTCTCTCTTGCGTGAACCCCCCTGTTGCAGCCTCATTCTCTTTTCTTTCCCTCACATATCTCTCTCCCACTCCTTCTCTTCCTCACACCAGCAGAGAGCAGCCCCTTTCACTTCCTCCAACTCCTTGGCTGCCACACGCCTACACACACCACCACTCCACCGTCTAGATCCCAGCCCATAGCCAGCGCCATCTTCTTCAGTCCAGCCCCACCCCACACCGCATCTTCTCACCGCCAGCACTCCAAACCGCCAGCAACACCACCATCCAATTCCAGCAACCACCTTCGTCGGTGTCCCACCTCCACAGCCGCAACTACCACCACTCCCACTGCTCGCGTCCAGCACAGCCGAGCTGCCACCAGCTCCGAGCGACCATCCACCATCCAGCCAAGCCACTGAGCCCAACCCAGTATCCCCAAGCCGAGCCAAGTCCTCCTTGGCAGAGAGCTTTGTAGGGCAGCCACCGCTTCTATCAAGTCTCCGTTCGAGATGCAGTTGTTTCGTGTTCTCGTCGCCGTTGCCGCGAGCCCGCCACCGTCGAATTTTGTGAGTTAACTCCCTAATCGTTGATTAAGCCATTAATTGTGCTTAGGGGTGGTTAGATTAGTGCTAATGAGGGTGGTTTAGCTTGGTCTAGTGGAATTTCGGGTTAAAGGAGCTAGATCTATGTAGGATTTTAGCTTGCATGTATGCTGTGATGTGTGGGAAGTCTTGCATGTGAGTTTCTTGAAGGTTTATGGCTACTAAGCTTGCAAGAGACGTGCTCAAAGGAGCTGAGTCTGGATTTCTCTTCAGATCTGTTTACTAGACGTTCGTTGTTTGCTATTTTCGTGGGTTAAAATGTGCTATGATTTTGAGGTTGCTTCCTCTTGGAAAATAT
The DNA here is from genome assembly GCA_014182565.1 of Eucalyptus marginata. Classification (NCBI taxonomy): domain Eukaryota; kingdom Viridiplantae; phylum Streptophyta; class Magnoliopsida; order Myrtales; family Myrtaceae; genus Eucalyptus; species Eucalyptus marginata. The sequence continues at coordinate 24,789,310 of CM024590.1, forward strand.
TCCAAACATCTTCATTTATGACATATATTTTACTCAAGATTTTCTAGATTTAAAAGAATAATATTTCAGCTTCATTGCAAGCAAGGCAAAATCTCGTTTTGTGCTGGAACCTGTGACCTTTTGGTGTTTAAATGATTTTTATCAACTCTTAGGTTTGTATTTTGAAAGAGTTTCTTCAAAAAAGTTTTTCATCACATCTTGAAGTTTAACATAGTCAAATTTCATAGCAAAAAGACGAGTTTTGGACCTCGAACCAAGCTGGTTTTGGAAAACATAATTTTTGGACACTGACACAATTTTGGTAATGATTTGAGCGATTTACTGCTCTTATTCTAGAAAGATCTGGGTCAAGGTTTCTTCATAAAAAGTGTTTGTTTAAGTGTCCTTTATAACATATTTAAATTTGAGAAGTTTCTAAACTCATTTGGTTATATTTCTGGAATTAATCTTGGAGACGTGCAAGTGGACTCGATTTTTGCCAGTGAGGGCCGGTTGTGGTCTTGTGGTTGTTCTTTTTTGGTAAAGGTAAGAGATATATTGATCAATAACCAAAATCTATATAGCTATACAGCAAAGACTCAGCACCAAAAACTTACACTCATGAAGACAAACGTCAAGACGAGTGGAAGGGTGCCGAGAAAGGAAGCCACAGCAGTGGCAAACAACAAAAGCAAAACGAAGCAGCCAAAACAAAGGCAAACAAACAGCCAAACAACGGCTACCAACAAAGAAAAAGGGGCTCCTACACCAAGAAGCCACAATAGAAATGCACTAGCACCCACCCAACCAATAGGCAGCATCGAACTCTTAACACACAAAAGGTAACTGCAACCAGCTACAAAGTAGTAGCCAGCCAAACAGCAGCTTCAAAAGTACACAGCAGCCAACAGCGTACGCCAGTAACCAAAAGCCCCCAACACGAGACCAAACAAGCAGCAACACCAGGCAGCCAACTAGCTTGCCAATTAACCAACAACCCACTGAAACTACAGGGCATTGACGGACAGCTCAGGAGAGAAAATAGACGGGTCGATTCCCCAGTTGCGTTGGAGCCTCATATTTCTTGTAGTATCCGCAACATTGAAGAAGGTCAAAGCTTTATCCTTGATGACTTTGAGGAGGTGGTTCTTCAAGGTCGGGATAGCCAGAGTTTGTTCCCTAAAAAGAATACCATTCCGCGTTATCCAGATAAGATAGCACAGGGCTCCAAACGAGAAGCGAGCCATGGAATGGTAGAATTCTTTGCCTGACAAAAACTTCAATGCCCGCTGGAGACTATCTTGCCAAGTCTCGTGCCGCCAAGGAAGGTTACACCCGGCAGCCCAAAAAGACGCAAGTTCGGCAGTAATGCGGCAACCAAAAAATAAATGATCGATAGAGTCCAGCCTAGCATTGCAAAAGGCACACGAGACACCCTCAATTCTCCCGTAAGAAAGTAGAAGAACCTGAGTAGGTAATCGGTTCTTCACAATAAGCCACAAAATAAATTGGTACCGTGGAGGGATCGAACTACTCCAAATGAGTGAGAACCAAGGCACTAGAGTTCCTTTAGGCCGAATATATTCCCAAGTAGCCGCAACAGAGAAGGTGCCAGCAGTGCTCCCGAACCAGCAGAAGCAATCAGGAAAGTGCGAGCGAACGGGAAGGGCAAACTCCCAAGCCTCCAAGGTGGCCCTTACCACCTAGCCCGCATCAACAGGTCCGCAATCGACGTCCTGGGCAGCTCGGATTGATAGATGTACATGTTCGAAAGCAGCAAATTAAGGGGGCCTCTATGATGCCAGTGGTCAAACCAAAGAGACATGGAGGAGCCATCCCCAATACTCCATTGGAAGGACAGGCGGAACTCTCTTCTAAGATAGAGTAGCTTCTTCCAAGCCCAAGAGTAGACCGTAGGCTTGTTAACCACCCAGAAGTTTTTCCTTTTCAAGAAATTTGAGTGAATCCACTTACACCACAAGGACTCCTTGTCAATAAAGAGGATCCAAATGTGTTTAAGCATAAAAGCCGAGTTGCAATCCCGAAGCTTACGAATGCCAAGTCCCCCCTCTTCTTTGGGAAGGCATACCTCGTCCCAAGCAATTTTCGCACCTCCTCTTCCAAGGCCCGGGCCTTCCAGAGAAACTACCTTAGGATTTGCTTTATGCGATTTAGCACGGCCCTAGGTATGATAAAGACACTAGCCCAAAAGGCTTGCATAGCATAGAGGACTGACCTTATAAGTTGCAAGCGGCCTGCAAAGGATAGAAAGCGATGTCCCAAGACTGAACTCTAGCCGTAATACGGTTAATAAGAGAGACACAATCCGCCTTGCCAAGTCTCGAAGAGATGATGGGGACCCCCAAGTAGCAAATCGGGAGGTTACCTTCCTGGAACCCAAAGGTATGAAGAATTTGGTTCCTAGCAGAGGTCGACACACCAGCCAGGAACACTTCACTTTTGTTAATGTTTGGAACCAGCCCACTCCAAGCCGAGAAGGTAGCAAGGCCATCATTGAGAAGAGAAACCAAGGCCAAGTTTGCTTCATAGAAAAGAAAAACATCATCTACAAAGAATAAGTGAGAAAGAAATGTAGCCTTGCATCTCCAAAAAGAATTTGAAGCCCGGTTGTCTTGATCAAAGGAGAAGGATCCCAGAAAAGATTTCCATAGCCAATGTGAAGAGGTACGAAGATAAGGGGTCTCCTTGCCGAAGTCCTCGACCACTCGAAAAGAACCCATGCATCTCTCCATTCAGAGATATGGAAAATTTAGGAGTGCGGACACAAATCATAATGAGCTTGACCAAAAAATCAGGAAAACCAAAGGCTCGAAGAGTGAGCTTCAAGAAGTCCTAGTCTAGAGTATCGTAAGCCTTTTGGAAGTCCACTTTTACGGCACACTTTGGTAAATAGGTGTCCGGATGGAAGCCACTAAAAAGCTCTTAGGCAAGGAGTATATTATCCCTGATCCGACGGCCCTTGACAAAGGCATTTTGAGGAGGACTGATTATAACTTGAAGCACAGCAGCCACTCGGTTAGCCAATAACTTGGTGATGCATTTGTAAATTGTATTACAACAAGCTATAGGTCTATAATCCGAGACCGTAGAAGCATTAGGAACCTTTGGAACCAAGACTAGGATGGTATTATTAATCTCTCGTAAGAGTCTGCCATAGTTAAAGAAGTCTTTTACCGCCGCAATGATTGACGGTCCAATCTTTCCTTAGCTAAGCTAAAAGAATTCTGCATTAAAGCCATCCGGCCCTGGGGCCTTACCGCGACCTAGGGAAAAGATCGTGTCTCGAATCTCTACATCAGAAACAAGATGAGAGAGAGATCTAACTTGCTCATCATCGAGAGTTTGTTGAATAACCGCACGAATATCCTGGACAGTAGGACGCCCGGGCAGCTTGCGCGATGCAAGGAGGTTCTGAAAATGGTCAATGAACCGCTGCCGCACCAGAGTTGGATCGGTGATCAGGACACCCGAGTCATTGAGGACCGAGAGGATTCTATTCCTCAATGCCCTTTTGTTCACCGAGTGGTGAAAAAAATTTGTATTCCAGTCTCCTTCTTTGAGCCACCTAATCCTGGATTTCTGCTTAAAGAAGGACTCATCCTGAATGCAAAGACCCGAGAAGGTCCTCAGCTGATTCTTTTCGAGTTCGGAAAGCAACACACAGTCGAATCTAGCTGTAGAGCATCTTGAGTGGCCTGAAGAGCATTTCTTGCCTCAGTTGTTCTGGCAGAAATGTTGGCGAAGACATCCCCGTTGAGCTGCTTGAGGCGACCCTTGAGGATCTTCAATTTACAAACTAGGTTGTACATGCGGTAACCCACCCCCGAATTCTCCCACACCTGAGAGACTATAGCTCGAAAGGTTGGATGCTTCATCCAATAGTCGAAGATTTTAAAGGGTTTCCTTTGATGAGACGGGGACAGAACTATAACGACCATAAGGGTATGATTGGATATACCCGGGGCAAGAAAGGAGGCTTCTGAAAAGGAGAAATCCTGGCTCCATTTATCATTAACGAACACTCTATCAATCTTTCTCAATTTGCGGATGGTACCTGACGAAGTAGCCCAAGTAAAACAAAAGCCAACGTACCTTAGGTCCTCTAACTCAGCCTGGGCTAGGTAATGCCCAAAATCATCAAATGAAGGCAACCAGGTATTCGAGCTACCCATTCGGTCCGAAGTATCCTTGATGGCGTTAAAATCTCCTGCCACTAACCATGCCGAGTCTTGCATGATGATACTCTTACTAGCAAGCTCCATCCAAAGCGGCCGTCAAGAAATAAAAGTATGTTCTACATAAATAGTAGTGATTCCACAAGTCGAGCCGGAGTTCAGATGTGTGATCCTCCCATGGATAGCTTGGCCATTGGCCGACGTAACTTCAAAATTAACCAGGAAAGGATTCCACCCAACCCAAATCCTCCCCCTAGGAGAGTAGACATAGTTGTTCACCCAGTTCCAACCATTCAAAAGACTAGTAGAAATGGCCAGAAATAGCGACTCTGGAACTTTAGTTTCCATTAACCAACAAAGCATAAGTTGTTCTTAAATACAAAATTACAGACTTCAGCCTATCTAAGGGGGTTCATAATACCCCTAACATTCCAAAAACCTATATACATAACTAAGACAAGGCAAAAGACGGGCTGAGGTTACCTTTTTTTCCCTGTCCAACGCCTACTAGTCGCTGGTTTAGGGCGAGCAGCAAGAGGTGGAGCAGAAGAGAGGTTCTAAGATTTACCTTGCTGAGAGAGAGGCTTCTTTCCAGTAAGGCCAAATCTCGGAAAGAGCAAGGATATCAGGACTTGCTCATCTTCATTTGTGCTATTAGCCAGACTTATGGTATCATTCAAATCATCCTCTGCACACAAGGACGATCCAACGGAGGAGGAATCCTCTTGATCAACGCTACCAGGAACAAAAGGATCAGGAATGTCCTCAAGCCTTGGCTGGGCTTTCTGTCCCTTATGGGCTATTCGCAAAGAAGAGGTCGGCTTCAACCCCTGAGTTGGCTCAATCAATTGCAAGGACTGAGCAGTGTCCCTTGTTGTCACAGAAAGTGAGTCCTTTAACCCCAAGGTCTGTTTCTTCTTCTTTCCTACCACTTGCTTCCATTCTTTCTCGATATTCACAAGGGCACCAAAGCCTGGAGCAGGGGCAGGAGCATCTTCAACCACAGGGGCGTCAAAACTCAGAACAGGGGCAAGAGCGCCTTCAACAGCAGGAGAGGTATCATGCACTAGCACCTACTGAGGTGCTTCGTTACCATTAGAAGAGCTAGTTGGAGGCACGCATTTATGGCCAAAGATACCACAAGAAGGGCATGCCAACGGTCTCCACTCATACTCAATGGACACAATTCTAGCTTCACCATTGAGTATAACATCAACTGAGTTGCACCGAGGCTGCAGTGCTGAGATCTCCACGCACACCCTTGCATACGAGATTATTTTCATTTGCTTCGTTCAGAGGTCGACATAGAGAGGCTTACCCGTCACACTAGCAATAGCGCTTATACTAGGGGCAAACCACAGAGCATACGGGATGTTCTTGAGCTGAATCCACACAGGAACAGAGGTTTGGTTATCTTTTTTCAACTCCAATAGCAGGTGCCACAATTGTAAGATTAATGGAACTCTCACCATTGTTAGAGGCCCATCATCCGGGATCTTCCGACGGAACTCTCGGTCGGGGATGTGGAAGAAGTAGAAGCCCTGATCATTCGCCAAGACTTCAGCAAGCTTTGGCCCCCAAGCATGCTTTAGGGTTGTTTTTGTGAGCTTGTAGGGAAGTTTCTTCCCCACATAATAGCCAACGAGGCACTCATGCCACTTCGGGTCCACGGCCTCAACAATATCAGCAGAGAGGTTGACAACAGGTCTATCATCAACGATGGAAGGGGGAATGTAAGACAAACCGTATCCTTTAGCAGTAGCTCTGGCGACGTTAACCCAAGAACAGACAGGAGGGGTCTTTGAGGCCTTTACTTGCTGGTCCTTGGACTGAGGGTGTTTTGAGGAAGATTTTGCTCGACTGCGACCACGAGGACCATCGGAACCAAGCGGATTCTTGTGGGAGCCCAGCTGACCTTCCATCGAGGAGCTCGGGCCTGCCTTGCAAGAGGCCGATTGTCCAGCAGAAGCTTGAGACGGGCGGGCTTGGGTAGAGACGGTGGGGACTTGCCCACTTAAGCTAACCACATCAGGTTGGCCCTTATTAAACTGGCCAACTACCTCCGCGGTCGAGGTGGCCATAAATGCCAACAAACCCAGCAGAAAACAACGAAAACCCTATCACAGAAGGGACATGGAAACACTTATAGGATGTACCAGTTCAATCGCTCCGGTGAGGATGAAGGGGGGATAGGCAAGCCTAGCCTCCAAAGATCAACCCCAATGAACGGCTGAAGCTCCTAGCAACAAGGAAACACCAGTCCACCTGGAACAGTGAATTGGGCGTAGCTTTGGGAGGAAACGTGAACAGTAACCCAAGAGCTTTTGGTTTTTGTTTCCTCTCTTTGTGGTTGTTCTTGGTGTCTTGCTTGCTGAAAATGTATATTTTGTGATTTGGTTGATTCTTGGCATGCTGAGAACTTATGCATGATATTACGAGATTGGTTGCTCTATGTTGGTTCCGATTTTTATGTCAAAAGATGGCTTTATAAGCTTTTAAATAGAAAAATGATGAGGTGTCGGGTTTGGACACCAAAACTTATTTGCTCAACGAAACAATGAGGTTTTAAAATAGAAGTGCGCAAAGTTTGACGGATTAATTTTGAGTACGTGAGCATGTACGAATTTTTTTCCAAAAGTTTTAAAGAAAAAAAAGGGGTTACTTTAAATTGTTTCCAAAAAGGATGGTTGGACAAAGAAATAGAAAAGAAATATGGTGTCGGGTTCGGATGCCAAGTTTTATGTGCTCAACAAAACCGTGAGGTTTCAAATTAGATGCGTGCAAAGTTTGACGGGATGATTTTAAATACGTGACCCCGTATGAATTTATTTCAAAAAGTTGTGAACAAAAAAAAAGAGTTGCCAAGTTGATTTTTTTAAAAAGGGATTTTAGTGTTCTTGGCTATATGACGGAAGATAAAAGTTGACTTGATTGATGATGTACCTGCATGGTTAGGTTAACTAAGTTGGTTCAGTTTAATTAATAGCAATGTATTTAATTAATTGCGATTTATTTAGTTAATCATAATTAGCGTAATTGGTGACGGATTAGCTATTTCGTAGAATTTTACGCTCGTTTTCTTGGATGAATTTTTGCGTGAATTTGGTGACTTATATATGCTATGATGTGCCATTGATTGCTTGATGGTAGTTGTTGATTTTTAATACAAAACTTGGTTTTATGGGCATTTAAATAGAAAAAATGTGAGGTGTCGAGTTTTGATGCCAACTTTTATGTACTATATAAAACCGTGGAATTTAAAAATGGGAGTATACTAAGTTTGACGGTTCAATTCCGAATATGTGACCACGCACGATTATTTTACCGAGATTTTTAATACGAAGAAAAAGTGGCCAAGTTCATTATTAGAAAACGAGGCATTTGAACGCAAAACATGGTGTTCTTAGCTAAATATGTGCTTGTACGGTCACTAAGTGAACCCATCCTAATGCATTTATGCGGGACAATGCCCGATTTTATCGAATGCCCAGCGAGGGTCCGGAAGCCGAGTCGCGGTTGAGGCCGGACCAATACTCCTTTATGGAATGCCGTCTAGGCGGGGGTTCTAGACATTGCCGTGCCCAATGGGGCGGGACGATGCCCAATTACGCCGGATGACCGCCGACTTTTGAGTTGGCCGTGGCTGAGGGGTCGTAATAATCAGAACACACCTGAATGGTTGTGCTATTACGCTTGATTATGGGGCAAAATTGTTTGGCATGGTATGGGACGTGTCAAAATGGTTTTACCTTATAATCGAGACCCATGTGAATGTTTGAAGGATGAAAATTATGTAATCTGGTTATTAAATATGCTTGTTGTATTTATAATGGCATACGTGATGCGCTAATATGCAAGACGTGCCGAGGCAAGGTGAGTTTGATTGTGGTGCCTGTTTAGGCTGCCTCTGAGACAAATTTGCGTCCTAGTCAAGGCTTAGGATTTTGACTCGCTGAGATTTTATCTCACTCCATCGTGGTTAAACTTTTCAGGGCCATATCGTGGAGATCTGCCGAGTGTGGATTTGGTGGGCACGAGATGCGACACCTTTTGGCTGACCCTGCCGTTAGTGAAGTTTAGGTTAATCCTAATCCCTGAAGGCTTTTGAGAGGGTCGATAGGAAGTGGCCATAGAAAGGCTTGTATTTATTAAACTTCCTAGGGGTAACAGTGGATAAATAAATAAGTTGTTTTCGACAACTTTTGTTGTGCTTTACTATCCCGATTGTTTGTTTATTGGCCGAGGGTTTATTTAATTCACTTCCACATGCGTTTAATTGAAAGATAAAAAGAATGGACACATCCTGAGACATCGCATTTTTAATCGACCGCCGAGGGATGTGCGCGTACCCGAGGTTCGGGGCGTGACAATATTACTCTCAATGAGAGGCGTTTTCCATTTGCAACATTACCATATTGAATCTATATCAGTAAAGTGAAAAGCACTCATTACCATGGAAGGCTCTGTGTGTATACATGCAGTTACCGCAATGATTCAGTATTTGAGGCTTTACGGGATAAGATTAACTGTTAAGGATTATCTCTAGACCAAGTTATGCACATACAATACAATTTCCATTAATATAGCTCAAGTGGAAGAATATAAGATTTTTCTAGTATGGGCTATATTAATTAATATTGTAATTTATAGTTTAACAGAATTAATCTAATAAGGTAAGATAGAAGATTTCTTAGTTAGTCTAATATGGACTAGCTACTATAGGTCGAGTTGAGCCTAACCCGTAATAAAAGGGCTTGGCTGAAAATTTTATAAATAGTACTCAAGTCTCTCATTTAACCCTAATACACACAATTATCCTCACATAAGGAGCATTCACTAAATGCTAAGGATGAGGACCGTCTTATTAAACTAGTGATACAAAGGGCAATAAAGAAGAAACACTTGTGTTTTAGATCGTTGCTTCTCTGCATCAAGAATGATGGATTCTAATACAAGAACATCAATCTCTCTACTCTACTATATGTATTTGTGTTTTTAGTTATGGAGATTGTGGGATTGTGCTTTCGCATCTAACACGATGCTCTCCAGGATCTCTACCGCCTCATGGGCAAAAAGTTTATGGAGACAATCCAGATTACGGTCCAGAATTTTCAGGCTCTTTGTCTTGAAAGCAAGTCTGAGTGGATTCAAGATAAACTTTATCTCAGCTCCTCCTAAAGTGTGCTCTGCACTTGCCAACACTGCTGTCATGGCTCCAGTTGTACCTTCTAATTTCACCACGTGCTTTGCTTCCTCAATACTGAGTGCTGCTGATCGGGCTCCATTAATTTGTTTTAAGCTCCCACCTTCAGTTTCAACCTTGCTTTCCTCGAGAACCATATTATTGTGCTCCCTTTGCCTCATTATTGGCAAAGAGTTGGGTGACTTCTTTTTGTATTGTCTATATACGATTAAATGACGTTATGCAGGTCGGGACGCTTCTTGGAGTCGACATACTCCTCTATTATTGACTCAAGTGTTCAAGTGGCGAATACTTGTGAGATGATATGTATTATTTAAGTCATAGACAAAACAAAATGCGATACCATAATGGCATAATCAAAGTCTGCACATATGGATGCAACTAATTCTCATATTGTACTACCCGTCTGGCACATAAAGCAATGATCACAAGTACTTGTTCTTCTCATGAAGCACTTCAACAGGTGTTGTTGTCGTGTTGCAGTAGCTTCAAGTTCCAAGGATCTATACTTTTGCCCTTTAGAAGATGTGATTACTAATCTTAAACATGCGCTTTTACCCGTTTGACAAAACTGGATGAGTAGCTCAATTGTTGCACAATAAATTCCTATTGGGACGATTACAACCTTGCCATCTCAAAGCATCATTCTATGAATCAACCTATGAAATAGGCTAAGTGAAGTAATAAAATCTTACACAAATTCTCCTTGAAACTCTTTTCGAAAATTTTGAAGCTAAGGCTTGAAAACTTACCCCCAAGGGAAGTGCTTTTAAAGAATGATGGTTTTTATGAAATCGAATTTCATTGCTCAAAAATTCAGTTGCATGACTCACAGATACATCGATTGGGTTTGATTAGAGCCTAAAACAAAAAACAAAAAAATAACCAAAAAAAAAAAAAAAGTGGCTCCTAACATGAATAAAGACGAGGACAAAGTACAAGAAAATCTTGCACAAAGGAATATGAGTAATAGTTCTCATCCTTGCTTTAAAACCCACTTCTTGGCATGGCCAACGGACAGGATTTCAAAAGTGGCGGTCATGTATAACTTGCAAAAAGAAGATAAAGTAAGTATGTGAATGAAAAAGGGATCTCTAAGTGAAGTTGTCTCTTTCAACGAAATCGAGGCGATAGTACCCGTCTCACAATCCCCATTTACGGGTATATGGTATTTCGTCAAGATTTTATTGCAAGAGGAGGCATCATTAAAAGATTGATCCGTGGTTATTAATCGAATGTCCACTCTTTTCCAAAAGTTTCATATGCAAAATGCGGCATCAATTTTGAACAATTGATTTGTGATTATCTTCTTGCAAAAATGAGGTAATTTTTATTTAAGAAATCTATACACAAAATGTGATTTGAATTTTAATCCTTAGAATGTGAGAAAGAAAAAAAATTGATGGAAAATGTGATCTCAATTTTTATGCCCCAAAATATAATCTTGACTTGAAAGGATTTCTATACAAAATGTGATTTTGAGTCCATAATTGAAAATTTAGACAAAACTATCTATTTTGTAGGGCTATATCAAAGGGACTTGAAATTTACATTCAAGGTTCATTATCGAGAATGATTGTCAAAATTTTCGACTATAAGCCTAGATCACTTAGGACATTCAATTGATTTTCGCAAATTTGAAAATGAAAGTTTCAATCAAAGGTGAACAAGTGAAAAGAAATCATACTTATAGTGGGTGACCATTTTTTCTTTCTTTCTTTTTTCAATCACATAAACATGCACATGATATGTGAGGCTCGACTTCTATTTTAGTCAGCTTAGTAAAATGGAGTCATAGGATTACCAAACTGAATTGATGTGATCGCAATTTGGTTAGGGTTCTTATGACTTCAACCTAGTCAAAGAGCCAACCCCCATCACCAAATGATAGACTGGGGCGGGAACTCTTGACACGCAAGAGAAATTTCGAAATTGAGGTGGACGACTCGTACTACATCGTTATGGTTAGAGTGGTGTCCACCTTAACACCATCTTAAGTGATCTTGTGCAATCCAGATCCGACGGCGGGTTGTGTGCTAAAGTGTAGCGTGATGCAAATAATACATGCACAACAGTTTATAAACAAACGGCACTTCAGAAGTTAAAGGGTTAATAGACACTCCTCTCCTTATAACTTCCAACTATAAAAACAATTAACACTTCGATTAGGAACTTACCCAGTATCTTTGTTGTCAAACAAAAATTATTTTCAACAGGAGAAATTTCAGCCTAAGTCCTCTGAGGTTTAAAACCAAGTTTCTAGCGGAGTTGCCGAGCTGTCACGACCTACCCCTCAATATAAAGGGAAACAAAGGTTTAAAGGTATTACCTAAACGACGGGCCTAACAGTCCATGATTTAGTTGTAGGCTCTCCCAAGTTCATACCTCACGTGACATTGGGTTTTCAAATTGATTCTATGAAAAAATTTCTAAAAAATGAATCACCACTAGCCTATTAAGATCGGCTAAAAACTAAGTGAAGTGCGAAAAAATGCAAACAGAGAATCTAGGGTTAGCAACTTAATTACACTAATTAACTAACTAATGCCCTTTTGGTACATAATCTTGTTCATTTAAAAAAATTGTCAAGCAATTTGAATTGATGGTAAACCTATCAATCAACACGTGAGGTGATCATGTGGGTATGCAATTATTAATGTAATAATTAGCAATAAAAAAAAGCATTAAAAAAATTGCATGGGGATAATAAAGACCTAACACTAAGAGAAAGATAAATGCTAATCATAACAAAACTAAAGGGAAGCCAAAATCAATGTAAGCATGCAATCAAAGGCAATTGTTTTAGGATAATTGAAGCCCTAAAGTAGAGTCATAAAGATTTGTTCAATTTTTTAGCCCAATTTTAAGTCAAGAGGCTTCCATTCTTTAAAAAAAAATTACCTAAAAATACTATTTTAAAAAATTTTCAAGGAATTCTAATTTATTTTTTTTTTAGAAACTTTTTGATTTTTTCGAAATTTTTCAATATTAATTATTCTATTTTTATACTCTTTTAATATTTTAGAAATTTTTAATAAAAATAATTTTTTATTCTGAAAAAAGGGACTCAGGCTGGGCCCTAGGCCCGGTCAGAGAACGGACTGCCGTCTGATCCTTCATGGGTTTAGGCAATCCATACGAACCAGGCTTTCAACAAGCTTGGTTTCAAAATGATCTAAGCCTACCTTTTGAAATGATTATACTGAGCCCAAGCTCAACTAAAAACCAAAACCAGCCCATATTTGCCAAGCTTCAACTTGAGTCCAACGCCCACTAATCCCATTGCTGGAGTTCAAGCCCAAAATGTCTACTCCCCTTCCTCATTCATTCTGTCCTCCACGCTCCTCTCCACTATTCCCCCCTCTCACGTTCAGGTACTCATCTTCTAACGAGGCAAACCAACGGATGAGGAGTTTGAGAAGCCTTAGACAAAGCTTACGACTAAGAAGCTAGCACACGAACAAAACACTTCATGGTGAATACAAAAATATCATTCGCCCAACTTCCATCATCAGCTACCACATCCAGGCATCATTGCTGTCCACCACCCATTGGAGATTCCGCAAAATATGGTCACAATGCAATCGGGGCAAACAATGGCATTTAAAGGACTCAATAGACAAACTGGTATGGACTCATTCAGGACAGAGGAGGGTGAGCAGAAACATTTAGGGTAGCTGTGAATCGTACTAAAACTTTGACGCACCAGTTCGCCAAATGAACGCTAATATATAGAATAGAATATGGCCTGCTTGGATTTACTGGTACGTTGGCCAAAATAAGAGAAAGATGCTCACAACGTCAGTTTAACCATTTCAGCAAACAGCTGGTGAGCGCAGATTGAGAGGAAAATATTGACCGCTTTTAGAATCCGAACTCAAGTTTGGACTCAAAAGAAAGACAACTGAAATCAACAACAACACTTAGCTCAAACGCAGCATGCGCATGGGCTTAAGGAGACCGAGCCTCGGCTTTGCTTGGAGCAAAACAGCGGGAAGTAACAGGGATTCACGAAAACGAGCGTTTAATCAAGGAGTTCCCCACCCGACTTGGAGATGGCGGCAAGCAGGCGAGCTCGTGACAAATGGGGCTATGCTTTGCTGCCTTGGTATCCTCGAGCGGGGATTCTCGGGCAAGGGAGGTTCGAACCAAGTAAAGAAACTCAGCGGCTACGCAGAGATTTGGAAGCCAAAGATGGTGTGCTCGAGGTCGTCGAAAAGGGTTCGGGCATGGCCGATCTGTTGGAGAACTCCTTCTCGCTCTCAAGTTTCACTCTCTCCGCCGCGCTCTCTCTCGCACTCGGACCTCTCTTTGTCCTGTCCAGCCCCCGAGAAGAAGGAAAAGACTAGCAGAAATCCCTCTTTTCCCGAGCTCACTCGTGCCCTTGAGTTCACTCACTTCCACTGGCAGCCTCTTTCTCTCCGCTCTTCGCTCTCTCAAGCTCAACCAAGCAAGCAAAAAAAAAGACAGCTCCCCTTCGAATCCGCCCCCCGCTCTCTCTCTCTCCGTCTCTCCCTCAAGCTCCCTCTCAAGCTCTCTCTCCGTTCCTTTTTAAGGGCCACCAGCGCGCACACTTGTGACGCCAGCTATTGCTGGCCAGCTTCCCCACCCCACCTTCCTCAGCGCCGAACGACCGTCTTTTCCCCTACGTCGCACGCAACGTCTTCCGCGGCTTTGTCCCTAGTACGCCCCGTCCTTCTCTGTCCTTTTCGTCGGTCCTTAGCTAGCGTCCTTTTCGTCGGTCCTTAGCTAGCGTCCAAGAGAGGGGAAAGGAGGAGGAGGAGAGAGGCTGGGGCAGGAAAGAAAAGAAAAGGAATGGGCTGAGCCGGCCCAGGTGGGCAGAAGGAAAGGGGAAAGAAGAAGGGGCCGGGCTTGGCTGTCTCTAGCCCGGCCCTGCTGCTTTTCAGTATTAATTTTTTTTAACTCTTTTAATAATTTTTATCATTTTTTAATTTTATAAAATAATTGATACTAGTAATGCAAATGTTCCTAATGATTATAAGGATGCAATTTAACGAAAATTAATTTTTGTTGAGTTAGAAATTAATCCCTAATTTTCAATGCAATTTAAAACTTAAATAACATAGAAAATTTAAGTGTCAACAGGTATATCTTGTAATATGTTGTATCTTCTCCTGGCTTGTTAAGTCATCACTGAATCTTGATGGTTCCTGACTTTGTTTGGGCGCTCGGTTGGATGTTTGGTGCTTCTGTATCTTTGCTTATTCATTTGCAGTCAAGAACAAGACACGAAATGGCCGTTGGGACTTTGGACATCACGTATCTGCATTCTTTACTGCACTGGACTTTCAATGATCGCACTTCATTTTAGTATGGAAAATTGCCTCTGTTCTAGCATCTTGAGGCAACGAGGAGTCATGTCCTTTAATTGTGAAAATGTTTAACAGTGTTTGTAGATTATATGTGATTGAGGCTGCCTGGGAAGATGGAGATTGCAGGATGTCCTTATTCATTTTATAGATTAGTCGCGTGCTAATATGGTGCAAAAATTCGATTATGATGTTTGTGTGTTGTGGATTCTAATCAACCTTGCATCCAAGTTTTGAAAGATTGTGTCACACCTAGACATTTGCGTGGGTTCACGGATAGGAGCTTTATGGTGAAATGTTTTCTTGATTAGTTCCAGAGATGCTGGATTTGTCCGTGTAATATGCCTAATCACGCACCAAATCTATTGGCACGTTTAAGCTTTCCGAATTGACAATGCGAAGTTCTCTTCTTTTTTATTTAGCTCTATGAGAGAGAAATTGCTCTCGCGCTCTCAAATGGCGAGTATCCCTCTACCGAATGGGTAGTTTCCTGCTTCATCTTCATTCAAGGTAACCTTTCGATCTGAATACAATGAAACCCATGGACCATCATACATAATCACCCACTGTTTTCCCAAATCAATCCCCCCAATATCAAAATCATTCCGGAACAATCTCCCCCAATATCAAAACCCTAATACCCATCCATCCCCAATCCCTAACCCTAACCCTTCATCTCTCGCCTGAATTCCCCATACATCAGATTTCGATAAAACCCCATTCGAGTCAGCTTCTGTTGTATCTACATTCTGAGCTCCCTTCAATCAATCTCCCTGTTGATTCCAAAAGTGTCAAGACAATAGGCGAGACGCCACTCAAATCTGGAGACAGAAAATGGCAGATCAACTTGAAGAAGAGAGGCGGGTCGCAGCTCTCTGCAAAAGTCTTGGAAATCTGCGGTCGGAAGAGGATGTTGTCGAGGTTACAGGTGATATCCCTGAAGAAAAACTATCTGAATGCCGGAAAACTTTGTTTGGGAAATTTTATACTAAACCGAATGTGAACTTTACCGCTTTTCTCAATACAATGAAGAGAGTTTGGAGGGTCGACAATGTTACCTATATGGTACTCGAACCAGGCTACTACTCCTTCAACTTTCAGTCTAAAGCTGAGAAACAAAGAGTGTTAGATATGGTGCCATGGTCTTTCTCTAGCAATTTACTAGTATTACTGCCATGTGATCCCGATACTCCTGAATTGTGTTATGATTTCACATACTGTGATTTCTAGGTGCATTTCTATGGACTTCCATATGGAAGAGTGACTTATGATGTCATTAGAAATTTAGCAGTAAAACTGGGAGAAGTGATTGATGTAAAACTAGAAACAAAAGGCAACAGTAACTACAAGTTCGGTAAGGCAAGAGTAAAACTGAACTTGGCAATGCCTTTGAAGACAGGTGTTCTACTCAATCTGGAAAGAAAGAGACTGTGGATAGAATGTAAATACGAACGACTTCCGCACTATTGCTATTCTTGTGGAAAAATTGGGCATTATGCCACTTTTTTAAACGAAATACCCTATAAGAAATCGAGGCTGGCAGAGAACTTATCGAGAAGGTTTGGACATTGGCTAAGAGCGGAAGCTCGCGAACTCAGTCCGTATGGAAAGATATTCTATGGCAAACAAGAGATAATTCCGGATGAAGTAGAGACCGTGCCCGAGACACCCATCCATGCAGGTCCTAAATCAGAACAGCAACAGCAAGATCAGAATTCAGACCAAGGTGCAGAACAGGAAAACCGACAACCACATCAACATATAGAATTGTTTCTCAGGGAGGAAAGAGGACCACAGAAGCGGGGAAGTAGCTGTATTGATGCTGAATCTACTATGGTTCTATATGAGGAACAACTTAAGGAGGCGGCGATGGATATGGAAGAGACACTATCAGGGGAAAAGGGGCTGTTACAATCCAAAACCAGAAGCTCCAAGTTACCAAATGGTAAAAAAGGCAAGCGCTTTTGCCCGTATGGTGCTCAATCTTCAAAAACTCTGAATTTTGACAGTACACAGTTGGTTGAAACTCCCATTCATGTGGCGGAGGAGGCAAATCAGTGGGCTTTGGTGGCTAGCCCTAATAAGCCACCGGCTTATCCATGAAACTACTAAGCTGGAATTGTCAAGGGTTGGGCACACCCCTGACAATTCAAGCTTTGAGGGTCCTAGTGACCCAAGAAAGGCCCGGTGTTATCTTTTTAATGGAGACTAAAAATCAAGAATATAAAGTGCAACGCATAAGAAGGAGGCTGAGATACCAAAACAGTTTCGTGGTGAATCCGGAAGGAAGTGCAGGGGGTTTAACCCTTTTCTAGGATGATAAGGTAGAGTTACATATAGATTCTTGGACAAAAAATCATATTAATGTCCAGTGTGTACTCAAGGAAACACAGCAGCGGATGCATATCACTTTTGTACATGCTCCTAATGAATTTCAAGAAAGAGTGTTGTTATGGGAGACTCTATACAGAACTAGTATTAGACACCAACTACCTTGGCTATGCTTGGGGGATTTTAATGAAATATTGTACCATTGGGAGAAAGTGGGCAAAAAGAGAGCTGAAACTTACAGGATTACTGCATATAGGGACTTCCTTCTCCAATGCTCCTTAATGGACTTGGAGAGCAAGGGTTGCGCCTTCACCTAGAAAAATAACAAAACAGGAGAGCAATTAGTCAAGAAACGACTGGATAGAGCGCTTTGTGATATAGAATGGAGGATAGCACACCCTAATGCAGATTGTCAAGCTTTACCAACCATTGGGTCGGATCACAGTCCGCTCCTACTCTCATTTAACTTGCAAACGAAGAGGAAAAAGAAGGCTTTCAAATATGAGGCATTATGGTCAGACAATGAGGAGTGTGGACAGATCGTTAAAACTACATGGACTGAATTGGAATCCCAAAATTTGAATATGGTGGAGAAGCTGCACAAAGTGGCACAAAAACTAGAAAGTTGGAGCAAGAAAAGCCTCTATAATGCCAACGTCAGAATTAATAAGCTGAGGAATGAGCTACAAAGGTTGACAAATGATCCTTATTCGGTTCAAGAAAGCGAGACAGCAAAACAGATAAACCGGGAAATTGAAAAACTATGGCGACAGGAGGAGATGTACTGGGGTATGCGCTCTAGAATATCATGGCTAAAATGGGGAGATAGAAACACAAAATTTTTTCATGCGAACACGATTCAAAGGAGATCTAGAAACAAAATTACCTTGCTCAAAAATGCTGACGATGAATGGGTGAAGGAGGATCAGCCCTTGAAGGAAATAACAGCATCCTACTTCAGTAACTTATATCAATCAATGGGGCAGTGCAACCTACAACTGTCATACAACAAATTCCAACTTCGTTGATGAGAACATAAATCAAAGGCTCGTAGAACCAATCACAATGGAGGAAATCACAGCAGCCATGCAACAGCTAGGGGCATCTAAGGCTCCTGGTCCAGATGGGCTGAATGGATTATTCTATCGCAGTCATTGGACATATATAAGAAATGATATATTCAACGAAGTGCAGAACTTCTTTGAGACAGGTTATCTGAACCCTGACATAAACAAAACCCAGATCACCCTTATCCCTAAAATACCCAACCCCGAAAAGCTTGAACAATTCCGGCCAATTAGCCTTTGCAACTCCGTGTATAAAATAATTTCTAAGGTGATGACAAACAGATTGAAACCCATTCTACCAAGTATCATTACAGAAGAACAGAGTGCTTTTGTGGGGGGAAGACAGATTCAAGACAATATCCTTATTGTGCAAGAAGTCCTACATAAGCTGCGAACTCAGGAGAGAAAACGAAAATTTCAAGTGGTGCTAAAGCTAGATATGCAAAAGGCCTATGACCGAATTGAATGGGATTTCCTTCGAGAATGTTTGCTTAAGACAGGTTTTTGTGAGAAGTGGGTGCAATGGGTGATGCAATGCGTGTCAACGGTCTCATTCAGCATTAATTTTAATGGAGAGCCTCAGCCCTTCTTTAAGCCTACACAAGGGATTCGCCAAGGTGATCCTCTATCCCCCTACATCTTTATCCTAGTAGCTAATGTCCTCTCACATTTGATGAAAAAAGCAGTTGAAGATGGTACAATTCGGAGAATTAAACTTAATAGTGGCTGCCCTATTCTATCACATCTGCTATTTGCGGACGATTCCATTTTCTTCCTTCATGGTACTACATTGGAATGTCAAAATTTGGCGGAAATACTACACCAATACTGCTATGCCTCAGGACAGGCCATTAATCTAAATAAATCAGGCATCTTCTTCAGCAAGTGTTGCCCGATAAGTCTAAGGAATAACTGAAGGAATCGTAATTTCTGTATATTGTCTTATGATTTCTCTTGTACATAATGTATATAAAGATATTACAAGAGCCCTAAATTAGGGATGATTGAGGATGCTTAAGGCAAGCAGAGAAAATACGGGAACAATATCAACAATATCTTAAATTAGATACAAAAGATAAGATTGCGACTAGGAACGTTATCACCCTCCCCAAGCGAAGCATTGTCGACAATGTGAAGCTTGGACCGTAAAAGACGAACCCGTGTTGATGACAATCCTTTGGTGAAGATGTCCACGATTTGATCACGAGGTGTTGATGTAACGGATGTCAAGTAAGCGGCGACCCACCAATTCACGAACATAATGATAATCTATTTCAATGTGTTTAGTGCGACTATGAAAACAGGATTCCGAGTTAGAGCAATGGCAGAGATATTGTCGCACCATAATACGGGAGCATGTGGGAGCGAGATTCGTAATTCTCGGAGAAGAGAGAGAAGCCATTGAATTTCAGCATTTGTTTGAGCAAGACAACGATACTCGGCCTCGTAGAAGAACGTGCAACGGTAGGTTGCTTCTTTGCACTCCGGGAAACGGGGTTGGCCCGAGAAATAAACAATAGCCACTAGTAGAGCGACGATCATAGGGACTTGCCAGCCCGGTCGGCGTCACAATAGGCATGTAAAGAAATAGGACCAGGTTGAATCTCGCATGCCATAAGAGATTGTGCCTTTCAAATAGCGAAGGATACGCTTTACTGAGCACGCCAATGGTGTTCTTTGGTGCTTTGAGAAATTGACAAGCTCGATTAACAGCATAGCTAACGTCAGGACGACTGAGAGTAACATATTGAAGTGCTCCAACAACACTCCTATATAGTGTAGGATGCGAGACAGGGTCCCGCTTGAATGACCGAGTTTATTCGAGGTAGTCGGGTTGAAACGAGCTTGCAGTCAAAGCATATTGGTGCGATATAGGAGGTCATGAATATACTTTGCCTGATTAAGGAAGATATGATGGGGGCTTCGTCGAACAAGCTAAATGCCCAAGAAATAAGTCAAAGGGCCTAAGTCCTTCATCTTGAATGAGTGGCCAAGTTCTTCAACGATAGCAGACATAACTTTGGAATCATTTCCTGTTACAATAATGTCGTCAACATATGATAAGAGATAGATAATGGTAGAGCCATGATTGTAAATGAAGAGGGACGGATCCGAGATAGTGGTTGAAAAACCAATGTCTTCTAGCCGAGATGTGAATTTTTCAAACCAAGCGCGAGGTGCTTGCCCAGGAGAAGGAGTTCGAGGGTGCCAGTTTGCAACAAAGGCAGTAGTAGTTTTGGATAATGAATCATCATTGATGCTCAATTCTTCATAGAGTAGGAGATTATGTAAATCTTCAATAGTGATGGAAGTTTGATGAGCACGAACACGAATAGAGGATGCAAAGGAGCGGTAGCGACGGGTAATCCATTGAGAATGCAAATTAGGAGATCATCATCACTTGCGAAGATCCACAAATTGCGAGTTTATCGCTAAAGTTTTGAATTGTTGGAGATATTCTTGCATGGTGAGGTTGCCCTTCTTGAGGTGATGTAATTGTCTTTTTAGAGACATTACATGAGCAGGAGTGAGAGAGGCATAGCGACGAGCGAGGACATCCCACGCGGCTTTTGCAGATGTAGCGCCAACTACATATGGAAGTGCAGATTCAGACAGAGTAGCGTTGATCCAGGAGAGTAGCATCTGATCTTTTTCGATCCATGTCTTGTAATTTTCATCAGTTGAAGCAGGCTCTTGGGAGGTTCCATCAATGTAAGACATGAGGTTGTGACCTTTGAGAATTGGTTCGAAAAGAGAACGCCAAAGAAGATAGTTCGAGCTGTTCAGTTTGATGGGTATCAAGTTTGATATGTTTGAGATAACGAGTGAGGGAGGTGCCATAGATGAAGATGACTGAGATGATGGATTAGAGCCTGTCGACATTTTCTTTGGGAAGAAGAAAGTCGATGAAGAATGAGAGGAGAAGGAGAATTGAGGATCGTAAGGCGAATTATGCCAAATGCAGCTCTGATACCATGAAGGAATCGTAATTTCTGTATATTGTCTTATGATTTCTCTTGTACATAATGTATATAAAGATATTACAAGAGCCCTAAATTAGGGATGATTGAGGATGCTTAAGGCAAGCAGAGAAAATACGGGAACAATATCAACAATATCTTAAATTAGATACAAAAGATAAGATTGCTGACTAGGAACGTTATCAATAACATGGCAGCAATGTTGA
The DNA here is from genome assembly GCA_014182565.1 of Eucalyptus marginata. Lineage (NCBI taxonomy): Eukaryota > Viridiplantae > Streptophyta > Magnoliopsida > Myrtales > Myrtaceae > Eucalyptus > Eucalyptus marginata. The sequence goes on from CM024590.1 coordinate 24,810,603, forward strand.
GGACCCCCGAAATCGACAAAACAGGGAAGTACCTAGGTATTCCTTCGGATTGGGGCGGCTCTAAGAAAGATGTTTTCGCTTGGATTTTGGCTCGAGTGAATAAGAAGTTAGAAAGTTGGAAGGAAAATTTACTGTCCAGAGCAGGGAAAGAGATATTAATTAAATCAGTGGTGCAGGCTATCCCTCAATACGCCATGTCTATTTTCAAGATCCCGGTGTCTATATGCAAAGCAATTGAGAAAAAGATTGCAAATTTTTGGTGGAAGAATGGAAAGAAATCAGCTGGGATTCATTGGAAGAAATGGGAGGATTTGAAACTCAGAAAAGATGAAGGAGGTCTTGGCTTTAAAGATTTACTGGCTTTCAATGAGGCTATGCTAGGAAAGCAAGCATGGCATATTGCACAGCAACCTAATTCACTTTTAAGCAAACTATGAAGGGTTTATATTACCCAAATTGTGAATTCTGGAAAGCTGGAAATGGCTCAAGACCCTCATGGGGATGGCGAAGTATTATAGAGGGAAGGGATTCTATATATCCAAATGTTATGTGGTCCGTTGGGAATGGTCATAAAATCTCGATACGGGAAGATAGATGGTTAAGCAGTGGACTAATTGGTGGCCTGGCTATGAGAGATGAACCCGAGAAGGTGGATGGACTGATGGAGCAGGGGAATGAAGCATGGAATGAACCACTAATTCGAATGATGTTCGATGAACAAAGGGCGCAGGAAATCCTAGCTATTCCTATTGGCTTACCCACAACATAAGATAAAATTGTATGGATGCAAGATAAAACAAGGGTATACTCAGTAAAGAGTGGCTATTTCACCACAAGAGATCGCAGAGCAAAATCACACCAAAGAACAGCAACTTCCTCCTACCAAACAAAGCCAGCTTTATGGAAACATATATGGCACTCTGAAATTCTACCTAAAGTCAGACAATTTTTATGGAACGCATGCCACAATGCACTACCAACAGTGGACAATTTATACCGAAGGAAAATAGTACCTAATCCAATTTGCCCCGTGTTTCATCATGAAGCCGAGACAATAGAACACACCTTGCTGCTATGCCCCTGGACAACGCACATATGGAAAGATAACTCGCTGCAAACACAGATAAACAGGATTGGGTTAACCAGGTTCTATGAATGGCTGTTTATCCATAAAGAAGACCCTCAAAGCGCAACAAAATTTAACCAGATCGCTACTACCTTGTGGTGCATCTGGCAAGATCGAAATCAGTACATCTTCGAAAACAAACCCCTTCATCCGAAACAGACCCTACACAGAGCAGCTGCATTACAAGCCAACTTCGAAACGTGGAACAAAAGGGCAGAAAAGAAGAATCAGCGAGAAGCTTACACGATTCGGTGGCAACCCCCACCTGCTGGCTCACTCCGAATCAATATTGACGCCTCTTTTATCCAACATGAAACCGGGGCATCGAGTCTGGAAGAAGCGACAACACGCCCGGCAGAAAACAGAGGACAAACATAACACAAAGCAGCCATCGCGTGTATTTGCAGAGACTCAAGGGGAAGACTAATTGATGGATTCTCGAAGCAGGTGGAGGTTGATTCGGCAAAACAAACAGAAGCCATCTCTCTGCTGGAAACCCTAGCTTTTCTATCTAAACGCACGAAGGAAAATCTGGAAGTCCACTCAGATTGCTCGACGCTCGTGCGGGGGGTACTTTACGAAGAAGACTTCAATTGGAAGCTGCTGCCAACTCTGGACCGAATTAAGGAGAAATTAAAGGACTTTCAAGGCCTTTCCTTGGCCCACTGTAGTAGAGAGGCCAACAAGCCCACGGACTGGATTGCAAAAGCCCAACGCGCGAATATTCTTCCGAGTAATTGGGTATTTTATCCTCCAACAGCCTTGTTAGATTTACTAAGTGCTGATGTTCTTGATGTAATCACTCCGAACTTTCCTAAGTAAATGAAATCCAACGTACTTTCGACCAAAAAAAAAAAGATTTAGCTCTATGAGAGTGATTTTGAGGGGAATGTTTAATTCACTTTATTGTTGTTTTGGGCTACGAGGAAAAGGTGGTCATTGTGGAGTATGGAATGTTTCTTATTTCTTTTCCCAACTACTTGTATCAAACTCACCATATAGGGTGAGCATTTATCCCACCTACTTTTGAGCGTCAAATTTATCAAATAAGACGAGCATTTACTCAAAGAGATTTGCGAATATCTATTTAATCGTTGTTGCAAGCAATCATTGTATACGACAATCCCTGTCACCATTTTGGTATAGCAAAATTACAAAAAAAAAAGTCATAAATTTATTATAATTATGCTAATTCAGTTCCAATTCTTATTTTTTGTCAATTGAATTCTAAATTAGTTCATCCAGTTAATTTTAGCTAGAAATTGCTAACATGGACGTCGACCGTCTTACGTAGTATGGCAAGTGTTGATATGGACAATTTTCAATAACATTTTAATATTTATTTATTTATTTATTTTCTTTTTCCTTTTCTTTTTCTTCCCTTCTTCCTCTAGGTGGTCGTAGAACTTCGGCGATCGTCTAGAGGCGAGGTTGGTGAGGTTGGCGAGGTTGACTTTGCCTCTAGACAATTGCCGAGGTCCACAACAGTGCCGAGTTGTGCCAGGTAAGATGACCAACCTCTGTCTCTAAGTGATTTTAAGTCAAAGTTGGTGAGATTGACTCCTTTAGCAAAATTTGAAAATGTTTAGAATAAAATTGACATAATTGAAAAGTTTAGAATTGAATTGACACAATTATAATAAATTTTTAAAATTTTTTGGTACTTTTCCCATCAACAATTGTTGCCTCTGAAATCGATTGTCTATAATCAGCATGTCACTAAGAACCATTTCACAATTTTCATGTATTTTCCATAATCAATTGCTTCTCTTAAATGTCTCCTCCTCCTTAATGTATTTGGCTGAAAAACTTTCTGGAACAACGAAATTATTTACCTTCTTTCGACATGATCGCGGTAACTCTCTGGTACATTTAGAATGCCAGGAACAACTTCGTTTTTCGCCAACAGATTCCAGATCCAGAAGCCCTGATTGATTCTGCCCTCAACACGCTCAGCACGTACAGAAAATGGAACCCCGAAAAAACGACCTTAGAAGCGACGAACGGAGAATTACCTCACACTTGTCTCCCACCGGGGCATGGTACTCTGAGGATAAACTTCGACGGCTCCTTTGTGAAGGGGTCACCAACGGGAGCTATCGCGTGCATAATTCGAGACGAGTCGGGATTTCTCATGGAAGGATTTGCTAGATCTGCTCCATCGTCGTCTGTCGTATAGCTCGAAGCCCTGGCTCTTCTAGAAGGGCTGAAGTTCGTGCGAGAAAGAGAGTGAAGTGCTGGAGTTTCAGTCGGATTGATTGGAAGTGGTCAAAGCTGTGAAGAGTACAGATGTGTTATGGGAAGCAAACGCTCTTATTATCGAGGCCTTTGAATATATGGGCCGGCTCAAGAAGATCAATGTTTTTCATGTGAGTAGGAGTGCAAATCAAGCCGTAAATTGGGTGGCGAAAGCCCAGCATTTGAATCCTCCCCATAATTGGGTAACCCATCCTCCCAAATTCTATGGGATATACTTTGTCATGATGCCCCTTTGGTGGGTTCTCATGCTTGAGAACTCTTTTATCCAATAATACTAGTTTTTCTGACCAAAAAAAAAGAGGTTTCTTGCATTTACTTTTGTTTTGTCTTTCATTTGTGGTGATAATACTAATTTTAGTTTGCTTTAATTAATTTGACTGCTAGTTATGTGTTAATATTTTAATTAGCAATTGTTATTCTTTTTCGCCAATATCATATTTGTCACTCATCACTGAATGCCGGAGGTTTTGCACTCATTCATAAAATAAAAGCCAAAACAAATTATTCCCACTAATCTGTTCTCTTTAATTTCTGTTAATTTTAATTCGATTTTTTTACTTCTTTTACAAGGTACTACTTGTTTTTCATTCTATTCATTTCGCAGTTAGTGATGCTATGTTTGGGAGATTAGGGAAAATGGCGGTGATGAACATTTGAGTGGAAAAAGCTTACATAATTTAAATTTTTTGCGAGATGACATAAAGGAGGGAAAATTTGAAATTATACATATATTTGTCCGATTTCAAAGTAGTTTTCATTTAAGAAGAGAGGGTCGCCGGGTCAAATTTCATGTTGAAATTATTTTTTATTCATATTCTAAGCCCATGATAAATTTATTATCAAGTAAGTTCCTATATTCTTCTTTCTTGATTTTGTGATCCTCTCAAAGGTTTGGATAAGAACTCGTTGTTCTTATTCAATCAACTAGAATAATATAAAGAGAAATGAAAAAGATAAAAAAGATAAACAAGAAGAGAGATTATGATAATGTCGAAGGCCATATGTCAGCCTCCAATAAGTCCACTTCAACACACGGTTTTACATATATTATATTAGATTCTCACGCTTGAACCCAAAAAAAAAAAAAAAAAAATTACAAAGATGCTTCCATAAATATAAAGTCCAAAAGCAAATGGCACACATAACAGATACTCAAAGCACACGATCAACCCTAGAAGTCCTTATTGGCAAATTGAAAGACATGTCGCTATGGTAATGAAGCATCAGATGCAAGGACAAGCTGAATCCATTCCTAGACAGGAAAGACAGTTTGACATCCCCTCTTGACTCGCCTCGCCAAGGGTTGAGAGTTTGTCTGCATTCACTTCCCGTTCGGTCTCTTCATTCTCTTCTTCAACTGTCGAGCTCGGATTAATATTGGCGAGTCGCTGAGCCACATCGCTCATTGCCGGCCTGTTCGCACCACTTTGGTCCAAGCACTTCACTGCAATCTCAGCTACGGTTCGTACTCTTTCCATTTCATCTTCACTAGCACCCTCAAAGTTTATGACATCATAGAGTGTGTCGCCCTTCACAGAAGAGATGAAACGATGGATAGTATTGATTGACTTTCCGGCCTTGGTAACATAAAGTTTCTTTCCCGTGAGCAACTCTACAAGGACAACTCCAAAACTATATACATCACTTTGAGTTGTTAGCATACCGGTGACTAAATATTCCGGATCGATGTACCCCAACGAGTCTTTTTTCTGAGTGGCTACTATATGCCTATGCTCCGGTGATATGAGTACTGAAGTTCCAAAATCAGATATTTTCACTGAGTTGTTTTGATCCAAAAGTATGTTTGCCGACTTGATGTTGCCGTGAAAGATTGGGGGTTGTATGCTGGAGTGCATATAATTGAGTGCAAGAGCAGTTTCGGCAGCTATTTTGAAGCGTTGTTCCCATGAGATGGTCAACTCGCTCTGATGGATGAGTTGAAAGAGGGTGCCATTCGGAATGTATTCATAAACCAACAATGGTATTCTAGTCTCCAAGCATATGCCTTTGAGCTTCACCACATTTTTGCAGCTTATGTTCATTAGAATTTCAAGCTCACGCTGGAAATCCTTGTTTAATAGAGACTTATCCACATCTTTAGGCTTCTTGACCACAACCACAGTTTCTACGTGCTTCACTAGTTTCCCTTTGCGGTTCGATAGTGTCCCTTTATGGACAGAACCGAAATTGCTGTTCCCGAGCTTTTTGCGGTCATCATAGTTGTTGGTTGCTTTTGCTAGCTCCGACTCTGTGAAGATTCGAACTTTTGTTGTTTTAAGAGCTCTCCTCCATTTCGTCTAAAATTAATCTTTTTGAATCTCCACCTCATTGTGATCGAGACTGAAGCAGTAACAGTTATACCAAAGATGGACGCAACTATCACTGTCAAAGAATATAATTTACCAGATTAATGATTCAAGCACGTAATCCTTATAAGATCCACCCACTTCATTCAAAGAAATCAATTTCAAACACAACCCATTTAACCTATTTTTACATAATTCCAAACTATCATTGTCAGATTTGGATGGTTAGACACTATTTCAAAATATAATCACCCAATTAAATAGTGACATAAATGGATTTTGGTAACAAAGGGTTCCACATTATTTCTGATGAGAGAAATCTTATAAAAGTCCTTATTTAAAAAACTCGACATGTGTCGAATTACATTATTAAATGCTTTTTTTTTTGTCCATCATATTGGAGGAAACTCTAATCAATGGGATTACGAACATATATATATATATTACCCAAAATCACATATGGATAGTGTTTATAATTTATGAACCCATCAATCGAAAGCCTGATTGAAAGAAATGTCCTCTGATCAGAGATGAAGAACATTTATTCTTTACAATTGATTATTTTTCTAAGAATAGTTTTAACTAGGGATGGGCACGAGGCTGGAGGGCGCATTCATTGCCACAGAACTGATTTTTTCCCCGGGAAGATTTAATCCACTTACTGGATGACCATTTGACATTTTTGTGGTCTTTTTTTTTTTATCATTTTTTATTAGAAAGAAAGGCCTCATGGGTGGAGCCTAATAGAAAAACAGAGTGGCAGCATGGGTTGCTTCTGTAGAGTCAAATAAGTTCCAGCCTTTACGCATTAGTCAACAGAGGCTCACGTGAAGATGAAGTGCCTGGAAAACAATCGTACCCTATTGCTCACCACTCTCCGACCTTGCATCTTCTCTAAAAGCAAGACATGTGTAAAGAAGAGATTGTTCATGAGGTTTCGCTATTATTATTATTATTATTTCAGTTTTTGTGAAAAAGATATTGCAAATAAAATGAAAGATAAATATTTATATTTTTCTTCAAATGGTACCAGGATGGATCGCCAATTGGGACAGTCGCCCCCGCCCGACTATAGTCTCACCTAGTGCCTTATGGGCCATTTTTTTAGAGGAAAATTTGCCTCATCCAAGGTGACGTCCCACGGGGCACAGATCCCCACGCCCCACAATCATCCTTGATTTTAAGAACCCCGCTCCTGCAAGCTTTTATCTGTAGATCCATTCCCTTTTTTGAAGCTATTATTATCCAAAATTTTCACATTTAATATATATTTTTAATGTGTGTATATAATTTCATTAGCTTTAAATATGCAAACTTAGATAATATATATTTATAATCTAACAAAGGCTAATACATCCACTGCAAAATCTCAATTAAGCATGGATTTTTACACTGTGCTCTTTCAGCTTAACCTCAAATTACACGAGGAATATACTAGGATCTGCCACGTGTCCAATAGCTTCACTTTTGTTTACTCTCAAAAACTTAAACTGTCTGTTTGTACTCCTTTTCTTTCTTTCTTAAATCTTTTTTCAGTTTCTCTCTTCTAAGGAATAATTAATTGAAATTTTGTGAACCATTCACCGTAGGATACCTAAAGGGAACCAATTTTACCCAAATCTAAATCAACAAAGATTTGTAAATTTGAATAATAATTACTGCAAAAGGATCTGGTAAAAAGAAAAAAAGGATATAGCCCAATCCAAACCATGGGTGTGATTGTTGAAGGTGAGTTGAGTTTTCAAAATAAATCAATAGAATATGTATGGAATTAGCCCAATCACCTAGTGAATAATGAGGGGATATATATGGAATTACCTGCAATAACTATGCACTTCTTCTGTCTAGGTCCGCACCGGCATTTGTTTATCCCGGTCGTCTTCTTGCACTCATTGATGTCTACATCATGCAAGAGAGAAATTGAACCGTCATCTTGGATAATGGCAAAAACAATTTGAACAAGTCATTGCATGGACTTTAGTCGGCTAATGCTTCCCCATTCAAGTTTCTCATACAGTATTGTGACAAGCGTCCACTCTCTTTTAAGATTTGTCATCTTTCTATACTTTCAATCTCCCTCTAAGTCGAATTTGAGCTCAACAATGGCATTGTTCCTTGCCATCAACGGAGATCAATGCTACCTCGAACTTTTACAATGATGCGCGTTCCCTATATTGCAAGAGCAAGGCAAGGTTTTATCGTTGCCATATTAAATATGGCCATGGGGGACGATGAGTGAGCCTAGGAAGGAGGGCATTGATCTAGAAATGCGCACATACTTTTATTAATTGAGCCACTATTCTATGAGTGAGGTGGTTGTGATAAACTACATATGTATCATTAAATACAATGTGCTCGTTCATTTAGAGGCATCTAAGTACGCGTGTACCCCATTCAATGACTATATATAGGCCCCAAAGGGAGAAGGCGGTTGGGGGGGACAGAGGTTTGAGGGAGAAGGCAAGATTGTCATTGCAACATGGGGATAGAGTTGTCGGAAATGATGTTGACCATGATGTTGGCAGGGTGGTGGCAATGACCTTGACCTATTCTATTATGCACAAAGTTGGAACCTCAAGAGAAGTATTTTCTCTATATCTGGAGTTACTCAATCAACTCTATCATAGCTGTTGATCAAGTGGAGTTAGGCGCCAAACATAGACTGGTCTTGGCAAAATTCCACAAACTTTATATGGACCTCTCATTTAAATTAAACTAATGAGAAAGCGCCTCTCTCTTTTGCCACTATCACTTTCCTCTCAACCTGCCATCACCTCCACTGCCACCACTGCACAATCGTGCCACTAACGTTATAGCCATCGTGACCATTGCATCATCATCCCCACCATCGTCGAGCCACGGCCTCGTCAAATCCTCATTAGGTCTCCTCCATTCATGGAAGAGACTAGCAAACAAAGCTCATATCCTTCACTGTGGTGGAGCAGTACCGGGCACTTGTCACTACCGAGATGAGGCACAAGCTAGACTCATGAAGGAAGAGTGGCAGAGAGAGTCAGTCATCTTTGTTGCTTGCGGTGGTGATGGCACTTAGGGCGCATTTATTCGTGGAGAACTCAATAATAAAGAAAAATATTTTCTAGAAAGCATTGTCTAGGAAAATGATTTCAATCTCATTAGAAAATGATTTCAATCCCATAATTTTTTTAAAAAAAAAGTTCAATTTTTTAAATCTTTTTTTTAATTTGAATTTAAGTTATTTTCAATTTTTTTATTTTTTTTATTTTAAAAATTGAATTTTTAAATATTCTTAATTTCTTTTTTTTCTTTTCTTTTCTTTCCTTTTTTCGACTTACTCCGCCATGACCGGTGGAGGAAGAAGGAGAAACGAAAAGAAAGAAAGAAAGAAAAGAGAAAAGAAGAAAAGGAAAAGAAAAGAGAAAAGCAAAAGCAAAAGAAAAAGAAAGAAAGAAATGAAAAGAAAAGAAAATAAAATAATAATAAGTTCGAGTTTTTAAAAATCAAAATCAAAATCAAAAATCGAATTTTCTTAAAAATTATTTTTTTCTAAGAATAAGAGTTTCATTAACCAAGGACTCTAATACAAGGAAAATATTTGGAAAAATGTTTTTCTGGTTCTTTTAAAATGGAAATCATTTTCCTAAATTTAAGTTTTGGTAGAAAAATCATTTATGTTGACTTATTCTTCTAAAAGCACTAAATACTATAAAATGATGAAAATGTTTTTTACGAAACAAATATACGCTTAATGTCATCTCCGGAGCTACAGTTGCTGATGTAGGAGAGGGAAGGTGTATCAATACGGGGGGAGAGAGAGAGAGAGGATTGTGGTGGTCCGATAGAACGTGGAGGCTGATGGTGGGCTCACCTAAGGTGGTGGGCGGATGACGGTGGCAGTGGTATTGGCGTGAGATGCTAGCCGGCGAGTGGAAGAATAAATTGAGGAGAGAGAAAGTAGCACAAATTAACCGGCAGCTAATTATATAGGTAAAACTGGATGGAATCAGTACATTGACACGCCACTTCTCTATCCGGCTCTTGCATGATTATTACTTAATTATTTATCCACATAATTCAATCGAGTGCGACAATGTATGAGGAATCGTATGTGTTAATTACCTGTACACCCTGGGTAGGGATTCCCCTCGTACCCATTCTTGCAAACGCAACGGTAACCTAGTCCATTCCCGAAGTTCTGACATTCCGTGTTGTTACCACCACAGGCATAGCTCGACGAGTTCAGTTTGGCCTTTTGGCAAGTCACGTCCGATTCAACCATCCAGTCCACAACAAGGCCGGGGGTGCTGCCCACATCCTGGAACTCCGGGAGAGTCCAGTTTAAGATATCGAATATCCTGTCGTCCACCACGAATGCCCGTGCACAGTGGCTGCGCCGCAAGGCCGACACATTTGGTTCGATGGAGGAGATGTTAATGTTGAGCGTCTCGAGCCCCTTTGGGATAGATGCTTGACAGCAACCTCGACCGGAGCAAGAGGCGTTGCGGGCGAAGTCATTGTAGTCGGTGCAGTAGGAGATGCACCCGCTTCCGAACGTCCCTTCACTGTTGGCCACAACCGCGACACTGTCACAGCCGAGGACGGTGAGCTTGTTATGGGTTTCCGAGAATCTGTACCGAGGGTTTGGAGGGAGCTTGATGATGGCCGAAGGACTGCTTTTGTTTGCCAGCAGCATGCCATTCTGATCGTAGCACTCAAATGCTTCGGGGAGGCTGGCGATCATGGTCGAGTCCCCGACCGAGATTTTGCGTATCGTAAGACTCCCCGACAGTAGTTGAACACCGTTCCCTTCGATGTTGGTGTAATTGAGCAAAAAAGCTTTGGACCTTGCACACTTGATTTCGAGCCCGAACGGGAAAGGTACGGCCACGATCCCACACTGGCGTTCGCACTTTCTGGGCACCTCGACAGCTCCGCCTTGTCGAAACCACCAGGCCGCAGCCACCGTTAGAAGCCAATGTACTGCCTTCATTTCGAAGAAAACTCCCTCAAACTCTCTCTCACGTGTTTTTGTCCGTTGTGGGAGCTTTGTGCTTATCTTTGTTAATAGAATGGAAGCCGTTCTCGCCAACCCATTATATATACATCGACGAATTGGTGAAATTAAGTACAACAATTGGGTCCCGCCAATGGAACAAATTGGAGGGACCCGATTGCATATATCCAAAAAAGCAAGACAAAGTTTAAAAAAAAAAAAAAAAAAAAAAAAAAAAAAAAAACCAATATGCAAAGATTTTACACGTAAAGGGTAATGCGCCCTTAATCCTTGTCCTAGTGAAAGGGATGGTCACAGTAATAAGAAATTCAGGAAAAATACTAAAAAATATATTAAATTTATTGCGCTTATGCCAATTCAATCCTAAACTTTTTTATAATTTATCAATATAATCCTTCGACCATATCAAATAACGCTAACGTGGTGGCCCAGTCAACATTGGCTGTCCTACGTGGCGTGGTCGATACAAACATGAACAAATTTTTAAAAATTTCAGATTCTTTTTCTATTTTTTACTTTTCTTTTCACTAATGGTCAAAGACTAGCCACATGCAAAGGTTGGAGAGGGCCATGGTGAGGCTCGCCTGCACTAGCCACAAATGAGGGTTGCCTAGCCGGCTACCAAATAGGGCTTGCAGCACCTCGCCTAGTGGCCAATGAGGGTCGCCATGCCCTCACAAGCCCTAAATGATCGCAATAAAGAAAAAAATAAATAAACAACAAAATTTAATTTTTTTTTTTTAATTGTAAAAATTATCTATGTCAACGCTAGTAAATATTATGTAAGATGGTTGGCGTTTAGTCAGTGAATTCCAACTATAATTGGCCGGATGGACTATATAGACAAATTGTCATAAGGTTTATGACTAAATTTGGTCAAATTAAAAGGTTTATAAGTGAATCGGCACAAGTGCGATAGATTTAGGATTTCTTTGGTAATTTCCTAGAGAAATTCTAAATCCATAAAGAACTACTAAATCTATTTTACTAAGTGATATGACAAGTTTCATTGAGCTCTTAGATAAGTGAGATCTACTCTTTGAACGTTTGACTTGTTAGACGCCAAAAAGAAATTACTATATTGACTATTATAAAAATTTTAGAGCGCTACTAGCATAACGGCAACCGTTATGTTTTAAAATGACGGTCGTATTTCAGAGGAGATGTATACAACTGGTTTGTGGGAGTGGCGTCAGGATGACTGGTGCTAAAAGTTCTAGGATAGAAAGATTATATTAATTAGGAGCTCTAAAGATAGGGTTGACCTCCCTTGCACAAACTAATCAAGAGTTGATGTCACTCTCCTGATGATGCCATGCAAACCGAAACTAGTTGTTGAGCTTAAAATGATGTCGTTGACTCATTCGATGGACTAGACATCTAAACTAAGTTGGGTGTGGTACGACATTATATAAGGAAACTATTCGCCATTGTTCTTTGGAATAGCTATTGAACAAAGGCTAGCCTAGTGTTGTCTGCTTGCCAGGCACTACACGAGCTATTCCGTGACAATTAAAGGAATTGTTGGCTCATGACACAAGCATGAAAACCTCCATTATTTTCATGGAATAATGGAGACCTCCCACTGCATATTTCAATTCATGGATTTGCTTTCAACCAAAAAAAAAAATCATGAATTTGGAAACCAAGAGAAACTTTTGGAAATAATTACCAAATCTATCCTAAATCCATTATACAAATGTCAGTTCAATTATTAACTTTTCAATTTTAACAATAAAATTTTAAATATTTGCTAGTGAAATATTAATCTAGTCCTTCCAATTAATTGTTGTCAAAAATTACTGACATGACGTCTAGTCATCACCAACTATCCGACGTGGCACCCTAATGTGGACAACTTTACACGAGATGACATCCTATGTTTTAAGTTGTTTGATGCAGTAATGTATGATGCCACATTATTTTGTGATGTAATTTGTGATAAATAAATTATTGACGAGATTTTCAATGACTTAGATTTTTTTGGAAAAACAGTAATTTTACCATGGTCTCAGTGCACAATGACTTGAAATCCGACACTCCCTCTCAAATTTCCTCTTGCCTGTTATTCCTATTATTCACGCATCCCGTCAGTCTTTCTACTCATTCATTATTTACTGGGAAAATAATCACGTGTCAACTATATATAAAATTGCTTGTATAGAGAGAATTTTGTAGTCGGTGGTGTTCTAATTTTTATTTTTTTTTATCGTGAGTACACAGTTGGGGAAAAGATGCGTTAAACACTGCCCAACATAAACACATGAAATCTTGTCAATGAGTTCTTAAGAGACATGGTGAATTATACTCTGTGAAAAAGGGTTTGATTTATAGGTATTAAATGCACCTACTACAAAAAAAAAAAAAAAAAAAAAAAAAAAAGTTATTGGTATATATATTTTTTATCGGATTGCTTAATACGTGGGCCGTAAGGATGACGTCTCAAAATTAAACATTCAATCATTTAGTCAACAATTTGAGGTTTTAAAGTAAAATGATTCAACTAAGATGAAATTAATCAACTAATTATTCTGATCATGGAGTCCACTTTTGGGCAGTCATTTTTTATATTGTCCTTTTCGCCCCTCTATCGAGACCAAACTAAGGTAACGTCTTTCACGGCAAAATCGAAACATAGAGAACTACCTTTCATTAACCTGTGAGGACCCAGTTGGCCTGACGCTGCATCCAAACATTAATATATATGCTCCGTATGTAGATGAGCCTAGTAGATCTTCAATGTTGATTTACGTGGGCTCAACATAAGATCGACAACATCTAACAATTGAAATTCATTGGCATTTTGTGCTGGGTTCATGCAAGTGTGACCTAGATCCGCACTACAACCTCCAAGCCAAGCCACCACATGATATCACGGGAAGATTTGGTGACGGTGCACGAAGACTTATAAGTCTCGAAGTCTTTTGAATGACCCGGCAAAATACGAGAGAAAAAGTAAAGAAAAGAGAGATGGTGGGATTCCTTAAAAAATTGGTTATGCGGAAAAGATAATCAAGGAATTTTTATATATTTTGATGTATAATGAAGAAAAATACGTGAGCTGATTTATATATTTTATTAGATGACTATTTAAGATAAACATATCAATCAAGATATGCACAATCGAATGGAGATATACACACAATCTTGAGAGATGCAGAAAATCAACAAAATTATCTAATTATCTCTAAAATAGGAAATTATCTTAGAGAAGTGGCTAATTATCCCTAATATAAATAATTTATGATTATCTCTACATAGAATTGTCTCTTTCTTTTTTCCATTCCGGGAACTATTATTTTCTGAACGAAGTTACTTTTTACATCTTGAATAACAGAGTTAATAATGTTCTAGGATGCGAAAAAAGGTGGTCCTTTTATGTATATCAACATATATGGTGTACTCTCCGCATAGACTTGACATGTACTCATGACCATATTTTTGGTCACATAAAGATGTACTTAATTTATCAAAAAAATAATCTTGCAATAATCTCAAGTATCTTCTAAAGATATACGATGGTATTTGCTTAAATGAGATAAGCATCCGAAAAGTACATTGGTCACAGTAATTCCAAAAAAAGGAATCAAAAGTTGAAAAATGGACTTGGTTGTTGGTTATAAAAATATAGTTTAATAAATTATTAAGTAGTATAAAGAGTAATAATCTAGTTTTAGGACAATATAAAGATAACTTTGTTATAATTATATTATAGGATGCAAAATGAGATCTCTCTAAACCTTTAACCACCTAATTAATGGGAAATGTTAAATGTTATTACAATCTATCAATGAATTAACTATGTTCTCTAGCAAAATTACTTACGAAACATGTAACTCTGCTTGACACTCTATCAATGAATTAACTATGTTCTCTAAGGTAGTTACTAATACTGGCCGCCCTTTGCTCCCATTTTACCTATCGAATAACATTTTCATAGTAATGATATTGTGATGTACACTAATAAATTTAATTGCAGATTTGATGTTGTAAAGATACATAATTGCAAGATGACAAATGCTACACCAAAAAAAGGTAGAGTGATTATAGCATATATAACTAGTGTAAACAAAATTTTTCACAAAAGGGCACATATGACATTGACTTGAAAGAATACAATGTTATAATTCTCAAATAAAGGGTGAATGAGGCTGTTTATGTAAAATTTCTTTAATATTGGTGGTGTATGATCTATTTTTCCAAAAAAGATAGAGTGAAGTATACTTGCTAGATGATGTAGTATGCAATTGCTAAATCATTAAATGAAAGCACACTTTGTCTTGGGTCTGTTACTTTCAGTAATTAATCGACCCCAAGTATGTATGATGCCACATTATTTTGCGATGTAATATGTGATAAATAAGTTGTTGATACATTCTTTAATGTCTTAGATTTTCCTTGAAAAACGGTAAGTTTACCGTGGTCTCCGAACATAATGACTTGAATTTTGACACTCCCTCCCAATTTTCTTTTACCGTTATTCCTATTATTCTCATTTTCCGTCAATCTTTCTTCTCATAAATTATCTAGTAGGAAAATAATCATGTGTCTACTACATATATAATTGCTTGTATAGAGAATTTTGTAGTTGTGGCGTTCTTGATGGATTTTTATTGTGAGTACCCTGTGGGAGAGACGGCGTGCTAGACATTGCCCTAAATAAACTTACGAAGTCATGTTAATGAGTTCTTGAGAGCAATGGTTAAGTATATTTTATGGAAAATGATTTGATTTATAAATATTAATTACACCTATTATGACAAAAATCAGTGTCTAAAATTATCAATAGATATCTTTTTTTGTTTGATTACTCAGTAAGTGTCATAAGGGTGACCTCTTCTTAATATGGGAAGGTTTATATTGTTGTATCGCATGTTCCTGCGATCTAAACCTTTAAACCATTTGTAAATACCATGTTATAGTAATTAAGATCACTTTTAGAAGAAGACCCATTTTTGGCAGTGAATAGAACAATAATTTTATTTAATTTTGATTGAATATTAAACGGTAACAGACTTGCCATCACAATCCCGAAAACCTTGAATGTAATTCAAAACAAGATATCATAATTTTTTTTTTTGTCAATATAAAAAATCCGGAGTACTTGACTTAAACAAATGTCATGATTGCACGCAATTCACCTGTACATGCATCTAGTAAATCTCAATTTATAGAGAGGTTGGCAAAGCTATTTTGAATGCGAGACACTGTGAGGGGATCTATTGAATCCAAATCAAACGTTTAATCACCTAGTTAATAATTTGAGATTTTAAAACAAAATAATTTAACTAAGATGAAAGTTGTCGACAAATTATTCTGAACGTGGAATCTTCCTTCGGGCAGTCATTTTTTTATATATTATTGCTCCCCTCAGTCGAGACCAAACTAAAGTAACCTATTTCACAACAAAAGCAGAACATAGAAAACTATTTTTATTAATCTGCTTTTCTTCTTTATGCTGGCTTCGGACCGAGGTGATAATTTCGAACCCAAATTAAACGTTTAATCACCTAGTTTGTAATTCGAGATTTTAAAACAAAATACTTTGACTAAGATGAAAGTTGTCGACAAATTATTCTAAACATGGAGTCTTCTTTCGGACAGTCATTTTTTTTATATCATTGCTACCCTCAATCGAGGCCAAACTAAAGTAACACGTTTCACAAAAAAAGCAGAACATAGAAAACTTTTTTCTGTTAACTTGCTTTTCTTCTTTATGCTGGCTTCCAGTTGGCCCAAACCAGCACCTGAGGAAACATTACCAACACGATTCGCATATAAATAAGTTCGGTAGATCTCCAACGTTTATCTACGTGAGCTCCGTGTGAAACCAACATCATCTAACAGTTGAAATTCGTTGGGATCTAATGTATTCGGTTCATGCAAGTGTGGCCCGCATGCGGACTAGATCCTCCAGGCCTAGTCATGGGGACGTGAGACACGCGACGCTATCTTGGAGCAATAACAGGACAGAATGCGAGAGAAAAAGTAAACAAAAGAGAGATTGTGGGATTCTCTGCGGAATAATCTCTTTAACTTCAGAAATTATTATTTTCTAAGAGAAGTCACTTCTCACTTTTCGAACTACCGAAATAATTACATTCCAATTTTTTTTAATAGTCCTCTTATACGTGTATCAATAATTATTCAAAACTCTATGCAGACTTGACATATACCCATAAACATATTTAGGACCATACAAAGATGTATTAGAATCATCAAAAACGAGAATCTCACAATAATCTCAAATAATTTTCTAATGACATGCGATAGCATTTGGTTAAATGAAGGCAATAGTAGTTCCAAAAGGAAAAAGAAATTTAAAAAAAAAAAAAAAAAAGGAATCGGTTGATGATTATTAAAGTATAGTTTTTTTTTTTTGGTCGGTAAAGTATAGTTAAATACATCATTAATTAATAGAAAGATTGATATCTAGTCGTAGAACAATGCAAAGCATTACTTTATTGTTATTATATTATAGAATCAAAGTAGGATGTCTCTTAACCTTTAACCTTTTAATTTATGGGAAAATGTTAAATGTTATACCAATCTTTCAATGGGATAATTATGTTCTCTAAAAAAATTAATTACAAAATGCGATTTTTAAACAGCAAATTTTTTTTCATGCACCGAGGACCACTGGACCAGATCTATCATGGTTGTTGATTGTGCATATTGCACAAGTGAGTCCCATGTGATCAATGATTACAATTGCATTGGGTTGATGGACAGAGTCCAAGCAAGAGATTTTTTATTTACAATGTACATCTATTGGTCATAGTTTGTTTTAGTTGGAAAGTTGCCTCTATTTAAACGTTATGAGGGAACGAGCCTAGGAGTCATGTCTTTTTGTATGCGATATTTCTGTGTTTAACGATTAATTTGGTTAGGATTGCCTATAAGATTAAATACTCTCTCTTTTCTAGAATTTTCTTGTTAATATCATGGATCGGCCACATACTAATATGATGTAATAAGTCGATCACTATGTCCATGTGAGACGAATTCTAGTCAACCTTATGGTCGAGTTTTGAAAAATTAATGCCACCTTGTTATGGAAAGCATTTGATTTATAAATAGTTATTCACATAAAACGATAAAAATCAGTATTAAAAATTATTAATATATACTTTTTGGTTAATTAACAAGTGTCATGAAGTAATGCCTTCTTAATATCAGAAATTTATGTGATTTGTGCCGCATGAAGATGCAATCTAAATCTCCAAATTATTAGTCTCTGTATAGTAAATAAGATCCAGACCTGGGTATATCCTTAAAAGGCCTAAGGAGAAAACAGGCAGGAGAACCGCCCAGGGTGGGAGACCCCGTGCTGTCCTCCATATTCACTCTTTGTCGGGAAGACAAAAAATAGACAGCGAATTAGGGTACCCTACGGTGGGGAAGATAGACTCCACATCAAGGTGTGTTTGCATACTCTGGTTACCGCCGAGTAAACTGATATAGTAGCCACCCACGTATGGGGTGAGTAGGGATGAGTAAAAGGCCCACTGTAGAGCTAGCGCGCCTCACGGCACTACTCACAACCGCAGGCTAGCTAAGATGCAATCTAAATCTCTAAATTATTAGTCTCTGTATAGTAAATAAGATCACTTACAGGAGAAGACCCTACTTAGGCAGTGAATTTACCACCAGATTTTAATTTTAATTATAATTAAAATCATCCTATTTTAAAATGGTAATTGACTTGTTATCCCTACTATAAAAATCTTGACATGTAGTCCAAAATAAGTTATTAGCATGTTTCCATAGTACAAGTTATTTAGACTATTCGACTTAAACAAATGTCATGAACACATGCAATTCACCTGTTCACATGCGTCTAGTAAAGCTCCTCCAAAGTGTGTTTTGACAAGATTTATTCTGAATATGAGACGTTATGATGGAATTTTATCTCATATAAATTAAACGTTTAATCACTCAGTCAATAATTCGAGAACATAAGACAAAAATTTGATTAAAAGTTATCGCCAAATGGTTTTGATCGTAGAGTCCTCTCGAGCCGTCAGTTTTTATATTAGATACAATTTCCTTTACATCCCTCTCTGTTGGCCAAACTAAAGTAACATGTGTGACACAACAAAAATTAAATATAGAAAAGCACCTTGGATTACTATCTGAGGGAGATCTTTAACTTTTTGTTCTGGCTTTGGACCTACTTGGTCTGGCCTTCGGCCCGATAAATTAAATAGTAACATGATCCACACGTAAATAATCCCAGTCGATCTTTGACTTTAATTTATGTGAGCCCCATATAAGACCGGCCTTATCTAAAAGATGAAATTCATTCAGATCTTGTGCACCAGGTTCATGCAAATGTGGCCTGGATCTGCACTAAAACAACCGCGTCCAAGGCCTGGTGACCAAAAGGCGAGATTTGGTGATGGTGACAAGAGACTCGCGGCGCTCTCCTAGTCCTTGTGCACGAAGACTTCCCATCCGTGTCGAAGTCTTTCGAAGAATAAGACGACATGCCAAAGAAAAAAGCATACAAAAGAGACGTTGTGGGGTTGTCTGTGATCCATCTGGAGATTGACATTTCTCAGTGACGGAACGTGGATTACACGAAGCGAGGCGTCACGTGGGAGAGACGACTGAAAGATGCCATCGCTTGGTTTGGTCGGAGTGACAATCATTGGCTAGATTGCAGAATTTGTATTGCCATGGAGGGCCAGTTGGAGCACAGGAGTTCCACAAAGCGTTACTCAGTCCTCGTTTTTGTCATATTAAGAGATGCATTAAAATCATCAAAAAATAATAATCTCGCAATAATCTCAAGAATTTTCTAATGGTATATGACTTTATTTGGTTAAATGAGATTGGCATCCAAGAAAAAACATTTGCAGTAATAGTTCCAAACGAGGAGAAAAAAAGGGACTTGGTCGGCGGTTATAAAGGTATAATTAAACATACCATTGTTTTGTAGAAAGAATAATAGCCTAGTCAATTGACCATGTAAAGCGTGACTTTACTTTTATTATATTATCAGAAGCAAAATAAGATCTTTGTTAACCTTTAACCACCTAATTCATGGGAAAATGTTGAATTTTATTTCAATCTATTAATGGGACATCAATATTCTCTAGCAAAACTACTTACGAAGATTTTTTCACTGGCAAAATTTTTCATGCACCAAGAGCACTAGACCAGATACATCATAGCTATTGATCACGTAGACCCTTTAAGTAAGTTCCACATGATCAATAGCTGCAACTGCATTTGGTCAATCGATCGATTCCAGGCAAGAGTTTCTTTATTTACTGCAATGTACTTTCATTTGTAATAGTTCATTTCAGTTGGAAAACTGCATCTATTTAGAGGTTTTGAGGCAACGAACCTAAGAGTCATGTCCTTTTGCATGCAATATTTGGGTTTTTAACGATATATGAATGGGACTGCATGTAAGACAAAATACTTTCCCTTTTCCGAAAATTTTCTTTGTTAATATTGTGAATCGTCGCCTATTGATATGACGTAATAGGTTGATCATATTGTTCATGTGATGTGAATTCTAGTTGTGTTTGAGTTTTGAAAATCATGCTACCTCGTTATGGAAAAGTAAAATTAATTACCCAAATAACGATATAAATTAGTACAAATAATTATTAATATAATGTTTTAGTTTGGTTACTTAACAAGTGTTATAAGGTGACACTTTCTTATTATGTGAAAATTTATAAAACTGTATGAAGTTGAGATCTAGATCTTTAAATTAAAAAGGTGTACTACCCTTTTGGTGATTTGAAATGGCATAATAAAACATTTATTGAAATAGCTTCCGAGTTGATTATTCACAAAATGTATCGAGAAATGCTTTATAAAGGAATTAAAAAGGTTATCCTAAATTGTAAATCTAGTCTATGAAATAAATTTTGAATGGGATGAGAAATGCTTTATGAAATGTATTTTACTTGGTGAATTGGATTGTGAAACATTATATCTTTTGGTTTGTGAACTCAATATGAGATGGATTTTGGATTGATTTTATGGGTTCTTGAGTCACTATGTTCCGAACCCATTAAAGGGTTGTGAGCATGCATGTTCTTTTCAAGACGTGCTTGTGGCCGAGCCATCAAATGATATAGGTGGAGACCTAACCAGAGGGAATGTTGGTAGCTCTTGTCGTAAGGCTTTAAGTGTGACCATTGTTGGAGATTAAACACTAAACTGATCAATGGGAAGGACAATTGTTGTTTGATTTATTCTTGATTGAATCAATATCTATCATATGTTATAAAGTTTCGTTGAAATGACTTACCTCATTTTTTATATTGTACGTATATCATATACTGGATTTAGGATTATTAAGTGTCTTGTCTTGCTTTATAAAAATGCATAGTGGATAGTTGATTTGCTTAGAAATATGTACTACTAACTGACTTGTGATTGATTACGTCATTCATTCCAAATATTCTTCAAGTTTTTCAACTAGAAGCAACTAAGACAAGTGCGTTATCAGTGGGGATTTTTTGCTAGATAGATTTTGGATATGAGTTGTATATGTCTAAGATGAATTTGCTGGATTTAGTTATTAGTTTGGATATGTACATATTCCTTTTAATGGATTTTAGGACTTTTATTATGTAACCAATACTTATTTTATCCAATATATAGTGTTGACACCTAATTTTGGCAACCCTAAGGAAATAAAAAATAAAAATCGCATCAAAACAAATAAAAGGAAAAAAGGGGGAAAATCAATCTGATTGATTACGCATGAAAGTTGGAAATTCTGATGAATATTCAGATTTTGATAAATGTGGAAGCGATTAGGAAATCAAGTGAGTAAAGAGCAAGAATTTTTATAAAATGGAAGGAATCGAACCAAGATCGAGCTGATTGCGAAATCACGCTCCGATTTGTGGCCATGAATTAATGCAACGGAAGATGGGAACTCGAAAGTTGCCATGGAAAGCGGCCATCTGGAATCACTATAAAAGAGAGCCACATTTTTCGTGATCGAGGGGGGGAGACTGAAAAAAAAAAAAAAAGTGGAGAGAATTTGTGCAAAGGGAGAGGAGAATTGAGAAAAAATTAGTGAAAAAAATTCGTGAAGAAAAAATGGGGCTTTTTCTCCTAGTTTTCTAGGTTAGAAATTCAACAAAAAAGAAGAGAAAATTTTTCCTTTTGTTGCTTCGTTGGGGAGGTCGAAAGTCAAAGAAGAGAGCAGAACAGTAAAACGACAGTGAGAGGAGACGTGAGAGACATGAGGGGAGAGAGAGAGAGAGAGAAAAAAAAAAAAAGGGCTGCTTCATCTTCTCCATGTAGCGCTCGACCTCCACTGCTCACCGCGTCACTACCATTGCCGCTCCGCTCCGCCAGAAGCCGCCGCTCCTCCGTTGAGCGCCACCCAGCCGATGCCCGAGCTCCGCCATTGACCCCACACCATCTCCGTCACCACCTCTACTTGAGCACCAATGAAGCCAGCAGATTAGCTCCCAGGGATGCCACTGCTCGCCGCTACTGCCCTCCGACGCTTGACCCCCCTCTATCCACTGTCGCACGCGTCTGCCAACCTCCGCTCAACAACACCGACGCCACTGCCCTCCAATGCTCGACCCCCCTCTACTCACTGCGCCACCACCACCTGTAGGACCTCCATGAGCAGCTCGCCACACCTAGTGCCCGACGTCCTCAGCTCCACCCTGTGACACCCCCATCTCTGCCCGAGCACCACTCTCCAACGACCGCTCTCCTACAACGCGTCACCCCTCCACCCGACACTACTCGCCACCGTGCCGGAGTCCTCTTCACCAGCGACCTGCTACTCGCTCGCCTCAGTCGTGCCCGATGCCCACTGCTGCGCTTCCTTCTGGCGAACCCAAAGCAGCACCCCCTCGCCACCTAGCAGCCCGCGACCTAGCGCCCGAAGCCAACAGCCTGCGTCCGACAACCGTGTTCCTACCTCTGCCAACGCCGCGCCACCGCCCCAACCCTCGCCGGAGCTCCGACGCCGGCCACCCTCTGCCCGACGCCACCCACCGCCGCTACTGCCCCTTTCCAAGCCTCCCTTTAGGTGGTTTTTGTTATTTTTCTTTTTCTTTTATTTTATGCTATTTTAGTTTATTTTTTTAAAATTTCGTTATTATTGTATAAATTGGAACATTGGAAGTTGATTTTCAAATATTGTAGGCATTACCCGTAGGGTTTTGCCCAAAATTATTGTAATTATTAATTTGATCCGTAAGATGTCGGATCATTTTTTTAATTATATTAATTTTTGGGGCAATTTGATAGTATTTTAATTCTTAAATCATCATAATTATTAATTTGACCCGTAAGACTTCGGATCAAATTTTTAATTATTTTGATTCTTTTTATATGTTGTGATATTTAGGGTTAAAATAATCATTAATTTAACCCGTGAGACAACGGATTGTTTTTTCAATTATTTTAATTATTTATTTGATGAATATCTTAATTAGTTTAGATATAATTTTTATCCGATAATTTCTTGTCTTGAAAAACACTAAAAAATATAAATAAATCAAAAATCAAAAATCAAATCTTGCATCGGAGTGTGTTAGTTTAGTAAATTAGGATTGCATTTTTAGAATTGCACTTTTAGGTAATTTTTTGGAATAGATTAAGATTGATTTTTTTTTTTTTATATAGA
Source organism: Eucalyptus marginata (assembly GCA_014182565.1). Taxonomy (NCBI): domain Eukaryota; kingdom Viridiplantae; phylum Streptophyta; class Magnoliopsida; order Myrtales; family Myrtaceae; genus Eucalyptus; species Eucalyptus marginata. Next base: position 24,833,921 of record CM024590.1, read on the forward strand.
TAGACTCTTAAATAATGTTTGCACATTTTAATAATCTCATTTTTCTAAAAAATAGTTTTCTAAGATAGGATAGGGTTTAAGTCAAATTAATCCCTAAAATAAATTAGAAAATTATTCCTTTTTAGATAGTTTAATTAGGTATTTTTATTAATTCCGAATTTCAATAAAAAAAAAATACAAAAATATTAGGTGCATGTCAATTAGTTTGCATGTTAGGTTCATTTAATTAAAAGTTGCTTGTTAATAAAGTTAGGTATGAAGTTAAAATGCATGTTTCGATTTCAAGATAAAAGAAAACCCAAAAAATGCTTTGTGTGTTTATTTCTTTTAATGGAAGTCTTTTGATTGTTTAATAGTGACTGAGTATCCGTGTGATCACCCTTTTGCATGATAGAAATTTAGGCTAAAAGAAATCCAAGTTGCCTGCAAAAACATTTTTGAAAATAAAAAGAATGGTACCGAAAGGGCATTAGAGAAATCTAGTGTAACCAAGTCCCTGCACCCAAAAATCTCTGATTCGTAGGAGTAAAATAATTCTCCCGTTATTTTACTTAGGTGTCTAATCGACCTACCGTAAACTGATTAGTGGTGACTCCTAGCTAATAATGTTTGGCATGCTAAATATGTGAATCTTAAGTCACGAATTGGTATGGGCTTGGGAGAGCCCGAGCTAAGTTTAAAGACTTAGTAGTCTATTAGCCTAAACCTAGGTGGTGCACCCGAAATTTAGGTCGCGACATATAAACAGATATATAAATAGATGTATGTGTATGTGTTTTTTGATAACGAGTTTACATTGGTTTGCCTTTGAGGCTGCTGATGGAGTTTTACAGAACATGTATAGGCGAAATAAACAGAAACACAATGGAAGTAGAGATAAAATTCTACTATACATGTATCTCCAAAAACAGTGTTCGTACGTTTTAATAAAAAATCAAAATATCAAAGGGGGTTATACGGATTACCTATCGAAGCACGCTTTAAATGATTTGATTCAAATGTTCTTCAATTTGAGCCCCATAGACGTCAGACCTCTAGTTTAGACACACCACAAACGCACATCGAATGAAAAAAGAACTTGTAGGTAATCGCCACTATGATTGTAACACCCTCGATTCCAATCCCGTAGGATCGGCCATAAGGTCCTTAATGGATCGACCATGGGCCATTGGCCATGGGATCGATCAGTTCGATTAGTAAGGAATCAAGCATCGGTCATGGTCCGACCAACCGACCGGCTATGAACTGGCCTAGGTGTCGGCCGTGAATGGCTACCGAACATACTAGTGGGATCGAATCATCAGCTTATAAGATGACTTTTGGATCACAAGAATTGGTCATGGGATGATTTTGGATCGGCGGATGGTCATGATCGGTCATAGTGCCCGGCCATGGGTGGTTCCACCCGGCTATGCACCAATACACGGACAATCCGATGCAATCAAATGCAATCAGCTTCTGACTAAAAATGCATCATTCTCTATTTAATTCTTAGTGATCAGAAAGGAATCTTGAATTGGTGATGTCCGATCATGGATCGGTAATGTGCCGACCATGAACCATACGGATAGATCGGGTGCCAACCGGAATGAGCTCAGGGATAGACCCGGCTATTCCGTCACTAATTCTAAGGTCCATGAGTGTCTTGACTTAGTTCTAGGCCATGGATAGCCTTAGGATTAGCCTTGAACAGACCGAAGGACAATCGACCCTTTAGGCCGATCGACCGACCGACCGACCGTTCAAAGGAATGGTTCGAGCGAGCATGGGGCGTGATGGCCGAACCTCTGGTGTATATGATTCAGTTCTTTGAGGTGTACCTAATGATCCATTTCTCGGCCCTGGAATCAACTTGGACAATAGAATTCTCTAGACCACCTTTTTGAGGAAGGAAAGGATAAAGTAAAAGATAATTCTAGAATCTCTTCATTAAATGAAGGAGATGAGGTGTCCCTTGACTTTTCAAAGGTTATGATGGTGGGCCAAAATATCTTGGAAGTTCTAGAAAAAGTGGCACCCACATGGACCAATCAAAGAATGATACACGAACCCTCATTAATGACCGAAGATTCTAGAATTGCCCAGTTGGCAACTATGGCACATTATTGTCAAACTTCATTAAATGCTCATTAAATGTGGAGTATAGGTGGACCAATGGAAGAGTGAAAAGTGGGCCATCATCGATGATGCCTACGAGCTTAGATTGCCAAGCAAGATGTTCTAACCTTCCAACTCATTATCTAGGCTACAATTATTGGACCCATAGGCTTGCCAATTAAGGATTTTAGGTGGGACACTTGGAAAAATTGGAATGGACCGCTTGACTTAGTAATGATGGCAACAAGGGCTATAAATAGGAGGAGCCCTCTTCATTTCTTCATCTTGCCTCTCATTTCCTCCTTCCACCTTCTCCTTAGACGCCCTCCTCCTCCTTCTCCTTTCTCTCGGCCTTGCATCCTCAATCCATCAAGCTATATAAGTTGGTCCTCGAGGTTTGCCAAGGTAAGTAAGATCTCGAAGTCTCCTCTAGGGCAATAGTCTCCATTATCGAGTCTAGTTAAGTGTTCACCCATCAAGCCATGGGTAGGATGTTGGATCTTTTGTATGGTTTTGGTCATGTTTGTGCTTGAACGTGTGCTTGAATTGTTCACGCCTAGAATGAGGCCGAGGTTCATTCAAGTTAAGTTCATCGCAAGGCAAGGTCTCCCCAAGCCATAAAGCCTTGGTTTTGGCATAAATAGGATGCCGGTCCAAGCCTCGCTTGGTACGAGAATCACCCAAGGCCGCAAGGTCCTAAATTGACATTGAGGCATGTTGATTGTATGCCTTGATCGGTATGGGGATCACCTAAATCCACGAGATCTTGGTTAGGCACCAAGGCATGTTGATTTCCATAGTCTAAATGAACACACGGACTTTGTGCTTGGCGTTGAATCAAACCACAAACCGAGGGTCATTCATGATACATGTGTACTCACATTGGGTAGGAACCGAGGTTCGTCAAACTTAGGATCGTTACTAAAGCGAGGTGTACCCAAGCCTCAAGGTCTTGGATCGGCATTGAGGCGTGCCCTTTCGAGCCTTGTCTGATGCGAGGATTGGCCTTAGTGATTGATTCAAGTTACGGATCAAAGATTGTTCCCGACATATGTATTAGTGAAGTATAAAAATTCATGAAACACACGAATGAATAAGCACGCCTTTGGGCCATGCATGTGTTGACTAAGAGAAAAGATACGAACCGACTTGTATGATGCATTTGTGCATGTACTTAAAGAGGAAAAAGCGTCCATCACCACACAACATTAGCGGCGATGCCTCGTTCATTGAACGGGATGCCTCGGTTGAGCCGAGATACCCTGGTTGAGCCAGAATGCCTAGGTTTTGAACTTGGAAGCCTCGGGAAGCTAGCCTCGAGAAGCCTCAATCAAGTCAAGATGCCTTAATCGAGCTAGGAAGCCCAGCAAGAGGCTAGAAGCCCCGATCTAGCCAGGAGGGCCTAGTCGAGCCAGGACGACACTAAATGAATTTGCATGAATGCCAATATATGCATAAGTATGATATGTTCATATATTTATTGATAAGCCAAAGGTAAGTATGCATTGAAGCATGTTGTGATGGACATTGCATGTAGTCAAGGGTAGCAATAAGTTTGCTATCGATCTGTCATCAACACTGTTTGCGAGTGTTGTACTTGCTAGAATTCGATGATGAGATGCTTTCCTAGTAGAGAACTAGGAATTTTACTTACTGAGTTTCCATAAAACTCATCCCTCATCTTTTAGTCTTGTAGGCATGGAAATCTCACGTTAGTTTTGGGAGCCGCAATCACGTTAGAGGAAATAGGATTTCCCTTAGCTTATATGGAAAACTTGTACTGTGATGTAAAAATAAAAAAGGGCTTGTAGAGAAAGGGCTTGTAAAAGTACTATTATAACATAAATTAGTGTGTTATGCTTGATGTAAGTCACAGTCTTCCAACTGTTGTTTGTCCAGGGAGTTGTTTATTCACATTTCTACATGTGCATGATAACAAGATAAAAAGAATCGAGATGGCGACGAGTCTAGGACGTCGCGAAAATAACCCTTATCGCTCATGACCCTGGAGATAGAGTTAGGGTCGTGACAATGATTGTGCTAGCAATCTCGTTGAGACAATCCTGTGCACAAGGTCAACAACCATTGCTAATCATCTCTCTAACTCACTTACTCTCTCTGCTTTATATATAACCTCTTGATGAAGTCAACATTTAACTTCCTCCAGAAGCAAGTCTCTAACCTCTCAAAGAAGTTAAATAATTATTTCCTCTAGAAGCTAGTCTCGAATCCTTCAAAGAAGTTAATTGATTACTTCCTCCAGAACTGGGTGAGCAAGAGAATAGCTATCGTGAGTGGGCTGTGTTCATAAGAGAATGAGTGAATTGGTTGTGGTATGTGACATCCTTAGGTTTATTATTAAGCCGGTAATAAAACTTGCACCAACACATTAGTATTCCCAAGAAAATTAATTGTCCCGATCAACCTCTGGGTCCTACAAGTCATGATTGATATCTAGTAATATGTCATAGCTACTTAGACAGTATAAATTCTTTAAGAACATTTTAAACCTGTCAGTTTTGGTTATAATGTAATTCAATCTATTTGTTTTACTATGTCCCGGTCGAACAAAGACCATGAAATATTTGTCAAGTCACCAATTCGATCATATGCAAAAACCTAATTGACCTACATTTTATACAAGACATAAACAATTCATTCTCGATTACAATCCCAACCGAGGATTTCAATGCAGTATCATAGTTAGATCGCATAAGACATCATTACTATACCTTACATGTAGTAAGGAGACAAATTACATGTTGCGCACACGTGCAACTTTGTATATGAACGAACTAGGACTATCAGGTATAGAGTCAGATCAACAAGCCGGCAATATGTGCACTCGTGAACCATAGCCGTCCAACACACAAGTTAACATTGTGCCTCAAGTCTAAGGATTATTTACACAATATCAAAGCATAAACGATTAGACATTGACCACACTAGAGGCTTCCATGTCGCTAATCATTCCATGCGTGTCACGTTCAGGGAGCTTGTCTAGTACAAGCGCCTGTGTTTTAACTCAGGCATCACAATACCTAATGACTTGTGATTCATCATTCCCTTAAGTATCCAATACTTGATGATGAAGTTAAGAACACATCGATCTCAACATAATCATTAATATCCACTCAATGATCTATCGACCAAGAACAGTTTTTTTTTTTTGTCAATCCTACGCTAATCCTATTCTAACACTCACTCTCAGACTTTTGCCCCGCCTCCTTACAGGGCGTGGAAGTCAAAACCCACTCTTGAAATGAAATCGTCCCCACCCCAATCCCCCCTGAGAATATGGAGATTTGAACCTCCAACCTCCCCCTTCCAAGATGGAAGGGTGGCCACTGGGGCGAACCCCCAGTGGTTGACCAAGAACAGTTTAAAGATTCAGTCTGACTGTAAACCATCACACATATTCTTAACAACTCAAGAATAGGTCCAGTCACAACTAATCTTATGGAAATATATATATATATATATATATATATATATATATATATATATAATTAGATTAGACAAATGAATGAATATGTCTTTGTCATTAATTAAATAATAAGATTGATAATACAACTGAAATCCCTAATATGTAACTATTACATTGTGACTTTAGTGTATCCAACAGCTGCACCCTTTGGTAGGAGGACGGCCATGCCATTTCTCTATTCTACGAGAAAGTTAGGGTGTGAAACTAACTATTTGGGGCCACATTGGAACCTTAATTTTGACCCCTTTTTTCCAGATTTGAAACCCTAGTCGAAATCAAATCCCTAGTGGAATCTTATCGAAGTCCACGTGATAAGCAAAATGCTAATTGATCAACTTTTAACTTGTGTCTAATGTTAATCTCGTATCTCCTCTTTTTTCTCTCTTCTTTGATTTTGAAAGAAACGAATGAGTCATCTTCAAACGACGTCGCTTTTTTGTGCCGGAAGAGAAACGGCCTCCCTTTGATGCATTCTGTCATTGGGATTGATCTATTCATCGTGCATGTCATTATATTTGCCGCATTTATTGACGTGGATCTAGGCGTCCACTCGTGTTTCTACCTCCCTGCTTTTGTAAAAGATCATTTTGCAAGAGGTCATCATCATCTTTGAGGCACTTGTCCTTTTGCCTGGCTCCACCCTTCCCAGGAAGAAGATGCCCCGATAGCAAATCACCTCCCCCGAACTCTTCACCATGCCGCCCCCAAAGCCGTCCTCCCCAGATTCCTCAAAACCTCGGACATCTTTCACTACTTACAAGAGAGCAAAACAGACAAACTTTCTGAGGTTTCCGAGTTGCTTTCAGCTGAAGAAAACGACTAAATCTTAATCCTAGAATGAGTCACCAACTCTCGAATCCTATATTCCCTCGTTTTTGCAGAAATCAATAAAGAAATAGGAGCTTCCAATCTCTTATATTTTAATTGCTCCGACCCATCTGTCTTAGGAGATAGTTCAAGCCATACTAATTAGCCCCCAGCTGACTTGTTTTAATCGTGGTCTCTTTTCATTCAATTCAAGAATCAATGACTCTTCACTTTCAAGTTTCAACTGAGCGGCTATGTCCATGCTCCAAGATATGCAAGAACTTCCGTTGCCTTTTGCTACTACGGCCATTCTTGGTGGGCTTTCATTGTTGTTGCTCTTCTCTTTTTTCTTGAGGATGTTCGGCTCTATCAGGAAGATGAATGGCCAATCCACTCTTCCACCTTTACCGGGTAATCTTTGCTTCTGCTGAGCAAAAAAATGCGGAAGAGTGCTTCTTATGTCTTGTAATGATAATTGTGCTTCTTCTTTTTTTTCCCGGGGGACTTGAGTATGATGCAGAGGTTCCTGGGTTGCCCATAGTGGGGAATTTGCTTCAGTTGAACGAGAAGAAACCTCACAAGACCTTTGCAAAGTGGGCTGAAACATATGGTCCTATTTATTCCATCAGAACCGATGCTACTACTATGGTGGTCCTCAATTTCACCGATGTTGCCAAAGAGATAAATACCAATGGCCAGTGAAGGACCGGAATGGGGCACAAGAGCCGTGTCAGCCTGGCCACTTGGCGTTTCATGCCATTTTATAAGATATAGACTACAATATATGAGATTACATAAAATTTCCAGAGAAAAGACACTACAAATATTATAATTTTTATACGACGCACACTTTAATAACATAATTTATTAATTAATCATTTGTGTGCCATGACTTTTAAGAAAATATTCACTCCCATGGCATATTTCTAATGACAAATGCTACATGAAATTCTTTGCACCACTTTTTTTAGAGAGATTTAAGTTTGAAGTGGAATAAACAACTCACCCTCCCTCCCTCCCCAACCAATGTCAATAGCTGTCGTGCCTTGAAGGGAAGGATGTTTCGATTCGATCTTGGCTGTTAACCTCTCCGACCACCACCAAAAGATTTAAGTTTGAAGTGGAATAAACAACTCACCCTCCCTCCCTCCCCAACCAATGTCAATAGCTGTCGTGCCTTGAAGGGAAGGATGTTTCGATTCGATCTTGGCTGTCAACCTCTCCGACCACCACCAAATTACGGCCTCTGGGGACAGCATGGTGGGCCTCGAGGACCCCCAATGACGCCACCTCCGGCACCTTCTCTCCAAGGGCATCCTTTGGTAGCACCGCCGCTTGTGGACCTAATTTTGGGCTAGGGTTAGGGTTAAGGAGTGGACTAATTAGCCCCAATTCGCCAATTTGGGGCAAGGAAAGGGCTAGATGACTATTTTTCATTCACGCTTCTTAGATGTCATTTTCCTGATGAGTGACTTGAACAATTTTTTTTTCAAATAAATGTCACGTCAGATTTTTTGACAAGGAAAATCACTGATGTCATTCAAGTAAACGTGTTTCAAAAGTAACAGCACAAACGATGGATTAAAAAGTTAGAAGATCAACAATAAATTTCCTACGAAAGTTATGATATTTGTAATATTTTTTTTTCCAAAAATTTTTATGTGCAAATCAAGTATCAAACATTTTGCTTTTCTCATCCCTAAAGCTAGCTCTCTCCCTCCCTCCCCGCTATGGTAACAGGCGTCCCCATGCTATATACAGATGACCCTTGTCATTGTTGATGTAGGTTGTCATCCTTTATGGCTATGACAAAAACTTAGGATTTTACTTGATGTCAATTCTTGCGTGATGGGGTCATTATAATTCTCTGCATTTAATTACTTAGTTCATATTGTATAAACTACTGTCGTACTTATTGTGCCGCGTTGTGCAGTCGAAGTATAAAGAAGTTGAAAGGGATCGAAGAAATTAGTTACGTGAGCAATTCAATTTAACCCTTTGAGTCAAGTCGGGTCGAATTTGGGTAGGCTGAAAATTTATCCAACCCAAATTGACAGCCAATTTCGTCCTATACAATTTTAATAATTCATATTCAACCCAACGTGCAATCAATCGGGTTGACTCAAATAACTCGTATTTTTAAGGCATTACTTATACCTGTTGTTTTTTATTTTTTTTATTTCGTCATTTTGAGTAAAGAGAAATGCTTGCTGTAATTACTTTCAAACTTGCTCTGGGCAATATGGGCAGCGGCTTTTTTTTCTTTTTTTGCTTGCAGAACACATGTCCTCTCTTTACTTATCAATTTTTTGGAAGAATGACACATAGAGTACCAAAACTTGACAAGAAGAGATACTTAAGTATCAAAATTACAAAAGTGACACTTAAGTGCCACTTATTTTTAAAAATGAACATTTGAGTGCCAAGTCCGGCGAAGATGGTATAAAATTTTATGTGATAATTTTTTAATAATATAACTCGCCTACATGGCACGCCGGAGAGCGAAGAACCAAAACAATGTAGTTTTATATTTTTAATTTTAATATAAATATTAATTAAATTAAAATATTTATATTTATTTTAAAAAAAAGAGAGAGAGAGAAGGTTGTAGAAGGCAAGGGCTGAGCCCTCAGCCGCCTACAATCTTCCTCTTCTTCCTCTTTTTTATTTTATATATATATATTTAAAATTTCATTTAATTAATATTTATATTAATTATCTACCCGTCGTCAGCAAAACAACATCGTTTTTACACTTGCCTAACCACGTCAACATGCAAAACGACATTATTTTGCACTTGTTTCGCCAAAAAATCACCAGGTCAATATTTTGGCTAGATTTTCTCGCCGTTGGCACTTTTTTTTTTTTTTTGGTCGGTGCCGTTGGCACTTAACTGACCTATTTTGCTTCGATTTTAGCATTTAAATATCACTTTCGTAACTTTTGACACTTAAGTGTCTTTTTGTGCTAAATTTTGGCACTCCGGGTATTCTTTTCCCTCAATTTTTCGTTCTTTTTTAGCTCGACACCACCGAGGTAGATATGCTTACACAATTATTCCCAATGCCACCATTGACTTTGGCGAAGTTCATCATTTCACTCTCCATCTTTGCTTGTTTTCATTTTTGTTGAAAATAGATTCTCATTTCAAAAGCTTTAGAATTGATATTAAATGGTATTCAGTAAACTGATCACTGCCATTGACCGCAAGGCCTTTTAAAATAGATAGTGTCTATTAAAGAGTATGAGAGCAAGGTGTCCTTAGAAGTACTCTCTGCTTAAATGGGTTGAAGATGATATTTTTTCATGCCCAGTAGAACTCATCATCAATTGTTCTTGCTCTATTAAACATATTACAACGTATATTATGACTCTTAGACAACCCATTAAGTGTGATATACAATATGGATCGATCCCCCAATTTGCCACCTCTAGGATGCCTAGATATTTTCGCTCAAGAAACTTCGAATTAGGTGGTGTAAATGGAAAGATCTTGAGAACACAAGAAAGGGAAAACTAAATTTTAGATGCAGAGTCTATCTATTTATAAATCTGTTTAATCGAATGTGTATGAAGCTTTTTATACAACCTTTCGAAGGAGTCCCTTCCTTTCTGACCGAAATGTTTGGAGAGTCTTTATCCTATTTCTTGAAATTTTGCGGTTTAGCAGCCTGGTTTGTGAGTAATCACCATGAAATGGAAACTTTTCCACTTGGTGCTGACACAAGATTTTAGACAAGGGAGCGAGGTTAACAGAGAAAAAAAAAGAATTGCACAATATTCGCGTGGGGATAGGATTAGGATATTTTGAAAGAAGTTCCTAAAAGTACACAATTCAGGCACTCAAACCCGAGCTTTCAATGATTCTTGTGCTGTTAGGACGGTCTGAACTGTTTGTTGAATGCTCAGGTATACTCCTTTCTTCTTTCAGGCTATGGTTATTAGATTCTCGTCGATCTCCACAAGAAAGCTGCCAAATGCCCTGCAGGTCCTCACAGCCGATAAATGCATGGTCGCTATGAGTGAATATGATGAATTCCACAAGATGGTGAAGCGATACATACTTGCAGGTCTTTTGGGCACGAATGCTCAGGCAAGCTGCTAGAAGACTCTCTTTGGGCATGTGCACTTGTGCACCTGCATGCCTGCCCAGCTTACAGGCTTATAATGTTGATTTATGTGGCATAACCAGGGACTTACTGCACGTTTGTGTGCATCTATTTGCAGAAGCGCCTACAGTCCTACCGTGACACCATGATGGAAAACGTTTCTAGACAATTACATGCCCTTGTCGATGGCCGTCCTCTTGAAGCGGTCAATTTCAGGAAAGTCTTCGAGAGTGAGCTCTTTGCATTGGCACTAAAACAAGTAAGCTACCTTTTCTTTTCTAACCCTTCTTGAAGAAAACAAAAAAAGGAAAGTATGAGATAAGGGACGATTGGTAATTACATTTCAGGCTTTAGGACGAGATGTGAAATCCATAGACGTGGAGGAACTTGGGACCACATTGTCCAAAGAGGAAATGTTCAAGGTTATGGTGTCGGACATGATGGCTGCTGGTTCAATTGAGGTGGACTGGAGGGATTTTTTTCCGTACCTGAGATGGGTTCGTAAAATAAGCTGGAAAAGAAGATTGAACAACTGGCTTTCTGCAGGAAACTGGTGGCAAGAGCCCTGGTCATGGAACAGAAACGGAGAATCGCTTCAGGGGAGGTAGCGCCTGTTTTGAAGTTCTCTTGAGAACTTTATTCTGAAATCTTTTAGGAAAAAAGGAACGACATTTACTTGTTTTGCTTAACGTGGAAGTCTGCATAGTAGACTGCAACTCTATTATAGCTCTTATTGAAACCGCCATCAAAGTTTCGATATATTAGGACACTTTTTTTCTTTGTGTTCTTGCATTTTCTTCCTGAAATGCTTAGAGAAGGCAAACAATCGGAACGATAGGTGCTTTGGCAACAAACGTGTTTTCAATGACAATTTAAAAGAATTAACCAGTACTAAATGCTGAACAGTTCTTTAAAGCAGAAACCAATTTGGAGAAGCAGTTCCGAACACCAACATTGTCTTTTCAGCTTCAACTTATTTTCTTGAATCTTTTGTCGTAAGTTGGGTCAATTTTGACGCAGGAGCAAGACAGCTATATTGACTTCTTGATATCCGAAGCCAAGACGTTGTCTAAGGAGCAGATTACCATTTTGCTCTGGGAGGTGATCATCCAGGCTTCTGATAACACTCTGGTCACAACAGAGTGGGCCTTGTATGAACTTGCTAAGAATCCAAAATGCCAGGTTTAGCTAATTAATTAGCTCTTTCATTTTTTTTTCATTGTCTCTGATTCGCACTTACACTTTAAGTGATTCTAATTTCCTTGACAGGATCGAGTCATTGAGGAGATTCAAAAAGTTTGTGGTTCTGAAACCCTCACGGAGGACCACTCGCCTCAGCTTCCGTACTTGTATGCCGTGAAACTCTGAGGAAATACAGTCCAGTTCCGATAATTCCTCCACGCTATGCACACAAAGATACCCAATTAGGAGGGTAATTTGTCACAGCTGGAAGCCAGGTAGATACGTACACATGGTTTTTTATGCCAATTCCATATCTCGGATGTTGGATTAGGAATTGAAACTCGAATTGTCTTGTTTTAGATTGCTATAAACATATATGGATGCAACATGGACAAAAAGAAGTATGAGAAACCAGAAGAGTGGATGCCTGAGAGGTTTCTCAATGAGAAGTATGACCCGGCAGACTTGTTCAAGACATCGGCCTTTGGAGGAGGTAAGAGGGTTCGTGCCGGAGCTCTTCAGGCCATGTTAATATTTTGCACAGCCATGGGCAGATTAGTACAGGAGTTTAAATGGTGACTGAAGGATGGCGAGGAAGAAAAGGTCAATACAGTGGGACTTACGACTCATAAGCTTTACCCAATTCAAGCAATGCTGAAGCCGAGAAGATCAGAATGAAGAAAGCATAAGCATTCTCTATGTAATCTGGTGGTATTGTCTTTGCTTCTGATGCAGAGTTTCCCAGTTTTGCTGTGTGGTAATTGTTTCAACAAGTGCAGTACTGGTATAAGCAAGACGTAGGACTAGTTTGGACGTCGCCCTTTTGTTGGTTTTGATGAAAACATAAGAGGCTGCCATCGCTTGTAGTGTCGCCTTCTTGCTATGTCATCATGCATGTAATGCTATTGCCTAGCTATGTTCATCCGTCCAAGATCCCTTACAAGAGCAACATCACATTGCTTTGTGGTAAAAACTGAGGGAACTCAAACATAGGTTTGCTTGGGCAATGACCCATTGTAGTCCTGCAAATACTTAGATTGGGGCAATTTATGTTGGTTTTGGGTTCCATGAGACTAATAGAGGCACTTCTGTTTCCAAACAATACCCCAATAACTTAACCACATTTCGATGATTAATCTGAGAAAGCACTATAACTTTATTTCTGAATTGCTCCATTTGGCTCTCATCCACAAGCTTGGACTTCTTAAGCACAACTATAGTGCTATTATGCAAGATGTCTTTGTAAGCGGTGTCATATCCTCCTCGGCCAACTATTTTGCTCTCATTATAATGCTCGGTGGCCTTCTTTAGCTCTAGAGCGCTAAAGATTTTCGCGGCATTTGTGGTTCTAGCATGTTCATGTAATTGTTGCCGCAAAAGCAAGCCACCATTTTGCTTGAAATATCATTTTCTGACCCTAATGGTTTCCTTTTCTTAAGTCCCAAATATAAGAAGCTTGCACTAAATAACAACACTATAATGCCCATACCAACACCTACGTGAAACACAAGTTTTGTTAGAATACTTGATATCAATGTACAAGGAAAGAACTCGCGGTAAACATAAGCCACAACAATTTGCAAACTTTCTGCAAATACTATATCATAATCTTAGCTGTCAAGAAACTAGGCAATTTAGGGACACTTCGACCCTAATTTAGCACAATGAATATGGGTAAATAATTATGAAAGTACAGTTTGATTAAATCATGAAGCCGATATGCTTAAAACGGAGAATTCTTGAGAAGTACACTAGAAGTGCCTTAACTTGTATACGACACTTACTTTAGTGCCACAACTTTTCGTCAACTCACTAAAGTGCCACTTAAAAAAAAATGATCACTTAAGTGCCAACTCCGATCTGAATCGTTAGAAATCTAACATGACAATATTTTATTAATTTCTCAATCCTACGTGGCTTGCCAATATGCCTAATCAGCATATAATCTCTAAACAACGTTGTGTAGTAAGTTAAAAAAGCTATCACTTCAATATCAGTCGTTGTAAAAAATGATCACTTCAATGCCAATTACTATTAAAAGTAGTCACTTTAATGCCAATATTAATGAAAAAAGTGATCACTTCAGTGCCAAAAAAAAACCCTAAACGACGTCGTATAGCAAGTTAAGAAGTGATCACTTGAATAAAAGTCATTATAAAAAAAAAATGATCACTTCAATGCTAATCATTGTTAAAAGATTATCTCTTCAATGCCAAAAAATGCCACATTAGATAAAAATTTTAATTATAAAAGTCACATAATTCCTCTAATCAGAATTTTTCGCCGAAGGCACTTAAGTGATCATTTTTCTCTGATTTTGGAATTTAAGTGAGCCAGCAAAAAGTTATGACATTAAAGTGAGTGCCGCATATAAGTTAAGGCACTTCTGATATACTTCTCCTTGGAAAACTCAATAAATTTCGTCAAGCAAATTTGTACCAGAGTGAGTGCCTATAACAATGTCCAGAATTTTAACCTTATATACCCTCCTCATTCTTTAACAAAATCCATCTATTGATAGAAATCACTAATCTTGACCACAAAATCTCAATAGAATACCATTTGCAAAAATCTTGATTGATCTACACTAATGCCCAAAGCGAAAGCTGTAATCGTGATTATAACGAGTGTCAATGGAGTTTTGCGGGTTGTCCACAGTCTCGTCTCAATAAAAGCTGTTTTGAAGGGTCTTGTTTTGAATCAATGGATCACATGATTGAGTCTGAAAATGCAACTAGAGGTGCTAATTTCACCATGTCCAAAAATAGATATCGCTTTCACTGGCACAGAAAATGGCAAGAAATAGCATCTGTGAATGACATTTTGCAACAACTTCTATATTAAAAGACAAAGCAGCAACCTTGACTTTAGGATTCAGAAACCAAATATTCCTACAGTGGGCTCAATGATAACGAATAGTGCAACGTTTTTCCTTTTCTTTGTTTTATAATTTGAGTTATAAGTAAAGGAGACTAACTGAATCATTGAAATGTTCCAAGCCGTCCATGGTTCTAAATTTTAATGATATAGAAACACCAATTTTGCTACATCTGTACTTTTTATGGTTGTCTTAACGGATTCAATGGCGCCACTAGCGCGCCACGCTAGAGTAGTTTTCAATAACAAGTATGGAACATCACGTAACTATGACAAAGTCATAGGGTCATAATCACGATGTGAATACAACTTATGGGCAATGTTTTCACATTGACCCAAGATCATCGAGCCTTCCATGGCCAAAGATGCTCTGAACATTCTCATGAGGGAAATCTACCCTTTGAATTTTAAGATAGCCACTTGGAATTAGTAAAATCAATTTGACGCTTACTCTCCTTGCATAGAAATTCTGGTCAGAAGGATAGAGATAGTTTTGTCGTAAACTACTCCAATAAAGGGAAATGTATCGGAAAATGGAGCTAAATATGATTAGTATTTTCTCGTAAAACACATTAAATGTGAAATCATCCCAAAAACAGCTAAAAAGTTAAATGAACTTACCAACCAAAATTATCACCAAATGTGATGATTTAGGATTAACAATATATTGTGATCCATCTCCACCCTTCTTATCATCATTATGATAACCCTTTGGGCATGAGCATGTATAACTCCCCTCAATGTTATAGGCAAATTCCATCACATCGGTTCTTCTCTAGAGCACATATGCAAGCATCGAAATATCATCATCAAGCACTCAAATATATACCGACCTACACAACGAAGGTGTGGATTCCCCTCATGCCCAGAAGAGTAATTGCATCGATCATAGGGCACATCGACAGAATCAAAGCACTCGCTGTGCGCCTTACAACCGAAGCTCGCCGGGTCCTTCACCTCCTCGTCGCAATTCTCATTCCAAACAGCCCAGTCGAGCACCGAGGGGACCTCCATTCTATTCCTCATGCCACTAGTCCTTCACCTCCTCGTCGCAATTCTTATTTTTTGCATTTTGTTGGCTAGGCAAGGGAAAGCAGTCTGGAATTTCTTTATTTAGACTATGGTGAGTTCGGGTAAAGGGAACCCATTTTCATCGATTTAGGGACGAAATTGTCACAAATTTGGGTACTAGAGGAAGGTTTGACTTTCCCATAAAACATGAGTGGCAAATTGACGATTTTCTTATAAAAGAGAGAACGTGGATCGAGAGCCGAGGGGACCACCATCCTGTTCCTCCTGCCATTAAGGTCCTCCCTACCGAAACTGAAGGACTTGTCTTCGACTAAGAATGCATAACTGTAAGGGTTGAAGCTCCATACATTGGTGTGGTTGTTCAGGCTAACCACACTGGCATTGAAATTGAGAAGCATCTCCCGTAGAGTGGTCTGGCAACACCCAATGTCATCGCACGCCCCATCGGTCACGTCATCCATCCCAGTGCATGCGGATTGGCAGCCGCTCAAGAAGCCCTGGCCATTGGATCCCGCGACCACGGCCACTGTCTCACACCCAATGGCCTCGAACTTGCTCTTGGTCTTAGAGAAAGGAAACGCAGAGAGGATGGCGGAGGGGTAAGTGTGCGGCTGTCGCTGTACGTCGGACTCATTGTAGCAGTCCTTGCCGATGTTCGGTATAGATGGGGAGCTTGCGGTCAAACGATATGTCGAGGACTTTGATGTTGGAATTCCATAAGTATGGCTTGAGGGTGGAGGCGGCAGTGATGTTGCAGTGGATGGAGAAATTTCAAGTAGCACCCATCTCCGATGCCGAAGGACTAAGGCGCGGCAACATCTCCGCAAGTTTCTTGGCTGGAAGATATAATTTGAGAAGATGATAATGATGATGATATCAGTAGAAGCTGTACGACCACTAACTGTTATATATAGAATGTGATCTCTCATTTTCGGACCCACGTTTTCTCTTTAAAGTGGCGGTTATTCCACATGTGATTTTTTCACGCTTCATACATCTTCGTGACAACCGCCCATTTGGTAACCGCCTTAATAGAAAACAATATATAAAAGGAACGACCATTCATTTCTTAAGAGCAATCACAAAGTCTAACGCAAACCCTCTCATTTTAGAATACACCATAGTACGCGAGAAGATTGAGTTAGTAGAGTGTGCTCATAATTTCGCTGAACCTCCGTAAATTATCGACGAACGCAATATGAACAATGGTTGGAGGTTTGTTTACAACTAATATTGTTTTTCCGCATATGATTTTTATGTCTAATATTTGATATCATAGTGTGTTTAGTGCCTCTGCCTTATTATTGTCAATTTTTTTTTGTGTATTTTTTGATTCTTTTGAAGATGAACAGTATTTCGGCCATTTTGGGGTCAAGAGGAAAATCGCTGATTCCGGCAAATTCCTACAACCCATTGCTTGACTTCAGATCGGTACAGTCACACCGCCGTGAAGAAGAGTAGCCATGAGTTATTTCAGTATATCGGTGTTCGCCGGAGGCTAATTGGGCAACCAAAGTTGCAATAGTTAAGGGTTTGCATTAAGGGAATTTTGTTTGATTCGAGACCAATTTCTTGGCCATTTTCACCAAAAATTGGACCTATAGGGTCACGCCGGCTATGTAGCATCGACACGGACACGCGACACGCGACATGACACGACACGCCGACACGTCATTTCTAAAAAAATAGAGAATTTCGACACGTTGGGACACATTATATAATAAATAAATATTTTTATATATACATATGATTATTTCAAAAATAAAGAGTAGAGTCAATTTATTTAAATAAATTTATAATTTTTCATGATGATCATAATTTATTATTATTCAACATTATTCATCTTTTTTCTTTCTTGAAATCACCCTCCACCCTCTCCCTCCAAAAAAGAAAAGAAAAATGGACAAATCCCGCCCAGGACGAGCATCTCGTTTTAAATTCTTTTTTGCTCTTCATGGCACCATCATTTTTTTTTTTTTTTTGCCTACTCTTCCTTGGAAACCCAAACACTACTTGCCTACTATTCCTCCTAGGCGCCTCCTCCTCGTATGGTACCTCATTTTTTAATTTTTTTTTCTACCCTCTTTGGAAACCCAAACCTAGCTAGCTGCCTCATCCTCCTCTGACTCCTCCTTTACGGCACCCCCCTCCTTGGAAAACTAAATCGTAGCCTCCTCCTCCTTCTGTGCTCATCCTCCTTGCACACGGCACCCATTCTTCATCTTTTAGAAACCCTTCAAGAGCAACCTTGAAAACTCTAGGAAAACGGCCGCTCCCTCCTCCACTCAATCTCTACTCTCTCTTGGTCGCCTCGTTGCAGTTGCTCGCTACCTTGCCTCTGGTCCTCTCTCTTTTGCAGTCGTAGCCTTGTCTCCGGTCTTCTGTCGCGGCCATCTCGATTGACTAGTTCTCTCTTCCTCCAGCCTTCTTTCACTGTCGCGGCCTCACCGTCGTGGCCTCACTGCTACTACCTTGCCTCCACAGCCTTGCTTCCTCTCCCTCGCCTCGTCTTCACCCTCCATTACCAATGATTCACTCTCCCTTCACGCTTGCAAACCTGCTCTAGAAACCCAGCCTCTTGCGATTCGGACACACTCCGACTCGCGTGTCAAGAAGAGTTGACCACGTGTCCGAAAATCCGACACGTGTTGACCGCGTGTTCGAGCGTGTCAGACACGCCGACACGTGTCCGACACAACATGGAAGGTTCCCAAGCGTGTCCATGCTTCGTAGCACGCCAACATGGTCTCTAAAACCCATTATTTATTTCGATCTTAGATGGGCTATCGGAGAATAAACGGGCAGCAAAATACAAAGGAAAACGGTGAAAAACAATGGAAATCATGTCTGTCAGGAGAGGGCGTGTGGGGTCCATGCGTGCGTTGCGGTTGCAAGCGAGTAGAACCCGCACACCACTCGTGATCACCCGCGCCCAACCAATAGGCGGGTGCGTACCACTCGCGCACTTGCTAGCACGTGCATGGCACACGCTCGCGTAGCGAAGAAGGTGTGTCACGCGCCTTCCCCCTTTTTTTTTTCCTTTTCTTCTGTTCTGCCCCTCTCTTTTGCCGTTATTATGATTCTACCCTTTGGCATTTGTAATTTATGATTATGTCCTTGCCCAAATTTATTTTATTGTTTTGCCCATTGGTGCATTTATTTACTATTTTGCCCTCTCATTCATTTTTATGAATATTTTATGCATGAAATTAAATTTCCAATGATCCATATATTTAATTAATTAGAGAGTAGTCACAGTATCTTTAATTAATTAAATTATATATTAAGAGCCTTCGGATCATGTTTAGACATGGATATTGATTGTATTAATTATATTAATATGATGAATTTTATCCTACAAGAATTTTCATTATATTAATATGATTAATTATGATGAAATATCATATTATTTTTCTTAATTTACCCACAGGGATTAAGAAAATGTATATAATATGGTAGTTTTTTCATGATATAATTATGAATCCATCCAAAAACTAAGGCCACAGACAGTTTTTATGTCATGTGATTCATATCAGTGACATGTTTACATTGATAAAACATTATTTATGTATACTTTGTCTCATATTTTGTGACATAAGCATGATTATTTGATATGCAGTTTTGTAATCTGTGAATTTTTCTAAATTTAAGTGTCATGTTCCCATACTGAATGGTGAAAATTATAAAGGTTGGAAGGAGATAATTCTTTTTCAATTGAGGTGGATGGACATTAACTATGCTATAAAGAAAGACGAATCACCTGCTCTTACTGATTTGAGCATTGCAATTGAGATAGCCCTTTATGATCAATGGGAGCAGTCCAACCGCCTTAGTGCAATGTTTATAAAGGGTTAAAATATCTTCTAGTATCCGTGGTTCGGTTGCTCAACATAGTAATGCTAAGGCTTTATTATGGGCCATTGATGTGTAGTTTGAGAATTAAAAGAAGGTGCATGTCATGACCCTGATTATGAACTTTTCATCGTTGGAGCTTACTAGTGTTAAAGGTGTGTGTGAGAACATCAAGAAGATGATGGACATTACAGCTCAACTAAAAAACCTTGAGGTTGAGATATCTTAATCTTTTCTTATGTATTATATTCTAAACACTCTCCCGTAATAGTATGCACCTTTCAAGATCTCTTGCAACACACGTAAGAATATGTAATAAACTTATGACCATGTGTGTTCAAAAAGAAGAAAGACTGATTATGGAATTGGGAAAAAGTGCTCATTTGGCAACACAAGGAAAGAATAAGGGTCATAGCAAGCATACAGGAAAAGTAAGATACATCCCCAAGATGACATTAAAAAAGAATCCAAATATTTATTCTGTAAAAAGAAGGGGCATGTAAGGAAGTATTGCATTAGATTTAAGGCTTGGCTCGAGAAGAAAGGTAATACAATCTCTTATGTTTGTTATGAATCTAATATGGTTGATGTGAGTAACAACAGACATTCGGTGGATTGATTTGAATCTAAAATTCACATTTCGAATTCATTGTAGGGTTTCAAAACCACAAGAAACCGGTGGGAAGTGAATAACGCGTCTATTTAGGAAACAAGATGCGTTTGCATGTGAAAGCTATTGGGACATGTAAACTAGTTCTCAATAGTGACTTTGTTTTGAATTTGAAAATGACCTTTTATGTTCCTATTTCTTTAGAAACTTAATTTCAGTTTCAAGACTTGTACTTTTGGGTTACTCTTTTAACTTTTCAAATTCAAACTATTTACCATTTAAATCTGAAATTGTTGGGAGTGGTACTTTGTATGATGGTCATTTTCAAATTAATTTACAAAACAATACATATTATCATGTGATGCACATTCATGATAATGCTGGTATAAAACGATTTGTTGTGAATGAAGATTTCTCTATGTTGTGGCACCAGAGATTGGGACATATCTCTATAGACAGAATTAAGCAATTGGTAAATGATGGAGTACTCAATACTTTAGATTTTACTAATTGTGATACTTATGTGGACTGCATAAAGGGAAAGTAGACCAACAAGACAAAAAAAGATGCCAAATGGAATACAGAAATATTAGAAATTATACATACAATTTTTGTATTCTAGATATAGACTCATATGGTTAGAAACATTTCATCTCTTTCATAGATGACTACTTGCATTATATGTATCTTTATTTGCTTCATAATAAGCATGAAGCTTTAGATGCCTTTAAGGTATTTAAGGCGGAAGTAGAAAAACAATGCGACAAACAAATTAAGATCATGAGATCAAATAAAGGTGGAGAATTCTATGGTAGAAACACTGAAGATGGACAAGCATCTGGTCCATTTGTGAAGTTTCTTCAAGAGCATGGGATAGTTGCCCAATATAATATGCTTGGTTCTCCGGACCAAAACGATGTAGCGGAAAGAAGAAATCGAACTTTATTGGACATGATGCAAATTATGCTTAGTGACTCTAACATATTAAATCGAGTTCCAACCAAGACTATCCCAAATACACCTTTTGAGTTATTTAAATGTTGGAAACCGAGTTTGCTACATGTACGCGTTTGGAGATGCCCGTTTGAAGTGAGAGTCTACAATTCACAAGAAAAGAAGTTTGACCCAATGACCATAAGTAGGTATTTCATTGGATATGTTGAAAAGTCCCAGGGATTCAAGTTTTATTGTCCATCTCACACCATTAGAATTGTAGAATCAAAAAAATGCTAAGTTTCTTCAAAATGACTTGATTAGTAGAACAATCGATTAAAGGACCTTGTTCTTAAAAAAGATCATTCAGACACTCAACTTTCCACCTCAAGTATAAGGTTGGTGTTGTTCATATCGCCCTTTTAGTTCAATCGATTACTGAATAACCTGCTAATATTCCAAAACCTGCTAATATTGATCTAGTAGATTTAGTTGTTCAACAATTATCAAAATCTGTTAAACAACTAGTTGATCAACACACTCCTCAAGAGAATGTTGATGCAACATTAAGAAAATCTACTAGAATAAGGAAATCAACAATTTCTAGTGATTATATTGTGTATTTACAAGAATTTGACTATTATATTGGAGATGAGAATGATCCTAAAATGTTTTCACAAGCCATTGACATTGATAAATCCAATTTATGGTACAATGTCATGAAAGAAGAGATAAGTTATATGGCATTTAACGAAGCCTGGGATTTGGTTGAGTTGCTTGATGGTGCGAAGGCCATTGGTTGTAAATGGGTCTTCAAAACTAAGAATGATTCATTGGACAACATTGAAAGATATAAAGTTAGACTCGTCACCAAAGGATCCACTCAAAAGGAATGAATTGATTGCATGGAAATATTTTCTCATGTATCTAAGAAAAATTCTCATATTGTTTTGGCATTGGTTGCCCATTTTGATATGGAATTACATTAGATGGATGTGAAAACGGCATTTCTCAATGGGGAACTAAAAGAGGAGGTTTACATGAAACAACCTGAAGGATTCTCCTCTAGTAAAGGTGAGCAATTAGTGTACAAGCTCAAGAAATCTATATACGGCTTGAAACAAGCATCCCGCTAATGGTACTTAAGGTTCCATAATGTCATATCTTTATTTGGTTTAATAGAGAATGTCATGGATCAATATATATACAAAAGATCAGTAGGAGCAAAATTTGTTTCCTTGTGCTATACGTGGATAATATTCTACTTGCAACCAATGATAAGGGGATGTTACATGAGGTGAAACAATTTCTCTTTAAAAGTTTTGACATGAAAGCTATTGGGGAAGCATCTTATGTCATTGGGATTAAAATCCATAGAGATAGACCTCAAGGAATTTTAGGTCAAGCTCCTTCTAGAGACCCTACGAAAAGTTGCATTAGAACAACAAGCTTCTCCAATCCTTGGACTCTAAATTTGTAAGAAAAAAAGATGGCACTGTTGCCATTAAATTTGGCAAAGAAAAGGAAGAAAATCCTTATATCTTCCAAATTATATTCATGATCGAACCATGCATTCTAGAATCAATCTCTGAGCCGGATCCCAAAAAGCTTATTCAATACTTTCAAAGTAATGAAAATCCTGTCCATTACTACAAGAACCGATATGGTCATTGTTTTTGGAACCCCTTTTGCCAATGTTCATACTACACAAATTCTCTTGACAAAGTAAACCTTAATACAAGGTCTAGGCAAAAACCCAAGAAACCAAAGGATATTATATACTAGAGGTATTTGAACGGAGATCCTTCTATCGATACCTTTGGTGAGTGTGATAAATTTCAATTCATGGTTTCTTATGCTCCACCTCCACCACCAAAATTCACATTGTCACCACTCATTCCATCAGCCTTACCACCGACATCACCTCCTTCACCCCCTCACAAAAAACCAATTGTTTCCCTATTCTACAAGCCAATCTTAAAGTGGGTAAAAAAACATTCAAACCTACTTGAAGTCCTAGGTGAAACACCACCTAGCTAGAAGGCTACCTCCTCCATTGTTATGTTCCAAGAGGCAGACTTCCCCCTCTTGCTTGGGAAAGTTCGAGACTTTCTTTCCTTGCCCCTGAAAAACTCATTGACCCTCAAGAGAGATATTGTCATGTTCCAAAAATACCTACTTCAACTGATGTGGACGAATATGGAAGGTAAAAAGAACTCCTATTACTGAAGCCAACTAGAACTAGCAATAGAGACTCTTCTAGCACACAACAATGCTTTCAAGACGATTGATTCCAAACTTATGAATGTGTAAAGAGATCTTAAGAGATATGATGAAACCACAAAGAAGATACTTTCGGACTTCCAGAAAAAGGCTTCATGCCTTAGAATCCGGACAACATTTGAGATGTCATCATCTTGAAAGCCCAAAGATAGAAATAGAGAAGCTCAAGAGGCAAATCCAACTTCTTGAAGAATGAAAATTCAAGCCATCAAATCCGTTCCCAAGTATGCCACAAACTAAGTATTTGCAACCACCACCACCACGTAAAATTGGACGTCGACTTAGGAAATTTCATGAAGAAATTGAAGTCTAAATGGAGAACACTTCCATCTTTCAATCTTCATTTATTTTTGGTTTGTTGACCTTCGAGACTCCACGCGTCCTGCAGCAACGCCTGGACGCCAACTCCTTTGCTCCGCTCCACATCCGCGACTCACCACCGCCTGCAGCTCACGTCTCCACCAGCGACTTCGCAACAGATTCAGTCGCTTGCTTCTCGGCCCAGCTCGTAAATTTCAGCCCGTGAATTCTACCGCAAGTCAGCGAGTTTCACGAAACCTCCATCGATTCCAAAATTGTGAATTTTCAATATTTACTCAGAAAATCCCGGTGTCGGATTTTAACACCGAAAATGGTTTTATATACTATATAAAATAGTGGGATTTTAAAAAGGAAGAATGTCAAATTTTCTCGTCGAATTGACCTGTGTCCACACACGACTATTTTCGAGACTAGACCGATGTGGTAGAAATGAGTATTGTGTTCCAATTAATTGAGCTTGAGTGATGCTCGGTTTGTGATATGAACTATACCGACTCAGTTGTGCGAACCGAGACGAGGTAAGTCTCCTTGATTGTGTGATTGCGTGCTTAGAATGCTTCTTAGCGTCTTTCCCTCCTCAATGTAGTTTAGAGCTTAGACTTCTTTGAGACATTTACCTGGGTTGTGTATAACCACTTTCGTGGTCATCAAGTGGAGGACCTGAGCCTATAACCAGGAGGTGATTTGTTTATAAAGGCATGTTTGTTTGTGAAATGATTGATTCTTTTCTATCCAGCAGTGCTGGGCCGGCGACCCCCGCCTCCCGAAGTCGCAGTGCCTTTGACCTGATGAGAGGGATGGGATGCACTGAAATAGGGAAAGGTCGAATGAAGACCAAGTCTCATGCAACAAACTAAGTATTCGCAACCACCACCACTGTAGAACACTTCCACCGTCTTAAAGAACTGGATCAATTAAGGAAGGAAAAAGGAAAGGAAAAGATTCCTGAAGAATCTTCGATTTCTATAAGGGAGAAGCCAGATCAAATGATGCTATCCAACCCGTTGGAATCATTCCTGATAGATCTAGGTAATTAGGAAGATCAACCTAATCCTTCTACCTTGAAGGGTTCCCAACTATGAGTCCATCTTTGTTGTTCTCACAGAAACCTCCATCAAACGAGACCATACTAATGTGGTAAAAATGTGAACCGTTTTAAAGAACTAGATCAATTAAGGAAGGAAAAAGGAAAGGAAAAGATTCCTGAAGAATCCTTCACCAAAACCAGTTTTTCCAATCGATTCGGAATCGGAACTAGATTCAATATCTCTTTCATCCTCCTCATCCTCTTTTTCAATCCTTGCCATTGAATCATTTCCTATTGTACAAGCCACTTCATCAATATTCATGACCGATCTCCTGGATCAAGATATGGATTCTAACCCTTCTAAACCAAAGGTTGTCCAACCAAACAATCAATCCTAGAATCTAACTCCCTCCTCTAGATAGCTTTTTACTGTTGATGATATTCCTTATTATAAATGATTTCAAAGATTTGAAGAATTTCATTCTTGGTTAAATGCCCAAACTCTCACAAATCATGACAAGTATGATGTCATCTTTGGATTTGTTACAAGATTTACAATGAAGCCTCAAACATTGGTGGCAATCGGTGACAGAGCAAGACTAAGTTCAATTTCTACTCTCGGTAGATTTTGGCCAAGCTATTGCTCTCCTTTACCATTTTTTCATTGGCAAACCTTGTTGACCTCCATGAGCTCAAGAGAATAGAGTTTTTTTAAAGAAAATGATGCTCTCTTTAGAAAAGACATCTCAACAAACATTATCGGGAAATGCTCAAACTCTTCTATGGCTTTGGAGCTAATGCAAACCTGAAACGGGTTTTTCTAGCTTCCATTCCCAAAGAGCTATCCCAACAAGTTGAGAGATCATTTCTCAACAAGCAAAAAAGAATTGTGGATATTCTTTTGGGAGAAATACAATAAGAGATCTATTTGTGTCTTGATGATTTGTGCTTAAGGCGCCAAATGATAAAGACATACCTTACAAACAACAGAGAACTTGATGGAGTATGTTCATGTCAAAAGTTAAAGATTAAGTGTTCCAAAAGAGATTGTGACAATTCTTGCGGAAAGTCTTCGAGAAAGAATAAGCATTTCAAGAAGTATTGGGTAGGAAAATCTAAACATGGATCTAAGCATTTCCGAAGAAAGAAGAAATGGCAATTTTTACAAAAAAGTAAAGATCACTCAAACCGCAGAAAATCAAATTGATACTTCATATGCAACCAAAATGGTCATTTTGCCAAAAACTACCCCTAGGGGAAAAAAAAGGTCAAAACCATTTGATATGTCACATAGAAAATGAAACTAGTGTTTCGCTTGAAAATGATGACATTGAATCATCATTTTTCATGGATGAAGAACCATCTGAACAGACTCTGTGTCATTCCTTATTATCAAACTCCTAGTGAAATTAATTCTAACTCAAACTCTGAAGATCTTTTTCATATATCACTCACTTCCTCATAACAAAACCCTGGTATATTTTCAAGCCAAGTCCATTGTCCTCACTTTCCTGTCAAAATCTTCGCATTCAAGTTTGCTAAACCTATCACAGTCATTGCACTTATAGATACTAGTACAAGTTCATCAATTCTAGACACAAAAGTTCTTCCTCTAGAATATTGGACTTCCTGTGTTCAATATTTCAACTTTGCCTCATGAAATACTTTTTCCATAAATGTATGTACCACCCCAGTAACTATTCAATTTTTTTCCTCAATACTCCATAACCACTAAAATTTTCGGATCCAGTCTCCTCAATAAAGATCTGATCATTTGCTGGGACATCATAACTCAAATTCTCAACTCCGCATCATTCTTGGAAAAAGTCTTAAGTATAAAGACCAATTCTCTGAATTCGTCAATATTCAAAAGCCTTTTTTCCATCCAGATGAGTATGTTAGATTCGATCATGCAAAAGTTGTTAGAATTTTGTTCAGAATCTCATTCTGAATTTTCTCAAATGTTCTCAACCCTTTGGAAAAATCCAAAATTCTTTATTCACCTCCCTTTCAAGAAAAATGAAGATATAAATCCGACCAAGGTGACTCACATGGGAGTGAATCCAGATCATCTTGTTTCTGCTTAGAAAGAATGCTCAGAGCTGCTGCAACAAGACCTTATTGAAATTTCAAATTCTCAATAGGCTTGCGAAGCTTTTTATATTAATAAGCAAGCTGAGCAAAATAGAGGAAAAATGCGTCTAGCAATAAACTATCAGTCCCTCAACCTTTTTCTCCAAGATAACAAATTCATTTTACCTTCAAGAAATTCCCTTTTTGCTAGATTATTCAAAGCCCATATCTATTCCAAATTTGATCTTAAAGCCAAATTTTAGCAATTGGGCATTCATCCTAAAGACAAACCTAAGATAGGGTTTTGTATTCCAAATTAGTATTTTCAATGGAAAGTTCTTCCTTTTGGCCTCAAGGTAGCCCCATCCTTATTCCAAAAGGTCATGTGTTGATTTTCCAGCCAATCTTGTCAAGTGCAGTAGTTTACATTGATAATATCTTGCTCTACAACCCTAATGAAAAATCCCCCTACTAACTCATTGGGCAGTTTGCAGACATTGTAAAAAAGTATGGGATTATGCTCTCTTAAAGGAAGATGAATATTACCCAAACAGAAATCGAATTTCTTGGTATGCACCTTAACAAAGGTACATACTATCCAAGACCACACATCACTCAGGAATTACTAAAGTTTCTAAAAGAAAACTTCACGACAAGGCAAGTTCAGCAATTTCTTGGGATAGTTAATCATTTCAGAGACTTTGTTCAAATTGATGACTCCACTACAATCAATGCTAAAAAAAAAGCTCCCCACCTTGGGGAAAATCTCATACCAAAGTAGTCACCAAACTTAAGGAGGTCATACAAACTCTTCCCCGTTGCAAATCCCATCTACGAGAAAGAGAATCCTCTAGATTGATACCAGTAACGAATAATGGGCGGCCATGCTGTTTGAAGAAACTGATGGTAAGCATGGGGATTGGGTTAGTAGAGTGTGCCCGTAATTTCGCTGAATCTCCGTGAATTTTCGATGAACACAATACGAACAATGGCTGGAGGTTTGTTTATAATTGATCCTGTGGAGACGATATATAAAAGAAACGATTGTTCATTTCTTAAGGGTAATCACAAAGTCTAATACAAACCTTCTCATTTGGAACATACCATCAGTACGTGAAGGGATTGGGTTAGTAGAGTGTGCCCGTAATTTCACTAAATCTCCATGAATTTTAATGAACTCAATATGAACAATAGCTAGAGGTTTGTTTACAATTGATCGTGTTTTTCCGCATTTGATTTTATGTCTAACAACGTTTTCTCTTTAAAGTGGTGATTATTCTACATGTAGTTTTTCCACGTTTCGTACATTTTCGTGACAACCGCCCATTTGACAACCGCCTTGATGAGAGACAGTATATAAAAGGAATGATCGTTCATTTCTTAAGGGCAATCATAAGGTCTAAAGCAAACCCTCTCACTTTGGAATACACCATTAGTGTACGAAGGGATTGAATTAGTAGAGTATGCCCGTAATTTTGTTGAATCTTCATGAATTTCCGACGAACGCAATACGAACAATGGTTGGAGGTTTGTTTACAATTGATCCTTTTTTTCCGCATATGATTTTTATGTCTAACACTAACAACATCCTCATTATCTCCAAAGGATTCCACTTTGAAACCATGGCTCTCTCTCTCTCTCTAAATTTGTTTTGTCATGGAAAATGCATCGTGTGTGTTTTTATAACAAAGGAATATGTTTACTCATTGACAAAGCATCAGCCTTGAAGTTCCTCATTTTCTTGTTTGAGGGAGCATTGACTTGGCGTTTGAAAAGATCACCGCTAACTACACCTCGTCTTAGAAATTTGGGATTTGGCCAACTTTACATCCTACTGTTGGCGCCCAAAATTGGCTTATTGGGCTTCGGAAGTAGACAAGAGAAAAGCAAGCCCAGCGCATGAGAATTTATGAATAATGGGCCGAAAAGTCAACAATTGATAGCGAAGATTTCGAACGGTGCGACAGTAGAGCTTGCCGAAACGAGTAAGATAAGAACGGAAGTAGTTATAGGAATTAGCACCAACGAGAATATGGACAAGACGAAGCAGTTTTCGATAAAGAGCCGAAGCTTCCGGAAGATTTTAAATATCGAAATGGTAACTGCTAAAGAGTAGGTACTTGTAGATTATCACTATAAATAGCCAAGAGGCATCAATTAAAAGACCTTTTACCAAATTGACAATCGAACGCCTGTTTTCATTTGTTATCTTTTTTATCACACTTTTACTTTCAGTCATATCTTTACTTTTCTCCAGTTTTTCTGCATTTACATTTGCCTGTAGTTTAGACAAGTTGCCTCCTTTCCAAAGCAACATGGAACCCATTTCAAATAATAAAACCGAAGCTTTGCCTCTTCGATGAAAGATATTTGTTGAGAGAACTTTCCCCAACGAACACCTACTATCAATTCTTAAAAAAGTCATCCTGTTTTAATTTAGTTGGATTAGTGGAAACAAGAAATGCATGGAATTCCTTTAAAAGCAAATGAAATTCATGATTTGAGCCGCTATGTTGGAAAGGAGGACGGAATTATAGAATGCCAAAGTTACAAGGACAAACAACATGGAGTCTAGAATCAATGTAGGATAAATTAAGACCGGTCCCAAATCAGATTCTCACGTTTTATTAGGGGTGTCAAAAACCGAACCGAACCAAATCGAACCGAAAAATTTAATTTTTTCGGTTCGGTTTTCATTCAGTTTGGTTCTCATAAAAAACAGAAATTTTTTTTATTGGTTAACCAAACCGACAAACCGATAAAAGTTTATTTCTTGGAAACGAAAAATATATACAACAGAAAAAAAAAAAAAAAAAAATTGCAAAAACCGAAAACTAAAAGCTGAAAACCAAAAACCAAAAAACCGAACTGAACTGAACCGAAATTTTGGTTCGGTTCTGTTCGGAAGTTTTTCTTAACGGTTCAGTTCAATTCGATTTTTCAAAAAAACCGAACCGAACCAAACCGAACCGTTGACACCCCTACGTTTTATGAGTTCTTCGATCACCCCTCAATATTGTCTAATGTGTCTATGGTAAATGTGCATAAACCCAAGTCCACCAAAGAAGTCATAAAAGATGGGAAAAGTATTAAAATAAATAAAAAAATCCTAGACCTATGGCATTGGTCTTAATTCAGTCCTAAACCTTTAAATCGAACAAATATTTTCATACCGATACCAATTCAATCCATTCAACAAATTTAGACCAAAAATCACCAACATGGATGTCGGCAATCCCACGTGGCATGAATGTCAATGACGTGAATATTTTTTATAAATTTTTAGACAATTTTTTTGAATTTTATTCCATTTTTTTTTTTTTTGCATTCCCTTTTCTTGTTGTCGATGGCCAACTAACCACTAGCCACAAGCCATGGCCAGCAAAGGCGACCCTCACCCAAGCAAGGTCGGCCCTCACTGGGCCCCGCCTAAGCGAGGCAAACGCTAGTCTAGGAAACATCGACACTCTCTGTGAGCTTTCATGTTATATCGGACACTTAGACACGTGTCCGACACTCTCGGACACTCTTCGATACTTGATCAACACGTGTCAGAAAATCCAACACCTGATCAACTTTCCTGACACACTAACACTCGAGTTGAAATTCCAACATGCAAATTTCTAACATGTGATTCCAACCGAGATGTCAATTTTAAAAATTTTCAATAAATGAGATGTCAAAATGTATATATGTGAAAAAATAAAAATAATAAATGGGGAAAGAAGAAAAACATAATCTTTTATTCTCTTCTGACTCTCACTTCTTATGATACACAGTTCAATGCCCAAGTTTTTTTTCCTCTTCTCTTCCGATACGCGAGTCCAAAATGTGAATTACTTGTTTTTTTCCTCCAAGTTTTATGAATTATTGGAATGAAGTAGTTTATGTCAAATTAAAATGATAAATTAGATTAACGAATGATGGATTAATGTTTTTAGTGCAAATTCATTCTAGGCTTTTTATTATTTATTTATTTGTCGATTTGAATCAAATTAATTTGATTAAAATTATTATAAAAATTATTATTTATTATATATAAATTAATATACATTTAATATACAACGTGTTCGAATTTTCTGTCTTTTTAGAAATGATATGTTGACGTGTCATGTTGCATATCGCGTATCAGTATGGTGCTACTTAGAAGCCAGTGAAGTCCCACTTGCCACATGTTGCCTGGGCGAGGGCAAGGCTGGCAAAGATAGTCAAAAAGAAATGGGCTGATTTAATCTCGGTGTCGATGAAATATAGTAGAAAATCATGCTTAGCTATCAACAAGAAGCTTCAATCAACTAATCGATATGGATTTGATTTGAGCATTTCATCGAGCATACAGTGGGCAGTGTAGATGCTGACTTATATATGAGTTCAATGAAATGATTCAATTCATTCCATCACAATAGGCGCTGACAGGGCCTATATTAACGACCAAGCCTCGATCATTTCAGATTTTAGATTGACGGCGCATAAAATCCAAGTTTCTGTCTTCATCCAAAGAATGTGACCGAGAGTCAAAACAGAAAAAAGGTTGCTGTCCGAACCAGAAAAACGGAGAATCAAAATTGATTGGTAGAAAACTTTTCCTCAGTTCCGTTGTGAATCCATCACCAAGACAGGTTTTCTTTATGTTAGATGAAGCTGAAGATGGTGATCAAGAGCAGTAAGTGCACTGGCGACAGAGCGCAGCAACATGAGGTGGCGGCCACCATGTAAAAGCAGTGCTCGCCCAGGCCAGGGTGAGGCTCCAGCAGGGGGGCCTCCCTGCCACTGGCAACAAGAAAATGGAAAGCAAAAAAAGAAAGGAAAGAAATTTAAAAAAAAATTCAAAAAATTATCAAAAAAGCTTGGCTAGTGTCCACATCAACAATTTCCAATCTAAATTTACCGGATGAACTAAATTGATACTAATGTGAAAAGATTTATGACTAATATGGTCCAATTAAATGGTTTATCACTAAATTGATACCAATGCAATAAATTTAGGACTTTTTTTATAATTTTCCTCTAAATGACTTATTACACACCAAAGAGTGACAAAATATGTTTGAGATGCAATTTGGATGGTTTTGTTCCTTCTATTTTTGCTGACTTGTGTACACCAAACTCTGGCATTTTTCGTTAGGCCAATCGGTTTCTAGTGATTTAGTTTGTTTGAATGACGTTTACTTAGGTGTGTATGATAACATTTCTATTTTCAAGAACAATTAATATGCAAACATAATTTTTTTTGTTTCTATTATCTGAACGAGTTTCTAAGTAGAAGAGTGCGTTTGATAACTGCACAAAATTTTTATTCCTAGAATATAAAAAGAACATAAATGATTTTGGTACGACCCTAAATTTCTATTTCCAATTTTTTTCATTTAATTATAAAATATTGGTAGAGACTTAACAATTCATGTTTGGATAAAATTGGACTTTTGTAAGGATTAAACTAATCAAGATAATTTAAGATGACCTTAGAAAATCCAATATAAATAGTTAGTTAAAGATGGATGACTGGAAATGACAGCAAAGAGTTGCGCTAGTTTATAACTCACAAATGAGGAAGTTGATAGTAAAAATTTTGGCATTACAATAAACAAATGTATAGATTTTTTGAGCATTTTTAGCTATAAAAAAGAAACGCAAACATTACTTGGTTGAACGGGAAAAGAGAAACAACTTGCACAAACTCATCAAACCTTCAAGCAAATGATATTGAAAATCTAAGGAGCACAAGTTTATTCAACTGCTATGCACACAAGACAAATGGTAATGCAAAAGACTTGTTCAAAGCCATTTAATTTTTATTAAAATAAAATTGTAGATGATCTTAAAGAATGTCTCTAATAGAATCTTCTCTCAACGGAGTTGCCAAGCTATCACGGCCTCATTGTCTCTAAAAGAAAACGATATTCAAAAATCCACACGGTAAAACCTTAAGCTTATTCAATTTTGAATCCAATTTTCATCAAAAGATTTTCACATTTTTTTAATGCTAAACTAATTCTAAACTAGAATTAACACTAAAATCTAGTAAAACTACTCAAAATCTAATTTTAATTTTTTTCCTAAATTTCTGATTTTTTTATTTTTTATTCCAAAAAATGGGGACTCAAGTCTCACTCGAACGTTGTATCGATTGTGTAAAGACAAGCATTAAGTTACATTAAGCTCATTTCTCTAGAATGACATTGTTTCTATATAGTAGATTTTTTTTTAACTTTTTATTTCTATTTTAAATATATTCCCTAATAACTAATTTATTCTCGAAAATAGATAAATTAACTAACATACACAAATAGATTTATGTTCTTTGTTTATTTTAGGGAACAAAAAAAATAGATCAATAGATAAATAGAAATGTTACCAAATAGACCCTTAGGGCCTGAATGATAACCATTCTAGCTAAACAGAAATAGATTTTTCTATTTCTATTCTTGAATGAGTTTTTGAGCAAAAATATATATTTGATAACGACACAAAATTTTTGTTCTCACACTAGAAATTTGTTTAACAAATGACACAAAATGTATCCTTCCCAAGTGGCGGCAAACGGCAACCAAAAGTAGGGGTGGCGACGACCAACGATGACAACTGACAAAGGGCAACGAGAGAGATCGACTAGCAGCAACGACAGGTGGGCAGCCGGCTAGTAACGAGGACAAGCGGTGAAGAGTTTTTATTTCTCATTTCTATTCTAGAAATAGAAAAGCGAAAAAAAAAATTATTTCTTATTTCTATTTTAGACCTATTTCTAGGCTAAAAATTTGTTATGGAAATAAAAAAAAATGAAATTTGCGCTATCAAACAAATTTATGTTCCAAAAACAAGTCTAGAACAGGAAAAGAAAAATTCTAGAACGGAAATAGAATGGTTATCATACACAACTTTAGAATCTAAAGTGACGGCATATCCAAAGTATTTTTCAGCAAAAATTAAACGAATTTGAATAGCATTGAACCCTCCCATACATAGAGCCACCCCAAGACTGTACCGAAAAATGAAAAAAAAAGATTCCTAAGAAGAAGTCCTTAATAAGAAACAATTCTCGTTAAAAGAGTCAAAAATTCTCCAACGAACGATTCTTGGCCTTAATATAGCTAAAAGATGGAAAGAAAGTTAGCTGCAAACTCAAAGTACTCATCATCCAAGCTATCGAGCCATTAAGTCATGATACCAGAACAAGTAGGTGCACGATGATATATATATGCATGTTATTAAACCACATGATGTGGGGTGCTGCTTAGGATGTTCGATCTCTAAGGATAGGAATCCCCGTTGGGAAAATGACCTTCGGCCATTTGTACCCATTTTCCCCCCCAAAAAAAGGGAAAGATGATACGCATTTTTTATTGAATTGGATTTCGTTGGATTGAGGGGGTTCGAACCCACAACTTTCACCTTGACAGGGCGGTGCTACAATCCCAAGAAAATGAGGTAATTTCACACTTCCTGGTGAGGCAAAATCTCACCACACCCCACTCCGCTTCTACCCCACTAAGTGCCTAAGTGCCTAAGTGGAGTCTCCATCACCCATAGGCGATAATGAAAAGAAGCAGGAAAAGAAAGGACGTCATGCCGGTTTCCAGTCAGCCCGCGCTATAAAGATTGGCTAGTAGCTCCATTGTGTTCACCACCATCTGATGAACAAGGTTAGAAATTCAATGGTCCATACAAGATTTACCACTCAAGAAAGAATAGCATGTGGACATTATAAGTCATCTTGAGCTCATTCACACGTTTTTTTATTTCCTGAACAAGCACTCCATAGTCCATACTATAAAACTTCCATAGTTCACAAAAGCAAAGATAACATCCTATTCATACACTTGTAATTTGAACATAGAGAAAAAGTTCAATGTGGCTGAAACCAGAGCAATCATGATATTTGCATCGCCATACTCGATACCCTAAAGTAAGACAGATATACACACATGGAGTACATCTCCCACAAAACACCAAAACCTGCCATGGCATATGATTCGTGCAGATTGTCTCGCAGTAGTTTAAGAGGCAGCATCAGTTAAAAACTCAATCTCCGTCTTAATTGGGCTTGAAGAACTTCAGCTTCAGTCCACTGTTCACCATGCTCCAGATGCCACCAATCGAGAAAGCCAAGCTAAAAGCAATTCCCAACCAACCAAGAATCCAGTTGAAATACCAATTGAAGCTATATTTGGTTGGTTTTTTAATCAGGACCCACATGAAGCACGGGTAAGCAAATGTAACCGGAAGAGTGAGTCCACCAAGCAATCCCGCAAGACTTGAAAGGAAAGGAAGGGCCACACCTATGAAGAAGTTTACAAACCCGTAGAAAACTCGGAAACCAGAACGGACCCAGATCGAGCATGGACGGTTCGTACGACTTGTGTAGCTGGCCTCAAAGCTATCGAATACGGGCATGGAGTAAATCTGGAAACTGCTGAGGCAGTTGAAGACAACTAGAAGGAAAGTCATTGCAAGAAGTCCTCTCGGAATATCACGGCTGTGGAATCTATACAAGGCATTCAGGATTCCTTCTTGAGGCATCTGCAAAAGGGAACAAACAAACAATTTTAGTAAGTAAATGTCCCTAGTAAATGATTCTAGGCTGTTTTTAAAGTTGTAGTGATTTTATAACCATTGTTAGCCAAGATCTCAATGGGCATTCCTCATTGCTACAACTATGTTCATGGGAGATGTCGTCATAAAGTTAAATGACTATTTTGTCCAGTTTGAAAGTTCTTGCCAGTGTGATCTTTCGATGTCCATGCTTTCTTCATAATCTCAGGGGAGAAAATGAAAGATTAGTACTTACTTGATTTCCATAGGCCCAAAAGCCTCCGATCGCAACAGGAAACAGACACATGGCAATGAAGAAATAAGCAACTTTGGCTCCTTTCCACATTGGTACATGAGCCGGGTGTTTGAAAGTCGAAGGCATCGTTGCCTAAACAAAGCCCAAAATTTTCATTAGGTAAAATCCATAGCTTCTATTAAAGCACCAAATTTAAGCAACAAAGCATCATAACTCTTACCTGTATCTCCAGAACCAAATTGTGACCTCGGAATGCAAAGGCAACAATCCCAAGTGCATTCATGACTGAAAATACAGAAGCATTAAAGGAAGGGAGTGAAAGAGGCTCATACGAAATGGTGGGAGGTCTTTCTTGGCTCACTGAGAGCACCCACACCATGGTGGCGTAAGTGATTGCTGTTACGGCCCCCACAAGTGAGAGTCCAGCAATTGAATTAAGGTTTGGCAGTTGAGATAGCACGATACATAGAGAGGTGAAAACCAGATACCACTCCACAGTCGTGAGGGGATTCGAAGAACAGAGGGGACCACAAACTATTTGAAAGAATAGCTTCATCGTCTCCCCTCCGATGAGAATCAAAGCAGTGGCAGTTCCCGCAGATAAATAAACTGTTGGGAAGACAGCAAGCCATAGTCCTAACTTCTCCCCTGCAGACAAACAGTTTGAACTTATTCGATTAACGTACACTAATCATTTCAGGAAAGATCACTCATGATAAATATATCACCGTGCTAATTTGGTAAAATTCTTAAACAGTTGGAGGATAGTCAATCCAAATAAGAAGGAGATATATACCAGGATTGGCAAGATTTAAAGAAAGAAAAACCTATTGAAGAGTTACCCTTGAGCGTACAAGCAAGCCAATTCAAGGAGAACACAAGTATGTAATAGTTTAAAAATTGTCAATAGATCAAAGTGACTTGTATCGATTCCATTCTGGAATGAAAGCAGATTATCCAGCATGTCACAAATCTATGCGCTTATCAGTTGTGAAGTCCGCATTCCATGCTTGCTTACCAAATGCTGCTTGCGCAAGCTCAACATATCTGTTATATCTCTTGCCTGGGACTGCTTCATGGAGCTGCACTAGGATCCACAGGGTGTAAAGTTGCCAACAGTACGCAATTGTCAACGATAGTATTCCCCAACTCCTGCACAGTCAATCATGTCTCTTTAAATTCATAGAACTTGTAAAGAAGATGTAAAAGTATTAAAAATGCTGATTTACCATGAAGTCCAATGATTAGCTTCTTTATTCTTACTGAAAAACTGAATGTCTTAGCTCGGTCTTTTTATGGCAGATTAATTGCAGGGTTCAGAAACCGTTAACAGAAACCATCATCTACGCCACTGTCACTATGCAGTCGACATATGACTAAACAAGGCCTTTGCATCGTTGTACAAACGTGCAAGGTTGAATTAAGAAAAAACATAGTAAAGGGACTAGTCTGCGGTTCAAAGCCAAGTTTGCTAAGTCATGTAGACAGACTGAAAAAACAGCCAAAGTGCACCCTGTTAATATATACTATTAAAAGCGGCATCGTCCACATATCCTTTCTCTTCTTTTTCCGCATAGAATGAAAAGAAAAGGATAACATATGCAAACAGTCAAGCGCATACAGTCTCGAGCCCAAGACAACAGGATTTTTAGTGGCCCAAGAAAGTGACATTTCTCTTGAATGTGAACGAAAGCATTTGAAAGGAAAAGTAAAAGATCAAAAAGAAACGACGTGACTTGCCTCAAAGATGCTTCTAAATCCACCTAAATCGAATCTATCCAAAATCAAGAAATCTCGTAAAGGCTCGAAAGATCACCGGCCGCAAGACCCACAAGCCAAAAACTTTAGTCAAAGTCGGTACAATTCGCATGTGGAAACGAATTGAAGGAGGAAAGCGACAGGTCTGGAGTGGTCCAGATATGCAAGACCTTAAGACACTGAATTGGTACCAAGAAACTGCCGAGCAAAAGCAATGAGAGAAGGATGCCGAAGAAGAAGTAAACAACAAAAATACCGTGATTTCAGCTTTCTCGTTTTCCCATTTCCAATTAATGAAAGAGCGAAGTTGGGAACAAAAGATAAAAGATCAAAAATCAAGAACAATAATGGATGCAATGCATCCAGACTGGCCCAAAGAGTTCAAACCCGAAACAAACTAGAAAAATATTTCACTAAACCAAGACCCTCAAAAAACAAGAAATTCCCTTTAAATGCGGAAAGCAGAACAAAAAACTAGGCAGCTATAAATGCTTTTACTCTCTTCTCAGCTCATCAAGAAGCACTCAAAACAGAAAAACCCAAGAAACATTTCGTCAGGCGCTGAAACGAACAAACGAACAAACGAACAAACATCGTCAAACTCTCACCAGCCCAGAAAAGCGAAGGCGACGGGCAAGAGCAGGGCCTGGAAGCCGACGCCGGCGTTGAGGTTGTGGAAGGCGGCGTAATGGGCGTTGCCGTTGCGGGACTCGGTGATGGGGAGCCACGCGTCCTGCGGGTTGAGCTTCGTCAGGTGGCCCACCTCCTCCAGGTAGCCCTTCATGTTCACCAGCACCCTCTTCATCGGCGTCCCGATAGGGCTCAGGAACCTCGGGGATATGAACGACGTCGGCGTCCACGCCGCCGACGGGGCCTTCCCCCCGCCGGCCGCCCCCGACGACGCCGCCGCGGGCCTCGGCGACCTCTGGCCCGACGGCGTCAGGGCCTCCGGCGTGGAGGCGCGTGGGGTGGCCGGGATGGAGATGAGCTCCGTCTCTGGTCTCTCCTCCATGGGTGTGAGGCCAAATGTGGTTTTCGGGCGAGTCTCTGTTCGTGTTGTGCTGTGTCTCGGCGAGTGTCGGGTCCTCTTAAGGGAAGGCAGGGAGGGAGAGAGTGAGTGAGTGGAGAAGGGAGAGAAATGATGGGGTGTTGGCTTTTTGTTTGTTTTTGCTTGTCGACCTCTTTTTGGTTTTGTAAATCGAGTGCAGCGCACGACTCCATGAGATATTTTTCCGTCTATCGAAAAAGGGAAAGGAAAATGGAAGAATCCCTAAAAGTCTATTTCCAGTGAAAAAAACTTTCCTTTCTATTTTCACGGCCATGTTTCCCTTTTCTTTCTTTCGTTTGTAGAAAATTTACTGGGACTAAGTAGCACCGACACTTATATACGACACGTGACACGACACGCCAACACGTCATTTCTTAAAAAATAAATAATTCCAACACATTAAGACACGTTATATATTAAATGTATATTTTTATATAATGATTATTTGAATCAAATTAATTTGATTTAAATTCACAAATAAATAAATAATAATAAAGCCTAGAATGAATTTACACCATAGTTTATTCATATCATTCATTATTTCAATTTGACATATTCAACTTAATTCCAATAATTCATAAAACTTAGAGAAAAAAATAAGCAATTCACATCCTAAACTCACATGTCAAAGAAGAAAAAAAAGTTGAGGGTGAATTATATCTCACAAGAAGTGAGAGTTAGAAGAGAAAACTAAGTTTTTCTTATTTCCCCATTTATTTTTATTTTTTAAATATATACATTTTGAATTCTCATTTATTGAAAATTTTTAGAATTGACCTCACGTGTCGGAATCACATATCAAAAGCTTGCATCGAAATTCTAACTTAAGTGTTGGAAAGTGTCGGGAAAGTTGACCAAATGTCGGATTTTCTGACATGTATTGACTAAGTGTCGAAGAGTGTCCGAAAATGTTGAAGAGTTTCGGACACCTATCAAATGTTCGATATGACACTAAGACTTTCGAAAAGTGTTGGTATTGCCTAGCTAGGGACCTTTTTCCCGCGTAATGTAAACACCTTTGATGTTTTTTCATCTCATTAATATCCCAGTCTTGCACCGATATTTCA
This sequence comes from Eucalyptus marginata, assembly GCA_014182565.1. Taxonomy (NCBI): domain Eukaryota; kingdom Viridiplantae; phylum Streptophyta; class Magnoliopsida; order Myrtales; family Myrtaceae; genus Eucalyptus; species Eucalyptus marginata. The sequence goes on from CM024590.1 coordinate 24,873,269, forward strand.
ACAATCGAGCCTGGGTCCACCGAGGCCTGGCCCGAGACCACGGTGCCTATGTTTGGGTCCCTAGTGCTTAGGCTCAAGATCCTTATGCTCGTGCCCAAATTACTGGTGCCTCGGCCCTAGCCTCGGCACAAGCAATAGGGTCTTGAGTTGCAACCTCAAGGGACTCGACCTCTAACATAAGCATTGAGGTCTCGAGCCTAAGCATTGGGGACTCGAGTTTCAACCTAGATGGGCTCGAGCTCAAGCACAAGGAATCCAAGCACAGGCGTTGGGAGCCCTAGTCTAAGTATCGAGGACCAAAGCTTGAGCACACAGCCTTTATGGACTCTAGCCCGAGTGTCAAGGACATAGGCACAAGTATCGAGGCCCCACGCTAACCTTTTAGACCTAAGCTTAGGTGCCAAGTCGTTGGACATGAGCACTAAGGGTTTTAGGCTCGACCTCGATGGACCAATGAACAAGCGTTAGGGTTTCTATGTATGAGCACATAGTTTATGACTCAATATCTAATAATATTTTGGAAAATAATTTCTGATTTTTTAAAGAGAATATCATTTTCATGAATTTAAATTTAGATTTTCCTTTAACTCATTTTCCTAAATGATCCAAATACTGAAAAAAGAGGAAAACATTTTATGCGTAACAAATGGATCATAGAAAATTAACGATTTGAAAAATATTTACTAAAAATGATTGTTTATATGCACATAAAAATAAATGAAAAAAAAGATAATTATCATTCATGAAAATATTTATATATAAATTATTGTTGATAATGAAGATATCGTTCAATAACTAATTATTTCAAGCGATATAAATGATTATCTTTTTCGTATCATTCATTTGTATGAAACAAAGAGAGCCTTAGAATAAAAAACTTGAACTGCTCAATCAGCTGGTGAATTTGTGGAAGCAAACTCTCTCCGATTATTTGCCTTGGTGTTTCTTCATTAATCATAATCCTTCCAATTCTTTCTTGAAGCCCAACGAAATTGTGAGATGCAAACCCATACAAACAAAAAGGTTCGGCTTTTAATAGTAAAGCCACCTGACCAATTACCCATATTCCTCTGTATGTCTTTCTTTTTTTTTTTTTTTTTGTGGGGGGGGGTGGGGGGATCTTCATATCTTTAATTAGTGGTTAATTAGTGGATAAAACCATTAACATCACCTATTTTTAGTTTCAGTTATGCCTACATAGACATGAATTTCATTTCTCAGAATCCACTAGTCAAAAGAATAATTTAAAAATATAAATAGTCTTTTTAGGCTTCATTTGTCTCGAGAAAAATAAATAATTTAGAAAATATTTTTTTAAAAGTTATCGTTTGATTACTTCTAAAAAAAATGGACAAAAAAATATTTTCATCATTCAGGAAAATATTTACATATAAATTCTTATCAAAATGAAAACATTATATCATTAGCTAATTATATCAAACGATATAAGCAATCATTTTTAAAAAAAATATTTTTAAAATCATTTATTTTCTGCAAAATAAGCAAAAAATTAATAACGAACACTCTTCTTTTATGGACATAATCCAAATAAAATTAATTTTAAATGGATCGTGTTTTCATCTATCTCTCATTAAAGAAAACTCCCTACAAATCATGAACTACAAGCATGTTTTAAAGTTAGGTTTTTTTTTTTCCAACTATAATCACATTTAATTAAGTTTGCATGTGTAATGTTCATAACTTGTGACATGCCAATTAAAGACATGATTGGAAGAAGTTTCTTTAGCTAAGGATTCCGGAAAATATAATCTCTTAAAAGTGGATTATATTGATATTTTTATGTTTAGCCGCCCAGAAAGGCTGGAAGAGAAAATGCATGGGCTAATGATACAACATTTGTCACGACTTTGAGTTTTATTTCAACTTTCCTAAGCCTTGCCCAAGGGAGTGCTTTTAAACAATCTTAAACACACTCTTTACTGTGGCCAGAAAAAAAAAACAAAAAAAAAAAAAAAAACAATCTTTTACTGTAAGTTTTTCAAATAAATAACATAAAATTATGCGATGTGGGAGGAGACTTGACTATTACGACTAATTTGTCTATTGAAAAGGACATTTGTAATTTTTATTATCCATATTCACAATTTCATGATAGAACAAAAAAATGACAATAGTTTTCTTTAATGAAATATAATGAAGGGAAAATTATAACATACACAGTCAGCATAAAAGAAACTTCATATAAGCGATCTAATCCACCTTGGTTAGAGGATTTTAACTATTTAATTTTTCACTAACCATCAAACCAATGGTTAATAAAGTTGCATGCAAAAAAATTACACCAACGGTCTAATTCACCCTCGATTCAAGGATCTTAATTATTTCACCTCTCACTAACCATCAAATTAATGATGAATAAGGCATTGCGGAAAAATATAGTTACACGGACGAAGACAGTATGTTAGAATTATTCGGGAAGAAAACACAGAAAGAATCATACTATTTTTACCTTTCAGCTCAAGGAATGATGATGATGAAAACCCTACATGTCAAGATCCCAGAAAAAAAAATGTGACCAAAAAAAAGATCTAAAAAAAGTGAGCCTTTAAGAATATAGGGTGAAGTAGGCTGCGCAATAAGTATTTACATGTTAGCCGAAAGTTCGGTGAAACGCAAATTAACTAAATAATTACAGAGTTGAAGATTTTCGTAGGAGAGAGATTAGTCATGCTAATATATATTAGACATCACATTAGTGGGTGCTCCGAAACATTTGTTAACTACACTTTTACAAATTAAACAAGTGCTCTCTCCAAGTTTCACATGGGTTTTATCATTAAAAAATCAAATTGTTCTCCATTAAAAAAAAAAAATCTTTCATATTCTTACATGTTCTCAACGCGAGTCAGAAATAACAAATGTATCGTCATGTATAGCAAAGGAAATTCTCTGTCCATATATCATGAATCATGACGTATTTAAAGATATTTTGAATCTTTTTTCTCTATTAAATAACTTAATATAAAAGATTACAATACAAAAAGATAATTCTAGTTAGATTGAGATTTAAAAGATACAACTAAAATTTTTATTTTTACTTACCACATTTTTGAACTTTTATTTACAGAAGAAATGCTCCTCTTATTTAATTTGAAACGCATATAATGTGCAAAAAGTCTCTTTTACTACTTACAAAACTTTTCAATTTTTATTTGAAAAAAGAAAGACTCCTCTTATTAAATTAGATGTGCTTAATGTCCAAAAGTCTATCTTAGTCTAATTTTAGTGTATAATTCATCCATTATTCCCCAATTTGTTTGTTAATAAGGTCAAAAAAAAATACTAAATTGTTAGCCAAATTCTTATCATTAAAGCATCTTAAATAATTAATACGTTTACATCGACATTTGTTTAAAATCTAGAAGAGACTTTCTTTAAGAATGTCATCAATTGATTTAAAATACCTTTTGCACAAGTCATTTGAAAGTGGGGAAAAGAATTTGCGGGCACTTTACGTGTCTAAAAAATGTGGAAGTTTGAGTTGAGTGTATTGTAGTTGTTAATGGTGTTTCTATATTCATGTGGTGCAAATTCACTTGTAAATTATGTTAGAGAAATTCCACATTGAAAAATTTGTATAGTATAGAATAGTTATATATCTTAGTTGGCTAATAATTCATTAGATTAAAATATTAAATAAAATTGGGTTCAACTAGATATGTAAATGGGCTCCGATTTGGATTTTCTTTTTAATAATCTCCCAAGTGAAAGGTACCCCGAAAGGTATAAATTTTTATAGCGTGCTCTCAACATTAGTCCTACTATTTGCATTGCATGTAGCACTTTTCCAGAGCTAAGAGTAGGGACCATCCTAACAAATTTTGAAGGGATTACTCGAAATAGATGCAAGGGAGGATAGGGTAAAGATTCGCAATTTTAAAAAGAAATCCTCAAAACCAAAATAAAGAAGAACATTTGTACAAAATCTACTTATTTCAACGTAGATAGCTTATCTATAACTCAATTGAACATATTGACTTGATTCAATAAGGAAAAATAAATGCTAAATACCATTTATGGGTACCATTTTTTTTCTCTTGTGAAATTCTTTTTCATGATATGATATATATATATATATATATATATATAGGATGCACTTGTTTCACAGAAAATGAATAATGTATAAAATATTTTGAAAAATGATATATAGTATTGTTTATAAAAATGCCGAATGAAAAAAATTTGTATCATTTACGAAAGTGTTCGAAAATGAATTGTTATTGAAATAAAAATATTTTTCATTTATCAATTATTTGAGACGATACAAATAATTACTTTTAGATAAATTTATATATTTTTTTTTTTGGGAATAAAGAAACCTTGGTGCAAATGGAGTCCAATTGCTATTTTCCTTTTTGTCCGTTCGTTTTTTTTTTTTTTTTTTTTTTTTTTTTGGGTGGGGTGGTGTGGTGAGGAGCTCCCTGACACTGTCAGTTCCGGTGGGTGCCCACGGACTGTCAGTGAGTAACCCGAAAGCGAAGACTGAGGTTTCGCACGCAATTACCCTCCTCTTCCGACGCCAAATGATGTTGCCAACTGTGCGTGCCTGTTTATTGCCGTTGCTTTCGGTTGTCGCAGGAAGCGAGGGTAATAAAGGCAGGCACGGAGCGACGAGCGACGAGCGACGTCAGATTTCGCACCCCCGCCCCCATCTCCACCGTCCCCGGACGAGGAGCAGACGGACGCGATCTCGCGGGTCGCCTTTTCCCCGGGGCGTCGGCTTTTTCGTAGTCAAATCGGATGGGTGGGGATTTCGGATGGTGATTGATGGTCGTACCGTAACTTTGCGTGAAGTTTGCATCGGACGGTGAGGATGGGGGAAGGCCGAAGAGGAACGGGTTCAATCACGGGTCACCACGGTCCCATCAAATCGAAGTGGGTGGGATTTCTCCTTCGATCTTCCATGCGGCAGCGCTCTGGTTGAGGTTGATCTTGATGATGACGTGGACATCGCTGCCGTGTCTGGGGAACGAGAGGGGGTGAAACGAAAGTTTGTATAAAATATTGGAGAAGATCTCGAATCCTCGTGGAAATAGGAAAAAAAAAGTAATGATTGATATCACAAAAGAACATAAATTAGTATATTTATAAACAAAAAAATCTATCATCCATTATATTTATATTTATTATCGTTAAATTATTAAATTAAATAACACATAATAATTGATGAACGTACCAATTTTGGGTTTTACTTGTCCAATTGTCTTATGATACTAGTTTATAGTTTTTCGTGATATTAATTTAATTTAACGAAAATTAACGAATGATAATTTATCGCAAATCTACCGATTTGAAGATTTTAGTGATAAAAAGTTAATTTATGATAACTTTGTAATGGATATATCAATGTAAGTTTTTTTGTGGTCAAAAAATTAGTTTTGAATAAATTTATCATATATATATATCGGTTTGTAATCTTTCATGGTATTAACCCAAAAATTTAAAGGGTTTTGATTATTCTCTCTTCAAATTTTTTCCTTCCCTAGCAAAAACATAGCATTCCCTTTTTTTTCCCCAAAAGACACGAGGTTGCAAGTTTGATGAAATTCATATGGAATTGGACCAAATCAAAATTGACCAATTTTGAACATAAATTATCATTATAATTATTGTTGTCATTATTGTTGGAGAAAATCTCAAATAAGGACCTGAAGTGGATTCATTTTCTCAAAAAATGACCCAAAGTGGACACTGTATCAAATAAGGACCCAAAGTGGCTAATTTTGTCTCAAATAATGACCTAAACTTTCAATCTTATTTACAACTTGGGGTAGTTTTGTCCAAGAACATTTTTTCTTTAATTTTTTTTCTTTCTTCATCTTCCTCACACCTCCTTCACTCTACATTGCCTCCTTCTTCAACACCATAATCACGGCCCCTACTAGCGACCTCGTGAGCTTCATGTCATCACGTAGTTGGTCCTAGTGACGAAGTCAAATTGGAGTTATTTGCTACTAGCCATCTTCTCGGATACTAAAATCCTCAGTTCCTCAAAATGCATCAAATCTCGGCTCGCTTGTGCTCAGCCTAAAGCTCGGATTGACCTCCATCTAACGACGATGATGCTGGATTTTCTATCAGGGGCAACGGTCGATGAGGTCGAGAGCTCGAATAGGACTTGTCAATGGCGGCAATGGGGCAACGGAGTACAACAATTTTTACAGTTAATGATGTCAGATACGACTAATGATCAATCTCAAGATGGGGTATCGATTGAGGAGAAGAGTTGTGTCGATGAGAATGGCAAGAGTGTGAGTGGGTGTCCCCATACTAGGGATTATTGAAATGAGCCATTGGCATTGCAAAGGGGAAGGGGGATCTTTGAAAGAGTAAATTTACGCAAGAGAGGCAAACCCAAATTTGAAATTGATGAGACAAACTCTTGCCGAGGTTGAAATAGTCGCCAACTGCAACAAAATTGTTCTTTGGCACGAAATTGTTGATCACCAAGTGTTAATTGAATAGACGCATGAGTTAGTCAAACAAGACGATTTGGCAATGCTTGGATATTGCTACTCTGTTGTTAGTAAGCAGGATCGAAAATAGCACAAAAAATTGTAGTTGCTGGGTTAGTGGAAGGCCCGGAATAAGTGGAGTTTGATGCACTGTCGAGGTGAAAGAAATATGTTGCCAAAGGGATTAGTTGCATAGCTTGGGAGTTGGACAAGAAGTTGAGTCTCAACAAAAGCAGATTCATATTATGGCTTTGAGATCAGAATTTGCGATGAATGTTGGATTCAAAAGAACTTATTTTTGAAAGCTCATTTTGGCTTCGTGGAATTGTCTACAAACTATTTTGAGGAGCGAAATTTAAAATTTTCAACGAGTTAGACTATGTTGTAATGGCTTGTGTTAAAGAAAACCCAATTTTGGTTATACAACGAGATGACACAAAAAGCGATGGGGGAGCTGATAATGGAGGTGATGTAGAGAGTGAGAAAGATGAAGAAAGAAAAAAGAAGAAAGAGAGAGACAAAAAATAAACAACAATGTTCTTGGACAAAAGTACCTCTGACTGTGAATAAAATTATAAGTTCAGGTCCTTAATTGAGAGTAAGTTAGCTACTCCGGATCCTTATTTGAGACAGTGTCCACTTTAGGTCATTTTTTGAGAAAATGACTCCACTTTAGGTCCTTATTTGAGATTTTCCCTTATTGTTGTGATGATATTGAAGTTGTTAAATGAGTAGAGAGAGAAAATGTTCGGAGACATAACTTACTTTAGGATAGAATTTTGCGTTAATAAGGCAAATGAAGAAAAGATGAAATTTTTTCCAGCTTAATTAAGGGAACATCCGCGATCCTAAGGTCCAATAATTGCCAGATCTTTAAAAATTGAGATGTTGATATTTTTCCTTTAAATTAAAGCGACATCAGCCCACGACTCTCATTTGAACACCATTCTACACATGAGTAAGTTAGATTATTGGTAATACAAAGCCAATATAAATTGTCTTAGCTAAAAAGTTTTCTTCAAAATTAATGTCGTGTGCAAGTATTATATCTAAATGAAATGCAAACAAGAGTTAGAAAAAGAAACCACACAAAAATTGAATTACTTTTTTGGCATGTCTAAACGTATTTAATTAGTCGATATAGACAATTCTAAAGGAACCCATTATATAATTTAAACTTAGGTGATTATGCACAATAATGGTAATCTAAGTGTAGTGTTTATAGGATTTACAAACTATAATAACGCGAAAATCAAATTCTATGGATAGAAACAAAGTTCTCATTAATATATATATATATTGGCCTTTTGGATTAAGGCATTTAAACACTAGTTAATATAATAAAAACTCCAAGTTAGTACATTTATGACAATTTTGCCATAAACTAATTTCTTGACAACAAAAACCCCAAACTGGTATATTTATAATAAATTTGTTTCAAGCTAAGCTTTTTATCACAAAAAATTCAAATTTATACATTTGTGACAAATTTACCTTTGATAATTTTCATTAAATTCGATTTCCAAAAACTAATATATTTACGGTAAACGAAGGGTAACAAGGAAGGTAAAATTTGATGAAAATTAACGGAAGATGATTTAGAATAAAATTAATTTACTAATTTGATGATTTTAGTGATTAAAAAATTAATTTAAAATAATTTTATTACAAATTTATTAATTTAGAATTTTTCGTAATATTAATTATTTAAGCATTCCAGGCAGTTTTTAAGGAGAAGTGCCAAAAAGTCTAAACCTTTTGTGTTTGTCTGCCAATTTAGTCATAAACCTTTTTTTTTTGGCCAATTTAGCCCTAAACCTTTTTATTTAGTCGATTCAGTCCTTTTAGCCGGATTTTCTTGCCGACCTGACGCCGTGGGCTGACGTGGACAATTTTTAATATATTTTTAATATTTTTAATATTTTTTCTATTTTTTCTATTTTTTATTTTCTCTTTATTCTTTTTTCTCTTTTCTCTTTATTCTTTATTCTTTTTTTTTTTTTCTCTCCTCCTCCCTCCGGCCGCTGGCCGGACCACGGCGACCGGCCAGAGGAGACGGCCGGCGAGGCTCGCCGGCCACCTCGCCAGCGGCCGCGAGGGCGGCCTCGCGCTGGGCGGCGGCGGCGAGGCTCGCCCTCGCCGGATCTGGCGAGGTCGAGCCTCGCCCATGGCGGGCGAGCCTCGCCGCCGCCGCCCAGGCCGCGATTCGGCGAGGTCGAGCCTCGCCGGCCATGGGCGAGGCTCGACCCTCGCCAGATCCGGCGCGAGGCGGCCTCCCGCCAGGTTGGCGAGGCTCGCCTCGCACCGGGCTGGCGAGGGTCGAGCCTCGCCCATGGCCGGCGAGGCTCGACCTCGCCGAATCGCAGCCTCGTGCCGGGCTGGCGAGGGTCGAGCTTCGCCAGCGCCGCCCAGGCCACGATTCGGCGAGGTCGAGCCTCGCCGGCCATGGGCGAGGCTCGCCTCGCCGAATCGCGGCCTGGGCGGCGGCGAGCCTCGCCAGATCCGGCGAGGGCGAGCCTCGCCGCCGCCGCCCAGCGCGAGGCCGCTGGCGAGGTGCCCGGCGAGCCTCGCCGGCCGTCTTCGTCTCCTCTGGCCGGTCGCCGTGGTCCGGCCAGCGGCCGGAGGGAGGAGGAGAGAAAGAAAAAAGAAAAAAGAAAAAGAAAAAAGAAAAAAGAGAAAAGAGAAAAAAGAATAAAGAGAAAATAGAAAATAAAAAAATAGAAAAATATTAAAAAAATAGAAAAATATTTAAAAATAGAAAAATATTTAAAAAGAATAAAAAAATATTAAAAATTGTCCACGTCCAATTTGGCCAGGCCAGTCAAGAAAATCGGCCCTGAATAAAAGGACTGAACCCAAGACTAAATAAAAAAGGTTTAGACTAAACCCAAGACAAACACAAAAGGTTTAGTGACTTTTTTGACACTTCTCCCCAGTTTTAATATGGATCTTCTATCACGGCCAGGCTTGATGGTAGATTCTTTTAGGGTCAAATTCAATGCTTATCAACGGAGGTCAAATCGACATGCACTTAAGACACCGTGCAGGTCAATTTTATTTTTTTCAGTCGAACGTGCAGATCATTTATTTTTTCGGGGGTCAGATTTTGGTCAAATTGACTGTGTATAAAGATAATTCCAGCAAGAGCGGGGCCCACTCTAGGCTCCGGTTTTTGCGGTCCATTCCGCCGTCGCGAACGCGTGGTGTCGGAGCGCGTCCTGGGCTTTGCATCGGTTTCTTACAGCCACCCCAACGTTCGACGAGCTGCTTTTGTTTTTCAGGGTTTCGCTCTCTTTCTTCTCCGCTTTGACCGTTCCACGATTCCACCGCCAATTTCGTGAGCGCCAATTCCCCAAAAACACAAATTTACTTTAAATCCTATTTTCCATTTTGAATTTTTTATTTAAAAAATCTCAAACTTTCATTCTAATCCTAAATTGACCCACGCTTTAAAAAAATCACTATTTTCTTTGAAATTGTCAATATAAAAATCTATTGTTGATTCATATGAAAGAGTGTTGATGAAAACATATATTCTGATAATAAATCTCTAACTAAATATTGATAATTTTGAAAAATTAATGATGATCTTTTAGTGTATGTCAAATTTGAGACGAGAGCAAAAATTGAAAATTTATTTTGGGATAGAACTTGGCTAGACCTAAACTGGGTTTTTTTCTTTTTTAATAAAAGGAATTAGGTCAGTTTCGCTGGGTTTGAGTTATATTGGAGATAGAAAATCAAACAGGATATACTTTTCTTTTTCTTTTTAAACTTTTTATCCGATTTTTTATTCATAATTTTGATGAAGTCATTTTGCTTCTCAATAAGCAAGCGCGTGAGACAGGACCGATACCACGGCGTCGATCCTCGCGTGGCGGTGAGCTTGTCCGGGACGAGCAGAGCGTACAATGTCAGATTTCTTCCGACACCACCACGTGCACCTCACGGCGCGTGACGCTCCCGCTGCCACTCATGTCATATTCTCTCTTCTCTAGCAAAGCCTTTTCACGTTACCCCATGTAAAACCCATGGCCATATGCATCATGCGCCGACAAAAGACCAGATCGCATTATTAAACCCGGCAAGACGTGATTGAGATTTAACGGTGCTTAATAGCACGGATGAGTGTAATCCCTGCATTAACACCACGCTCTTATTCAGTTATTTGTCATGTACGGCAAAGAGAGCGTGACGGTACTGTTACACTGACGGCCCTTTTTCCACCGCATATGCCAACGTGTAAGATGGAGAAATTTTAAAAATCCCTTTATCTGAAGAAAAATCGTTTTTGATTGACTTTTAGATATTTAAATGATGAAAAACTAATTGATTTAAGAAAAGAGCTTTTCGTATATTGAAAAAACAAGTCTGAATTGGAGAAAATGAATTCCCTTTTCACATGAAGGAAATCACTTTTTATGAACCATCAAACAAGTGAAAGTTAACAATTTTTTTAATTATAATTAAAAAAATTATTGTGAATGTACGAAACAGACGCACCTTAAAAACCGGTTTTTTAATATAGTTTGAATTCACTTTTGATGTTATCACTTTTTATTGGAGCCGGTGTTTGAATTTCTAGTTATCAAAACTTGGCAACAACCTTTTAACTTCATCTTAATTAGGCAGTGCGATGTCTTTGTTGGGTCTCAAGTGACGAAAGTTTTACTAAATTTGTTTTATTGACGAGAGTAAGCTCTATGTATATTCGCATTCAACTATCACGAGAAGCTTAATTTATTACAGTTCAGCAAAAATTATTGTAAAAGAAACAAATATATCTAGTTAAACAAAAAGTTATGGATGAAATAATAATTATGTCGGTACAAATTCCACCATCACAGACGTCAATAAGATATTACATTATCAATAAACTTTTAGCGACAAAATTACAACTCTTGTCTCTAAAGATTATACCTGGTAGCAAACCTTCGCTAAGGTACAATAAAACTAGCAACAAGATTTTGGGAGTTACTTGAATTGACTTTTACATTTTGTTGAATTTAAATTTTGCAGTGCATACATTTTGACTTTGTTTAATCCCAAATCATTCAGAGCTCTCATAACATATAAATATCAACACGTAGAGTAATGTTTATTTTTTTCTTTTTCTTTTTGGATTATATTTTAAATTTTAGCAAAAAACGAAAATATTCTTTTTATATGCATCCAATTTTAATCAAACAATAACTCAATTTACATATCTAAGATATCGCTTTTAGCCATAAGAAATAAATTTAATTGAATTCCTCAAGTAGTTGATTGATCAAGGTAAGCAAATTTTATAGAATATCCATTTAAACTCCGTTTGTTTCACGAAAAATGAATAACTTATATAATATTTTTCCAAAGATGATCACTTGTATCGCATGAAATAATTAGTTAATGAAAATTGTTTTATTATCGACAATAATTCATATTTAAACATCTTCTTGGACGATGAATTATTTTCCATTTAACACATTTTTATAAGCGAAACGATAAATCATTTTTAGGAAATTTTATTTAAATAGTACACTTTTTATGAAACAAACCTATGCAAATTCCTCCACGAGTCCGACCGGTTGCCATGGACTTGTGAAACGAATTTGTGGTCTCCCTTATATTACAAGATAAAAGAGACCGTTAGCACAGCAGCTACCCCAATTAAACTCGATCCGAATGCAATTAACGATTGATGATCCTCAAGCAGGTCAGTGTTCCCTTGTGCCATGAGTCGTCATCTTGATTAGAGAAGGGGGCGTGCTTCGGACTTGTCGATGTTTTTCGTGGGAGGCATGCGATTTGGTAATGAATAAGGAGGTCATGATGGTGGTGCTCGAGCGATCCGCAATGATTCCTGCGGAGTTTTGTTTATCCTCCGATCGAGCAAAAAGTGGAGAGTGTGGACCGGAAAACACTCGGCACTTTTCTTTTGTGGGGTTTTCTCGTTCACGCCGAAAGGGGGAGCAATTTGCACCGCCGCCGTCGCCCTTTTCATTCCCATCTCCATTTCGACATTCCCGGAAGATCACATTGGGGTTGGTAGATCCATTATTCAAATTCATCGGCCGTCGGCCCCATTGGTCGATAGAGTATAGTGATGGCCAATGAGGGACCGACCCAGTTCAGAAAGAGGGTCGATATAGGATGGTGATTCATGGCGCCTTCGTGGGTTATTCGGTGAAGAACATGGATCGAATTTTTCCACATGGTAGGGGACAAAGCGTTGGATGGAGGCAGCCTTATTTTACAGTCAAATTATGATATTTAAACAAGAATGGAATAGTCTCTTGAATTGAGAGCAATTTGCATGAACAAGATGTTGGTTTAAATAGTAAGAGAATTTGCTACTTTCCTCATGATTGTAACTTCAAGTCACGTTAGAAGTGCTTTATAAATAAAATCCTAAATGTACCAAGTCAATTTGGGAGAGTGTGCTCATACAGATGCACGAAAGCCGATCGGGACATGACCAATCGCTTAAATTAAAAAAGAATATTGAAGCACTCAATGAAGTGAAGCACCTTGCAGCTATCTTGAAACTATCCCACTAAATTTCAAGGCACTAAAAGCCTAGGATTTGGAGCGTAGCACCTTTATAAACATGAACATTCAAAGGCATACAAAAGCTCATTGTAGATAAATGACAAATATTAGAAAAAATCGCAAATTGTGGCTGCTGTGATATAAATACTCTAGTTTTTTTTTTTTTTTTTTTTTTTGTGTCAACTAAGAATCTTAAACTTGTCCACTATGATATAGATATCTCCAATTTTTTTTTGTCACAAAAAAGGCCAAACTTATATATATATACCACCTATTTTAGTTCAATGCATGGTATATTTGTCAAACTAATATAAATTTTGGGGGTTTTTAATGACACAAAAAGTTGGGGTATTTGTATCATAATGGGCAAGTTTATGATTTTTTGCAAACAAAAAAATTTGGAGTATTTATGTATGGTGAATATAATTTTGAATTTTTTTGTAGTATTAACTCTATATAGAATCAAAATAGAGTGCAAATGACAAAGATACCATCGAGACAATCATATAATCAAGCTTCGGATCCCGAAAGAAGCGTCCTTGGATTCTTTGGATGTCTCTTTCCACCAAATGAGTGCAGATTCTTATGTTCTCTGGTGTAATAGCATTGACTGAAAACCAAATAGACTTTGGAACGAAAAAGAAGACGCAGTATCATCATGATTATGGGAGGAGTGGAGTGTTCTTTGGTCCACAGCAGAGCCCATCATCTTCTCCTGCTTTGGAAAAAGCAAGGCAAGCAGTTTCATTGTGCTTTGTACGGAGCGCTTAATAAATGACAGCGGGATCCTCCTAAAGTAAGATTGCCTCCTTAATTTAACTTATTTTTCTTAATTATTGATACTTTATAAAGTGGTCATTGGGCCACGTCGTCAGACATACAGAGTCCAATACACCAATTCCGGAAAAAAAATGTCAAAAGGTATTTTGTAGCTAATTTTGCGCCGCGGACGAGGGCTTAAACGTAACAATTATAATGCCAAGTTGCCAACCAAGTCATCATAACAAGAGAACTACATTGCATAAGTTGATATATGCTAACTTTTTATAGCAAAGTCGATCGAACATAAAGATTACCGATACAACAGGATTGAAAAGATTGTGAGTGTCCACTGCAACATGCGAAAAAAATTTGAATACAATAAGCTCAGTTACCACATGGCACACTGTAAAGTGTAAAGTGATCCTTGTAGGAGAAAGGAACAAATGAATGCTTTCCATTCGGATTTGAACAAACATGTTCATCAACCATCCACAACGCAAAGGGATATAAAGCCCATGTTATGATATTGATGCACGAGGCTTTCCATAAACATTTTTATCATGTATCGTTTTCAAATATGAGTTTCCGACGCGATTTAGTGATGTCATGGCCAAGCTAACCAGTTATATGTTTTTCTTCTTCAAAACACATTTTGGGCTTCAGGGCCCAGCTCGAGTCCCCATTTTTCAAGAACATAAATATGATTTTTTTTTTTTTTAAAAATAAAAAAATTAAAAATGGCTTTGACGTAGGTCATGATTCGTTTGTATGATTTTAGCACTTGATTTAGCCTAATTTCATTTAATCAGTATCCTTATTATTTAAGGATTTTAGTGTTTACCTTTGATATAACTTAGGCTTAGTTAGATTGACCTTTAGGAAAAAAATCGGACTCAATGTCAACACATCTGGGTTGCTATCTTAGGATTTGATAATAAAGCCATGCGTATTCTATGCTTGAAGCTTTATTGAGTTTACTTTATTACACTTTACTTTTATCATACTGCTTTTTATCATACTGCTTGAGATTTTCTACTTTTCCTGGATTGTACGCTCATTAATGAACATCATTTAGTAGCCTAGGTTAATAAATGGTTTAATTAACAAATCAATCAAATTAGGGTACCGAAAGGGTAATAGTTCGACAATTAGTGTAATTAAATCCTTGACTCTAAATTCTCTAGCTATGTAAGAAGTGAAGTACGCTCTCGTATTTCATTTGGTTTTTAACTACTTTAGTTAGGGGAAAATTACTAAAATACTTTTAAACCTATTGCAATTATTTCTAATTCAGTCATAAACCTTTTCTCTCTCTCTCTCTTGCCTCTCGTGGATGCCAATTGGCATCGGTCGATGCCCACGTCTCTCTCTCTCTCTCTCCCCCTCCGTCCCTCCCTCCTCGCCCTCAATGGGCGAGGTAGTTTTGGTTTATGACATGTTAGTGTCGGCCAGATGGCCGACATCCATGTTAGTACTATTCGCCAAATTTGATTCAATGGATTGAATTGACATAATTGCAAAAGATTTAAAATTAAAAAAAAAAAGGTTTATAACTATTTTGGTAATTTTCCCCCTTTGTTGGGCTAGTGACGGCTCTCGGTTTAATTGAAATTCATAGATAGATTTGTTCTTGTTATAGTTTTCTAATACCGCATGAAGCAAGGGTTTGAGATAACTCACGTTGGTTAAGAACCATTGGTCCCTAACTTGACATTACATATGAACTCATCATTTCCTGGCATGCCCCTTCGGGAGGGTCACGGCACAAGAGAAATTCCAACATTGAGAATTCAAAATAACGTGTTACGTTAATGTGCCGATTTTGTGCCACTGATGAGGGCTTAGATGCAATGGTTTTGAATGCCAAGTAATAATAAGAGAACTACTTCATTGCATTAGTGGATATATGCCAACTTTTTAACAACAAAGTCGATTGATCTTAAAGATGGCCAATGTGATGAGATGAAAAGATTGGAAGTGTCCACTGCAACACGTGAAATAACGGAATACAATAAGCTTATTTTCTCATGGCACACTGTGAACTGATTCTTTGTAGGGGAAAGGAACAATGAAGGCTTTCCATTCAAATTTGGACATGCATGTTCATCAACTATCCACAACACACAAGGATATATGGACCATGTGATGATATTCGTCCACGAGGCTTTCCATGCGCACTGTTAGGCATGGGCCATGTCTGCCCGTGGATCGTTTCCAAATACGAGTTTTGGATCCGATTTAGTGATGTTATGGGCCAAGCAAGGCAGTCATATGTTTTTCTTCTTCAGAACAAACCTATGGTCCATTAACATCCCCCTTCTTGCGCAGATCTATGGAGTAACAATCCCATAAATTGGCCACAACCAGATGAAAATTCTTTGGCACAACAATGTACAGTACAACCTCTTCTCCTACAACCCTTTCGCACTTTGTTTATGAAAAGGTTTCGTAACGTCGGAAAATAATCGTAACACCTTACAATGTGACAAAGGCAGTACTTTGCAAAAGTAAGACATAAGTCTCTTGTTCTGTCTTGTGCAATGGACAAGTAGACGAACAAACAATGTTGACTTTTTGCTACAGAAGAGAAAGCCAACAGAATGCCAAACATGGTATAAGAGAAAAAGACTACTTCCTCCGTTTTCATTGCTTATTTCCACTACAGAAATTGAGCGCTATCAGCTGATCTTGCCGGAAGCAGCCGATAGACATCTCATGCTGATTCCTGCTTTGTCTTCCCTCTTGTTGGAATAATTCCAGATAGACTGTCATATTCTCTCTTTTTATCTCATATGCGCGACATTAGTAAAAGAGTTGGTGTAATCTTTTTTGTCTATTCAGTCGGGTGGATACACCTAACGGTCACACTTTCAAACAGGAGAACAACCACACAAGGGGAGGGAGGGAGGGAGGGAGGGAGGGAGAGAGACGTGACAGTCAAAAGGCAATTCTACTCATAAGCATAAGGAACTTTAGTGGATTTTGCAATCAAGTCCCTGAACTTGAATAATTTCTTTGTAACTGATGCACTTTGACAGAAATTCAACAAATAATCTGGCAAAACGCTGAAGTGATGGATGCCATGAACACTTGACCAATCGTCCAGATGCCACACCATTGCCACGCATCCGCAACATTTGTATTTCCTCATAATATTGGTTAGATTGCAGTCAAAATGAAGTATCAAGAAATTTTTACTTGTTAATACTATGCGATAAAATCGAAGTTCAATAATTTGATTACAAAAATCTATTATGGGTGTAATTCTATGGTCCCAAGATGCACTATGCCTTTACAAACTTTTACCATTGAATTAAAATGTAATGAATCTCAATGTTCTCTGGGACGCAAGATGTCTCTCAAGGACCATAGACTCACCCTTGTGTTGAGCAAAACGAATTACAACACATAAATTGCAGGAAAACTTGTTTTTTTCTAGTGGAAGCGAGTGTGAATCTTACTGTTTAGTTTAAATGTGATTGACATAATCTACTGGATTACAACTACCTGCCTAGTACCATGTCATCACTGGTTTAGCATACTGATACGGACAACATGTAGACTAGACATTGCGTTCATATGAACCTTCAAGAACAAAGTGAGTACCCCAAAAGCAAACACAAGGGAAACTTAAGGTAATGTAATACCAAAACTACAATACTCGAGTTTCAGGTGGCATTTCACTTGATTCATGGGATTGATTAGTTTTTTTCACGAGTTTATGATTCACCTACTTAGGCTGACTTTCTCACTTAGAAGACGCATGTAACCTTGATTTCAAGGGCACTCACTCATTTTTAAATTTGCAGACTATGAATCTAATTTATGCTAGTCTCCTAGAAAAGGTGGAAACGATACAAGAAATTTACACTGCTAGAATACAGGAAGAAACGTCTGACTTTCCTGAATTTGGGTCCAAAGAGAGTCATCGCATCTTTTCCCTCCTTTTAAGAACCAGAATCACAACTGAGTATTAACTAAATCTAAGAAAGAGAGTATAAAATCAACCTGAAGTTGTAATGTGGTTAGTAGCATACCTCCAAAGGCAAACTTAATGAAGAGGAGGAAGAGGTGAAGGTAGATGGACTGTGAATTATTTGGAAAGTCCCGTCTAGAATTGCAATAGCTTTCATCACCAGGGAAGCAAGCTTCTTCTGCCCAATATACATCTAAATAGAGAGAATTGGGAAGCTGAAATCAATGCTGAATATGAAATGTCTCACCATTGGATCATAGGCGATGGGAGGTATAGGGAAGACAACTTTAGCTAAAACCCTTTACAACTCTATTTTTAGCAATTTTAAAGGTTCCTATTTTCTTGATGGCATCAAAGGAACTTTGAGAGATTCCTAAAACTTTGTTTGTTTGCAGGGAAAATTACTATCTCGGATATTAATGACAAAAGAAACAACCATGACCAATGTTGCTGAAGGAATTAGCTACACGAAAGGGAGAATTTGTTGCAAAAGAGTTCTCCTTATTCTTGATGGTGTGGATAAAAAAGATGCTTTAGCTGGAGCTTTGATAAGGGAAGTTGATCATCATTACAACAACAAAAAAGTCACAATAGAGGATGTTGAGGCTCATGAATTTTTTAAGAAGTATGCTCCTGGAACAGAAACATAAAAATAAGGAGAGCTCTTTTTGACAGAGCTCTGCAATATACTGAACGCCTTTCTTTAGCACCAGAGATGTTGGGTTCTCCCTTCTGTGCTAGTAGAGAATGTAAATTGGGAGAGTGAGCCGAATAACTTCAACATAAGCTCTGACCAAACCATGATTGGATTATGATGAGAATAAGCCATGATTGTTGAATTATGATGAGAAGGAGATTTTTCTCCACATTGCTTTTTTTTTCAACGGGTGGTGGAGAAAATAAGTGTTGTCGACAGTTGTGATATTGAAGCGGCTAGTGGAGTAAATGATCTCATTCAGAGATCTTGATAAGGGATGAGAATGGGACCTACAGGTGCATGACTTGATTGAGTTGGTACAAGTGCATGACTGGAGTCGATGGGTAACGATATGGTTGAGTGGATGGCAATTTTTCTTGCAAACGAACGAAATTGAGAAAAATGGAACCTTCAAAATTTCCAAAAATAGAACTGTAAAAGATTTTAGCTAAAGCTATCATCCCATACCTCCCATCGACTATAATACAATAATGAGACCTTCTTCCTGTACTTCATCCTGAGACTTCATATCCAACAAAAATTGCTAGCCCTTGCATCATATTGTTGGCTATCCTCCACCACAATTTTCCACAGGTACCATCTCAATCTGCACAAGCACGGATAAGGGGTTAATGCCTCTTTCCTTCTAGGTAAGCGAGACTGCATATCTAACGGATTAGCATTATTTAGCTTAGAGTTTACAGATGGATAATCGCTGTAAGTCCCAAAAAATTCTAAGATCTCTATGCTTGTCTTAGGGTTATATAATGCTTGACAGGACACAATTGATTAAGAATTGGATCATACAAAAATGCAAATACTCTTCATTAGGTCATCTAAATGTAACACGCTTTGTTTCTCTTTTGTTTGAGTCGCATTGCATAGCATTATCATGGGATCATTACAACATAAACAAAAAAAAAAAAAAAAAAAAAAAGCAAACAAAGCGAGAGCAGAACAGCCATTATAGCCATTACCATATCTTAGTTGCAATTACTCATCAGATTAGAGCATTAAGGAAAGAAAAAAAAAAATAGCTCTTAAAATTTCTATGACATGTCCAATATTGGCCAAGTACAGAAATTGAGCATCGAAATCCTAAATGCTAAAGTGATTCCAGTTTATCGCCATTAGGAGAACGACACGATCAGATATTTTATAGCAGCGATTCGAATACTCTCAATTTAGGAACATGAAACTTCGCCCAGACCAGATCCAAAACCAGACCAGGCTGAACTAAAAGGACATCCGTAAGCACAAATAGCCCATGAGAATCTAAGTTATAGATCTCATAAACCTCCGACAGCACAATATCTACTAAAACAACAAAAGTTTCATCGTAAAAATCTACATAGGACGGCTACCGACAAATCGAACTTCAAAGCGCAATCGAGCGAGTGATTTCTTGAAACAGAAACTAGCAGAACAGATTAGAACCTCACCAACCATCCCAAAAAAATCAGGTTTTATTACCGAGAAGTGCAGTGCAATAGTCAAAGAAACAAAAAATTGCGATTGCTAGATCATGCTCACCTGTCGAGAGGAGATGAAGACTGAAGACTGAGATGGAGTGGATTGCAAGAGCCCTCGGCGGCTGCGTGTGAGCTTTGGCGACAAAATGTGCTTATATATAGGAGGGAGGAAGCTGGGGTTTCTTTCTAGTGGGGACAGCCTGCTGTCAGGTATTTCACAACCAAAAAGCAAAAACATGACCAAAGCTTATGTCCGGTAATAGCTGATTCCATATCCAAATTACATTATCTCCCACTCTAAAGTGAATGTTAAGGTTGGTACAAATGGGTCGAAAAGACCAAGCATAGAAGTATACTTTTGACCTAATTCGAACAGATCGAGGTTGGCTTTTTAGGGCTCAGTCTGTCAACCAAGCCCAAAAGAAGAAAATAAGGCCGATAAAGATTGCCAATCTAGTTCGAGCCCGTTGGGACTTCAGCTCAAACTTCTTTTGTATTTTGATTTTTTCCAAAATATTTATTATTATCAAATTTCAAAATTCTTATATATAGTTCTCAAAATAACTCAAAAAAATTTACTTAAAATTCATTAATTTTATGAGACTTTAGCTACATCTCATATGGGTCATCCTTCTAGTTCAAAAACTAAAGTGGAAGAAACTTCTACATGATATGATCCTTCCATTTGAGATTCTTGAAGAGGGAAGAGATGTGATACTTGTAAGGTTTATGGTTGTAATCGTTGAACATATAAATCGAAAGGCAAAGATCTCATATCAAATTCACACTCAAAGATCATTGGAATTCATGATGGTAAAATATAATAGGCATGGAGGACTCAAGTATTTAACAATTCAACTTGAAAGAAAGACTAAGGTTGGAGCTTCTCACACTATGACATTCAAAATTATTCCTTGATACATATTTGTTTTAGTAAATAATTACTCTCTTATTAATGTAATTGAAAAATTTTATTGTCTGATTCAAGTATAATATTTTTTCCAAGGGAGCAATCTTTTCGAGAGGAGCTAAGCAGCTGAATAGACAATATCTTTTATTAAGTTGCGTATGCAACTTATTAGTGCAATACATTTGTACTTTGAGAATAACTTTCTTTTCATTGATGGTTTTATGAAAAATCGAATGCATTTACATTTGACAAAAAAAATGTGTTTGCAAATGGTTTGAATGGGTTGTAATAACTTTCTTTTATTAATTTCTTCTCAACAGCTAATAATACATGTATTTAAGGCAAGGACAATATTCTATGTAATGATGTTTAGGTAGCATTTTCTTCTGCATTTGTATGATAATAATGGACATTTAGAAATTTTTATGTGCTTAACTTTGTCATTTTTAAAAATATTTTTTACAGTATCTTTTAAAAAATTGTACTATGATGGCGTGAAAGATAATGGTTATTGGACTATTGCATTCACTGAATAAATTTGAAAGTTAAGCAATTAAAATACTAAAACTATGATGTAATTGGCACATATTAATGTTATAATTAAACGAAATCATAGTAAAAATGATATATGGTTTATTTCACACTTAGGTTATATTTGAAAAATAGTTTCATCGTACAAAAAAAGAAGAAGGAATACTTACTCATTAACACAATGGAAAAAGAAGAAAATAAGTTAAGAATAAATATCAAATCAAAAGTGGGCCCTGCATTTAATCTTAACAAATATTTTTGAGTGGAGCATGGATAGTTTCATCTCTAGTAAAAATTGAAACAAAAGAAAACAAATAAAAAAAAGGAAGAAATAACTTTAAATCTAGAGTGTTTTCTACGATAGATAATGTAATCAAATTGATGGGATAAAGATGTTTGAGTTTAATAAGGGAGAGAGGGGGCGGGGGCAGGGAATAGTGCAAGCTAAAAGAAAATAATAAAATGAGGTTGAGATGGATTTTGACTGAGCTTTTAGGTTACGTTTGGTTCGAATTTCTAACCAAGATAAGACTGGATATGATATGATATTAAATCTTTGGATTTTTCTATATCCTATTCATTATTTGGTGAATCACAGAATTAAAGTCGGATATATTTATATCATATTATGTATATTTTTTAAATATAAACAACATATTGTTGTAAATGAACCTAAAAGTTCATAAACGGAGATGGTGAAAATCTCTCGTGACACTATTCCTTAATTATATTTATATTCTTTTATTTTATTTTTCCTTTTTTTAAATTATTTTCTTTATTATTTCTTTTTTCCCCTTTCATCATTCTTTAATAAAATTTTATCAAATAGTAAACTGTAATAACATACCTAAAATAAAAATACCTAAAAATATATAATAAATAAAAATATATAATTTATAGATTGAATGTTTATTATAAGATAGAATTAAAGTTGAATATATAAAATAAAAAAGATAAATTTTAAAAATAAATTTTAATTTCTTTAATTAGAATTCAAATATTATTTATAATGAAATATAATTTTAATTTTGTTAATTTAATAAGTTTGTTATGGTTTAAACGAGGTTGGGCTTGGTTTGGTCTTTTAAAGTTTAAGCCTAACTTTATTTAAATAAATTTGGGCCGGGTTGGAATTTTAATGAAATGGGTCTGGAGAAATTGAGAGAGCCTAATGCTGCCCACTTTTAATCTTTGATAGCCCAGATTCGTGAGATCAAAGTTCAACCTACCTTCGGGCCTAGTCCGAGTCCCTTATTTTGCAGAAATAAAATGATTTTTAAAAAGAAAAATAGAAAATGGTTTATATGCAGGTCATGATTTGGTTGTATGATTTTAACACTTGATTTAGTCTAATTTAATTTCGTTAGTATGCTTATTATTTAGGGAATTTAGTTGTTACCTTTGATATAACCTAAGTTTAGGTAGATTGACCTTTGGAATAAGAAATTTGACTCAATTCGAACTCAGGCGGGTTTCTATCCTAGGATTTATTTATAAAGTCATGTGCATTCTATGCTTGAAGCTTTATTGAGTTTACTTTTTTACCATTTACTCTTATTATATTGCTTGTGATTGTCTACGTTTTTTTTATTGTGCACTAATGCACAAACATCATTTAGTAGCCTAGGTTAATAAAATGGTCAAAGCTTGCCAGAATAGTTTAGTTAACAAATCAATTAAGTTAGGATACCGAAATGGCACTAATTAGATGATTAATGTAATCAAATCCTTGATTCTATATTTTTTAGTTGCGTAGGAAGTAAAGTATGCTTTTGTATCTTCCTCGATTTCTAACCTACTTTTGATAGGCTAGTGGTGACTCTAGTTAAGTTGAAGTTCATAAATAGATTTATTCTCGTTGTAGTTTTCCAAAGCCGTTGGTCTCCAACTCAACATTACTTTTAAACCCGTCATTTCCGAACATGCCCATTTGGGAGGTCCACAACATGAGAAATTCCAGCATAGAGAACTCATGATAATGTGCTATGCAATGTGCCGATTTTGTGCCATTGATGAGGGCTTAGATGCAACAATTAGAATGCCAACTAAGTCATAAAATAAGGGCATAATTGGTAACATGCCAAACAATGCCTATTTTTATTTTTTAGTTCCTTGGAATAAAAAAAGAACACATATTCATTTGATAACTTTTTTGCTTTCGGGAATGAATTTGGAATATAATCAAGTAGTAAAAAAAATTATTTATTTGTTTCCAGAACGATTCAAGCCTTTTTTTTCCCTCTTTTTCTTTTCTTCTTTTTCTTTTTTTATTTATTTTTCTTTTCTTCTTCTTCTTCCTCTAGTTGGTCGTCGACCCCAAAAAGGCGCGACCTCACCTAGCCCGCGAGGTCGTTGTTGCTCGGCCATGGTGAGGCTGACCTCATGGTGGCTGGGGAAGGTTGAGCTCGCCTAGTGAGGCTCCCTCAAGGCCGGTGATCTTGCTGGCTCTCATCTATCAAATGTATTTCTATTTTGAGAATAGAAATTTTGTACAATTATCAAATACATTTTCGAATGCTTAGAAACTTGTCTAGGAAACAGAATCAGAAACAACCAATTATGAGCAGAAATTATTCTCAGAAACAAAAATACCAAACGTTACCAAATTTGATGCGTAATGTATTTTAACTTCTTGACAACAAAGTTGATCGATCTTAAAGATAGCCAATGCAATGAGATCGAAAAGATTGTAAGTGTCCATTGCAACACGGGAAAGATATCGGAATACAATAAGCTTATTTTCGCATGGCACACTATGAAGTGTGTCCTAGTAGGGGAACAATGAAGGCTTTCCATTCAAATTTGGACATACATGTTCATTTACCATCAACGACACATAAGATATATAGTCCATGTGATGAACGGTGCACGAGGCTTTCCATGCACACTGTTATGCATGGGCCATGTCTGAGCGTGGATCATTTCCAAATACGAGTTCCGGATCCGTTTAGTGTTGTTATGGGCCTAGCAAGGCAGGCGGTCATATGTTTTTCTTCTTCAGGAATCAGGACACGCCTAGGGTCCATTAAACTCCCTCTTCTTGCGCTGATCTATGGAGTAACAATCCTGTGAACTGGCCAACCAAATGAAAATTTTTGGTACAACAATGTGCAGCACAACCTCGTTTCCTACAATGTGACAAATGCAGTACTTTGCAAAAGTAAGGCATATGTCTCTTGTCTTGTGCAATGCACAAGTTGACGAACAAACATTGTTGACTTTTTGCATGGAAGAGAAAGCCAACAGAATGCCAAGCATGGTATAAGAGAAAAAGATCGCTTCCTTTGAGACTTTTCATTTGCTTATTTCCAACACAGAAATTGTGCGATATCAGCGGTTTGTTCTATTGCTTGAGAGTGTGAGCGTTAAGTGTATAGACAAAAAAATTACACCAACTCTTTTATTAAAGTTGCGTAAATGAGATCAAAAGAGAGAATATGATAGTCAAAGGTGAAATTCTACTCGTAAGCATATTGAACTTTGGTGGATTTTGCAATAAAGTCCCTAAACTTTATTTATTTATTTTTATAACCAGACGCATTAAACTTCCATAATTTCTTGGTAACTGATGCGCTTTTAATAGAATTTGACTAATAATAGAGCTAAACACGAACATTGGATCAATCGTCCGGATGCTACACCATTGCCACGCATCCGCAACATTTGCATTTCCTCATAATATTGCCTAGATTGCAGTCAAAATGAACTAAGTATCAAGAAAAAGATACTTATTAGTACTGTGCATTTAATCGAAGTTCAGTAATCCGATTACAAAAATCCATCAGGGGGTAATTTTATGGTCCCAACTATGCCTTTACAATCTTTTACTGTTGATTTAAAATGCAATGGATCTCAACATTCCGGGACGCACAATGCCTCTCAAGAACCATAGACTCATCCTTGTGTTGAACAAAAACAGGTACAACACATAAATTGTAGGAAAGTTTGTTTTTCTAGTGGAAGCGAGTTTGAATCTCACCGTTTAGTTTCAATGTGATGGACAAAATCTACTATGTTAAAACTACCTAGTACCTTGTCAATTGTCATCACTGGTTTAACATATGGAATTAGATATTGCTTGCAGATGAACCCTCATGACCCTAAAGAAAACACAAAGGGAACTTAAGGTGACATAATAACAAAACTATAGTACTTGAAATTCAGGTCTGAGTTTTACTTGATTCATTAGGTCAATGAGTTTTTTTTTCCAAGTTTGTGATTCACCTACTTACGTTGAATTTCTTGTTTGAAAGAGGCACATAACTTTGACTTTCAAAGGTGCTCATTCATTAATTTTGAATTTGCAGACTATGAAATCAATTTATGCTAGTCTCCTAGAAGAGGCGAAACGATACAAAAAGGTACACTACTAGAAAACATGAAGAAACATAAGACTTTCCTGAACTTGGGTCCAAAGGATCAGTTTCCTTTTAAGAAGCAGAATCACAACTGAGTATTAACTAAATCCAAGAAAGAGAATTTAAAATCAACCGAAGTTGTAATGTAGATAGTAGCATACCTCAAAGAGCAAACTTAATGAAAAGAGGAGGAAGAGGTGAGTGTAGATGGACGGTGAATGACTTGTTCCAACTTCAAGGCATCTACACCCTTTCACATAGAATAAATTCTCCGACAAGAAGATAATGATTTGGCATTTGGTAAGCCCTGTTTGGAGTTGCAATAGCTTTCATCACCAGGGAAGCAAGCTTCTTCTGCCCAATATATATCTATATAGAGTGAGAATGGGGAAGTTGAAATCAATGTTGAATATGAAGTGTCAGGACCGAAGTTCAGGATGAAGGTCTCCCCATTGGATTATGGGCGATGGGAGGTATGGGGAAGACAACTTTAGCTAAAACCTTTTACAACTCTATTTTTAGAAATTTTAAAAATTCTACTTTTCTCGATGGCATCAAAGAAACTTCGAGAGACTTCTGAAACTTTGTTTATTTGCAAGGAAAATTGCCATCTCATGTATTAATGACAAAAGAAACAACTATGAGCAGTGATGCTGGGGGAATTAGCTAGATAGAAGAGAGATTTTGTTGCAAAAGAGTTCTCCTTATTCTTGATGGTTTGGATAACATAGATGCTTCGACTGGAGCTTCGGCAAGAGAATTGATCAGCATCAACAACATAAAAGCTATGGCTCTAGAGGATTGTGAACTCTTTAAGAAGTATGCTTCTGGAAGAGAAACATAGTAATAAGGAGAGATCATGTTGATAGAGCTATCCTTTCTTTAGCATCGGAGGTGTTGGGTTCTACCTTTTGTGCTAGTAGAGAACATTGAACTGAATAAATTCATTATAAGCTTTGACTATAAAATAAGCTATGATGGTTGAATAATGATGAGAAGGAGATTTTTCTCCACAATATTCATATATTATATGTGTTTACATATTATAAGTATATAAATTATATATAAAAAAAATTTGGTCCGGTCCGGTCGGTTCGGTTCCCACCTTGGAATTGGGAACCGGACCAATTGGCTGCCGGTTCCAAGATTAGGAACCGGGAACCGGACCGCCGACCATGGGAACCACCCAAAACCAGCCGGTCCGGTCCGATCCGATCCGGTCCCGGTTCGGGCGGTTTCGTTGCACACCCCTAATTGAATTCAATATTTGAAAATAAGTTAAAAAAAAAAATTCACATTTTGCCATCAAATATAACAATAAGTCATTCATCTATATTATCCACTCCTAATGGAAAAACAACACACTTCATCTCCGACTTATCAAGCAAAAGACTCACAACTTCAAGCACCCCAACATATTTAAATGTTTCAAGCATTTATGCTAATATTCCACATTTGGGTCTCTCCTTCTACATATTGTCGACTTTTTCTTGATAGAAGATGAATGTTGTTGTGAATGGAAACCAAATCCTCTGCATGTTTTGGAGTCATCTTATTTTTTTTGCACGGAGTACACAAAGGAGTAAGTACTCCGATTCATCTCAACACATGATGAAACAAAAAAAGATTGTTCAAGAAACTTTAAAGCTATACTTTGAAGCATAGGTGTACATACACTATGATTAACCCACAAAGTCTTAGGATCCATAGGATATTGATTTTAAATGGAATCAAATTTCTAAAATCTCCATTTTTGCTTTTAAAATCTACATATGCCAAATTCACCTTGTTATGCTTATCCAAATCAGGAAAGTATTTCCTAAGGTATTTTAGTCTTTTTTAGTTGATCTCCTTATCTTTTTATGAAGAAACTCGAGTAGGATCTTCATTAAGTCATTAATTACTATAGCATCTTATTTAGTAAAATAAAATAAAAATAGAAAACTATAATAAGCAAGAGGAGTATTATATTATCATGTAAAAAAAAAACCGACTAATAAAGTCATAATCTCATACAATCTTAGAATTTACCTAGGATTCAAGGTATGAACCAAGTAATGAAGTGTAGTGCTGTTCCTAGTCAAATGATCCGTAAGAATTGTGTAAACCACCTCATAAAATGTATACTCCTCATTTAGCTTTTTCCTTTCATACACATATATATAACTTTCTTCACTTTTTCAATCATTGAATCCTACATGTCATAAACTATGTGAAGGCAAGGTTTGCTAATGTCACAAATTCTAAGCATGTCATAAATAGGAGTCATGAAAGAAAGTATATAATTAATTGAATCCATCAAAAAATCATTCAACACCTTCTCTTTGACAAATTTAGCCCTATTTTGATTATCATCTTGATAGACATCCCATTTATCACAAATAACCATGCTTTGAAAACCACTTTTTATTAGCTTAAACCTCTTAAGCATCACAATCATCGAAGCAAAACATATATTGATTATAGAAAGCAACTTCTAACAAACTCATTATGTATTGCTAATCTCATAGAATGGTTCATGATGAAATGTTTGATTTGCATAAATAATCTCTAAAATCAAACTACATTCCCTTATGAACTACTTGATTGGTCTCAACATTTTGTAGTACAAATGTTCTTCAAAGTTAGATTAAGGGTGTGCACCACACAAGGCATCCAAATCGTGGATGGAAATTCTTACTCAATGAGTTGTCTCGCGCCCTTACAAATTAAAGTATTGTTTGTAATTACTTGAATCACATTCTCATATCAAATTTCATTGATTATTTATTTCAATAAGTTAAAAATGAAATTTGTATCATTTGTTTCTCTCGAACAATCAACTGATTTTATAAATATAAGTTTTCCATATGAATCCATCATAGAATTAATAAGTAGTCTCCTTTATGAGTTATTCCATCCAACACTTACAATACTTATACCCTTCTCCCTTCACATGTTTTTAATAGGTGTACACAACTTGTCAATATTTGTTTTCTCTTTTTGCAACAAAGTGGTTATCAACAAATAATATTTCGATGGTACATGCCCCGTAATATTATGATTAGCAGCATAAGTGAAAGTGGATTGAAAGTAAGGGTTCCTTGCTAGGTTAAATGGCAATCTCGCCCAATAAAACACCCTAGTAATCTCATAATCTAAACGTTCTCTATTTAATGCTTTCTCAATTGATCTTCCACTCCCACTTCCAATCCTCCTTTTTTGAAGTCAAAGGATAAATCCATCATACTATCATCACCCATAATTGAAAAACTAGAAAGAGGTAAGGGTATATTTTTAGGCGCATTAGTCATTAATTTTGTGACATCCTTGATTCGACCTTTATTTAGACCTCGAGAGATGGATTAAAGATCAGTACATTAGTAACGAGATAGGCTATGACTCAATTCTAGGGATTGTTCACAAGTCAACTAACTGATTAAGAATAAGGCAACTTAGGATCAGGGTTACAATAGACCGGAGTATTCAACTATGAAAGGACCGTTCGACCATAAGTATTGCTGTAGGAGATCACGTGCCGTCACAAGTCAGTGAATGGATGGGTATAGATTGATTTAGCTTGAGTATACATCGGTCGTGAGTAAGCCACACGGTCAATGTACTCTCCATGAACGTAATCTAATCTCGAACGACCATGAATTGGGGCAATCTGATCGATTCTACTCGATTTCATGATAATCAAAGGTCATTCATGGGTTGATCAAGCTCAACTAAAAGTCATGCATAAAACCTTGGATAGGCGTCGAACTTAGGTCAAGTCTAGTAGCATGAGTTTTGCTAATGCAGCCTAACTTTCGGATAGGTCGCACTAAAGTCATTTTCGATCAAAACTTAGCAGCGAATCGCGGTCCGATTAAGAATATTGACTGTGGATGTTATCAAGGCATTCCTTTCCAATTGAAATGATTTTAGTGAACCCATTAGTGCATTAATTGGAGAAATGCGCTAATTTGAGGACATAGACTTTAGCAATCTAGAGGTGAGACCAATTTGGCCTATTAAGATTTAAATTGAGACGAGACAAATTTTGGGAGGCCATTCAAAGGGTATAGGCGCCACTTTTGGGAAGACAAGGGGGAATGGATCCTTTTACCCTTCTTAAACCTAGCCAATAATTAAGAAGTTAAGAAGAGATCTTGGCCTTTGATCTTGGATGGCGAACTTGGCAAGATGGAGGGCTAGGATTGCATCTTGCCCTGCAAGTTTGAGGCCATCATAGTTAGGGCAATAATGTATTGGTGCATTAATGGTGATTGATCCCTTTCTCTTCAAGTCTCTCATTCTTCCTTTAAGTCTTCTCTTTCTCTCTCTCTCTCCCTCCCTCCTCCTACTCTAGCCGAACCTCCTCTTCTCTCCTCTCTATTTTTTTTCTCTCTCTTTTCCTCCCTTTCTCTCGCCATTCACTCGCCCACCTAGTTGCCACCGTTCGCCTAGTCGTCCGCCACTGCATTGCTGCCGTTTGCTTGTCCGTTGTTGCAAGCTTGTTTGCCTGTCCATTGCTAGTCGTCCGCCATTTGCCTAACTGCTGCCGTCCTCATGCCATGTTCCCCTCGAGCCACCGTCTCTCTGCCGTTCGTGTATCTCATGTCCCAGTTGTGGTAAGTAGATTTCCTAAACATCGATTAGGTTGTTGCGTTACGTAACTCGGATTTGGGTCCATTTCTAAAATCGTAGAGCCATCCTAGGTAGAGGAACTTATTTGATTAATTTTATATGGTTTCCTCACGATATGCTTAAACTATAAGGCTCGGGAATGAGCGAGGAGTGAGCATGTGTTCGTTGAGATTGTTCGGATTGGCGTGATTCGTGGAAATAGTTTGTTTAGGTTTGGGTTATTACTTGATTTATGAGGTTTATGCGAATGATAGGAATATTAAATTTCTTACTTCTAATGCTTGGATTCCCTAAAAAAGTTTAAGGTTCGAATTTCACTTCTAGCCATGCTTGAGTGGGACAATCTGTTATATATATATAGCAAAAGAGAGATTTAAATTGGAACATTGATCACCAAATTACCAGATTGGACAAGAAGTGAAGAGTCCCTTAGGAACTAAATTGACCAAATTGAATTTGAAATTGGTCTTATAAAGCCTAAAAAGTATAAATTTTCTCTCTCTTCTTTTTTATGCTCTTCAGACACTTCACATTTCTCTCTCTCTCTCTCTGTGTTCTTGTTACGCCCCGATCCTCCGAGTGCGTGCACATCTCTCGGTAGTCGATTAAATAGCGACGTCCTAGGACGCGTCGCTGACCCATTCATTTTAATGCGCATGCGGAAGCAAATAAATAAATCCCCAGACAACAACAAGATGGGATAGAAAAGTAGGGCCACAATTTTCGAAAACCATAAACCATACCTTTATATACATATCACACCAAGTCAATTACGATACTAGCCGACTATATACAAGGTTTGCCAAAAAGGTGGGGGGGGGGTAGAGGCTACAGATCCTCAAGCATTCGAGTCTTCCTTAGAATACATCGGGGACCCTAGGTCCAACAAACTCGGGTCCACCACGGAACCACCAGGAGGGTTTGCCGTGCCTTTTCCAAAAACAACCTCCAGCACCGACATAGGACCCTT
Source organism: Eucalyptus marginata (assembly GCA_014182565.1). NCBI lineage: Eukaryota > Viridiplantae > Streptophyta > Magnoliopsida > Myrtales > Myrtaceae > Eucalyptus > Eucalyptus marginata. Next base: position 24,904,566 of record CM024590.1, read on the forward strand.
TCTCTGTCCATTCTGCTCCTGACGATACCATGATCTGTATTGATGGGGTACCTTATCGGGTAGACCCATATCAACCTAGACCACGGACTTCACAAGTTTATAGACCCATCCCCTCAAGTTCCCATGAAGCGGAATATAACACCTCTGTTCAGTGACCTTTTTCGGCTGTCCAAAATGCTCGGGAGGAGCTGCCATCTAGGGACTTGTAAATATTATCCCACAACGGGGTGAGACGACATCTCAACAAGTTCACCCCTAAGTCCCGACTAGGAAGAAAATACGCCCCAATGGCTGCCTAAGCACAAGCACAAGTCAGAGGACTTACCTTTGCCTCTATTCCTTCCTGCAAGTTAGTATGATTCACATATTCATCGAATCACATCAACAAATCAAATCATCAAATCAGATCGAGCCATCGATCAATCGATCTAGTTGATTCCATGTCATCAAGACCATCTCTCGGTTGACCCATTCAATACTATCTTTAAAGTCTAATCACATCAAGGACTGCTCACTCTAAGCTGAAGATAGATATAGTATAGCTCACTCTAAGCTAATAAAAATATAGCTTGCCTAAGCGATAATAAGTATACATATCAAAGCCCAAGGCCCATAAGCTGATATAATATACTCACAATGCTCACCAAAAGCTGCTAAGGTATACTACTCACCAAAGCTGATATATCAAAGCCCACAGGCTGATATAGTATACCGGTATACTGCTCACTCTAAGCCGACATATTAAGGCCCTCAGACCGATATAGTATACCATCCTGACCATTCGACAATTTCACCATTTTTATCATACTTAATAAAAATAACCGTGTGTAGGTACACGATCGGTCTTAGCCAAAAATACAATATTTTCCTCTTTGAAAATCCCACTAATTTTAATAGTCCATAAACACATTTTTGGAGTTATAAATCGACACCTAGTATTTTTTAATTAAATACCGAAATTATTAAATTTTAGGATAAATACCCCAAAATTCCAATTCACACTCAAATTGCACAAACGAGCACTCAAATAAATAAATTAATCATACCATTGCAATCAGCATGAAATTCCGGTCACCGACTATCCCGGTCTAATTTCCGGAAAATAATAATTAATGAAATAATTACCAAAATTAATTAATAAATACCAATAAATGCAACTTAGGTCGGAAAAGCCTAATTAAATACCGAAACAGGCTTGAAAAATTTCTGAACCTCTCTAGATAAATACTACAGTTTATCTAGTCTCTAATTATACTACTCTAACCATCTAACATGCAATAACGATTAATTAAATTACTAATCCGTTCTAACTAACCACCTAAACCATACTTAACTTAAACTAATCAACCCTTAAGCATAATTAACTCCCTAATAGGAGATTAATGAGTAAACTCATTGGATTTGTGAGCCAGTGAGTTCACTTCGATGGGGACGCGGAGACGGTCCACAAACTTCAAAGCGGGGACACCTTTCGAGGCCTAGAAGGGGTCTAAAGCGAGCCAAATAATGCCCAACAAACCTAGGGCTTTGGTTCTGGACGGTGGGTCGAAAAGGAAGCTGAGCGGCTGGTTAGGGCCAAAACAGCAAGGAATGGGCAGCGGCTGCAGTAGCAGGACTTTCGGCGGCTAGATGGTGACGTACGGTGGTGGTGAAGGCTCGACGACGTGGACGGGGAGGCTTGAATGATGGATGGCGTGGGACACGGGACAATGTGTAGGCGTGAGCGAGTAGCGATTGGCGGACGAACGGGCTCGGGTGGCGCAAGCGATGGCTCCCGCGGACGGACGAGCTACGGACAGAGGAGGAGGGGGTCGATGGCTCGGTCCTTTTTCTAATTTTTGGAGCTTAAGGTGATGGAAATGGAGGAAGTGACCGGATGGAGAAGGAAGGGAGACCAAAGTCTTGAGGGTCCCTCCATGTTTCCATCCTATCTCTTTGTCTCTTAGAAATGGTCCCACCATGGCTGGCTGTCTTCCTCAGCAATTTTCCAACCCAAATCTTCCTTTAGAAGTCTTGGAAGTGGTCCAAAAGGTTGAAGGACCAAGGGCTACGAATTTGAAGACATTTCCCCCAAATTGGACTTCAATCCTTCCTCCAATTGAAGCCAATTCGGCTCCCAAAAATTCCACCATCGTACTCTCGATCAAATGGACATTTTTCTACACTAATAGAACCCACTTGCATCCCAAAAACGTACTCAAAAATGGTCCCCTGAATTTTCCGATCAAAAACGGCCCTATATCGACTTTTCGCCAAAAATCTCGATTTACGGAAAAATCTACAGAGGTTGAGTCAACGTTCCTAAAATGACTCGTGACATGACAAAACTTTCAATTTCTGAAATTGGATTCAAATTTGCGTTTAATTTCAATCTGGCGTGATTTTAGCATGACCTAGCTTATCGAGTAGCTTTTAGGAATTTTTAGTGCAAATGACCCGTGGTCGATTTTTTTCAAGCCACAATGAACCTCTTCGACACATTGGTGACTCTCGGTGGTCATGAAAATCTCGAGGTTTCAAATACGGACACAGGGTACCAAAACGACAGAAAAATCAGTCTAGTGCCGATCGACGAGAATTTTGTAATTTGGTGGAATCACCCATGTTTAGCCACACATCTCTGTCGAACCAACCTATCTCTAATCTCTAATCGATTTTTAATTGTGCCGTAATGATCTCTGTAGATGAGCACGATCGAGTAGTCGATTCCTGGTCGAATTCTCAAGTCTATTACACTAAAATCCCTTAGTGACTTCCCTAAATAATCTAGTTATCTCATAAGTGATCAGTTCAGATAATAGCACTATAGGCGCGTTGATGAAAGGCCCGATTTTTTAATTGAAAACAGAATTGAAATTCCAAGATGTCACAACTCTTCCCCTCTTATAAAAATTTTGTTCTCGAAATTTAAACCATTATAAAACTTTAAGGAAAAATGTGGGAATACAATTGTCTCATCGACTCTTCACTTTCCCAAGTTGCTCCTTTAGTGCCGTGGTGTTGCCAAACCACTTTGACCAATGGGATGGTCTTGGTACGCAAAACCTGCTCTTTCCAATCTACAATCTAAATCAAGCTTTCAACGCACGACACTTTGTCATTCATGTCCGATTCCTCAAAATTAAGCACATGGGTCGAGTCAGGCTCATACTTTCTCAACATCGACATGTGAAAGACGTTATGCACTTGCACTAGTCTCGGCGGCAATGCAAGACGATATGCTAGGATCCCAATTCTCTCAAGAATCTCAAAAGGACCTACGTACTTTGGACTCGGTTTTCCCTTCTTGCCAAAGCGCGAAGTACCTCTCATTGGCGACACTTTTAGAAAAACTTGATCACCAACTTGGAATTCCAATGGTCTCCAGCGTTTATGCGTGTAGCGGTCGGCTACGAGCGGTCTTTAATCTACTTCGATGATGCAACTACGCATCCCCGACTGCTGAACCAACTCTAGGCCTGTGATCTTTCTTTCCCCGACTTCATCCTAACACACTGGCATTCTGCACACTTTGCCGTACAACGCTTCGAAAGGAGCCATCTGAATGCTCTGTTGATAGTTGTTGTTGTAGGCAAACTCGACTAGATGAAGTTGTTCCTCCCAGCTTCCCTTGAAGTCTAGCATGCAAGCTCGCAGCATGTCTTTGAGGGTTTAAATCGTCCTCTCAGACTGGCCATCCGTCTAAGGATTATATGCTGTACTGTACTGCAACTTCATCCCTAAAGCAAGCTGCAAACTCTTCCAAAATGCAATTGTAAATCTCGGGTCTCGATCTGAAGTAATCATCACCGGCACTCCATGCAGACAAACAATTTGACGCACGTACAACTCTGCGTGCCTATCCAAATCAAGTCCTTTCGTACTGCAATGAAGTGAGCCGACTTTGTCACTCTATCGACTACTACCCAAATGGAATCATTACCCCTCTAACTCCTTGGTAAGCCTATCACAAAATCCATCGTGATGTGCTCCCATTTTCACTCTGGGATCTTGAGAGGTTGTAGAAATTCTCTCGGCTTACAATCCTATGCCTTCACTTGCTGACACGTCAGACACTTGGTGACATGCTTGGCGATGTCTGCCTTCATACCAAACCACCAATAGTGTTGACGTAGATTATGATACATCTTCGTACTACCAGGATGAATACTATAATTGCTACGATGAGCTTCTGATAAGATCTCCTCTTTAAGCTCTGGATCGTTAGGTACACACAATCGTCCTCGGAACCTCAGTGTTCCATCCTCAGAAATTTGAAAGTCAACATTCCTCTTATTGGTATCCTCTTGTAGAATCTTTTGAACATCTAGGTCTATCGGCTGAAGTAATTTGATCCTGATTTGAACATCCGGCTCAATTCTGAGGGTGGCCATAAGATTCAAAAGGTGGCCTACCTCAAACTTGAACTCCGAATCTCGAGCTCTTTCGAGTAAATTCCACTCCTTAACCAGCATATGTGCGATTGAAGACTTTTGACTCAAAGCGTCAGTGACTTTATTCGCCTTCCCGGGGTGATATAGGATATCACAATCGTAGTCCTTTAGAAGTTCCATCCATCGACGCTGTCTCATATTCAACTCCTTCTAAGAGAATAGATACTTGAGACTTTGATGGTTAGTGAAGATCTGGAAAATTTCTTCACACAAATAATGTCTCCAAATCTTCTCCAAATCTTCAAAGCAAAAATGATTGCGGTGAGTTTTAAGTCATGTGTCGGGTAATTCAGCTCGTGGGGTCTCAACTAACAGGAGACGTATGCAACAACTCTACCATGTTGCATTAGTACGCAACCCAGTTCTCTCAACGATGCATCACTATAGATCTCGTATCCTCCAGGACCAGACGGAATGGTCAGCACATGCGCGGTAGTTAGCTTCTACTTAAGTTCTTGAAAACTATGCTCGCACTTATCTGTCCACACAAATTTCTCTTCCTTCTTCAAGAGTTGAGTCAACGGCGACGCCAAAGCCGAAAATCCTTCCACGAACCTTCTATAGTAACTAGTCAAACCCAGAAAACTTATGATCTCTATCATTGTAGTCGGTCTTGGCCAGTTGATCACTGCTTCAATCTTGGTTAGGTCCACGGAGATTCCTTCGCCTGAAATCACGTGACCTAGGAATGCAACACGAGTCAAACAAAACTCCCACTTACTAAACTTAGCGTACAACTGATGAATCATCAGAGTTTGCAGTACCATTCTCAGATAACTCTCATGCTCTTCATCACTCCTCGAATACATCAGAATATCATTGATGAACACGATCACGAGTTGATCCAAATATTCCTTAAACACTCGATTCATCTAATCCATAAAAGCAGCTGGAGCGTTCGTCAAACCAAATGGCATTATAGTGAACTCATAATGGCCGTATCGAGTACGAAAAGCTGACTTTGGAATGTCATCCTTCCTGATCCTCAGCTGATGATATCTTGTCCTCAAGTCGATCTTTGAAAATATCAACGCTCCCTGTAACTGGTCAAACAAGTTGTCGATCCTCGGGAGTGGATACTTGTTCTTGATCGTCACTTGATTGAGTTGACGATAGTCGATGCACAAACGCAACGAACCATCTTTCTTCTTCACAAATAGAACTGGTGCTCCCCAAGGTGATGCACTAGGACGTATGAATCCCTTATCCAACAACTCCTGCATCTGCACCTTTAATTCCTTCAACTCAAACAACGCCATCCGGTAAGGAGCCTTAGAGATTGGCTCTGTCCCAGGTGCTAACTCAATCACAAACTCTATCTCTCTCTCTCTCTGGCAACAAGCTTGGCAATTCCTTCAAGAATACATTTGGAAATTCTTGCACTGCTGAGATATCTTCAATCTTCAACTCCTTAACTGTTGTATCCACGACAATTGCCAAGTAATCTTGACAACCCCCGTCTAACAAACGGGTTGCCTCAAGCGACAAGATCAATGTAATCGAGGGTCCTCCTCGACTTCCAATAAACTTGAAACTTTCATCCTCTAACGGGTCAAACTAAATCGCTTTACGATAACAGTCCATCTTAGCTCATTGCTTGGTGAGCCAGTCCATGCCAATTATCAAGTTAAAGTCATACATGGCTAGGACTAATAAGTCTATTTTCCCCTCTCGCTCACCAATCGCTAACTTGCAACCAGAACAACCCAATGCAGACAACACCTTATCCTTCAACGGTGTAGATATGCTAACCACTGACTCCAACAACTCAGGACTTAATCCTATCAACTTAACATATTGCTCGGCAATAAAAGAATGAGTTGCGCTAGGGTCGAATAAAGCATAAGCAGCATGGTCGTTCAGTGAAACCGTACATGTAATTACATCAGGCGCGTCCTCTGCTTGACCTCTTGTGATGGCATACATTGTCCTTTGAGCGGGGTCTCGTCCACCCTACGGTGCGTTTTGGCGCGTATCCTTTGATTTCGACCCATCAGTGGTGGCGGCGGTAATTGCTTTTGTCCTCTTGGCTTTCTAGGACAATCTCTGGCCATGTGACCCTATTGGCCACATTCAAAACAAGCGCCCGTTCTTCGAGGGCATGGGGTCACACCATGTCGTCTTCCATAGAAGCGACACATACCATTCTGGTTTGGCGCCGACTTTCCAATTCCACCATTCCTGTTGGGCGGGATGTGGAATCTTTCTTCGGTCATGGGCCTCTTCCTATGTCAGTTCCCATCTCGATTTGAATTAAACATCAATCCGAATGAGGCAGCTTGTTCGTTTAAACTTCTTTCTATCAACTGGGCTCGGTTGTATACCTCACGATAGTCCTTCAAATCAAACGGCACCAGCGGGTTTTTCAGCTCTAGATGAAGGCCATTCTTGAACCTTCGAGCATTGTCTTATGGATCCTCTATCAACCTCGGAGCATACTGAGAAAGCTCCATGAATTTGACCTCATACTGGTCAACAGTCATCATTCCTTGGCGGATGTGCTGAAATTCCTCCATCTTCTGCTCTTAGGCGTTACTCGAAAAGTACTTATCGTTGAAGGCTATAAGGAAAGCATCCCCCATCGGGATTACTCCTCCTGGGAACACTGTATCTCTAGCGGCTCTCCACTAGGTATTTACGTTACCTTGTAGTTGATATATTGCCAGGACAACTCTTTCCTCCTCATTGCACCTCAGAAGTGCAAAAGCCTTTTCTAGGTCTTGAATCCACATCGAGGCAGTCTCGGGGTCTCTAGTACCAGTGAACCTCGGCGGGTTCAACTTCAGGAATTGCTCTACCAATTTGTGGATTGGTCTCTCCCTCTCCACGACTATGTTCCCAACTGGAACTTTAGTAGGGGAAAAGCAACGGCAACAATAGCGGCAGCGGAGCGGCGAGTGGCGGTAGTGGCGGCAGCTTGATTCTAGGCCTGCTGCCTTATCAGATCTCCCATCGCTTCAAGAGCCTGCATGATCCCTTCGAACTTGGGATCGCCAGGGTCTATTACCCCAGCAGCAATAGGAGGTGGTGCTACTCTACTAGCGCTAGCCTGAGCTGGCACTTTACCATGGCCACCTCGGGTACCGACCCTCGTCGGCCTCCTACCCCGAGTCGCAGGCCCTATAGTACGCTTTCTAGGAGTCCTCTGCTCCTGATCACTCATCTTGCAAGTTTTCTACATAAACCTGCCTTCCTCCACATAGAATCAGAAGTCGAGCGATCCACACAAACAAATAATTGTACCAAACAACTAACACAGACATGCACCAGCATGAAATAAAGGTCAATCCTACTAACTATCCCATAAACCATCACACCTTATCACTCTAACCACTAACCATGCTCTGATACCACTAAATGGGGATGTCACGCCCCGATCCTCCGAGCACGTGCCCATCCCTCGGTGGTCGATTAAATAGTGACGTCCCAGGACGCATCGCCGACCCATTCATTTTAATGCGCATGCGGAAGTGAATAAATAATTCCCTAGACAACAAGAAGATGTGATAGAAAAGTAGGGCCACAATTTTTGAAAACCACAAACCATACCTTTATATACATAAAAACCAAGTCAATATACAATACTAGCCAACTATATACACAAAAAGGGGGGGGGGTAGAGTAGATCCTCAAGCATTGAGTCTTATACTCGAATACCGGGGACCTTGGGTCCGGCAAACACGGGTCCACCAAAAGATGGGTCGACCGTGCCTTTCCCAAAAGTAACCTCTAGCACATAAATAGGGACCTCAAACTCTGATATAGGGCCCTCTCTTTATTAATTCCGCTCCTGACGGTACCATGATCTATATTGATGGGGTACTTTCTTGGGTAGACCCGCATCAACCCAGACCATGGACTTCACAAGCTCATAGACCCATCCCCTTAGGTTTCCATGAAGCAGAATGAAACACTTCTACTCGGTGTGACCTTCTTCGGCTGTCCAAAATGCTTGAGAGGAGCTGTCATCTAAGAACTTGAAATTGTTATCCTACAATGGAGTGAGACGACGTTTTAGCAAGTTCCCCTAAGTCCCGACTAGGAAGAAAATACGCCCAAGGGCTACCTAAGCACAAAGCATAAAGTCAAGAGGACTTACCTTTGCCTCCGTTCCTTCTATGCAAGTTAGCATGATTCATATATTTCAAATCATTCAACAAATCAAATCATTAAATCAGATCGAATCATCGATCAATCGATCTAGTCGATTCCAAATCATCAAGACCATCTCTCGGTCAATCCATTCAATACTATCTATAAAGTCCGATCATATCAAGGACTGCTCACTCTAAGCTGAATATAGATAGTATAGCTCACTCTAAGCTGATAAAGTATACTGCTTGCGCTAAGCTGACATATCAAAGCCCTCAGACCGATATAGTATATTGACAATGCTCACTAGAAATTGCTAAGGTATACTGCTTACGCTAAGTTGATATATCAAAGCCCGTAGGCTGATATATTATACCGGTATATTGCTCACTCAAAGCTGACATATCAAAACCCGTAGGCTGATATAGTATACCATCCTGATCATTTGACAAAATTTCATCACTTTTATCATTTCCGATAAAAATAATCGTGTGTGGGTACACGGTCGGCCTTAGCCAAAATACAATACTTTCCCTTTTGAAAATCTCACTAATTTCAATAGTCCATAAACACATTTTTAGCGTTGTAAACCAACACCTGGTATTTTCTAATTAAATACCGAAATTATTAAATTTTGGGATAAATACCCCAAAATTTCAATTCACACTCAAATTGCACAAATGAGCACTCAAATAAATAAACCAATCATATCATTGCAATCAACACGAAATTCCGGTCACCGACTATCCCGGTCTAATTTCCGGAAAATAATAATTAATTAAATAATTACCAAAATTAATTAATAAATACCAATAAATGCAACTTAGGCCGGAAAAGCCTAATTAAATACCGAAACGGGCCGGAAAATTTCGAACCTCTCTAGATAAATACTACAGCTTATCTAGTCTCTAATTACACTACTTTAACCACCTAACATGAATAACGATTAATTAAATTACTAATCCGTTCTAACTAACCACCTAAACCATATTTAACTTAAACTAGTCAACCCTTAAGCATAATTAACTCCTTGGAGATTAGTGAGTAAACTCACTGGATTTGCGAGCCGGTGAGTTCACTTCGATGGGGACGCGAAGACGGTCCACAAACTCCAAAGTGGGAGCACCTTTCGAGGCCGATAAAGGGTCCAAAGCGGGCCAAACAAAGTGCCGGCAAACCAGGTGGCTTTGGTTACGTTCGGTGGGCTGAAAAGGGAGGGCGAGGGATCGGTTGGGCCGAAAAGTGAGGAATGGGCAGCGGCGAAGGGGTGGGACTTCCGACGGCTTGGAGGGGCGACGTATGGTGGTGGTGGAGGTTCGACGATGGCCGGTGGGACGAGTAGCTGGGGTGTGGGGACGCGGGACACCGTGCAAGCGGAGTGAGCTCACGGGTTGGCGGATGAACGGGCTCGGGTGGCACAAGCGGTGGGTGGCAACAAACGGACGGAGGCAAGGGGGTCGACGGAGGAGGAGGTTACTGCTTCCTTTTTTGGTTTTGGAGACTTCAAGGTGATGGAGATGGAGGAATCGATCGGATGGAGAAGAAGGGGACAACCAAAGTCTTGAGGGTCCCTCAATGCTTCATCCTATCTCTTTTGTCTCCTAGAAGAGGCCCCATCTTGCTGGCTGTCTTCCTCAGCAAATTGTAGCAGCCAAATCTTCCTCTAGAAGCCTTGGTGGTGGTCCAAAGGTTAAGGGCATGGGGGCTATGAATTTGAAGACATTTCCCTCAATTCCACTTCCAATCCCTCTTGAATTAACTCAATTCGGCTCCCAAAAATTCAACCAATGTACTCACGATCAAATTGACATTTTTCCACACTAATAGAACCAACTCGCATCCTAATTGCGCGATAAAAAACGGTCCCTTGAATTTTCCGGTAAAAAAACGACCATATATCGACTTTTCGCCAAAAATCTCGGTTTGTAGAAAAATCTTCCGAGAATGAGTCGACGTTCCTAAAATGACTCATGACATAGTAGGACTTTTAAATTTTGAAATCGGATTCAAATTAACTGGCGCGATTTTGGCATGACCTAGCCTACTAGATAGCTTTTAGAAATTTTTAGTGCAAATAACCTGTGGTCGATTTTTTTTTAGTCACAATGAACCTCTTCGACACATTGGTGACTCTCGGTAGTCGTGAAAATCTCGAGATTTCAAATACGGACACAAGGTACCAAAATGACAGAAAAATCAATCTAGTGTCGATCGATGAGAATTTTGTAATTTGGTGGAATCACCCACATTTAGCCACACATCTCTATCGAACCGACTTTTCTCGGATCTCTAATCGATTTTTAACTGTGTCGTAATGATCTCTGCAAATGAGCACGGTCGAGTAGTCGATTTCTGGTCGAATTCTCAAGTCTATTGCATTAAAATCCCTTAGTGACTTCCCTAGATAGTCTAGTTATCTCATGAGTGATTAGCTCAGAGAATAGAACTATAAACGCGTCGGTGAAAGGCCCGATTTATCTAATTGAAAACAAAATTGAAATTCCAAGATGTCACAGTTCTCCTTGCTTACTTGTGGCTCACTTTCTCTTGTTCAAAAGCCTTGCAAACCTTGCTTGTTCCTGACTCGCCTTCACTTGCTCGCCATTGTTCATCTTTATTTTGAACCGTTTTATAGCTCATTTTATTTTAATATAAAAATGAAATTAAAAAAAGGAACAAAAGAAAAACAGGTTTTTGGGTAGACCTGAAATTGGATTGAAAAAATAGGGCAAGTTTCGAGGCAAACATGGTAAGTTCCAAGTTTCAAATCTAGATTCTGCACACAATTGAACTCATGCTACCTTTTAAATCCACTTTCTATTCTTGCAGAAAAAATACCTTGATTAGTATGATATCATACGAAGGAACTTCAAGGAAAGTGCTTACCTATGTTCACTGAGATATGTAGGGTGACAATTATTGGAATATCGAAGTTTATATTGTGATGTGAAAAATTATAGGACACAACGCTACTCCTAAGTTATAGGTTTGATATACTTAGATGCATGCCAAATTACAATTTTAATAACATTAGTCTAATAAAATTAATAATTTTTCTCTCTGGTCAATACCCTATAATATAAGATGGGGTTTAAATTGAATTTATTTTCTGTCCTCTCTCTCTCTCTCTCTCTCTCTCTCTCTCTCTCTCTCTCTCTCTCTCTCCCCCTTAGATGCATGCCAAATTACAATTTTAATAACATTAGTCTAATAAAATTAATAATTTTTCTCTCTGGTCAATACCCTATAATATAAGATGGGGCTTAAATTGAATTTATTTTCTGTCTGGTCCTCTCTCTCTCTCTCTCTCTCCCCCCCCTCCTTCAAATGTTCCACAGTGTTCTCTTTTGACTTGCCCTCCTCTTCCTTTGACAGTCAAACGCGGCTGCTTAATTAACAAATCACAGTGATTGATTTCTCATTAAGCCAACCACTAATAATGACCATAATTTATATGTTTAATTTGGAATCTGGCATTTGAAAATTAATTAAGAAAGCCCAAAATGCTCGATGCAATGCGAAACAACCGGTTGATGATGTGTGCTCCAAGATTAATTATAATTATTTCCACGTAAGCGAGCACTCCAAGCTTACTATATTCCATGGCTAGATCTTATTTTTAATTCTAATTATTACGACCCTGTATGACATAGGACTACCGAACCGACTAGAATGAACGTAGATGCCTTATCCGAGAAAGTTCATGGGCATGGACTGTATTAAGATACATTTTTAGCTTTTAATACTACCAAAAATACCAAATTGATACATTGGTGCAAAATTTTTGTTAGACTAATTTTGTGTCACAAAAAATTCAAAACTGATACACCCATATCATATTTACCCTAAACTAATATATTCATGTCATATTACCCTTTTTTTTTTTTTTGGCAAACATGTCATTTTACCCTTTAATTGAGGTAAATTTGGGATTTTTTTTTTGAGTAAATATGGCATGAGATATCAATTTAGGGGTAAATGTGGCATTGGCATACTAATTTAAGATGTTTATGACATAAAAAATTAAATTTGGGTAAATATGCCCAGATGCACCAATTTGAGTTAAATGTGGGATGAGTGCACTAGTTTGGGGGATAAACAAGCTGTGAATGTACTAGTTTGGAATTTTTGATGATATTAAGTCAACTTTTTATACATTTACCATTCGATAAGTGATATGTGCATGAGTTCGACTATACAACCTAAATGACTAATCCAACTTAGAATGAGATAAAATTGTTTCCTCGTACTGATAGTGAATATTGTGAAAAATTATATATATTATATACTATTTGCATTTCCCTTTTTGCTTACCTTATTAATTTCCAATTGAACGTGTGGAAATTGGCTTTTTCTATATTCGATGGAGTTAGTTTATACCTTTTAATCTAAAGAGAGAAAGTCTGAGGATATCTTCTAAACTCCATTTGTTTCTCAAAAATAAAAATTTAAAAAATGAAAACTTTGCTTTTATATTTTGATCGTTTATTTTTTTTTTTATCAGAGATCATTTATCTAGTTAAATTATCGAATAGGATATTTGCAGACTTGCTGGAATTCCCGGGAGGCAAAAGTTCTGCAGTATTGAAGGATGGAGAAATATTACAAACTGCCGCTATCTCCATTTGTGACATATTTTAAGGACTTTTACAACAAATTAGATAATTTATTTGGAAGAAATCTAATTTGAACATAAAATATCATGATCAGAGGTAAACTACGTGTAACTTTAAATTGAAACGGATTAATCTTAGTTTGAAAAATAGCACCCATTGCAATTTTAGTCCTTAATCTATGGAAATCAATAGTTTATCACATAAACTTTCATGAGCAACCTGTCTCTAAATCCTTCTTTGAGTAGTGTCTGAGTTTTTCTTGCAGGAGGCGGGAAAAGTGGGGGTGAGCAATCGGAACAGTTCAATCTTAAAATCAAATCGGACTGGTCTTATCCGATCAATTCCAAGCATGTTCACACAAGACTGATTTTTTTCTCAGGTGAAGACTTTAGGAATCATAATTGACTGGTTCGGTTCTCAATTTTATATTAAGAGCCATCAATTCTACTCAAGAACTGCCCTAACCGGTTTTGAACCAGTTTCAAGATCAACTCTTGGGCAGACTCGGTTTCAGACAAGTTGAAACCAACTCTAAATCTTTTATAATTAAAAACGCTTTCTACTTTCCAATTTTCACTTCTCGTTCTTATATTAGGCCCCCTCTCTCTAGTCTCTCGCTTTATACTTTCCAATTTTCACTTCTCGTTCTCATATCACCCCCTCTCTCTAGTCTCTCCAACGGCCCCCTTAATCTTTCTCTTCTCGCCGACGCCGTTTACTCTCTCTCTCTCTCTTCGCAACCTCGCCTTTGTCGCTCTTTATCTCTCTTGGTCTTGCCAATGCCAACTATGTCTCGTCTCTACTCTTAGCACTCTCCTGGTTTTTTGGGCAACCGGGCCAATTTTGCTGAGACATACTATCTATTTTGCTTAAGGAATTATTCTTATGAGGGCAATACAGATTTTTTTTTTCATGGGCAAAAAGGTGGGGAGGAGTGACCAACACAACGATCCCTTGTGAACATTACCATCAAGATGTCCCACAAACTTCCATAGAATACTCAATGTGAGTGGTAACTACTTAATTTACTTGTAGATGTATGAGCTAATCATCCAACCCTATTGTGTGCTAGAGGCTTAAGCAAGTCGCTCACATGAGTTCGTAAATGCCCAAAATACAAATTCTCCAAAGCTTTACTCACAATTATCAACCAAATATAGTGATGTTAGTTTTGGAAGTTTTAGAGCCCTATCTTTGGAAGTTGGAAAGTTTTCTATTTTATGTATTTTTATTTCTTGCAATCGAATCTTCTCGAATGTACTCCTGGGTATATAAATACCCTCTTAGGCTTAATGGAAATATATGACAATTTTACTTCAACATGTTATCAATGCCATTTAGGGCTCACACCCACCACTTCCTTTCGCTGCGTCTCATAGCATCTAGTTACATGCTATAGAAAGTACATGTTATCCCATTTCTCAAGGGATAAAACCTATATGGCCAAATTGAAGGGACCAAACTATGTCCCTCAAACGCAACCCAAGAAGCTCTCTAGCAAGAACACGATTCTTCCATCATGAGTCTTCTAATTGTGTCCCTCTCAAAATCGATTTCACCTCTCATTCTTGAGAAACCAATCAGCCAAGTCATATGGGATGCTCTCAATGTCTCTTTTGGCTCAGCTTGCACTATACCTATGCTTTCTCTTCATCTCAGTCTTTAACATCTACACCAGAAATAGGATGAATCAGTTAGTAATTTCCACTAGCATGCTAAGTCCATTGTGGATGAGATGGGTGTTGCAGGCAAGCCTCCTGACCGAAGGATTTCAATGTTTACATCTTCTGTGGTCTCCAATCTATTCTCCCGAACATTTTTCCTACATAACTTGGTCGTTTTGACCAATCTTGTTCACAGACCTTCAAGGTCTTCTCTTTAGCCATGCTAATATTAAGGCATTCCAAAAGTTGCAGATGTTGAAAAAACCTCTTAATATATTTTGAAGCAATGTTTATATTTATGGTAATATTCATGCTGAAAGGATTCTAAATAACTGGAAAACCTACTTGAACAAATCTAGAAAGATGGAGAGTTCATATTGACTTTAAAGTATTAAAGTTTTATATCTATAGAATCTACATCTCTATCATTAATAAATTTTCTTGGTAAGAATAGTTGATCATATCCAAGATGTGAGAAGCAACGTATGACGTGGATATAAGTAAGGGAACTGCATAGATATCAATAAGGTAAAGGCTGGATATCAACAAGGCAAACAGTGGATAGCGGCAAGGCAAAAGCTAGATATGAACCGAGTAATGTGATATATGAATATTAGCATAATACCTACTACTTGCAATGAAGTTCATGTCGCGATTTTCTGGATTATTAATTTTAGATATATTATTTCGTTTCCTTGAAAGCTAGTGATCTGGTATAAATTCTCTCTTTAAAAGATCTTTGATTAGTTTTAAAGGTTATCTTCATTAAATATTTAGTCATGCGAGATATCTCGATTGATTGACAATCTTCTCTAAGGCAAAATTCTTACCATAACTGAAGCACTTCACTTTTAGGAACCAAGATTTGATTGTATAGGCAACCTAGGCAACCAAATCAATGGGAATTTTAATTGATTAACCTTAACAACTACCTAATTTTCTCAACAATTATCCAACGGATAGTCTTTTAAGAAGTGTTAGTAGTATTTTAAGTGTGGTCTTAGCTGGAGATAGCTCGAGGGTAAGCAATACATACTTTATGGAGAAGTGCCTGAGTATACATAGGCACATTAGATTATAACTTTTTATTGATTGACTAGTAGAATTCAGCCAGTAAGCTATTAGCGTGCGATAATGCATGTAAGCTTACACACCAAACTACTTAAGCTCCATGTGCATTGTCTTCTATCTCTCTACTCATACTCAAATACTACTTGATAGATACTTTACATAACACTACTTGAATATGGGCAAAACTTCCTTATATTCATTTTTTGTTTTATCGTGTTACTCTTTATCAAACTTGGTTCTATTAATCTTGTTAGAGAAATCTTCTTAAGGTGTTTTGAAGTCGACAAAACGTTTCCATCAGTCTAATTTGAAGACTTGCAGACTCTTTTGACAAAGTCTGAAGACCTCCAGACTCAAGATTCAAAGTCTACTCTCATGGACAGTTTCCAGACCGACGAAGTTAAAGTTCTATTTGGATAAATTCAAGTATGATTTTTGATTCGTATGGTTAAGGAATATCTTACGACTGGAATTAACACTTCAAGATCTATTATTCGTATTCGAATAATCTAGATTCTCTAGATCCGTGAATTATACTTGGAAGGTTCTACTTATGGAAACCGAGATCCTGATTGTATAGGTGAGCAGGATTGATGGGCTATCGTCATTTTCCTTGAAGAGCTCGAGATCTCTCTAATTGATTCTGTCCAATGGGTTGATTGGAAGAACTTCTTTGGAAGGTGCCAACAGTATTGAAGGCATGAAGAAGTATATAAGGGAGACGCTCAAGTTGTTCAAGAGTGCCCGATAGAAAAATTTCAAAGTCTGAATTTCTTTGTTCTTTTGCGATCTTATTCTTCGAGCTATACTTGTAATCAAAAGAGAGACTAAATTTTGGTGAGACCTTGAGGAAGTATAGTAGAGTCTCTACACTGTGGAATTAAGGACGTGAGACTGTAAATTCTCTTTTGATTCTTAGTGAAATCCAGCCAGTGGGCTGTCCGTGCGGGAGAGTGGACGTAGGCTTGGTTTAAGCTAAACCACTATAAACTTGGAGTCTTGATTCTCTATCCCTAATCCTTTTACTTTACATTGCATCTTTATACGTCTATTATTATTTTTAATCTCTTAGTCTATCATTCGTTAAAAATTAATCTATTCTGTTACGATTTATAAAAATCTTCTTGATCACCTATTCACCCCCCTTCTAGGTGCTCGTACTAGTTCTATCAAATCTCACATTATTTTGCCAAGATTTTTTGATATTACCTATTCACCTTCCTCTAGGTGATATTGTTAGCCACCTTCAGCTAAACTTTGAGCCTTCCTCTCAGGCTAATCCTGCTATAGCTAACTCTGCTCAGCGAGATTCCTCCACCTCGGCCTTTACCCCTCCCAATTCCTCTTTCTCTAGACGAGATCGGTCTAGAGGTCGTAGGGTCACAGTGATGGCTTTGGTCATGCTTATGGTGTGACGACCCGGTTTTCATCCGCCTAAATAGTAGTGAATTTAAGTATAAATAATTAGGTGGCGCTGATGGGCACTAGTTAAATTTTAGATAATTATGAAATTTTAGTAATAACGGTGCTTGGCCTGTATATTAGTCAAGAAATTTTAGTTTGTGTTTGAGTTGTAGATGCGATCCTCGATTGCAAGTGTTTGTAGTACATGATAATTAGACACGGTCACTGTTGAATTTCCAACGGCACAACTGCCTCTCATTCTTTTTCTCTATTCGTATCTCTCCTCTATCCTCCTTCCCCCTTGCCACCGCCAAGTGGCAACCCCTCTCTTCCTCACCAATGCATGACCATGCATGTATTTCTCTTCCCCAAGAGGCCATCATAGCCTTCCCCTTTCAAGGCAAATGATTGCCATCATCATCA
The DNA here is from genome assembly GCA_014182565.1 of Eucalyptus marginata. Lineage (NCBI taxonomy): Eukaryota > Viridiplantae > Streptophyta > Magnoliopsida > Myrtales > Myrtaceae > Eucalyptus > Eucalyptus marginata. Next base: position 24,922,269 of record CM024590.1, read on the forward strand.
TCACCATCTCTTTCTCTCTCTCTCCCTCCTTCCCTTCTCCCCCACGATAGCCCCCATTTCCTCCAGTACATGCTTTTGCATGCCTCATTCCCCAAAGACCATCATGGTGTCTTCTCCCCAAGGCCATCATTGGCCATCATTTCTCTCTCTCTTCTTCTCCTCCCTCTCTCCCTCATCCTCTCCGCTCGACCCCCCTTCTCTTATTCTTTCTCTTCCATTCTCCTCTTATTTCTCTCAGTGTCCCTCTCTCCCAAAGCTCTCTCTCTCATTTTCTCTCTCTCGTGCATTTCCCTCTAGCTTCTCTCTGTCTCTCTCTCTCTCTCTCTCATCCCGAAGCTCCTCCGCCTCTCAACTTCCTCCACCGCGGCTCCGTTTTATTGTTCCGTGGGGGTTCACGCCACGAGGAGTGATGTTGAGCTTCAAGGAAGATCGAGCCACAATTGATGCTGCCATTAAATAATCGGGGCTTTAGATGACATGCATACTGCCGTGAGAGGTTGAGGGACTATTAGGGGTGTACGTGTGTTGAGTTGAGTGTGACTTGGCTTGTATGTGGGTCGATGGCTCTTGGTGTGGCTGTGAATCGCGATGATCACAAGAGTTGGCATGGTCAGTGTTGTGAGAGTCACGGGTCTGGTTTGGTTGAGACATAAGTTTCGAGTCTAGCTTAGTTTTGGTGAGGCTTGAGTTTTATCGGGTCTTGAGCTGGTTCGGGTTTAGGAGGGTTTGTTGTGGTTCGGTTCCATCGAGGAATCGATGAGGCTCGATTTAGATGGGGACTCGATGTAGTTCAGTTTTGTGGAGTCTTATGGAGGTTCGGGTTGATTGAGGTCCTGGTATTGTTCGAGTTCATTGAGGCCTTGTGTGGTTTGTGTTCATTAAGGCTTGAAGAGGTTCGGGTCTATTGAAGTCTCGAAGTGGTTTGGGGTTAATTGATGTCACATTGAGGCTCGCACTTGTTGAGGTTAAGTATGGACCGAATCTATCAGGTCTTAGTGAGGTTTGGCTCCCAATGAGGCACTGGATGATTGAGGTCTCGGACTTGCTCATCAATTGTAGTTACGATTGATTTTGGAAGTGTCGTAAGTTTGGATGAACCAAGTTGTGGTGAAGCTGGTTGCTTCGGCTAGGACTAGGAACACTAGGTTCTCCTTCCCTAATGGAGTCTAGACAGTTGGTTTTAGATATTGACTGCATGATCGATTCTATTAGCATTGACTAGAGAGCGAGTCCTTGGATGCGTGATGGTATAAATCCCTGCATAAGTGTGATGTGGTTGTTAATCGCATGTTTAAACTAAGATAACTACGCGTGAATTTGCATGCCTAAGATATTGTTTAATGAATACAATAGGACAATGAACAAGCAATGCCTCGTGGAGGCAGAGAGAAATTCGAGATGCCAAAGGACAGCGAACCTAGAATGCCTCGGGACAATGGACCCTAGGTGCCTCAGAGTGGGGATGCCATGTTCAGTGGACCATGAAGCTTGCGTGAGCTAGAGAGCGTATTGGCGTACACCATGGCAGACCGAAGTGCACACCGAAATTCCGCTAAATGGGATTTTTCCTCCTTGTGTGGTTTGGCGAGCGCACTGACCATGTGTCTTGGAATGGAAACAAAAAGTGAAAACTAAAAGATGTGTGAAAGGTGCCGTGTGCATGGTTGCATTGTTCTTCGAGAATGACATATCGTTATGGCGTAAGTTGAGATTGAGGGTCTAGATCACACTAGGGTCTTGTTGTTCTATTTCATCAGTCTTTAGAATAGTGGGGATAGACTAAGTCTAAGGGAGAGTGAGTCACGTATCTTAGATGGTTTTCCTTTGTATGTATGAGGGGCAAATCGTATGGATGCGATTCTTGTTACCCTTATTGCATGCCACGGCGCCCTAGCTAACTATGAAGGCACAGAAGATGGCACAGATGAAGGCTGAGTGGTTAGCCTGTGGTAGTAGTATAACTCTTTTGACCCCTTAGTGTAGCTCTGTTATCATCCTGGTTATACATAATACAAGAAATTAAGGCTGTTGCTTCTTTCTCTCTGGTGTTCATCCTTTATGATTGATGTTTGCTCGATGCTTGAATTTGTCTTTCGCATGTGTTAAAAAGTGAAAGATTTATATCTCGCATTAGAAAGATAGTAGACTGGGACATCACACATGGTGTTTAACAAGGTCAGTTGTGGTGCTCCATATATCAACACACAAATCACATTATTGCCACATGCTATAATCAGCCTCCTAGTATGCTGTATTACCTACCTCCTACACATACCCCTTCACCCACCGCACCTCCCTCCAACACCCTACCTTGGTACCTTGACACAAGTGCCTCCCACCATGTCACACTTGATGTGCAATCCCTCTCTTCCTATGAAGCTTGTAATGAATCGGATCGACTATATATGGAAAATGGTAAGTATATGAAAATCACTGATATTGGTACTTTTTGTTCCCTCCTCTATTTCAATTCTTTCTTTACATTTGAATAATGTTCTTCATGTCCATGATTTGGGTGTTTGGGAACACCCAATGAAACTTGCCTTTAAGAAATGCTGGCATTCCAAAGCTGAAAGCCCAAGGCAGCCTAGGGGTTGCCTTGGGCTTTCAGCATTTCGAGAATGGAAATGGCCGGCACTGTTCATCTTCTTCGTCAGGGAGGCCGGCGAGGTGTTGTGGTGGGTCGGCGATGGGCAAGAGAGGCCGGTGTGGTCGCGGCACCCCGGCGACCATCACCGACCAGTCGCGCGACCTAGATCTAGGTCACGGCGAGGTGGCAGAGGTCGCGCGCCTGGGTCGCGGAGGTGGTGGAGGTCACTGGTCACAGAGGTGGAGGAGGTCGCGCGCTTGGGTCGCGGAGGTGGTAGAGGTCGCCGGTCGCAGAGGTGGCGGAGGTCGCGGCAACCGCGGCGCATGACCTCCGCCACCTCCGCGACCGGCGACCTCTGCCACCTCATCGCGACCCAAATTTGGGTTCTAGGTCGCGACCTTTGTCAACCCAAGACGTGGCCGCAACCCAGATCTGGTTCGCAGAGGTCGCTTGGGTCACGGCGGGCGACCTCCTCCGCCTCACCGCGACCGCTTGGGTCACGGGTCCACGCAGGTCGCTTGGGTCGCGGCGAGGTGGCGCGCGACCTCCTCCACCTCGCCACGACCTCCGGCGACCCACGACCTCGTCGCGGAGGTGGTCGGACCGCCTACTCCTCGCCGGCGGCCGCTGCCCTTGCCGGTCAATTTTTTTTAATTTTTCTTTTGATAATTTTTTTTTACCACAAAGATCTTTTGTAAATGTAATTCCCCAAACACCATTTTGCTCAAAATACTTCACAAAGGGCTTTCAAAGTACAATTTACCAAACACAGTTGCATTTTGGAAAACACCTTTAACTCAAAGGTATTTGCAATTCCCTAAAGACTTTCCCCAAAAGTGGTTCCCAAACCCACCCGATATCTCTAAGGATTTACTTTGGTTCAAAAATTCATGACTGACGATAATATCTTCTTTGAATTCTATCCTACCCACTTTCTAGTTAAGGATCTAGTGATCAAAATAGTCTTTTTTCGACCCAAGTAGTGGTGATCTTTACACCATATCGCAACAACCTTCAATGCCTACTGCTAGTATTGTGAAATCGACTTCCATGAATGGCTAGCATCAGCATCTTGGCCATCCCCATGAGCATCTCTTACAGTTCATGAACAAAGAGAATAATTTGCTGTCTCAATCCACACGGTTGAGTAAGTTATGTACTATTGCTTATTAGTTGGGCAAGACTAGTCATCGATCCTTAGGATTGTCTCTAACTCATCGTTTGTTTCCGTTGGATTTAATTTGGGATAAATAAAACAGAAGTGTCATAATTTTCATACGATGCTTACTTGAGTGCTATAATTTTTTATTTTGCTTGCTTAAGTGCCATAAATTTAAAAAGATTGATCACTTAAGTGCCATCGGCAATTTGCCTTGCCAAAAAATCTAATGTAGATGCTGGTTAGCCTACATGACTTTGCTAGTGCTAACTAGACAAAATTTTTTAAATTGTTTTCTTTTTTTTTTTTCATTCTTTTTAGTGTCGACAAGGGTCACTAGCAATGCTTGCCAACTATGAAATCCTCGCCTTGACCGATGTGACCATGAAGGCCCTAGGCAAGGCCATCGTGGCCTTGCCAGCCCCAAGCAAGGTTGCCGTGGCCTTGGGCGAGGCCTTCACGGCCTCGCTGACCTAAGCGAGGGCCTTCATGGCCACACAAACTGAGGGTGAGGCATTCGCAGCCAATGAGGGTCGCTAATGACCTTCGCTATCACAGAAAAAAAGGCAAAAAGATGAAAAGAAAAGGGCGGTTGATCGTCAATGTAGGCATATAGTTAAAACCAGTTTAGTATTATTGGCTCATGGCTCTATCCCTTAATAATACTGGTACTACACAATCGAAGTGACAATTTATCTCATCAACCTGATGCCATCCAAGGTCAATAATTGACCTTCCCTCTTCAAATAATTTACAATCACCCTTTGAATTATTCTTTCTTAAAAATCTTTGAATATTGCTATTTTCCATATCTACACCCTTATAACTAGGGGTGTGCATGGTCCGGGTGGGTGGTTCCCGGCCTAGAACTGAGAACCGTCCGCTAAGGACCGGTTCCAAAAAATTGGAACCAGGAACCACCCGTTGTTGCATAGATCCACCCGAGAACTAGATCGCCGGTCCGGTCCGGTTCCAAGGTGGATCCATGGAACCGGCCTCACCAATAATAATATCGTTTTTTAAATCCCGCCGTGAGTACTTTCATATCAAGTAATAAACCGGCTTAATTAAGGGTACTATTTTTCTTTATTTTATTGGAAAACACTACCAAAGAAGAGAAATAGGTTTTTTTTTCCTATTTTTGAATCATTTCAGTTGAAATCTAAAATATTCTTTAAGTTCAAGATTTTGAATGATTGTCATATGTAGATCGTCTTTTCCTTTATCCTCTAACAATGCTCAATCTCTTACAACATTTGCTTTACTGAATTTTTTTTGTAGAAACAATTCCACCGGTACTCCACACATTCTTGAACATGGTGTCATATGTGAGTCTTGAAAGTATCCTTTGAAGGAGCCATTTGTTGAGTTGTTGAAAGGCAACTTATACACTTTACTAAATTCTTATTAAAACATGGAAACCATGAGAGGAGATGGAGCCCTAAAATTTAGATTTGCTAATTAGTAATTTTGAAATTTATTTTAATATTAACGGTCCGGTCCAGGTGGGCGGATCCGCCCATGGAACCGGGAACTAGACTAGTACCCACCTGTTCCCATAAATTGGAACCAGGAACCGGATTGGTTCCCTCAAGAACCACCGGTTCCGGGTGGTTCCGGTCCGGTTTTGGCGGTCCGGGCGGGTCCCGGTTCTTTTGCACACCCCTACTTATAACATCCATGAGATGGATTTTCAGTTAGTTCCCTATATTTCTTGGGATACAGTCCCTTTTACATAGGGCGCTGCTGCTTTGACCCTATCACCAATCATTTATATATTGCTCGACATTCATGTTTTCCCTTTGCAACTTTCTTCATTCTTAGTCCATCACCTAATTCATCATTTTATATGCCTATCCTGAGATCATGGGTTTCGGCACCAATTGGCATTCCCCCTCATACCATTATTATAGACTCCAACACTAGCTCTGATAGTGTCGTCCAATATTAATTTATCCACCTCCCCTGCCCTAAGAACTAGGCCTCTCCATGACATTTATCATTCCCCCTCCTCATTGGCCTCTCCACCAACACCACCCCCATTCCACCCCCCCCAAAAATAAAGCCACCGCCCTTCTCACTGAACCAACCTCATTCAACCAAGTTAACAAAATCCCTAAGTGCCGTGCAGCTATAATTGATGAATTTAATGCCTTATTGAAAAATGACTCATGCTCTGGTCCCTCGCACTTCCTCCATGAATCTCATGGGGGTGTAAGTGAGTTTACAAAGTCAAGCACCAAGTGGATCGTAGTCTTGAGCACTCTAAACCTTGCCTGATTGCTAAGGGTTTCCAGTAGTAGCAAGGCTTGGATTATACAAAAACCTTCAGTCCAGTCATGAAGATTACCATTGTTCGCTCCATCCTGTTGTCTCTCAAGGAAGGCAAGTGTGACAAATCGGATGTACACAATGCCTTCTTATGCGGGGTTCTTTTTGAAGAGGTGTACATGGAGCAGCCCCCTATGTTTGAGGACACAAGTCGTTGTGACTATTTATGTAAGTTGCATCGTTCTGTATAGGTCTCAAGCAAGTTCAGAGAGCCTGGTTTTAGCGTCTTTCACAGTTTTTACTGCATTTGGAATTCTCAGCGTCATAGACAAATTTTCATTGTTTATCTATTGAAGAGGCACTGATGTCATTTATTTATTTCTAATCTACATTGATGACGTTCTAGTTACATGTAATGCATCTTCTACTATCAGTGCAATCTTATATAAATTGTCTACAAAGTTCTCCATTAGGATCTTGGCCCACTGCACTTCTCCCTTGCGATAGAGGTTGTCCCTCACTTTGAAGTATTGCTTCTCTCTCAAGGATGTTACATTGATGATCTTCTTCGCCAAGTTAAGATGTCTGAGTGCAGGCCTGTTCGAACAGCTATGGTCACGACTATAAAATCATATGAGAAAGGGGTGCTTTGATGTCTGATCGTACTCTACATAGGTCTATAGTTGGTGCCCTCCAATATGTGACATTGACAAGATTAGATCTCTTCCGTTGATAAAGCTTGTTAATTCATGCATGCATTGATTAAAGACAATTGGCAAATTGTGAAACGCATCATGTGCTATCTAAAACATATGAGGCCATTTGGTTTGCTTCTTTCTCGATCCATTGATACCTGCTTGCAAGCCTTTTTTTATGCGAATTAGGTTGGTAGCTCTTATGATAGGAAGTCAATTGGAGGGTATACTATTTTTCTTAGTCTTAACTTAATCTCTTGGGCTGTATTTGGCAGTCATGATAAAATTCAGAATATGATAAAATTTATCTTATCTTGCGTTTGATGTCTACTCAAGACAGGATAAAGTCAAATATAAGGGGATATAAGTCGAATAAAAGTATCACATAAGGGAGGTTGGATAAATGTGGATAGAATTTAATATCTATAATAGGAAAGTTATTTTTCTCAAATAACTTCTTAAATTTTAAAAATTGAAATTATATTTAATATTGATAATTTGAATTCTAATATGAGAAATTCAAAACAACAAAAAATGACAATTTAGTTATTTAATTTAATCTTATTTTTATTTATATATTCGACTTTAATTTTATATTATAATATAAATGCAATATATAAATATGAGTATATATTCATATTTATTGCATATTTTAGGTATATTAGTACAACTTACTATTTAATAAAATTTTATTAGAGAATAATGGAATGAGGAAAAGAAATAAAAAAGAAAATAATAAAAAAAGAGAGAAAGAAAATAAAGTAAAATAAGAAAATAAAAATAAAATAGGCAAGAGTACTGTGGGACATTTTTACCATCTTTGTTTGTGAATTTTTAGGTTCATTACATTGATATGCCATTTATACAATATATATGATATAATGTGGATATATCGATTTTATTGTTGCGATTCACCAAATAATTGATAGGATATAGTGAAATCTTTGGATTTCAAATCCTATCCTATCTTGTCATTTCTTGATTATAAATTTAGACGACCAAACATAGACTTGGAGTTCTAAAAAAGAACAAACCACAGTGCGCTCTTCCACATAATCTAGCATAAAGTTCTCGCCAGTGTTGTAGCTAAACTCATCTGCCTGTAGTCACTCTTTCAATAGCTTGGATTCCCTCTTTAAGGTCCTGCCATTTTTTATTGTGACAATATTGGTGTCACCCATCTGTATGCAAATCCAGTTTTCCATTCATATCAAACATGTTGAAATTGACTTCCACTTTGTCTATTATTGTGTCACCAAACGATAGCTCAGTGTATAGTTTATGTCCATAGTTGACCAATTAGTGGATGCACTTATGAAAGCTCTCCCTACAACACGTTTTAATTTTTTTCGAGACAAGTTGAAAACTCACGGTGTCGACTTTTCCACTTGAAGGGGGTGTATCAACCGAATACAAGGTTATTGATTTTTGAAGTTTTAGAACCCTATCTTTGGAAGTTGGAAATTTTTCTATTTTATGTACTTATTTTCTTACAAGAAAATCTTCTAAAATGTACTCTTATTTATATACATACTCACCTAAGTTTAATGAAAATATATAACAATTTATACTTCAACAAAAACATGGTCGAATAATTAGTCTCATGAAAAGCGGCGTGACTCCTTTAGCACACTGCGCATCCACGCTTGGCGGTGAGCAATCCAAATTTCTCGAAAATAAGTCAATAATAAATTCACGAAAAAATGTAATTTGATCTTAATAATTTTAGTCTGAAAAATTCTAAGAAATCATACTCGCCAAATGAGTGATGAAAATCTTACTTGATGCTCGAGGACAAGATGCTGAATTTTGTTAACAAGTGATTCAAATGGCACCTGTTAATATCGTATTAGAAAAGCAATTCTTTTCGAAAAAAATGTTATATTTTCAAAAAATTTGATGGGACTTTCCCCAATAACGTCACTTGCTTTCAGACAGACAGTGCACAGCAGGTGAGCCGCCGTCGCGACAATATAAATTCCTCGCCTCCTCATTTTAGCTCCACTCTTCTTGGCGTCTGTTGCAGTCCTTCTCTCTTTTCTCGTCCCCTTTCTTTCCTTTCTCTTCCTTCGTCTTCACGAAACCAAAGCCAAATCGACTCTCTCTCTCTCTCTCTCTATCCGAACCCTAAGCCGTCCACTTCCAGTCGCCTACACTCGTAAAGCATCTCGATCGTGGCTTCCGAGATTTCGTAGAACCCAGCAGTCTCCTGGATCTCGCTCGCCGGATCGACCCATCACCGGCCGGCGATCGAGCTGACCGGACACGCCGCTGCCATGGCCATCCGCGTCACCTTCACCTACTCGACCTACATTGCCCAGGCCTTCGCCTCCAACGCGGGCCTCCGCGTCGGGAACTGCCGGTTGCTCGAGGAGTGCTGGGTCCGGTCCCGCCTCTTCTGCCCGAGCAAGAGGTCCGAACCCGACCTCAGGCCTCACCCCGCGACCCCTTCGGCTCCCGCGTGCTCTACCCTCGCCGGGGAGGTTCGCCGTCCCGATTGCAGGGGCTCCGTGATCGCCGGCTTGATCTCGCTGGCTAATTCGATCGCCGGTGGCTCGTGTTATTCTCCGTTCTCGAGCGAGGGCGTCTTTGGAATTTCGCCCGGCAGGGCTTTACCCGCGGCGGCTGCTTCCGGCGGTGGCGTTGACGAAGGAAATGGAGATACAGTGTGTTGTGAGAGGGAGGAGGAGGGCGGTGGTGGTGCCGAGAGATTGAGGAATGGTGCGAGGAATGGGTATTGGTTTTCGCGGCTTTTAGGGGTTCGTGTGGAAGATGCGAAGGCAGCTTTCACTGCTTTGACGGTGGGTTTGCTCTTTAGATCGCCCCTGGCGGAGGCGAGGTCGATACCCTCTTCGTCTATGTATCCCACGCTCGAAGTTGGCGACCGCATTTTGGCAGAAAAAGTGAGTGCACCGATCATCGCGTTTACTGTTGGCAAAATAATTACTGTTTGCTTACTGTTTGGGAATCGCTGGGGATTGAGGTTGGGAATTGACAGATATAATCAAAACAATGAAGGTTCCTTGTGGTTCTTGTGAACATAGTGTAGGCAGGTCTTATTGTTTTCCGGTCGTGATTGATGTCCGGTAGCTTTCATGAGCAATTGATTGATTTGAAGAACCATGGTTATCTGGAAACATCGATGCATAATTTGTGATCAAGTCTGCCGATGCTTGTTCAGAAATTAAAATTGCAGCCTAGGGCTGGAGAATAACTATGATATTTCTTCCGCAATAAACTTGTACTGGTTTAGGCTTGTAATGGGGCTAACTAGCTGTCATTGGAATGAATTAAAATGAACAATCCAGCATATGGTTCTTTCTCTCTCTGATAGGAGATGATTTAGCTGAATGAGGAAAAAATGACTTGTCTGTTCCCTTTTGCAAAAAGAGCGAGTCAGACTATCTGGTCAAGGGGATGAAATGCCTATGCTTTTGCTGATTGATTTATTCAGATGGTTAATGGTTGGAGTTATCTTTTCTTTCTGGGTGCTAAGCTGGGGTAGATGATTATGAGCTGGCCTAATATTTTGGTCACTTTTTTACTGGCTCTTGTTTCTGCAGGTGTCTTACATCTTTCGACAACCTGAGGTTTCGGACATTGTAATATTTAAGGCGCCTCCAGCTTTGCAGGTCTTGCTTAGTTTAATTTGTCATGAACAATTACTGATAGAAAATGGTTGCCTGTTTATGCTTTATCAGATTACAAAGTAGTTATTTTGTTGGTTTTAAATTGGTCAGGAAGTGGGCTATGGCTCAAGTGATGTGTTCATCAAAAGGATTGTGGCAAAGGCTGGAGATTATGTTGAAGTAAGTTCTTAAGCAGTGCCAGTCCTACTTACTTTCAATATCGTGGTTTATTTTGAATTAAGATTTGATGTGTTCTGTTAATATCTTAAGTTAATTTAAGACCTGCTATGCCAGGAATTCTGGATTTGCACCTACGAATGAACTTTATTTGGTGGTCATATATTGAATCTGGCTTTGTTTTGCAGGTTAGCAATGGTAAACTTTTGGTGAACGGTGTTGCTCAAGATGAAGAATTCATCTTAGAGCCGCTTGATTATGAGATGGAGTCAGTGGTAATTGCAGCTGCCCACTGATGTGTTCTATGATGACTATGTGACCCCAGGTTGATCAGTTAGCACTGACAGATTTGTTTCTATGAATCTAACTGCAGGTTGTGCCCGAAGGATGTGTTTTCGTGATGGGAGACAACCGTAACAACAGTTATGATTCCCATTTCTGGTAATTTCAAGTCTTTCAGCTTCTCACAATTGCTATGCATGATAATGTGATTTATCAAGTTGGAAGATCGTTGTTTGTCCTGTTAAAGTTGGGTGCTGTTCTAGCACTTGTAGTTGACCAGAATGATGATCTGGAAGTGTTTCTCTTTGGGGATGTGTGGAGTAGAAAAAACCGAGTTTGCTACCAATCCCGCTACCTTGGAGAATGTTTCTAAGTCATCATATCTTGAACCATTATTTGCAGGGGTCCGCTTCCTATCAAGAACATAGTTGGTAGATCATGGTTCCGCTACTGGCCTCCGTCCAGCATACCCGATACTCTGCACAAAGCACACAGCATCAACAGTGCCATTTCTTTCTCGTGACACAAACTGCTCTGGCATCTGAGGAGGAATTCAAGCACCTAATTTTAAATTTTTTCATGCACTGCGCATTCATAAGAGATGATGAAACCGTTTAGCGGAAACATGTAAAAAGATAGATGATGAAACCGTTTAGCGGAAACTGTATTCATTCTTTTCAGCCACGATTCCTTTGGATGGATACGGCTTAGGATGGATTATGTCGACCTTCGTAGTGACAGCTGAAATGTACAGGGAGAGAGGAAAAGCTTGTCAGCGTTGCTTGTTTACAATTAAGTTGGTGATATGATGCAATCTTTAGATGACATTATCAGCTTCTGTTATCCCTTTGTCCTAATGAATCTAAACCATGACAAAAGAATGTGGATCGCTACATCACAGTTGATTCCTTCAAATTAGAAAGTGTCTATGCATGTCAATTAGGCTATTACTCCTTCCCTAAACATGTTTACAGAATTCCATCCATGTTGGAAAATTATTATAACAAATCAAACATGGAAATTATTATTATAACAAATCAAACATGGAAATTATTATTATAACAAATCAAATAAGTTTTAAGAAGACATGGTGTGTTTATTTTATAGAAAATGAATGATTTGGAAAATATTTTTTTAGAAAATAATCACTTGTGTTGTTTGGAATAATTTCTCATTGAAAAATGTTTTTATTATCATCAACAATTTATATTTGAACATTTTCGTGGATAATAAAAAAATTTCACGCTCATTCAATTTTATAAGTGATAAAGTGATCATTTTAGGAAAATATTGTCTAAATCAATCATCTTGCGTGAAACAAGCGGATTGTTTCGCAAAAATTAAACAACTTGCGAATTTTTTTTTTTTAAAAATAAAATGATGACTTACATTGCTTACAAAATGAATAAATAAAAAATATTGTTATTATTTATAAAAATATTCAAAGATAAATTATTGATGATAACAAAAATATTTTTCTTTCGCAAAAAATAAACTGAGCCCGAAACCGATAAACATTTTCCCCGGCCAAACCAATCCTACGCATCTCCAAAACCTGAGTAGAGTTTCGTGGAGAATCATCGATAAAGCAATAATTTTCAATTCGCGCCTCTCTCTCTCTTGGCGGCCAAGAAAGAGCAAGCGATTCCACTCGTGGGTAAAAGGGTAATTCCACATCGTTCCCAGCAAAAGACCTCGTATCCTAGTAACTACCAACTAGACTTTATATATCTCTGTTCCCCGGCCAGGAAGTCGCCGATAGTTGTCGACGGGGGCTGCTTGGACCTCGACCGAAAGAGCAGAAGGAAGAGCGATGACCGCAAGCTCCACCATAGCCACTCTCTCTCTCCTCCTCTCTCTCCTCCAGCTGATATCATCGTCGTTCCAGGCCCTGACTCCGGCTCTCGCACTCAATGCCTCGTCCCGCCCCTCCAGCACCGCGCTCTTCTTTCAGGTACGCGCGCACGCCACCCCGATTCCCATTTCCGTCCGCGATCGGATCGAATCCGAATTCGAATCGGCGCTCTTTCTCATCGCCGTCGCTCCCAGGACGTTGTGAAGGAGATCTGCGCCGGGCAGGGGTGGGACTCGGACGCCGTGAGCCTCTCCCGGCTGGATTTGAGCAAAGCCAGGTTCGGGTTCGCCCGGAGGCACGAGTTCCGGATCCGGTTCGGCAAGACCGACGTGTTCTTCTGGTTCTCCGACGAGGTGGCGTCGTGGAGGAAGCTGAACGCCACGCGAGGGGTGGGTTTCGTGGATTCCGTGAGGGCGGTCGGTTCGTCGCCGGTGATTGGATCTTTCAAGGTGGACGGCCCGTTCGAGTTGCGGGCTGGTGGAGATCACGAGTTCTCGATCTCGCTGCCGGTAAGTTTCCGATCTGCTATTGGCTTTGTGTTGCGGCCATTAATTTAATTAATGGAAGTCTGTTTTGTTCCTATTGTATGAGTTAATTCGTGCCTTGGGTATCGGAGTTAGTCATTCCTCAGTGTGGTGTTTCAATTTGGAAGTTTTATCCTCTGCTTGATGGTTCTTGGTTTGCTGCGAATTACGACTTTGTGAAATTTGCATGCTTCTAGTTAAGGATCAACCTTGATTGGGATTTTTATGATTCATTTATCCGGTGGAGTATTATTTAACTTTGCATTAGCCAATGCTGGCTATATCTTGAGACTTCTGCACAGATGTATAGTTATTTATAGGTGGATGCGGTTAGTTGTGGCTGGTCACTTCCATATCAAGGACATGAAGCTACTTTGGAGTTCAGCTTGTCCTGTTACTTTTGTTGGCAATAGCTCGTTTGCTTGGCATACTGGGGGAGGTTAATATCTAACTAGCGAATGTTAATTTAAATTAATGGGCTCCGGAAATTTTGTGGATTAAAAGCTCACTGCTCTCCAGTCGAGTAAAAGAAATTGTTTCCATACCCTGGCTGTGCTTGTTAGATTGGGTCAAGATTGTCATTAGATATGCTGAATATCTGGCTCCATTCTAGTTCCTGCATTTCCTGGTTGGGATGCTGTCAAGTATTAAGATTGGACAGATGGTGTTGACACCTTGACTACATCAAGAAAAAGCAATCACAAGCAAAATGCCACACAATTGATGCGGGATCCGGGCCAAGGGACAGTTGAGCAATGGTGCCTCTCAAGTAATGTTAGCAATGGCCAATGTATAGCAAGTTTGTCTGATGTTTAACTGGTCAGGATGGAAAAAAAAAAACTAATTGATGTTAAATAGTTACATCAACTGTTAATTCAGCTTTTCCATCAACCAAGATTATTGATAAAAGCCAAGAACCCTTGAGACAGACATCCCATAAGCCAATTGAGGAAAATGTGGCCGCAGGTATTTTGCATTTAATTCTTGATTCAGCAAGAAGGAAACAATTACAATTAAGAAATCCAGCCAACTAGATATCCGAGTTAGTTACCCAGACAGCGGGTACATTTGAGTCAATTAGAATTGGAGCCAAAATTCAATCTTTATAAGCAAGAACAATTATGAACTGTGCAGAGTTGGTTCAAGAAGGCTCAATATATAAAAGGTAGGGGAAAAACAGAGGATGACACACATTGTTATACAAGCACCCAAAGATGAGTTTTACTTTTCTGCAATTGACTTTCAACAATTATTTATATGTTTTTCCTGCAATTGAATTCTTACGCTTTTGCTTTGTGATTTTGTGTTGTCAACTCAGCAATGATATCAACTTTTATCGAACTATAGGTTGAGTTCATGCTTCTTTCACATTGTAGTCAAATAACCATTGGTAGAAGGATTATCTTGTTGTTTGAATATCGTACACTTTGGTTTGTAGTCAATGCTATTCAAATCAACTTTGCTGTTGCTGTTTTTCTAGTGAATAGATGGAAATCAAATTTAACAGTTACTATCCATACTGAACTGAAATGCAGTGTTCTTATTTGATGTGTATGACTATGGCAAGAAAAGCCTCTTGGTTGATGAAGCTTTTCGCCATAGAACAAGGATGCTCCTAGGATGTTTGAGAGCTTTGGCTCACTGGCAGAGTGGTTGAGTTAACATAAGATGTAGATGGTCCATTTGGAGAAGTGTCACTGTCATGTGTGAGGTGAGTATGTAAGCGTGGTTAACTATGGGAATATCATAGGAACTGCTCTGGTAGGATGTCTGGTGTTAAGGTCATTGTTTGCTAATTTCTCTACTTATGTTCTGTTAGCTGTTCTAACTAAAGTTTCCAATTCTTTTTCCTGCTCAAAGGAACTCCTTACAAATATGATGTGCAGAGTGCTCCCTTTTGAACGATCTTGACAACTTTGGGTGATGTAACAGATGAATAGGGGTTACCTTGTGTTAAATGAAATAACTTTAGTTATAGTTGTCACAGTTGTCAGAACCATGCAAGCTTGAATAATTTCATTATGGACTTGTGTCGACAAGACATGGCAGGTTAGCATAAGATGTTGATCATGCAGGATGCCACTTATTTCTATTGGCACATGGGTTGCACGTGCTGTCATGTATGTATAGCATATATTGAATGGAACAATCGATTGGCTTACTAGCATTCCTTTTCAAGTACTACTTGAGATCATTGCAGAAACTTGGAAGATTTTCATATGAAATGATTAATGTGTTTGGTGTTTTCTGCTGCTTCAGCTATGTGTCTCATGTAATAGAACATGACATACTTTAAAGAAATGAGATAAATTTCTAATTCATCGCATCGACTTGTTTATTGATAGGCCAATCACTTTATCTTTTTTTGGCCATGAATCGCTTTGTCTAATTTAATCAGGAGATTTTATAAAGAAAACTCTCAATCTTGTTGTATCTGAATCCTATTTAGGTTGACAGTATTTATAATCACAGTTTTTGCTTGAATGCTGATGATCGTATTGTCCTTACTTTTGGCATTCAGCTAAACACCACATACACTGGATTGAGACATGTCTTAGTGGGTGAAGGCATAACTGTGGAAGTGAATGGAGCTCAAGAAGTTTCTCTGCTTTATGGACCACAGTTCAATTCTTCAGGCAACGTCACCAAGGTGAAAAGTGGATTTTGGCCCTATTGGCAATCACTGTGTACTCCTTTGTTGCCCATCCGTGTTACAGGATCTGCATCACTTATTGCCTACAGAACTCGAAATCCAAGTACTTACATAGAGACTAATTTCCTGTCCACGGGTACCATTGAGTTGCTGCCAGAGAAATGTTATGGCAATTTTCTGTATAAGAGACCTTCATGCCCCATCGATTCCTTGAGTTCAAGGATAGCCACTCTTGAAAGAGTTCTGGGGGGTTTAATGGGCGATCGGATGCGTCAAAATGGGTTTTTAGGATTTGTAAAAGCTAAAATAAAAGCAGTAATGGTTATTCGTCTCCAGATACAATTGGAGCGGAATGTTACGGGTAATGAGACTCACCTAGTAAAGTGGGAGCAGTGGAGAACGAGGCCTACTGTTGAACGAGTCTGGTTCCAGGTGGTGGCCAGAGTAGATGCAGAGAGGCTGACGCCCCTCATTGTAAATAAAGTGAGGCCTTTTAGTGGAGCAGATACCGTTGCATGGAGTAGCTTATTGTCTAACATCTCATTCACTAAGTTCCCATCCATTTTAGTCCCTCCAGATGCCCTCACTTTGGATGTGAAATGGTAAACATCAACACTTGCCTCTCTTGTAACATAGTGTTTGTTCTGGAAATTTTTGGTGTAAAAAATTGAGGCACGATGTTCCATTTCATCTTGTTTGCAAGGATTAGGAATACATCTCAATTGTATAAGTGCCTTTCATTTGCTTGTGTAAATAATATTTGTAAAGTAAATGAAGAGTCACAATGAGGTTTTTGTTTTCTGGCATCCATGATGAGATTGCGGATTGAGCCTTTAGGGTAATTAGTAAGGTTAGTCCACTGGAGCCTGGAGGTGACAGGCTGCGATTATGGAAAAGCCTTCTCAAGAAAAGCATGGATGAGGCTGCACTGGAATTCGCCTTCTATTTCACTATGAAATTGACGTACTTTTCCTGCGCGAGTGCTACATGGTAAAGCTCGATGATCGATGCAACCTTTGATGATTAGTCGACTGGAACCTGGAGTTGACAGGTTGCGATTACGGAAACAGCCTCTCAAGAAAAGCAGGGATGAAGCTGCACTGGAATCGGCCTTTCTATTTCAATATGAGATTGACATACACTTTTCCTGTGCGAGTGCTACATGGTAAAGCTTGATGATCAATGCACCCTTTGATGAACGTCAATTCAAAGGTCTCGAGCAGAAGCCAAAAGATTTTTAAACAAAGATGCTCAGGTGAAAGGACTCGGCAGTGTTACTTGAGTTGTGGTGAAATGGTTAGTAATCTTGTATTGTCATTGCTCAGGGGAAAATTACCAAAAGAGTCCTAGATCTATTGTAATCGTGTTAATTTAATTCTAATTTTTTTTTTACCAGTTGAGTCTTAAACCTTTTATAATTGTGCTAATTCAATTCTTCTGGCCAAATTTGGTTGGCCGACGCTAATATAGACGTCGGGCGGCATCGGTAGACAATATTTTAATATTATTTTATTAGTTTGAATTTTTTTAATTTTTCTTTTATTTTTCCTTTTTTTTTCTCTCTTTTTGTTTTTTGCTCTCCTCCCTCCTTCTTCAAATCACCGGAGGGGAGGGCCGGTCGTTGGACTAAGGCGGCCAGCTAGGTTCGACTAAAGGCAAGCTCGCCCTGCTGTCGTCGGGAGAGGGTCGCCCAGCCAGCCCTCGTTGGATCCACGGGCGAGGGATCGGCGAGTTCGCCCTTGCCCAGATTCAGCGAGGGCTCGCCTCGCCAGTGGCTGGACAAGGCTCTTCCAGCGACGGCGAGGGGGCAAGCTGTTGATCCACTAGCAAGGTTCGTCCTTGCCCAAATCTAGCGGGGATTAGCGAGCTCGCCCTTGCCTAGATCCGACGAGAGCTTGCCTTGCTAGTGGTTGGGCGGCCCTCACTTGGCGACGATGGGGTGAGCTCGCCCTCAATCGGGTTGAGCCGGCTGCCTGAGTCCAGCGACTAACCCTCCTCTTTGGCCGATCATCGGAAGAAGGGGAAAGACAGGACAAAAAAAAGAGAGAAAAAAAAAAGGAAAAAAGATTAAAAAATTAATAAAAAAATTCAAAAATGTAAAATAATATCAAAATATTGTCGGCAACGCCGGCCGGCATCTACATCAGCGCCGGCTGGCCTAATTCGACCGGAATGACTGAAAATGTTTATGACTCAATTGATCAAAAAAAAATAAATTTAGGACTAAATCCGCACAATTGCAATAAGTTTAGGGTTTTTTTGGTAATTTTCCTCGTTGCTTGCACCCTAGTATGCAGTATACTCACACATGGCAATTGCTAGTTCCATTCACCTTATCCCTATTCGAATTGCTTCTGGTACACTCAATCTTGAAGTGCGGCTTCTTCATCCAAGTAAACCAGTCACTAAATGATGCTAAATATTGTGAATTTCCTTATTCTCATTGAAGAGGATGGAACTTTAACACTTGTTTGATTAGTCTTTTTTTTTTTTTTTTTTTTGGGTTGAATTGTTTGATTAGTTTAGGTGGAAGAGGATGTGCGTACTTTTCTATGCACTTCTAAAAACCTCTCATTATTTCTCTATTCAGGTTTCCGGCACCAGGAAGTTCACGAAGTACTCCGCATGGCAAGGAATACCAAGATGTGTGAGGAAACTTGTGCCGGCCGAACGGTCCAGAGAGAAAAACACTAACAACGACAACTGTTGTTTGCTATCAAGTCCTGACCTGGTTAGAACGTGCGCTCATTTGCATGGTCGAGCCATCAATGTCATGCTCAAAAGCCACAGCTGGTGGAGCCCTGATGACTATTGTGGCAGTGATGGATGTGGTTAAGAGATCTAGTCAACTCCAATGCACTGGAGTATCGATACTGGCAGATTTCAGGGTGTAGAGTGAGATGTAAAACCTAATCATAACCTGAGCGTTATGGGAAGAAAGCAGAGAAAACCAAAAAAGGCTTAAACTTATTATAATTATGCCAATTCAATAATAGATTTATATTTTTGGCCAAAGTCCTAAAACTTTTGCAATTATACGGATTGCAATTGTGGGGATGGATTAAATTGGCACAATTGTAAAAAATTTAGAGTGGCTGGCCGGTGTTGACATGAATGCTAGCCGGTGTCGACAGATAATTTTTTAATAATATTTTATTTTTTTTAACTTTATATATTCTTTTTCTTTTTTCCTCTTTTTCCTCTTCCTCTCCGCCTTCCTTCCTCCTTCTTCATATTGCTCTGCTAACTGGCCAAAAGGGAGGGTTGGTTGCTAGTCTAAGGCAACTGGCGAGCTCGCCTTGCTGTCGTTGGGCAAGGGCGAGCTCACCCAGCCACTAGCGAGGTGAGCCCTTGTTGGAACTGGCGAGGGTTTTTTTTCTCTTTCTTTTTTTCCCTCCTTCCTCCTTCTTCATCTTGCTCTGGCGACTAGCCAGAGGGGAGGGTCAATTGTTGGCCTAAGGCGACTAGCAAGCTCGCCTCACTATCATTGGGCAAAGGCGACCTCACCTAGTCACTAGCGAGGCGAGCCCTCGCTGAATTTGGCAAGGTGAGCCTCATTAGTGAATTGGCAAGCTTGACCTCGTCGTCGCTAGGCGAGGCCGACCTCGCTCAACCATTAGCGAGGTGAGCCCTTACCCAGCAACATCGAGGCAAGCTCACTAGCCGCCTTAGACCGGTGACTGGCCCTCCCCTCTGGCCGGTCGCTGAAGCAAGAGGAAGAAGGAGGGAGGAGGGGAAAGAAAAGAGAGAAACAAAGAAAAAAATCGAAAAAAAAAATAAAAAATTATTAAAAAATATTTTCCGACATCCATGTCGCGCCAGCTAGCTAAATTTGGCCAATTGGACTGAATTGACACAATTGTAAAAAGTTTATGATTCGATTAACAAATAAAAAAATATTTATGACTGAATCAGTACAATTGTAAAAAGTTTAGGACTCGATTGACAAAAATATATATATATATATATATATATATATATGACTAAATTGGCAAAATTGCAATAAATTTAAAAAAAAAATTATAATTTTCTCGAAGAAAGCGCGCAAAGAACTTCAATTCTAGTTATGGAACATATCCACGGTTGAACTCTGGTAGATGAAGAAACCCTAGACTCGGGCCAGACAAGTACTCATGAAGACTGCTGTAAAATGATCCTAAGAATTTAGAGTGGATTCTTGGTTTCTTTGACTTGCGTTGCGATGCAAATTTTCCAGAATTTGGAGGCAAACATCATTTCTGTGATTTTCTCGGGGTCCCTAAAATTGAGGAAAATTACCCAATCAGTTTTAAACATATTAAATGATTGTCACTCAATTTTAATTTTTTAATTTTGCTAATAATTCTAAACATTTACACGAAATTTCAATGTAATCATTCTAGTCAATTTTCACAAGAAATTGCTAATGTGATAATTCAACCATCACTCGCTGTTCGTCTTACATGGCACGCCGCTATGTCAGTGATTACCAATGAAAATTGGCTAAAAGGATAAAATGAAGTTTCATGCAAATGTTTATGACTAAATTAACAAAATAGAAAAGTTTGAGATTGAATTGGCATATGTATAATAATAGGTTTAGGATTGGTTAGATAATTTCCTCCAAGATCGCCACATGATCTTAGATCTCCAAGTTCATCGTGTTGGTTCAATGAGCTTGGTTCAATGAGCTTGCTTAATGCTTACATATTAAGGGTTTCTTTTTGGCTTTCCGAAAAAAGGATCGACGTACTCTTTAGAAGATAAAAGGTAAAATGAAAATCATGTAGAAATGAGTTACTGGTTGCAAGAGCAAAAGATTGTCATAAAATAGTTGGTTAGACCCAATTAGATGGTTGGTTGAGTGGTCCATGATATGATTTGTAAGCCGTGGAAATGTATTATCTGCAAGAGTAAAAGATAGTTATATGATAGTCACTTAGACCAACCAGGTAGTTGGTCGAGTGGTCCAAAGATAGTTATATAATAGTCACTTAGACCAACTAGGTAGTTGGTCGAGTGGTCCATGATTTGATTTGCAAGCCAAGGGTTACAAGTTCAATTCCCCAGTCTACTTTCGATCTCAGGAATCCCTGAAATGGATAGGTCAATGCTTAAGTGTATTGTGACGTTCCAGCAGCGTCACATACTAAATGCAAGCAAAAGTTATTGTTAGTAACATGACAGGGTTTGTCTTAATCGATACTTACGCTAAGGTATTTTGACCTAATTGATTAGCATGTATAACATAAATCTTACATGATCTCGAACTCTTCTAAGGTAACTGTCCTATCCTTACCTATGAACTATTCGATGATCACATACACGATAGATCATGGAAGGGCTTCATTTCATTTCTTGTCAGAGCTACCATTGGCTTTACTTACATCGACCTGAAAGCTTACATGTATAGCGCTTAAATGGAAATATTTACACATCATCGCCTAAACGTGTAAGTGTTAGGTTTAGGAAAGGGGTCAAAAGGGAGCCTAGCTTTGCTACCCCTTTTACTAACCCGCATTATTCATCAAAAAACAAAAGAAAGTCTTCAGTTTCGTCACAAACTTGGTGCTCAAACACCACCCACCCCAGCTCCAGGTCCGCCATCTCCAAAACAAAGAGGGTCAAACAACTCCCCTTCATGGTTTATGAACCAGGCTTTGAACCTCATTGTTATCTAGTTTACTCATCTGTCATCCATCCAAAGAGTGGCTTCGCACTTTGTGTAAGTCATCTCAATATCAAGGTCGTACATGTCATGGAATGATACGTCTATATAAGCTATGACCCCATATCACACCATTGGAGCTACATCTATTCTGACGATTTGAAAAAGATAAAGGAATGAGCAAAGCTCAGTAAAGAAACAATAGGGTCCTAAACTAGATGATCCATCAATCACTAAGGAAATGCAAGATGCACCACAAGACAACATACAAAGACTAGGGCAAAACTTTCGCATGGTCCACATTGTTGTCAACCCGACTCACATTCCTATTCACCACATAAAAAGCACACCATTAAGAGCACACGCGTTTTATGCAACTGACCAAAACTAGGATGTGATGCAACAACATGCAAACACACACGCCAAGTGGAATTAATTCATCATGCATTTCAATATTCACCCTTGAATTGGTTTTCCCACCGGATCACAAGCCGGCTTGATCGAGTCACTTCCGGAATCCCTCATTTGGACTTCCATAACATCCCTACCATGGGCATCTCACTCCGAGGCATCCTAGTATCACACAATTGAGGCATTCCATGAACACACAACAGAGGCATCTCACTCCGAGGCATATTGGTATCCTACAATCGAGGAATCCTTGAATTCACAACAGGGGTATCTCATTTCAAGGCATCCTAGTTTCTCACTCAACCGAGGCATCCAAGAACACATAGCATGGGCATCCCACCCCCGAGGCATCAACGGTATCACAAAACTGATGGATAACTCCTAAATTCAATTTATTCCACACATTTCATGCATCACGCCTTAGAATTATAACACCACAGCAGCATGCTTACTCACTCAAATGCCCAAAGCCATTCTAAGCCAAGACTCAATACTTGTACACACAACCTCATAGCACGCTTCACTCCCTGCACTCATGAGACTTAATTAACAATACTCAAAATCATCTCATTGAGAGAGAGAGAGAGAGAGAGAGAGAGAGAGAGCCACCCACACCCACACCCACACACACATAAACCAAATAAAAATGCATGAGAGGCTACTAGACTTCCAAGGGTCACTAAAAGAATAAACAAGAGGACTACTAACAAGTGCATTAATTTTGGACTAGAATAGGGACAGATTTGAGCAGTTCGTAACACAGAGGTGAAAAATGTAGTAAGTCTAACTGAAAAAAATGTGAAATTTTAATATGTTGTAGCAGAGACATAGATAAACATTTTTCCGTGAAGGAACCTAATCCTATTTCTTGCTGTACAAAGAGCAACAACTTGCAGAACTACCCTTGTATCCGTAACAGTTTCTAGAACTAGCACTCGTAGAAGAAAAATCATCTCGCTACCCAAACTTCGATCATTTTCTCTCAAATTTCAATATGTTATCCCTAAGAATGTCCCTTACGCATGAAGTTAGTGAGGCTAATTATTTCCTGAAAAGTGCAGAAAAATCACAAAATGCACTAAGGTCCTCCTGGTTTTGCACATGAACAGCTTACTGCCACCAATGGAAAGATGCTTACACAACTTGCATTGATCCTAGGAAATCTAAGGAAAATATATAGTATAGTATACACAATTTGTTGCCATTTACATGAAGAAAACGGGACTGAATTCACATTAGAAATCTCAATAGGGAAATCCACAGAACGCTAAACCTCCAAAAGTGAATTCTATGACAGCAAACAAGTTCTACATGTGCTCGCCCCTACACCAGCCAACTTATACAAGAAAATTCCACCAAATGGTATGTCGTAGCTTAAGGTTCTTAGAACAACTTTGAAGAAGACAAGTTTATCACAATAACAGCACATTTGAAGCCAAGAATAATACACAAACCAGCAACTACTGCAAGTTCCCTTCCCGAACAGACCACTCTTGGGTTCTAACATCCACACTCAGCCACTCCTAGCTAGTTAGTTCTTTTACAACTACATTTAGAGCCTCGACCACACAAGCACAGCATCAAAATTAGCCTCGACCACTAGCTATTCCTCACGAACGACTGGAAAATCTTATCCTAGGCCAATGTTGAGCCCACGATCTCCTTAAAGCCGACATGCAACACCGCCCACAGCTCACCCGCTCTCCTACCTAGCAACAATGAAGTCCACAGCTTCCTCTCGCCCCGACCTACACAACTCCGGCCACTACACTCACATGCAAACCATAGAGCATTCGTCCGACCTCACGTCTAACCCATACACGCCCAAAACAGAATCATCAAGACAGGATTCTCTTATGACCGGCTCGATCTGCAACTTCTCACAGCAATCGACGGAAAATTCGAGCTTAGCACCCCACCGTTTCCTTACCTGGTGGTTCGGTGTCGTTCGCTCACTGCTAGCTCTCCACGAAATGGTCTCCACAACTCAGAATCAAAGAAGAAAACACTAGGGACGACGAGCTACTGTTTTGCTCAAGCCGAGGGAAAGAAAATGCAGAAGAGGGAGAGAATGGAAAGAGAATGTGGGTCGGTGGGGTAAAAGGCAGAGGAGAATTTATTTGTAGATTTTGTTATGGATCCCGATGAGAAGTAATGATTATAGGAGGCAATGCGATGATCCCCATGAAGATTTCGGCACTAGATGGGATACACGGCTTCTTGCATGAACTTTCCTCCATGCACTACATTAGATGTCCGCAAAAAGGGTTGGGATTAAGTCCTAATCGTCGTAATTAAATCATTTGTTTCTAAATTTTTTCAATTAGTTTCATCCTAAGCCCCACGAATTTTGGTCCCCTCAAAATTACAAGGGTCTATTAGTCCACTCAAGCCTAATTAACATGTTAATATCTTGACATTAGCCTATGATTGAAAACAAAGGAAGAATCGCAAGAAAATACTAAGATTAGTGTTCAAAGAATTATAGTCACTCATAAATTTTAATAAGATCTTAAGCAAATTTCGTGCATGATTAATCTAAAACCTTAATCGTAAAAATAGAATTCTTTTTGGCTCATTTCAAACCTTATATACACACTATTAATTTCATTGGGCTCATTTCACAGCCCACTAGGCCTAATCTACAACTCTAACAAGCCCAAATCTCAGCCCATCCCATGTTAGGCCCAACTTATAGCTCATCATTTGGCCCATCAAACCCACCGTCGTTGTCTTATCACGCCCCACTAATTCCTTAAGTTCATGCCTTCCTTACGGCCCACCAGGCTCATCATCTAGCTCATTTTCAATAGTCTAAGCCGAGGTTGGGACACCTGAGTGCCATAAGCAGCGCGGAGGGACACTAGAAGTCCATAACTTCAAAATGGTACACCTTAAGTGCCAATATCGAGTAAAATGGAACACTTAAGTGCCACTCCGTGAAAATCCGGCCAAATGGCTGACGTGGCAATTTTCCAGCGAGTTTGGTCCAAAACGGCGTCGTTTGCACGCCCGATGTGGCGGAGAAAATGCAAAAACGACGCCGTTTCGTGTCTACGTGTAAATAATAATATAAAAATTAATTAAATTAGATTTAAACTTAATTTTATTTAAAATATTCAAAAAATTAAAAAAAATAAGAAAAATTAAAAAAATTAAGAAAAAAAAAAGGTGGGGGAGTTCGAACGGGCGGGCGGGGGCTGAGCCCTCGCCGCCGCCGCCTCCCGCCGTCGCCGGAAGGGCGGCGACGGAGGGGGAGGGTCGGCCGGGTCGCCGGCCCGGCCGGCCGACGGCGAGGGCTGCGAGCCCTCGTCGGATCGCGGCGAGGGCCGCGACCCTCGCCCAGATTTGGGTGAGGGCTCACGGGCCCTCGCCTCGGTCGGCCGGCCTCGCCGGCCCCGGCCAGGCTCGGCGACCCGGTCGACCCTCCCCACTCCGTCGCCGGCCCTTCCCGGCGGCGGGGAGGCGGTGAAGGCCCGTGAACCCTCGCCCAGATTTGGGGCGAGGGTCGCGGCCCTCGCCGCAATCCGGCGACCCTCGCCGACCCTCGGCGGGGGCCGGCGACCCGGCCGACCCTCCCCCTCCGTCGCCGGCCCTTCCGGCGACGGCGGGGCGGCGGCGGCGAGGGCTCGGCCCTCGGCCGCCCCATTCGACCTCCCCTTTTTTTTTTTCTTAATTTTTAAATTTTCTTAATTTTTTAAATTTATTAAATTTTTCTTAATTTTTTTAAAATTTTTGAATATTTTAAATAAAATTAAGTTTAAATCTAATTTAATTAATTTTTATATTATTATTTACACGAAACGGCGTCGTTTTTGTATTCTCTCCGCCACGTCGCGTGTGCAAAACGACGCCGTTTTGGACCAAACTCGCCGGAAAGTTGCCACGTCAGCCATTTGGCCGGATTTTGCGGAGTGGCACTTAAGTGTTCCATTTAACTTCGAAACGGCACTCAAGTGTACCATTTTGAAGTTATGGCACTTAAGTGTCCCTCCGTGCCAAGTTATGGCACTTGGGCTGTTCTTCTGCCGTCTAAGCCTATATTGGTCCAATTACAATTATAGGGTCGGAAAATTCAGGGTGTCACATGTGTTGCTGGTCTTGAACCTTTGTACTCACACTTGATGATGTAGTGACAGACCCATCTAGTGAACAATTGTTAATTCACTAGCGCCTTAAACCAACATTGCAATAGGTCCCAATCCATTCAAACCCTTTTCTAACAAGCAAAAAGGTAACTCGGTCCGGGTTCTCTCAATTCAATTAAAAAAAAAGATTATGGCTATTTTAAATGTTTTTTGATGCACAAAAGAACCTAAAGTGATTAATTGTGCTCTGGCCTCCTAGTTGCAATCTCTAAAAGGGTCTCTTATGAATTTAATCTCCTTTTTTACTAGAGGAAATAAGGGGACAAAAAAATTAACTACAAATAAAATGAAAGTGGTGCGAGAGTGTAAGAGTACGTTTAGTAACCATTCCGTTCTCGAATATAATTTTTACTCAGAAATATTTTTTTCTAATTTTGTTTCTTGGATGAGTTTTTGAATATTTGAAGGTGTTTGATAAATATTTAAAATTTCTATTTCTAAAATAGAAATGGTATGACCTTCAATTTTTTTTTTTTTTTTGTAACTTAGAATTTCTTTTAATTGTTTAAATTATTTTATTACATTTTTGCCTGTTCTCTTTTCTCTTTTTTTCTTTTTCCTTTTCTTATTCTTCCTCTAGCCGGTCACTAGTCGCGGTGATGGCTAGCGACCAGCTAGACAAGAGCTAGCAAGGTCACTGGGAACGATGAGGCTCCCTGGAGGCCCACAACCTCGCCAACTCTCATTTGGCTAGTCACTAGCTATCACCGTGGCCAATGATCGGCTAGAGGAAGAAGAAGAGAAAGAGAACATGAAATAAAAGAAAAAGAAGAAAGGAAAAGAGAAAAACAAAAAGTGGTTTAGGCTTGATTTTGGAGTTGTTCTCAAGAACAAAGAAGCAGCTTTTTTTTTTCTTCTTGATTTTGTTCTAAATTTATCCCTATGAACAAATTTGTTCTCGAGAATAAAAAAGTTACCAAATGTGACATCCCGAAATTTGGTCCCATTCCGAATATATGAAATGGTTGTTTCGTGGATGCGCTTATGGTTATTTTACTCGGAACTAATCACTCACGAGTTAACTAATCTATTAGGTGAGACCGTTAAGGGATATAAACGTAACAGACTAGAGAATTCAATCAGAAATTGACCGCTCGACCATAATAATCGGCAAGGGTCAATACACCGTTATAAATCAATTAGCGAACGGATATAAGTCGATTCGATGGAATTATGTAGTCGAGTTGCGGGTGGTTCCGCATGATTGCAATATTCGCGTCGAACGGCAATAACCTAATTTTCTATTGATATTATACTCGGAATACGTAATTGAACCCTCGTGATTGAATTCAGCATGATGACAACTGAGAGTCATCTACAATTCAGAGATGCACAAACGTGGATTGAAAATTATCGACCATGGGTCAAACGTGCTAAAATCCCTAAAAGCTACCAAATAGGTTAGGTAGTACTAAAATCGCGTTCAGTCGATTTTAATCATGAAATTTAATTCGGTTTCGGGAGTCGGACGTTCGAGCGTATCACAATTCATTTATTGGATGTCCTCTCATCTTTCGGAGAAATTTCGACGAGTCCGAAATTTTGCGGAAAAACGATTTTTGGACAAACAAGAAAATTAAAGGAAATTCGGATGGGTAGAGAAAATATGATTTTTCTACCCTAGAAAGCTCTAAATTGGGAAATTAGAGTTTAAATTGTGATTGGGTGGGCATAGGACTTTGAGGCATGAAGACTTTGGAGGCCATGTGATGATGGTGTAGATATTTTCCTAGGTTTGTGATTGGTTGTTCCCTGGACTTGTTTTCTCTCTCTCTCTCTCTCTCTCTCTCTCTCTCTCTCTCTCTCTCTCCCATTTCTCTCCTTTTCCATGCACACGTTTAGCCCCTTCAGCCGCCCATCTTCCCTTTATGCTTCTTCTTACTTTCTTCCTTCACGTTCATTCCCCTCTCCCAGCTGCCGACCCTCACTCCTCCAACTTCCTCTCCATCTTGACCTGTCTTTCTTCATTTTGTTTTATTTTGCTGCACCCACCCACACGCCTACACACCACCACCCTTACGCCTCCACCACCCTCTCCACACCAACTCCACTCTCCATCGAACCGCCCACTCCACTGCAAATCCCTCACAAATGTCTCCACACGTCCAACAGTCCACACGTCCAGCTCCATCACCACCAGCTCAGCACCATCCAATGGCCACCGCTGCAACCAGTAACCACCAGCGCCTGAGGCTCCACCACCCGTCCAACGTCCAGCCACCTCCACTGCAGCCCCAAGCCGAGCTCCACCTTGCCGCCATCACCGCCTTGAGCACCGTTTGATTCCCCCGAGTGGCACGTCCTTGACGCCGTCGCGTTGCTGTTGCCGCGAGCCCGCCGCCATTGTAATCTCGTGAGTTAACTCCCTAATCGTTGATTAGGCCATTAATTATGCTTAGGGGTGGTTAGATCAGTCTTGATGAGGATTAGTTTTAGTTAATCCTAGATTAGTGTTAATTAAGCTTGGTTAGGTTAGTTAATCATTGTTAGGTTAATTAAGTTGGATTAGCTTAATTAATCGTGATTTATTTAATTAATCGTAATTAGCGTAATTAGTGTAATTAGTGACAGATTAGGCGTTATGTAGAATTTTACGCTTGTTTTCTTGAATGAAATTATGTGTGATTTTGATGGCTTATATGTGCTATGATATGCAATTGATTGCTTGATGGTAGTTATTGATTTTTAATACAAAACTTGGTTTTATGGGCATTTAAATAGAAAAATGCAAGGTGTCGGGTTTTGACGCCAACTTTTATGTACTATATAAAACCGTAGAGTTTTGAAATGGGAGTATACTAGGTTTGACGGTTCGACTTGGAATACGTGACCACGCACGATTACTTTACCGGGATTTTTAATAGGAAGAAAAATTGGCCAAGTTCATTATTTGAAAACAAAGCATTTGAAATCAAAGTATGGTGTTCTTGGCTAAATATGTGCTCGTATAGTCACTTAATGGAACCCGTCACCCAACGAGAGTTGGGGGCGATGCCTAATTAAGTTCGGATGCCCCCAAGTCAATGGGATGTCGAGTCGCGGTTGAGGCCGGACCGATGCTCCTTTATGGAATGCCGTCTAGGCGGGGAGTGCTAGACGTTGCCGTGCCCGATGGGGCAGGACGATGCCCGATTACGCTGGATGACCACCGACTTTTGTGTTGTTCGTGGCCGAGGGGTCGTAATAATCGGAACACGCTTGAATGGTTATGATACTTTGCGCTTGATTATGGAGAAAAATTGTTAGGCATGGTATGGGACGTGCCATAACGGTTTTACCTTATAATCGGGACCCATGTGAATGTTTGGAGAGTGAGAAATTTGTGTTCTGGTTATTAATTATGCTTGTTGTATTTATAACGGCATATGTGATGTGCTAACCTACATGGGTGTGCCAAGGCGAGGTGAGTTTGTTTGTGGTGTCTGTTTAGGCTGCCTCCGAAACGAATTTGCGTCATAATCGAGACTTAGGGCTTAACTCGCTGAAATTTATCTCATCCTGTCGTGGTTAAACTTTTTCAGGTCCTTAGTATGGAGACCTGTCCAGTCCGATTCGGGGTTCCATGGGAGATGGAGTTAGAAAATACCTTCTATCCTACCCTCGAGACCAACCGATTTCGTGAGTGGGTTGTGACTACGGTCTGGGTCGACAAGGGTTTTGTGAATGTGGTACCCCATCGCTTCAAGGCTTAGTTTATCAATGAGCCTAACGATGCCCGGGAGGGTCCACTTCAGGGTTTTGAGGGACCGCCCGTCGGAGTTGAGGATGGGCAAGTAGGGCACCCCATGGATATCGACATCCCTGGCGGTGTCGTGGTGGATTCAGAGCCCAAGTCGGAGGGGTCCGGGGTATAGGTCGCCTAGGAGTTCCTTTTTGAGGCAGACTTATATATATGAACTCGTAGGGTTAACTTGGTATATATATAAATCGTAGTTTGTGAAAAATTGCTGTCTTGTTTTTAATATCCCTATGTTTGTTTATTGACTGGGGGTTTATTTAATTTGCTTTCGCATGTGCTTAATCGAAAGATAAAAAGAATGGGTCGGTGATGCGTCCTAGGATGTCGCATTTTTAATCAACCACCGATGGATGTGCGCATACCCGGGGTTCGAAGCATGACACCAAACGAATTTTTGTCGTTTTTTTTTGTTTTTTTTTTTCAGGGAACAAAAGAATATGATGACACTATTTAATACGATTCAAATGGACATGTTTGTAAAATTCTCAACGCAAGTGAACGTGTCGAACAAGTAATATAATGATGAGAAAGAGTATTATCCTATGGAGATTGATGATTAATAAACTAATTAAATACTAAAAATAGATTAATTCTAAAATTTATTTAATAAATCAAAATAGAATTGAGAATAAATTAAAACTAAAAATCTTAAAAGAAAAATTTGGAGACAAAATGCAATAAATCAATTAGATCTGATTTTACCATAATCAATATATATGGATTTCAAATTGTTACAAGTACAAGAACGATATCAAACATGTAATAGCGGAATTTCTAAGGTGCGCATGGCAACGTTTCTATTCTGGAGAAATAGTTCATTTCTATTTCTACTCCGAGGAACAATTTCTAAGTAAAATAAGGTGTGTGGTAACTATACAAAATTTTTATTCTTGGAATAGAAAAATAATATAAATGCGTTTGGTATAATTTATAAATTTTTGCATTTATTCATTTTTCTTCTTGCTCATGGACTGTCGACCGCCCGCTCGCCGCCGCATGACCATCGCCTACCGCCGCGGAGACCGCCGACCATAGCCCACCGACCGCCGTCGCCGGTGGGTTGTGGGCGTGCGATCTGCGGTGGCATCGCGGCGACGGTCGGTGGTCCTACGGCGGTAGGCGGCGTCGTCGGCCGATGGGCAGCGGCAACCGTCGTCGGCGGTCGGGTAATGGCGGCAGCGATCGCTGCCGGTCGGGCGGCTAGAGGTGGCCGATGGTTGGTAAGTAGTCGGCAGTGGCTGCAACAAGGAAGAAGAACAAAAGAAAAATAGAAAAGAAAAAAATGACTTATTTCTAGAAATTGTTCTTGGGAACAAGAAGCTATTTTTTTTTTTTTTGTTTATTGTTTTTGTTCCAAATCTATTCCCCAGCCACTTTTCTATTCCGGGAAATAGAAAAATAAGTTGGCATTACCAAATAGATTTATGTTCTTTTTTTGTTAGGGGAACAAAAAACAGAATTCGGAAAAAATAGAAACGTCACCATGCGGGTCCCTAATCTATTTACTATCATATTTCTAGGTATAGCATCTATTAATCCACTATATCTCTGTGTGAATTAAATTAAACATAAGTACATTAAAATTTATGAATATTTTTTGCTTACAATGAGTCTTTTGGATCACTTTATCACCAAAAGCTATACAAATAACGCGGTATGTTTTTATGCACGTTTAATTCATAGTTATATATTATAAGGAGAAATTACATATTATCACTTCTCAGTCTTAAATATGCACATCAAATCATTTAAGCGGTGGCCAGTCATTTAAAAAAATTAAGCAATAATATATAACTCATATGAATGAAATCACTTGCACACATAAAAACCATGAAATTCATATCATTATGGTTAGGCTACATCACAACCCTAACAAAAAAAAAAATTACAATTTAGTAGAAGAATAAATAAATATATAAATCAAACCCAGCATCTTAAATTAAAGAATAAGAATTATGTCAACATTTTTGTCTTCTCTTCAAAATACTTGAAAAACTCTCAGAGCAATAAAAATGGTATAAAAAAAAAAAAACTAAGTTGTCTCTTCAGGCTCTCAATGTTCTCCTATTTATAGGATACATCCAAGACTCTTATCCCCAAGCAATTGCTTATTTTTCCCATAAAATTATGGAGTAAATAAAAGAATATTTGATTTGATATCTATCTCCCAACGCTTGAAGATAAAATTAGGGAACAAAATCAAGAATTCTCTCGATTTGATATCTATCTTCCAATGCTTTTTAATTTGAATTTCTGACTTTTGCCATTCTTTTTCTTATCTTCTCCATATCTCATTATTTTGCATAAATAAAGAAAATTCAAATAACCAGAAGAAAATCCAAATATTTTCTCATATAGATTGCATTTTTTGTTGCATAAAATAGGCAAAATAACTCTATTTTTATAGAGTTATTAAACCCTCAAACTTAATATTTTGATAGTCCTCGAGCAAAAGTAAGATTTAACACATACTCAAGCCAACAACTTTCATCCAAACATTGAAATTGATTTATAAGTTAAGACTAATTCTAACTATGTGATCCAAGTGTGTGTGTGTGTGAGTCCTCATCTTTTTCGAATTATATACAATCCAGATAAATTCACATTGATATGTAACCTCTCAAAATTTTTCTAGAATTAAGACCAAATCTCATAGGTTTGCTTTTCATTCCTCTCTCCACTAACGTAAGCTAATCATCCAACCAAAAATCTATAGGACTTTCTCGGTTTGTAGTGTAAGGTTGGGCTAAAGGTAAGATAATGGTAATTTTAAGCTCAAATCACCCATTAACATATTAATTTCTAGGATCTAATTAGAGCTAATGCCACTGTCCCCAATTTCACTCATTCAAGATAATCTTTTTGCCACCACATATTGCCATTCCCTTTTCTTTTTTTCTTTTTTTCATTGGTCTTTTTTTTTTTTTTTTTGAATTGCTTTATGGTGGAGTTTCTCCCAAAGTTCCTCTTGATATGACATAAAATTTCTAACCCATTGAGTATCCAAAAGGATCACTCAATTAAAGTTGAATAGGGAACCATAAAAGCAATTATTTTTTTGGACGATACACCCTAAACAACCATAGCAATCAATTTTTATTTTTTATTTTTCCATGCTCCATCCTTCTTCCCAAATTGCTATTAGACTCAAATAAACTTTTATCCCAAAAAAATTCAAAGGGCTCATGGGGTGTGGGACAATGATATAATTTGATGAAAGCTACGCTAAATATATATGAGTGTCAGTGAAAAATTGGATAATAATTAAGGCTCAACGGGGTGACTAGGGAAAAATAAACAAGGTCAGCTTGAAAGGCTCATCGATCCAAAAATTGCCTAAATCATTTTCTCAATTAGATGTAGCTTAGGATTTCGCCTCAAGATAAAATCAAACAAATTCTAAGATTTTGGTGAGATCTAAGAAAATCACATACTTCACATGAAGGTTCTCTAGATTTACACACAATTAAAAAATTAAGGAATTTTTGGTGCTCAATAAATGGATCAATATAATCGGAATTAAAATTAACTCACACATCAATTGCAAGTTTAAATAAAATTTAATTTTTCCTAAGAATTGCAAAAATTCACAACAAAGAATGCAATCATGATAGAAAAAAATTAGATATAGCAGAAATTATGTCTCCCCCTTCAAAACTTGAATGAAGCAATGTCCTCAATGTGAAAAATAAAATAAGGAACAAGAAAACTCCCCGATTGTAGGATGTGTTCATGGATGACCTTGATGATTAAACTCCCGAAAGATGATCCCTAAAAAAAAATTAACCTTAATAAAACAGAGCAAAATTTTTTTTTTTTGTGAAAAGTAAACTTAAAAATAAATGAAAAGAACATAATTAAAAATGCTTGGGTGCCTCCTAAGAAGCGCTTGCTTTATAGTTTTCAGTCAAACTATCTCAGATGTCGCTATTCTGGAGGATGAAGTTCAATGGTGGTCTTCTGCTTATTGTAACCATCTTCAAAGTAGGGTTTCAAACGTTAAAGTGTTCATCTTGAATGTACCATCAGTGTCATGCGTAACTTCAACTGTTCCATATGGGAATACCTGCATAACTGTGAAAAGACCAGACCATCGAGACTGCAATTTTCTTGGAAAAAGTTTAAGAGGAGAGTTATAAAGTAAAACTTTTTGACCAATTTTGAACTCTCTTCTGAATATGTGCTTGTCATGCCATCTTTTTGTATGCTCCTCGTACAACTTATAATTTTCATAGGCCTCATTACGAAATTCCTCCAATTCATTCAGTTGCAACAATCTTTCTTCACCTGCAGATTGCATGACAAAATTCAGAAATTTTAATGCCCAATATGCTTTATGCTCTAATTCCACTAGTAAGTGACAAGCTTTCCCAAACACTAGCCTAAAAGGAGACATCCCAATTGGAGTTTTGAACGCTGCCCTATAAGCCCAAAGTGCATCATCAAGTTTCATTGACCAATCTTTCTTAAAGGCATTCACCGTTTTTTTCTAAAATTCTCTTGATTTCCCTATTTGAAACCTTTGCTTGACCACTAGTCTAAAGATGATAAGGAGTTGCAATCTTATGCGTGAATTTATATTTACTCAAAAATGTTTCAAATTGTTTGCTATAAAAATGTGTACTCCTATCCCTTATGATTGCCTTCGAAGTGCCGAATTGGGTAAAAATATTTTTTTTTTCAAGAATTTGACCACAATCTTAGCATTATTTATTGGCATGCTATAGCTTCTACATACTTAGACACATACTCCACAGCCATTAATATGTATAAATTTCCATAAGAACTTGTTTAAATGTTGTTTAAATCTTAGACATTAAGGGTCCAATGAAATCAATACCCCAAACATCAAATAATTCATACACAATAATGTTGTTTAAATGCATCTCATTTTTCCTTGAAATATTTTCATTTCTTTGACACCTATCACATGAAACGTGTAGGAGTATGCATCTTTAAAAAGCGTGGGCCAATAAAATCTAGATCGTAAAATCTTAATTGCAGTTTGGTGGCACCAAAATGGCCACCTGTCTCTCTATCATGACAATGATGTAGAATGCTTGCCCTCTCTTAAATCCGGAACACATCTTGTTATGATCCGGTCAACACATACTTTAAACAAGAAAGGTTCTTCCCAAAAAAAAAAATTTAACATCAGAAATGGATTTTTTCTTGTTTATCTGATAATTCAAGAAGAAAAACATTACTTACCAAATAATTCACAAAGTCAGCGTACTAGGGGATTTTTGTGGATTTGATAGAAAAAATTTTCTCATCAGGGAACTCTTTCGAAATTGGTCTTACCTCTTTGGATTTGGAATTCTCGATAAGTGATATGCAATTAGATTTTCAGTCCCCTTCTTATCTTTGATTTCCAAATCAAATTCTTGCAGTAATAAAATCCTCCTGATCAATTGAGGTTTTGGTTCTTTCTTTTCAAGCAGATACTTAAGAGCAGAGTGGTCGAATAAACTATAACTTTTGAGCCAATTAAATAAGAACGAAATTTATCAAAAGCAAAAACTATTGGCAAAAATTCATTTTCTATTGTTGAATAATTCAATTGTGCACCTGACAAGGTTCGATTAGCATAGTATATGGTTTGAAAAACTTTATTAGTCCTTTGTCCTAAAACAGCTCCTACTGCAGAATCGCTAGCATCACACATCGGCTCAAAAGGTAAATCCCAATCTGGTGCTGACATTAACTTCTCCTTTAAAGTGTTAAAAGCTTGCATGCATTCAATGGAAATATTAAAATTAGCATATTTTTCCAAAAGATTAGTTAGAGGTTTAGCAATTTTTGAAAAATCTTTTATAAACTGCCTGTAAAATTCTACATGCCCAAAAAATCCTCTGAGAAGTTTCATAGATATTGGTGGAGGCAAATTTTGCAATGACCTCCACTTTGGCTCGATCGACTTCTATTTCGTTTCTAGAAATTCTATGTCCAAGAACTATTCCTTCCTACACCATAAAGTGACACTTCTCCCAATTCAAAATAAGGTTAGTTTCCTCACATCTTTGTAAGACCAAGACCAAATTATTTAAACAAGAATAAAATGATAAGCCAAAAATTGAAATATCATCCATGAAAATCTCAATATATTTTTCAACTATATTAGAAAAAATAGTCATCATGCATCTCTGAAAAGTAGTTAGTGCATTACAAAGACCAAATGACATTTTTCTAAAAG
This sequence comes from Eucalyptus marginata, assembly GCA_014182565.1. NCBI lineage: Eukaryota > Viridiplantae > Streptophyta > Magnoliopsida > Myrtales > Myrtaceae > Eucalyptus > Eucalyptus marginata. The sequence continues at coordinate 24,958,245 of CM024590.1, forward strand.
CAAAAGTACCATAGGGACAAGTGAAAGTAGTTTTCTCTTGATCTTTTACTGCAATAGAAATCTGATTGTACCCCGAATATCCATCAAGAAAGCAATAAAACTCATTGCCGCAAGTCTTTCCAACCTATGATCAATAAATGGTAAAGGAAAGTGATCTTTTCTAGTGGCATCATTCAATTTTCTGTAATCCATATACACACACCACCCAATAACTATTATAGTTGGAATCAATTCATTGTTATTATTTTCTGAATAGTCATACCGCCTTTCTTTGGCACAACTTGCAGAGAACTTACTGAAGAACTATCAGAGATAGGATAGATGATACCTGCATCAAGTAGCTTAATTACCTCAGCTTTCACTATTTCTTCCATCTTCAGATTCAAATGCTTCTGAGGTTGGATAGTGGGTTTGTATTGTTCCTCCATCAAAATTTTGTGCATGCAAATTGAAGGACTAATTCCCTTGATATCGGCTATTTTTCATCTAATTGCATCTTTATGCTTTCTCAATACTTTGAGCAGTTTCTCCTCCATCAAATCTATCAAAGAAAAAGATATAATCACTGGTAAATAAGAAACTCTATCTAAATAAGCATATTTCAAATGAGAAGATAAGTGTTTGAGTTCAAGAATTGAAGGCTCTTCAATTGATGGTTTAGGCTTTGTTGTGTGTTGTCCTAACTCCTCAAATTTAATTGTATTTTGCCTTGAATATGGTGGAATTGCCTCCATGAAATTTTCGTCTTCCTTTATCTCCTCATTCTAAATTTCTTTATCCCTTGGTCGAACTAGACATGTTTCAAGTGGATCTTTAAAAATATTTTTTTGAAGGACCTTATTCACCAACTTGTCAACTGTCTCAACTCTAAAACAAGAATTATTGTCAAATAGATATTTCATGACTTTAAAAACATTAAAGGAAATAAGATCATCTTGAACTCTAAGAATCAACTTCCCTTGTTGTACATCAATAAGAGCTCTTCCTGTTACTTTAAAAGGTTGACTTAAGATAAGTGATACCTTAAAATTTTCCTCCATGTCAATAACTATAAAATCTGCAGAAAAGATAAATTTATTAACTTTCACTAAAATATCTTCCACAATACCTCTCGAATATTTAAGTGATCGATTAGCCAGTTGAAGTGACACTGTGGTTGCTTTTACCTCGCCCAATTCTAATTGTTTGAATCCCGGTGATCTCATCACATTCTGATTATTCCATGAAAAATTTGGATGATTGCGCCATCCCGGATTGTACATGTTAGAGTAGGGATATTCTGTAACCTATTAAAATTCCCAACAAAGTTAGAATTTTCACTAAGTTGTTTGAAAGCATTACCTACTTGACACTCTGTGCTAACATGTCCTCCACCATAAAAATTACATGTCAAATTTTGAATTTTCATGACTAAAACACTTATATTATCTAGCTTTTTGTTGAATGCTTCAAATTGTGTAGCAATTGTAGCAAAAGCATCCACTTCATGAACTCTGCTAGCTTTTCGCATTGTACCTTTTAGTAGACTACTGATAACTATTGGATGCCATCTCCTCTAATAGATTGTTGGCTTCTTCTAGTGTTCTATTATTTAGTATGCGTTTAGTAATCATTCTGTTCTTAGGAACAATTTTTGCTCCGAAATGATTTTTTTTTTTTTTACTCCTGAGAACAATTTTTAAACATTTTAAGGCGTTTAATAAACTGTTCAAAATTTCTATCCCCTGGAATAGAATTGCGTTTGGCATCGTCCTCAAAATTTCTACTTTAAACCATTTTCTTTTAATTTTTAAATAATTTTATCACTTTTTCCTCTTTTTTTTTTCTTTTCCCTTCTTCTTCTTCAAGCTTTGGCTGGCGACCTCGCCGGAGTATTGCCGGCCCTCAATAAGGCCATGCCTTGTCGGCCGAGCCTCGCTAGCAATTAGGTGAGGCTCAGCCGAGCGACCTTTGCCAAATCTGGTGAGGCCGAGCTTGCCCAACCGCCGGTGAGGCTCGACCTTCCCAGGCCTTTGCGAGGTTGGCCTCGCCTTGGTTGGGTGACGCCAACCTCACGGTGGCCCGGCAAGGTTGAGCCCTGCTGGCAGCTAGGCAAGCTCGACCTCGCCCAGCCTAGCTAGGCCTCACCAGTGGCCGAGCAAGCCTTCGACGAGCTCCTTGGACCTTACCCTAGCCTAATGAGCCTCTAGCAAGCTTGCCCAATCGGTTGCCGGCAACCGGTGGCGGCAGTGGAAGAAGAAGAGAAAATAAAAGAAAAAAAAAATTGATTGGCTTGATTCTGGAATTGTTCCCGGAAACAAAGAATCGAGTTTTTTTTTCTTCTCGATTCTACTCTAAATCTATTTCCGAGAACAAAAAATTTACCAAACAGATTTCTGTTCCAAATCTACTCCCGAGAACAAAAGAACAGAATCAAACACTATTTGGCATGTTGTCAAACGAGCCTTTAGAGTTCTCCCTACAACTGCATCAATCATAGAACGAAAATTTGTACTAGACCCATTATAAAAAGTTTGTACTTGCATCCATACGAGTAATTCATGACGTGGGCATCTCCTAAGAAATTCCTTGAATATTTCCCATGCTTCATATAATGATTCATTATCCATTTGCATAAAATTAGTAATACATTATGCATCTTTGCAGACTTTACAGGTGGAAAGAACTTAGTAAGAAATTTTTGAGCCATATCATTCCATATAGTGATCGATCCTGTAGGAAGAGAAGAGAGCCAACTCTTAGCTTTATCTCTAAGAGAGAATGGAAATAATCTCAATCTAATAGCATTATTTGTAACTCCATTATATTTAACGGTGTCATAGATTCCAAGAAAAGCATCAATGTAAGTGTTTGGATCATCGCTTGGTAACCCACTAAATTGCACTAATTGTTGAAGCATTTGAATGAGTGACGACTTGATCTCAAAGTTGTTCGCTTGAATTGCAGATCTTCTGATACTTGATGTGGTGTCTTGAATTGTTAGTGTAGCATAATCTCTTAAGAGTCTATGTGGATCTTCATTCTCACCATCTACTATCTTCTTAGCATAATTTTTCTGTTCTCCTAGCCGCCTTTTGAATGTGCATTCGATTTTTGGATCAAGCTCAGCAAGTTTCCCTTGTTGGCTACGTGTCATAAACCAATGTACACCTTGGAAAAAATAATCATACAAAAACTAGATTAAACTTAAAATTATCTAGTATCAATATTAATTAGTATTAAACAAATGATCCTCGGCAACAGTGCCAAAAACTTGTTTGTAAAATTCTAAACGCAAGTAAACGTGTCAAACAATTAATATAATGATGAGAAAGATATTGTCGCATGGAGATTGATGATTAATAAACTAATTAAATACTATAAATAGATTAATTCTAAAATTTATCTAACAAATCAAAATAGAATTGAGAATAAATTAAAACTAAAAATCTTAAAAGCAAAATTTGGAGACTAAATGCAATAAATCAATCGGATAAATATGTTAGAACATTTGATTTTACCATAACCACTATATATGGATTTCATATTGTTATGTGTACAAGAACGATATCAAATATGTGATAGTGGAATTTCTTAATCTATTTACTATCCTATCTTTAGGTATATCAAACCTACTTAGTCTATTAATCTACTATATCTCCATGTGAATTAAAATAAATATAAGTGCATTAAAATCTATGGATATTCCCGGCTTACAATGAGTTTTTTGGATTACTTTATCATCGAAAGCTACACAAATAACGTGGTATGTTTCTATTTACGTTTAATTCATGGTTATATATTATAAGGATAAATTACATATTATCACTTCTTAGTCTCAAATATGCACATCAAATCCTTCAAGCGGTGGTCAGTCACTTAAAAGTATTAAGTACAACAATATATAACTCACATGAATGAAATCACTTACACACATAAAAATCACTAAATTCACATCATCATAGTTAGGTTACATCATAGCCCTAACAAAAGAAAATTAGAACATAGTAAAAGAAGAATTAAAAATATAAATCAAACATAGCATCTTAAATCAAAGAATAAGAATTCTGTCAAGTCTTCTCTTCAAAATATTTGAAAGACTCTCAGAACAATGAAAACGATCTTAAAAAAACTAGTTATCCCCTCAGGCTCTCAATGTTATCCTATTTATAGGATACATCCAGGACCTTTATCTGCAAGCAATTGCTTATTTGTCGCATAAAATTAGGGAGTAAATCAGAGAATTTTTTATTTGATATTTATCTTCGAACACTTGCAAATAAAATTAGGGAACAAAATCAAGGATTCCCTAATTAGATATCCATCTTCCAATGCTTTTTATTTGAATTCCTAATTTTTGTCATTCTTTTCCTTATCTTTTTCATATCTCATTATTTTGCATAAATAAGAAAAACTCGAATAATCAGAAAAAAAAATTCAAATATTTTCTCATAGATATTACATTATTTGTTGTCTAAAATAGGTAAAATAACTCTTTTTATAGAGTTATCATCACCATAAGAGTTTCAAACTTTTATGCATCTTTAGGCTTGCACTCTTTAGGATTTCTTCTTTGATGATTTTTCACTTTTCGCAATGAGCATTAAGAAATTAAATATAGGTAACATTTTATGTTGAGAGAAAAAATGAGCCACAATTACTGCGGGAACAATGTGGGAGGCATAATCAACCACAGTAAAAAACTAAATAATTTGTGTTTTTTATGGGTCCAAGTAGGTCTTGCTATTTTAGCATAATCCAATAAGATGACTTTTCATAATAAGAGCTGGTATTTAAAGGCGAAAAAAGGAAGTAATATGTATTCTTAAAAAATTTAATTTGAGACATGAAATTCACTTAAGAGTAGTGATAAATTGGGCTTTCGTAATCCTTTTTAGAATTGGGGTATCTGATTGGAGTGACAAAGGATTTCAAACCTTTAAACCGGAGGAAATATGTCACCTATCCAAATCCCATCAACGGCATGATAAAGATAAGAGCCACCTCTATTAACAAAAGTCTACAATTAACCAATCTAAGAATCTTATAGGGTATTTACGGGCTTTCAAATAATAGGTTCTCTATGCTTTTTACCATGCGTTAGAAGGGCTTGCATTGATCTCGATCTCGATTACAACCAAGTGGCCTGTGGTACCTTCCTCCTTTGTTGGACAATTTGAATTTGTAAAGGGAAGTAACACAAAATTCATAAAGTTTGGGGTAGTACAAGTCTACCTTAAACTTTCAACTATTTTACAATACTTTTCTAAATTTACATTATACCTTAGCTGTTAATCTCCCATTATTCTTTCCATTGGCATGTGCAACGCACATAACTTTTATAAAATATATTTTCATCTCATTTTTTTCTAAAGAGAATTTCTCTTTCACCTTTAATTGCTGTTAAAAAATGAAAAAAAAAAATCAAAATGGGAGAAAACTAAATCAACTAAAATACTAATAATAAAGAAAGATAAATATCACTAATAATATTAAACAATAAAGAATTTTATGAACTTAGTAATGTAGCACTTTAGTAGAACTAAATATGATACATGTTAAAAAAATAAAATAAACACAAACTAACTAAAAAGGAAGAGACCTCAATAGCAAAAAAGGCCACACGGAAAAATTTGGTTGCTCAATCTTTGTTTTTTTCATTTTCTTATAGATATTAAGAATAAAAGAAATATTTCCTTAACCTAAATGAGATGAAAATACACATCTACCCTTGGAAAGTTATATTCATTGCCCATGCTAATGGAGAAAATAATGGAGGTTTAAGTACTGCAACAAAATGAAAACTTAGGGGGTAATGTATAATAGTTCAGAGGCATACGTTCCAAGGTTACAGGGGACATTGTATCATTTCCCCCACAGTTTGATATTGAAAAAAAGGTTTGGACCCAAACAAGTAGATGGCTTGCTTTTATTTTTTTGGTCAAAGGTAATTGCTTTTTTTTTTTTTTTTTGGTCGAAAGGTCAAAGATAATTGCTTAAAAAGGGGGAATTTACAGTAACTCTCATGAACGTTTAGAGCAGTACATGTTTGCCTCCGAAATGGTTACTTATTCCCATGAACTTACTATGCATCGCACATGCATTGCACGTGATTTTTTAGGGTAAAAGTGTATTCTTATCTCATTTCTTTTAGGGAAACTTTCTACTTTTATTCTCTACGGTGATATAATCTATGTAGCACCGATATGGACACGCGACACGCGACACGACACGACACGACACGCCGATACGTCATTTCTTAAAAATAGAGAATTTCGACACGTTCCGACACGTTATATATTAAATATATTTTTATATATAATTACATAAATAAATAATAATAATAATAGCCTAGAATTAATTTACACGAAAAATATTAAATAATATCATTCATTATTTTAATTTGTTACAATAATACATAAAACTTAGAGGAAAAAAATATTGTTTAAAGAAAATGCTGAAATGATATTTTTAAATTTATTTATTTATCATATATAGCATTTTTTTATTACTTCTTTCATAGTAAAAGACTTTTAAAAAAATAAAACAATTCTAAAAAAACAAACTGAAAAAAAAAAAAAAAAAAAAAAATTGACCCCATGAGTGTATATTTATAGCAATTTTATTACTTCTTTTATTACTTCTTCTGTGTATATTTATATTTTGACCTCTCAAGTATTAGAAATTTTTAAAATTGACCCCATGCGTGTCGGAATCGCGTGTCGGAATTTTAGACTCGCGTGTCGGAGAGAGTTGACCATGTGTCGGATTTTTCGACACTCGTTGACCGCGTGTCGGGACGTGTCGGAGCGTGTCGGACACGTGTTAGAGTGTCGGACACGACACGGAAGCTTCCGGAGAGTGTCTCGTGCTACATAGGATATAATATCAGAAAATGGGGAAAAATAAATACCCATGTAGTGAATTAGCGGGGCATGCCGACTTGAAGGCCCCTCTTGTTAATTTGATCTATATGAGTCAAAATTTCCTCTTTATTTATACATTATAGAATTTGAGTTTTATAATGAGTTATGAAACCCCTAATGGTGGTCAAGGATCCTATTGACTAGGGGTGAGCATAGTTTCCGAATAGAACCGGGAACCAAACAACCAAATCGGCTGGTCAGTTTCGGTTCCCAATTCTAGGGGGTCGGTTCCGGTTCTAAGTTCCATTTTTTTGGGAACCGATGGTTCTTGGTTCCAACCGAAATCAGAAGCAGAACCAGAACCAAGAGCCCTAACATGGAAACCTAATATTCTGTTCTTCACTTTCCCCATTTCCCTTCTTTCTATTTCCTGCAACGGCAACGCTCCACTCCCGAGCCCTCGATGACCCCACGTTGTTGCTCGTCGCTCCTCACCGCTTGCTGCTCTCAACGCTGCCGACACGACCCATGACGTTGCTGCCGACAACACCCTTGACGCCAAGGTCGTCAAGGAATGAATCGTCCTTCTCTCTCTTCCCTCTCTCGATTGATTGCATCATTTCAACTTTCAACTTTCCGATCAATGTTCCCTTGAATTTGTAGCCTGTGGGACCTAGGATTCAATTGGGTCCTTATGATTTTTGGTGGGTTTTTCGCATGGTGCTATCTTTGTAGGAAGGTGATCATTAGGACTTAGAACCTGTGCACCGCCGCTAGTTTCATCCTCCCATGTAGTTATGCACTCGGAGGTTCTACTACAGCAATAAGGTCCATGTGGTTCTTTGCTCGTATCACTGCCTTGTTTTACAATGCTGCCGACTCTTGTCGTCGCGGGTGCCACCTCCCAACAACGAGCTACTGTCGGGTTACCATTGTTGTCATATGATCTTTCGTTGACGCGTTATTAAAAGGTAAAAAAATCGAGATTTGTATTTTTGATCGCGACGGAGCCCCATCTCTTGGCCAAAAAGTGTCGTTTCTCATTTCTTTCTTTTGCATTGGCATTTTAAAATAATTTCTAGTTCATTTTCGAGAAAACCCAAAAAGTCAAACGGTTGACTTTCGAGTTGACTTTTTGGTTAAAACCCTTTGACCAAAAGTAAACCCTCGGTCAAAAATTGACTTTTTATCTAAAAAAGATTTCATTTAACTTTAATTTCACTATTGTCAAATCAATTTCTTGAAAATTCAAAGATTTGACCAAAAATCAACATTTTAGGAAAAGTCAATTAAATGATTGACTTTTTGGTCAAACAATAAAAAATAATAAAATCATAAGATCATAAAAAATAATAAATGCACAAATACATTTCTTTTAATGTCAATTTGACTTTTCTATCAAAAATTTCACAAAATTCAATTAAGAACCTTGATTTCTGAATTTTTCAGTTTTAGGTTCTAAATCAACCAAAAATAAAATTACTTTTATTGTAGTCATAATTAGGTGTAGTTCCTTCTTTGACATTTGGTTTATGGACTATATGAAATCTACTTGCATATTCAATTTCGCAATTTATCGAGTCAAATTTCGAATTGTCATTTTGAGTCCTAATTAGGGGATGGAAATCGATTCTTCATAACTTGCGATAGATGATTGTTTCTCACTGATTTCCTTAAGATAAGTCCAAATTCGAAATCAATTTTGTAAAATTCACAACAGAACTCATCAATTTAAAGAATTTTATCCTCCAAGACATTAGAAAATCAAGCAATTAAGCTTCAATTGACAAAATTCGAATTGACCCATTCATGGCTATGATTTAATTTCATAAATCTAGGTCCAATTTTAATATTAGGCTTAGATCCATTTTTTACCTAAGCTTGAGCAATTCAATTCAAGGTCAATTTGAATACGATAAGTGATCTTACATATGGGTAGCTCATTAGATAAGGCAATTGTGACACTAATTGAGTTTAATTTTTGTTAATTTGCAATTTTGACCATTGAATTGCAAATTTACCATTTTAGCCCTTTAAGCCCAATTCAAAGCACCAATGGTTTTGACTCGTTATTTTTTAGGATAATCATTCAATTAGGTCAATAAAAGATCCTAGATCACATTCATAAGATTTGATTAGAATAATTGTATCTTAATTGGCCAATTTCTTCTTTAAAATGATGAAATTCCTTTTCAATTTGGTCCCTAAAGGACCAAATTGAATAAATTTTAGACCCACATGGGTCCCAAGTGGACAAAACAATCGGAACCCAACCAAACCGGTCAAAATCCAGCCGAACCGGTCTAACCAACTGCCTGCAGGATTGGCCGGTTCAAGCCCTTTCCGGCCGGTTCCTGACCTTCAGAGATCGATTATGGAATTTTCTCAATGCCAATTTCACTAATGCACCTTCAATTTCCCAAAATTTTACAAATTGTTCCTCAAATTTCATCATATTGCAATTTAACCCCTAATCGGATATTTCGACGCAATTCTCGATTTTGGCTCGGGTTTTTGCAAATCAAACCTACTAAATCAATTACCCAACACCAAAATTGATGTTTGACTATTGGATTGAAATTTCGACCGTTGGATCAAATCGACGATCGAAATCGCTTAATTTGGGGAGTATATAAGTAAAGTTTTCCCTCTATTTTAAGCGGAGCTTCATTTGTGCATAAAATCTCTCTCTCTCTCTCTCTCTCTCTCTCTCTCTCTCTCTCTCTCTCTCTGTTTTGCTATCAACAAACTAGATCTCTTTCTTTCTCTCTGTCGGTTAGATGGATTCTTTTCCGGCGAAGCCATTGCCGTCGGTTCTAGCCCTCGCCGGTGGCGTTCCTGTTATTAGTTAGAACCGATCCGATCTTTAGATCATCTTCTTCTTTCATTTGATTGGCATAGGTCTGATCGGTCACCGAATTAGCTTCGGTGACCTTGATCTCTCAATTGGCACATGAAGGCTGGTCCAATTGGACCGATTCTGTTTTCCTTCGCTACAGGTGGTTCAGCTACCTCTAGAAGCTATTCTTTACTGTCCGAATCTATTCCTTGGCGGTTAATGAAGGTTTGATCGAAGTTTTGGCAAAAACTTCAATCGATTTCAATCAAAATCAACTAAATCGCGATAAAAGGTAATTTCTCGGTCTCAAACCCTATGAAGCGAGGCCGGATTAGCCGGCCGAAGATAGGGTTCAATATTAGTGATATATGCTCATAGATGATTTTGCTGAAGTTTGAATGTGATTGATTGAATGAGTGTGGATAATTGTTCTTGATTAGTCTTAAATTTGCAATTTCATAGCCTTAGGACTGATTTACTGTTTTGACCAAAACGAGATCTAAAACAACCTCGTTTCACTCAAGTCCTCTTAGGGATAGATAATAGACATCCCAAACTTCGAAACGGTGGGTTGCACGCCCAATCGAGCATCGTTTGATTCTCAAAAAATATCTCCGAAGATGAGTGATTCTATTGTAGTTCAGTTGGATTTTCGATTCTTTTTTTCTCCAAAATGAGACTTTACTATTTTTGTGTAGCCTTCTGTGATGATTTTTGGACAATCTTGCCTCATGATTTTTGTTCCAAATCCTTTTGTGCACATCCTATAATTTTTTCATGATTTTTGGATGTACTTAACTAGGTCAGATCTACTCAGATCCAAACCTAGGTCAATATGTTCCATATTGAACTCTGATTTTGCCATTTTTGTATTGATTTTTGTATTGAGTTTTAGGATAACTTTCTTGCATGAAAGTTACTTGTATTAGTGTTTTACATGTCCTATATTGTTTTCAAAAATTTTAGAAATGCTTAACTAGGTCAGATCTACTCAGATCCAAACCTAGGTCAATATGTTCCGTATTGATATCTGATTTTGCCATTTTTATAATGATTTTTGTATTGAGTTTAGAAATAAATTTCCTTCATGAAAGTTTCTTGTATTAGTGTTTTGCATATCTTGTATTTTTTTTGAATTTTTAAACATGTTTAACTAGGTCAAAATTGCTTAGATCTGAATATAGAACAATTTGTCCTACATTGGTCCGAATTCTCTTTTGATGAAATTGAGTCCACAAATGCACCTATTTGGTCTCAAATCCTTCATGAGAGTTGAAATATATGATACATATGTTCAATTGATGCATGATTTGCAAAGTCTTGACGTTGGCAAGTGAGTCAATTGCATGAGTTAAGGTTAAAACGTGCTGCATCGGTATATAGTCTAAATGTACATCTCTGTTTTGTCATTTTTTCTATGATTCATGCGATCACATTTAGATTTTAAATCTTTAACAAGAAAAGTTTATCATTGCATGTTCTATATGTAGGATTTTTTGTAAGATTTTTGCATGTCTTAAGATGGCTGAAATTGTGCATGTTCTGTGAAATCAATTTTGAAATGAAGTCTTGCCATTTATGCATCTTACCATACTTGTTTGAGACATTTAGAGACTAAATTTTGAGATAATGTCTTATTGACACTTAAACCTCATGTTATAAGGTTTGAGTACATATTTGTATTATTGCATTTGAGTGTCATTTTACATGTTAAATTTGTGCCACAAGAGCGTATGTTCATCATGAAACTCTCAAGCATTTCATCATGAATCTTGAGTCATCTTGTATTGTCATCAAATTTTATGACATCTTCTCATGCCGATTTAGGATTAGATGATTACTCAAACTATTTGTCGCATCTAATTCTAAGTCACATGTGATCTTTTCATGCCATTTGTGCATTACTTGAATGATTTTGAGATTTATTAATGCATATTTTGTGTTCTGATTTTTAGCTACCAACATGCACACCTTTTGAAATCTTGATCTTAGAGCACCTAATTGACCTAGTTTGGACTGAGCCTTTCTAGAAAGTCGAAAAGCACACTTAGAAGTTTCCAATGCCACTAATTTCATACCAATCGCTCATCTTTTGGACCATTTTTCATTTTTTCAAAACTAGATCAGAATCTGGACATGTGATCAAATTCTAACCCTTGTTTGGACAAACCTTTTATATTACTGTTCCATTTTTTCTATTAGGATTTTGCACTTGGCCTCTTAATGAAACTTGTTTGTTAACATATTGGTTGTGTTGTGTGAAAATTTGGTGATTTTAGATTTGTTTTGATAGGACAAATCCTTGTGATATTGGTTAAGTGTTTTGCTGATTTGACAAATTTCTAACATGCTGTTGCTCGTTATCTGATTTTTATAAAATCATGTATAACTTGTTTAGGAAAGTTTCCTTCTTGAAATTTGTTCATTATCATGTCGTACATATTAGGAAATTTTTCCATAGTTAGATTGTGAATGGGTATTATTCAATTTTGTTGTCTTTACATGCTTGTTTTGAAATTTCCTGATATAAACATGATTGTGATTGTTTAGTTATACCTTTTAGGTTAGTTTGTGCATGAAATTAGGTCATGCCATCTCATGAAAGTTGTTCTAAATGCTTTGATCTTTGTTGTTACAATTGGCATTTTCAAATTACGTCTTTCAATAAATACTTTGGTACATGTGATGTTTCTCAAAAACAATTTCTAAGAAGTTCTTCTCCAAAACTCGATTTCACTTAAGGAAAAATCGTGATTTTGACCATATTCAAAATGCCTACGATGCTTGTGAGTGCATTTATGCGAGCCCCGAGCTATCCTTGGCAATTGAATGTGTTCCATAACCTAGATATTTCTTAATCCTAAATGTTTTCAAACCTTATTAAAATCCTGATTTGACATCGTGAAAGTCACGGTTTGAATTGTATTCAAAATGCCTACGACGCTTGTGAGTGCATTTATATGAGCCTTGGGCTAGCCTTGGCAATTAAATGCCTTTTATGGCTAAGACATCACTTTGTCCCATAACTTTTCATGAATGATTTTCAAAATGTATGTGTGTTTTTTTTTTTTTTTAAATATCACATGTACCCCTCATACATATAATCATGCTATTAATTAGAAACGTATGCGTTTGTAATTGGCGCATGACTTTGGTAATAAGTGATTCGTCGACAGCTCATTCATATGTTTGATTAGTTGAGAAATAAAGTCCAAAAGACCTACATGCATGTTTAAATTTTTGCAATGCATGTGATTTTTATATAAATGGTAGGGTCGATGCATGATATCGAGGGAAAACCCTAGGATCACATAGATGCTTGGTTAAGAGACTTATAAGTGTTATTGGTCATGCGAGAATAATTGGTTAACAATTGCTATAAATCACAAAAATGAATTAGGTATGTGTCTTAGTGGGACCCTAATTCATGAAAGACAAAGACCGACCCTGAGACCCCAAAATTTGACTTTCGTATTGAATTTTCTTTAAATGATTGATCTTGACATGATGTGTTTTTTATTGTTTTGATGTGTATATTTATTTCTTTCCATTGTATGCACCTAGTTATAGGTTTCTAGATTAGGACCCCGAAGATGGAGAAAGTGCGAAGACGGTGGAGGTCGATGTCCATTCCGATCATTATCATGTATTATTCATTTCCTTCGACATATGTCTCGGGTTCTTTTTGTTGTATAAAATCCGACGAGTTGTGGGTTTTCTCTCTTCCTCTTATCTTTTTTTTTTTTTTTTTAAATTGTGTTTTCTCTTTTATATTTTCTAGGATTGCATGGTAGATTTACTGATTTCCTTGATTGTTTACTTACTGTTTCGTAATCTTAATTCTATTGATTGCTTTTATTTCTTGTTTTCTAGAAATAGAATAGTATGAAAATGACCAACCACACATGATCGCTTAGTTTAGGACTAATGATCCCGAAAATGTAAGAAGAAACGCATGGACACGTTAGGAAAACACAACATATTGTTTAGGTACTGAAAGGGCGCTAATAGAAATATTAACGTAACCCAAATCCCCGAACCTAGATATTTGGTTGTGTGAGATTGAGGAAACACTCCCAACTCTTGATTGGATTTTCTAGCCGACCCCCAAAACAAGGCTAATGGCGACTCCCGTCTTATTTTTAGGTTGTCATAAACAACTAAACCGTATAAATAAACCCGTTGCGCGAAGTACCAGTTTCGATGAAACTCACAATGGTTTAGCATACCCGATATGGGAGTACCCCAAAGATGAAGTGATGCCATCCTTATGGGCGAAGCATACTATCAAGAGGGCTACCCTTAAATCCAATATCCACACCCGATCTCTTCTCCCGAGGTGTATTGCCCGTGTGGATATGGATCGCGACATTTCACTGTCACACAGAATACGAGCTTGGGAGAACTCGCGATCTCGTGAAGGGAACTCACGATCTCGTGAAGGGAACTCACGAAAGGCTTGATCTAAAAGGCAAGGTAATGACGTCTTTTGGAACGTCAGCCGTGAGGGAACTCTCGTGATCAAGTACCCCTAAATTCGACATTTTCCCATTTTCTCTGCTCGTGATGGTGAGGGATCGAGGGTGGCGAAGATTGGGTCACGATAGCCATCCCAACGCTGTTGTTGTTCCACCAATGATAGTCCTCAACCTCGGCCACTTCTCCAATCTCTCCGTGCTCCCCGATCACGTCCTCATCAATCTCTTCTAAGTAAGCTCTCTCTCTCTCTCTCTGTTTACCCTGCAAAGATATAATCCATGCCCTGCCCACCACCAAAACAGCAAGGACTTTTCTTTGTTACTCGTTTTGTTGGTTAGTTCGTAAGTATTTTCCTACAATGGGGATTGGCCACAAGTGTATATTAGGGATGCCGAATTCTTGAGCAGCTTCATTGGTGGCCAACGACATATGTCCAGAACTGGATTGTGTTTTCTGTTTTCACCAAGAGGGAAACTTATGCACATGAAGAATTAACTCGAATTCCCCTTCAAGACAGCATGGGCGATGAAAGCTCGAGTTTTCTAATGCATATCTACTTGGCTCACTCCATATTTTTTTTTTTCTCAATTCTAATTTCGTTTACTTTACGAGACTTGAGAATATAATTAAATCTTCTTTTTTTCCTTTCTTTCTTTTGAAGATAGGTTTGTCACATGCCTTCTGGCCAGTAAATTCATGCCTATTCCCTGCGCTTGATTATTACAATTTATTTGATGAAATTTGAATTCCCCTTCAAGAGAGTTTGGGTGATGCATCGTGCTATGCTCTCATCGAGTGCAGCCAATTCGTTTACTTAGATAGTGGCGCAATGAACCATCGCTTTAATTTTCTGCTTCTGAGACGTGAGTCTTTTATTCCCAACATCTCATTCTTCCCTCAACTGTAATTGTCAACTAAACACACAAAGTAGCGAAGAACTCATTCTGCAGCTGGGGTCCTTTCCCTTAATAAATGTTTTCAGTTTGGAGAGATGTGTCTCGACGAGCCTCAAGAGATCTTGTTCTTGGCTGACCAAACAGCTTAACTTTCTGACACACCATAGCTCCAAAATATCTTTAGTGACAGTATTGCTTATGCAGACATGACTGCACTTGCATCTAAGGCATACAGTTGCATACCATCACTGGTTGGATGTTTCTGGTTCCATCAACTACACCAAATAATCCACACTGCCTATTTTCTCCACCATCCAACGACGACACACCACTATGTTGTATCCACTTTGAATATAGTGCATGTTGATCACCTGTTTTCCACTGTACATTAAGATGAATGAGCATTTTAAAATGTTGGTTGGCTAAACATGAATTTGCATTCTTGTGCTCTCTGCAACTTCAAGTCATTGACCATGGAAACCCCTGGACAATTACTAATCTTGGATTTCCTTCCACACACCTTGTCTCGAGAAGATGTTGGATTACTTCTCTTATCTCTATCATTTTGAGCTGGTCCCCAGCTCCCTTTAGATTTAAGTGGCATTTAAGAGGATATTAGTCTTAGAAATTCTCATGGACTTTGACTTGGTTTCTTTAGCTTGTTACAGTGTGATAGAGACTTTCAATTTTGAAGTTCATTATATCTTAGAATTGAGTCCTTATTCTCAGATGGAGTGCTTTTGAATGTTATTCTTAGCTCTGCTTGTTATCTTCTTTGGACAGATTGACAATCTGTGATGAACTCTGACAAAGGAATATCTTATGGCTATTGAAGGTATCTACTTATTGGACGGTGTGAAACACTGTTAGTATCAGTTTATTGCTTCAACCTTGGACTTAATAAGGAAAACCTTTGTAGAGCATCTACAAAGGTTGCTTTATTAATTTACCCAATGAGTTGGTGCAGCATGATGACAGTGTTACTTATGTACGCAATATTATTAGTGCTCTGAAAGAAGCTCCTCATTGATGTTGTCTTTGCGCAGACAATAGCCTAGAAGGAAGTGCAGGATGAAATCAAAATCTTCATGCGTAGACTTTCAGACTTTGAGATTTTAAGAAGCTTACATCGTAGTTTGATTTGAGAGCTTGCGTGAGGATAAAATGTAAAATAGGTGGAAAGAAAGGACAATGCATGGCGTCTATATTAGTTTGTCTGGTTAAGTTGAGTGATGTCTTCCTGTTGCCAGTTGGGCTCAACTACGTGACGACGCCGCTATTGTTTAGACTTCGACCACGAGCAGCCCGCTTGTTGACAAGCCGCCATGGAAAAGAGTCCCCCGTGTCGACAATGCTGGTGCTGTTTAGTTTTACTCATTTTGTATTCTCTTTGATGAACAACAAGCTTGTTTATTATTGTTACGTTTATTTTCGTTTTGTTTAACTAAAAATGAAAGAAAAAAAAAAACCTGAACCTGTGATAGGGTAGGTTCAAGGTTTAAGATTTCAATGGGTAAATTCCGGGTTTGAAAAAATGAGGAACCTGTTCCCGATGGTAGGTTCCAGGTTGTAGGGGAACCTGTATAAAACCTGGAACTACTCACCCCTACTGTTGATGATCAAAACATGAGCTTGGAACTTGAGCTGATGTTCTCGAAGGGGCGACACCTATTGAACATGCGCGCAGGAGTGAATCCAGTCTCTTATGTAGGATTGAATCATGTGAACTATCGACTCATCATTGGGGAGTTATAGGATGCTTTGGAGTGGCGCTACCATTTATGGGCCTATGTCTTGGCCAAGTGCTTACATGGGCTTACAAAAACTTTGGGTTCGTAAGGTTATAAGAAGTCTAATTTCTTAAGGGAAAAATGATTTAAATGATTCATGAACTTTGATCTAATATATAATGTTGTCCCCGCATTGTATTCAATATTGTCCCTAAACTAGTGGTGGATGTTCAATCTAGTCCCTAGAATATATCAAAATATTCAATTGTAATCCTTTCGTTAATTCAAGTTAGTGGAATTTATTGATATGACTACCAATTCGTTAAATTTGAAAAGCGGACAACACAAGAAGGTACACGTGGATTATCCAAGTAAAGATGTTCCTATCAATCGTGATTTAGTAATCCATGCCATCAAATAACGATGGACATGTTAACACTTTTCTTTTTTTTTTTTTTTTTTTTTGCTTTTCTAATATAAATAAAAGAAAAGATGGATATGTTGACTCATTGTTATAAAAATCTAAATCAGTATATAGTAATCCATGTCATCAAATAAAGTCTAATTTGTCATTTGAGTAAACTAACAGACTATATTGAACTTTTGGAAATAGTTTAGGAACCATAATAAACAAATTAAATATCCAAGAATGAAGTTGCACATTAAGCCAAAACTCAGAGATGACTTTGGTATTTCCCATTTCTTAGCTTATGGCTGTCAACTTCGATTACTAAAACATTAGCATTGGTTTCCACATGATTGAGATTTAGAAATTGGCTATCTCATACTTTGAACTACTCATTGAAAGTTTGGAATTATTATTTTGATCAATGTTTTATATTTTGAACTTACATTTTATTGATCTTTGAGGAATTGGATTCCTTGTTTTGTTAACTCTGAACCATCCCTTGACTGTTTGTCTAGATTTATGTCGGGGGTTAGATGTCATAATATTGGATTCTTGTTGAAGAAACTCCCATGAGATTTTAAGATGACAAAATAATCAAAAATCACTAATTTATGCATTATCAATAGATGCAAGGTAATATACACATCGTGTCCCAACAGGTCGTCATGACATGGAGCACACTGCTACTCTCAAGGGGGAACAAGGTGAATAAGTTACATTCATTTAAGTGGACTCGGCCTAGGCAACAAACCCAAAAATGGTGATGATAGCAACAATAGCATTCAACCCAACCTCCCTTTGAACCCAAGTTTCTGTCATAATTCACTTCTTCGATAGCAACTACCGTAAATTTGTTCACTAGATTGTTGGGTTTAGATATGCATCAATCATAAATCACCTAGATGTGGATTCTTGTGATGAGAGATAAGTCGTACACAACCTAAAACTAACACGTCTCCTTTTAAGGCCACGGCAAAGCAAATAAACCATAACATGGTCGAATAATATTACGCAGGCGGGGAGGCACAAGTGGGGCGAGCTTTTGTGGTATAAGAGCCAGCGTCGGAATTTTGAGAGGATGAAAATGAAACGTAGTGCCAAGGACGAAGTGTACCACTATCCTTATCTATTTCGTCCTCGCATGAGTAAACTCTGCATTTCACCAAACACCCCCCAAAGGAATATGCCAAGACCGACCGATACACGTGATGAGGAGATAAAAAGGCGAGGTCCCATCGAAAAGTATGTTTAATCAAAGACCAAGACAATGTGATCAGAAGACTAGAAAAATGTGGTCGTGCACTAAACTACAAGCAAAAAGAAAGTGACATAACAAGGCACCGAGCAATGTCCAAGAAATCAACCCAGTAATCAGTCAATGTCTCCATCTAAAGCCCCATTGAAAAAAATTCACTAATAATCTGTGGGGGCCCTCTTGGGTTCATGATTGAAGACACTGTGCTACCAAAATGTCGCCTAATACTCCAAATTCGAAATGCTGAATTTCGAACTCTTTGTTGAGATATATGAAGATTGGTTCCTAGCTTTTGCCAAGTCACACTTCCATCATTCTCATTACATTGCTTATAAAGCTTGCCGACTTCAGATTCTTCGGACCCATCTAAGATTGCTCACGAGGTACGAAGTTTTGTCCGATCCTAAGCTTCAAAAACACTTTATAAAGACGATCATGAAAAAGTGAAAAAAAAAAACAAAACAAAACCATCACTACATTGACGACTTTGACGTGACACGAGATCACGCTTCACAAAAAATCGAGTTATGAGAATAGTTTGAGAATGTCGAATTGGACAATGATATAATCAAAAGTACCTAGAACTTGATCTTTAATCAACTTCCTCATAATATTGATATAAATTTTCAAATTAGTTTAACAATAATATCAATTCTTCATGGCACAATAGCAGGCCCTCCTCTTGGCTTCTGAGACGATCTCATCACCAACCTTAGAGCCGTGCTTGGTTTCTTTTGTTGGTAGTGCTTTCTCATTGTTGTTTGTGTTGGTTTAGACCTGTTGATTCTGTGCCGTTGTTTGGCTTTTTTCTTTCCCTTGCCCTTGGCTTGGTTACCTTTTACTTTGGCCCCCTTTCACTCGCTCTGACTTATTGTCTTTGTGAGGTAAGTTTCTGGGATTGAGTTTTTGCTATATAGCTATATATATCTCTTTTGGTTTAAAATCAATATATCTCTTACCTTTCACCAAAAAAAAAAAGCAGGTCATAGTCACCCAAATTGCCACTCTTCCTTTCGCCATGCTAGAACTTTTGACTCTTTTTTAGCATTTTAAGTTCATTGATGTTTTGCCTTTTGAAATGAGAGAGAGCGAGCCAGGGGAGCGGGGAGGGATTTAAACCAAAGCATGAATTTGAGGGCACAAATGACTAGGAACTTCTGTGCTCGGCATAGAGAGTTAGATAGAAACAATAGTCAACAACTGGACTTCGAACTCTCAAAAATGGCATAGATGTTTTGCCTAAGCATCAAGTCATTTAACAAACGAAATTTCATTACAGGCAGCAGTGCACACATAACAATTCGGTCAGTTTAACGAAACTCAAGATGGAGAAACGGGGCCAGAAACATAAAATACAACATGGTCTTCAGAGAACTTATCGGTGTCCACCACACTGATATACAGAGCAAAATAACATTGAACAGAACGCAAAATTTAATAAGTCCTTGAGACATGGAGGACCAAATCAACATGTAAAAGATATTAAAGTTACAGATGCGAGAATAGCTTGATGTGGCAAGCTTTCATAAGAGATGCGGTCAATCGTCAAGCCAGTCCAGAGAGAAGCACTTGTCCGCGACTTGAACTAGAACATCCTCCCTCGGCTTCACAGCATCTTTCCACCCCCAAGACACCTCCTCATCACAGATCACGGTTTTAAGAGACTTCATCAATGAGGCAGACTTCGGCACCCCCCTTATTTGCGCACATTCCCTCATATCGATCTTGTCCAGTTTCTCCAGGTTTCCAATTTCTTTAGGAAGGTCCATCAAATTAACACATTGAGAGATGTCAAGATACTTCAAGCAACCAAGTTGACAGATTCCCGGAGGAAGCGTCCTAAGATTCGGGCAAGCATACATTCTCAGTATCTCTAGAGATGACAGATTGTGCAAATCGGCTGGTAGCCTTTGGAGACTGTGGCAGTTCGTGATGCTCAGGCTCTTGAGGGATTGGGCCAGGCAAATGCTTGAAGGAAGCTCCAATAAGTCGTCGCAATGGTCAATAGTGAGCTCCAATAGGCATGGAAAAATCTGGGGGAGGTCGATGATTGATGGATCTAGGCTGTCATTGATCTTGCACAGGACTAGAAATACCTTCCTCATGTCATTGAGGGGTGTTGTGCTTTCAGATAAATGGGGGACACAAACTCTTTCAAGCCAGAGGCTTCGCAACTTGGTCAAACTAGAGAAAACTGAAAAGTTTCGGAGGACAGCATTGGAAGTGCTGTGATTTATGACAATCAGAGCACGGAGCTTCGGCATGTTCTCAATAAAAGGAGGTAAGAAGTAACTGTCGGCAGAGAAGTTGAGGATAAGCACTTCAGCCTTGGGGAATTCCATTCTTGGCCAGTCCATTTCATCCATTTTACCTAGCTTTGCACAACAGAAATTAGTGAAAACAAATTGGAAGAGAGAGTTCAGTGTACAAGACTCACAAAATTTCAGTCAATACCTGTGTGAACTGAAACAATTTGAGCATCAAACGGTTTGCCTGAATTCCTTTCCCACTCTTTAGGAAACTCGTTTTCTCTTCTAGGCATAAGCAGTCGCTTGCGCTTGTTGACTTCCTCCTGGTTGTTGAGATAAAGGGCAAGGTCCCTTAGCACATCATGTTGGGTCACCGACACCTCGAAATAACTGCTGTATATTTCTCCAGCTCTGCCACAGATCTCATGAAGTTAGAAGGATTCATTTTGATTAGTTCTTCCAAATCTAAGAGCCATGGCAAAAGACCTGCGGAATATGAACATACCGGACATCCTTAACCAAAGTAATTAGATTTTTGTTGGAGAGCTCAACAACAATCGCAAATCCTTCTTCTTCATCGATGTCATGTATTTCGACCCACATGTTGATAAGAACATCCAGAGGAATCTTTGTGTCCTCTGGGAACGATCCCAAATCCAAGAAGCATTCTTTGACCTTTTTCTTCAAGTGATAGACACTGAACGCCATCCTATCCAACAGTTTGCTTCCATGAGAGTCAGATATCGGCTCTCCCCTTGCCAATCTATTTCGGGCACTCACCCAGAACATCGGTAATTGGTCCCTTAGTGAAGCTCCAATCACTTTGAGAGCCAAAGGAAGCCCTTTACATTCGTTGACCACCTATCCACAACGTTTTCATGACATATAAAATTAAAGGACTAAGGCAGCAGATTCAAATGAAACTTCAAACTAAGTTACTTGCTTTTACACGAGTATAACGGTACACCAGAGAGAGAGAGAGAGAGAGTGTGTTTTCTAAACTACCTGCTTGACCAAATCTTTATCAGCACCAGGAGGGACTGATTTTTGACCAAAGGCCGAGTGGCAGAACAGGGTCATGGCTTCTGGTTCCCTCAGCAATTCTACTTCATAAGTATCTTTAATTACTTCTGGGAATTTGAATCTAGAGACCACAAGGGTCATGCAACCGGGTGTCCTGGAAATGGCGACCAACGGCTCAAGATCCGAGAACGACCACACATCATCCAGCACAATCAGGGTCTTTCGTCTTGAGGCCCCCAAATTATGTATGCCTTCTGGTCTCCATTGCATATTCCACTGAGGAACCCCATCGAATGGACTGACCCCTTCATTCCCCATTATGTATGTCTTAATCTGTGCCTTCAATCCATCTATATTAGGGGACTGAGATACTGTTTGGAACAGGACCCTGCCGTTGAAATAATCTGGAAGAAGCATAAAAATGGTCAGTTGGTAGCTTTGAATCTAAACATACGAACTTTTCATTCTGAAACAAGTGAAGATCCACCTAAAACATAATGGAAAGAAAGGAGCTCACAAATTATTTGGATATATATTTTACACAAAATACAGATTTGTTAGACAACTGTTTTAAAGCCACATCTGAGAGCTACCCAAAGATACTGAGGTCAAGCTATCATGACCCATCACTTACTAACATGCTAAATTTAGAGCACTTAATGCAATAAAAGGTTCAGAAACGCCTCCTGTCCAAAACTGCAGTAGTGCAATCAGAGAAAATTCTACCAGAAAGAGCATGAATCAAAAATAGAACCCAGAGAAATGAGAAACAAAAGAAAAATTACTGCTAAAATTAAAAGCAGCAGCAGAAAACCCATGAAAAGGAGCTTACCTCTGATAGCATCATCCTTAGCAACTTCCTTAGCCAAAGTGGTCTTCCCAGACCCACCAATCCCACATATCCCAATCACCCCCATATCCTTACCATCCTTAATCATCTCCCTCACTCTCCTTCTCCCCACCTCCACCGATGGCCCAAAACTCAGCACGCCGCTGCCGAAGGCGTCAGACTCCGCCTCGGTCTCCTCCCTCCGCCGCAGCGCCTCCTCCACCAACCCGCCACCGCCGATCCTCATCTCCGACAGGCTCTGCTCCAGCCGCCGCGTCGACCCCTCGATCCGGTCCAGTCGCTCCCCCGTCTCCACCCGCATGTGGTGCACGTCGGCTAGGGTGTGGACCTGCATCGGGACCTGAATAAACTGAATGATCTTCTTGTCAAGCTTCTCCATCTTCCTCGTCAACTGGAGGTTCTTGTAGACGTTCCAGCGGTTGGTGCCGAGGACCTTCCTGGAGAGCTCGAGGCCCTCCACGAGGGTCCTTGAGAAGTGGTCGAGCTGGGTTTGTCGGTGGCCAGGGAGCTCGACACCCGAGTACTTGATCTCGCGGATCATCGGTTGGAGGTCCTCGATGATGGCGATGAGCTGGTGGGCCCTCTCCTTGCTGAGGCAGGACTTGCGGGTTGTCTGTATGAGCTGCTTCAGGAGCTCCGTCGCGATCTCGCCGGCGAAGAAGTCCGTCACCGCCATGTTCCGGTGGTTGCTTGCGTCAAGGCCGCGTTACTGTAGCTCCACCAGAGAGAGAGAGAGAGAGAGAGACGATGACTGGGGGTTGAGTCCAGACTCGGCTCTGGAGACCTTCGTTGCTGGTGCCGCTACTTTTGTCAGCCATGGATGATTGCTCATTGGCTAATTTGTTTAATTATCTAATCTTGTATGTTTTATTTATTTCTTAATTTATTTAATGCTTGCCCCTCGGTGGGCGCAGCGCATGTGGGACCGGCGTTGTTTTTTTAAGCCGGCGTGATTTCTTTGTTTCTTCCATCATTTTATTTTGATTTTTATCATCGGCTATGATGACAACGTAACCATTCGTCCCGGCCGACTAAACTAAGGTCAAAAATAGAAGGTAGGATCAGTTTGTCAGATTCCGGCGTTGTTAGGTGAGGTCCATATTTCCGTTGACCTTATTTCACGATTGCCAACATGTACATGTACATATGTACGTATACATGGAGATGTGTTCTACATGCGTGAATCCAAAATGGGGAATCGCCTTTTGCTCAGTCTCACGACTAAAGAATATAAGAACCACATATCGTAAGTGAAACTTGTAACCTCTTTCTATATATTAATATGACTTTGTAGAATCGGAAGCATCTGTCAATTCGTGGGCTGACCTGGAGACTTATGGAGTTTTGAGAAAATTCCACATAAGCAAAATATACCTCTCTCTTAGGTTTTGCCACATCAAATTTTGAAAATTATGTAGGATAATGTGTTGAGGTTGCGCCAGGTGTCACACAATTGACAGCTCCATCTTCCCACGTTAAGCATGCACATTATTAAATAGAACTTAAATTAGTTCTGATAAAAGAAAACGACTCATTTTCATTCGTTCAAAATCTCCAACCTCACTATTAACCTAACTTGCGTTGGTGTTCTAAGCACTAGTTTTTATTGGTAGGATATGTCCCGAAAAAATAAAAACTCTAACCTTAATTTTATCTAGGACTAGAACTTAAAACAACTTTGTGATTAGTTCATTTTTTCGGCCATTAGTATTTCAATTTATTAGAATTATATAAGTTAAGTAACAAGACTACGTTCTTATTTTGATTAAGCACAAGATTAAAGAAAGAGAGTGCTGATTTTGTTGTTGATAGCAGCTTTGGAGACTGGAAATATACTCATAACTATATGTGCAGCAGCCTGGGTTGACTCTAGATCTTATGAAGCCATCCATTCTTAGTCTCACCGTGTTGAAAGTTTCTACTCAAGTCATACATTGTCTCATTGAAAAACTTGGGATTGACCCTTTTTTGCTTTCTTCCATATATGGTTATGACATTGAAGTTGAACAAGGGAATCTATGGTGCAGCATTTCAACTTCTTCTTTTTTTCCGGTGACCGAGGATCCACCGGAGCATGCCCTTGTCAGCTTACGCCGATTTGGGGTCTCACGGGCCTTCGTAGTCATCAACTATACCTCGGGGGAAATTGGCCGAGCAACCCACCACCGAGGCCCCCCGCTTCAATCGCTAACAACGCAGGATTTTGAACCCTTGACCTCTATGCGCTGGAGGAAAAATCTCAACCAACTACACTGCCCACGGGTGAGTGTGCAACATTTCAACTTTCTGTACCAGACAAACCAGAAACGTGCCCTGGTTGCTTATGAGGGATTTTAATGAAACAAGGGACACTAGTGAAAGGATTGGTCCACTGTTTGTTGGACTTTGAGTGTAGAGGAGTTGAACACAATGATTGAGGAGCTTACACTGATTGAACCTCCATCTATAGGGCCTTTCTTCATATGGACAAACAAAAGGTCGGGGGAAAATCTCAAAGCGAGCAGAATTGATAATGTCTTGATTAATGCAAAATGGCAAAACAAGTAGAACCACTATGTAGTTGAATTCTTACTTCCAAGGTTTCAGTCCACTCCCCATGCTTGAAGCGACTGGACACCACATATAGGAGAAGGAAAAGTTCTTTCAAATTCTTCAATTTCTAGACCACCAACCCTGAGTTCTTGCCAATGGTCTATACTTGTTGGCAATAGGAAGCTAGAGGATCAAGGATGTTCATAGTGGTGAAGAAGCTCAAAGCACTAAAACGGCAACTTAGGGACTTGAATAGATCTCAATTTGGTTACCTACACTTAAAGGTTAAGGAGGTGAAGGAGAACCTTCATCGACTGCATTGCAACAAGAGCTTGTGATGAAATAAGTTAATGATAGGCGGGTGTTTTTAAAATTCAAATGAAGAGATGTACTTTCATTTGTATGTATCGAATGTAATTTCTTCCGAGTTGTAAAGTTAGTCACATTATTTCCCCCCGTTTTTTTTAGTTTTCTCCCTCTTCTTTTCCAAAAGGAAAAAGCTTTACATCAATCTAGCAGCGTGACGTGGGATAATGGGGCCACCTGTTTAAGGTCATTTTCTATAAGTAACATACAGTGGTTAGCGGTTCTGCCTGAAAGATGACATCATGAACTTGACGGGAGGAAGAGGGCTCATTTGATGCTGAGCACGGAAATTACATTGAAATAGCTTGACTGCATCTAAACATATACGAAAGGAATATAGTTGACTCAACTAATCTTTTTGAAGATGGCTTGTCAATCTTCCTAACATCCATTTCTCTCTCACACTTCAAATTTACTAATTTTCTTAGAATTCTCTTCGCACCTAGAAATAGCCAAAATAGGTATTGGTCATTTTGAGAGATGTTAAAATATTTAAATAATAAAATGCCTTCATATGACAGTTCAAGTTTTGAGATTATTTGACAATGGTCCTACAAAATCTCACATGATATCAAAGCTAAAGTTCTCGAATTCCAATCATTCCATACTCCATTTGCCTCCCCAATTAAATCTTCACGCTTAGTACTAGGCAAAAGACTAGGCCAAGTGTAAGGAGGAGTATTAGAATATTTAAATAATAAACCATACATTCATTTGACAAGCTAAATTTTGAAAATAATTAGTAATGATCCTATAAAATCTCACAAAAGAGACATTAATTTTGCAAGGCATCGACTTTATTAAGCAAGATATCGACTCTATAAATAATTGCATGCAAATTATTGATTGGCATAAGTTTGGCCAATGAGAGGATTGACACGTGCGAGATTGGCATTGGTCACTATTGACACCAAAATTTGACATGTTTGGTATGGACAGCCGGTACGAAATAGGCAAACGGAGATTGTTGTTAAAAGTAGTTGAAATACACATGGCAAAAGTAGTTAGCATAAACATTGAGAAACAGTTGGCATACAAGTGGCAAAAGCAACTAGTATGATATCAAATTAGTTAGGTGCGCATGACAAAATTTCTAGAACATAAATCAATTTAACAAGAATTGATTTTCAATTTCTATTTCAAAATTGAGAAGTTAAAAATTTTAACATGATTTTTTCTTCAAATCAATTTTGGAATGAAATATGTTGAGAAATAGAAAATCAAATGTGTTATCAAACTGACGGTTTCCAAATTCGGCGTTCTAAGCAGAGAAATAGAAAAATAGAGAAGTAGAAATTTTATCATGCGTAACCTTAAAATCTAAGAAAAGTGCAAGAATGGTTTTTCCTAGGATGTTCCCTACTATAAGTCCGCACCCAAAACTTCGAGAGTACGATCAAAACTTTGAGAACACGTCTAGAACTTAATGAACAAGTTTACTAATGTAGAAGTAAAAACCTAGAGGCTCATTGATGTGGAAAAAAAAAACTTATGAAGTGTAAAGAAGGACATGCACACTCAACGAAATCGCAAGATTTATTTGTATTATCAAAGTTCCCATTCATTCTTCTTAATCTTACCAAACTCTCACTTTTTGAGTTTGATTTGAGCTTTTTAACTCCGTGTCGCTCTTTAAGCCCAATTCATGTTCCTATCTAGGCTATGATCCCCTGTCAATAAACGAAAAGAAATTCCAAACTCTTTCACCCAATTCAATATATCTTGATCTCAAAAAATCGACGGCACTTGGTAAGTAAAATCCAACACTCCAACATCGTTTTGCCCATTTCATTTTGGCATAGTTGGATGAAAAGATCGACGAGGATAGTAAAGGACAAGATCACCAAGCCATGTTTTGGAGTCGCCGTGGACGCCGGGAGATGGGGTTAGGGGGCCGGTTATCCTTACCTTGGCAATTGGTGGTTGACGTGGGGGAAGACTTTGAGAACATGGTGGCAGGCTGCAATTTGCAGCCATTCGTTTTTACGCGGTTGAGTGGAGGTTTAAAGCAAAGACCCTTGACGTTGACATGTAGGGTTGACCACGTGTCCTGGACGACCATGACGTAATGGGCCTGACGTCAGCAACCATGTGGAGATTCCTGCTTTTGGAGCTTTCTCGACATTGAGGTCGGGTGGTGGTGGAGTGCTCGCACGTTCACGTTGGTGGGGACAGCGTTCGGCTGTTTCGGCACGCGTGGAGAAATTATTGGGGCTGCTTCGGAGGATTTTTTTCTCCTTTTGTTTTGATAAGTTAAGTACACGGCACGCCGTAGCCCAATTGAATACAGGTCTTCACACGAGATTTCGAGCTCCGTTTGTTTTGTGGACTCGGAAGATTCAAAAAATATCTTTCTAAAAATAATAGTTTGAAATAATTAATTTATTAAAGATATTTTTATTATCAATAATAATTTATATATAATATTTTCGTAGATGATAAAAATATTTTTCATATAGTAATTTTTGTAGGCAATACAAACATGTATTTTCAGAAATATTTTTAAATCTTTTATTTTTCACAAACTAAATGGAACCTCAGATATGATGGCAAATTATTAATAATATATGTCCACGTTTCTTGAATACGTAGGGTTTCACGCTTGATTATTAAAAATAACAAAGAAATAGTTATTATGGTAACTCACAAAAGAAAAAGATCAGGATAAGCAACACAACACAAAATTTAGCGAAAATACTATAATAAAACCTTAAGCTATGTAGGCTGTGATACTAGTACTCCAAACTCTTTTTGCGTCGGTGAAAACTTTAAAATATGCCCACCACGATGACAATATTGTAAACTTTTTTTTTTTTAACTGAAACTACTAAACTATGTCAATTGTAGTACCAATACATCTTCTTTTTTTCTATGTTACCATTACCACCAAACTTATACCAATGTGATAAAATAAGGATTTTCTTTTAAGCTATTTTAGAATTACTCAACTTGAGTTATGATAATACAAATGATTTTTTTTTTATTAAGGAAAAGAAGAATAAGAAAACATTAAATAAGATATCATCAGTCTCCCAACGAAAACCCTATACTTTGGACTCTAAAAAATCTCCAATGGATTCTAACAAAAATAACATTTGTCACTAGTATGAGTTTGGGATATCAATGACACAAGAAAAAAGTTTGGGATTTGATGCTAAAGTGTTATGATTTTTTTTTTTTTTTTGTAGATGAAGGGTACTTTTGTTATACTCGTACATGTTTGGGTTATGGCGACATTTTTTTTTTTTTTTATTAGTGGCACAACAGGCATAATTCAGAATATTGTAGAGATTGATCGTATGCATTGAAGAGGAAGATGCCAAAACAAGTCAAATTTGTCCTCTGCTTTGAGCAGAGGTTAGAACAAGTTTAGCAAGGTGATTCGTACAAGCGAGCATTACCTCAAATTTTAATTGACTAGTCCCGTAATAATTAGAAAAAGTCACTTTCGATGGGATCTTCCAGAAAAATAAAAAAAAGGATTTTTAGATAAATATGTAATTTCCGAGGTTTTACAGCCTCAAACAAGCGGGAAAAAAAATGAAAGCTCATCACATAAGAAATCCCAACATAGGGCATGGAATAGGGCGGATGATCATCACGTAAAGAATCCGCATTAGGTTATCCTAAGTGGAATCCACCAAAATGACAAGGAGTTAAGTTAAATTGTTAAGTCAAGAAAGTAATAAAAACATTCATTAAAACACAAACTTACCCCCAATAAAACCTTAAAGGCGTTTATATGGACACAACTTGGAACAGCTCTTCAAATACAGGCAAATACTAAGACACCAGCCTGTTATTCCAAGATAAAGATCAGATAAACAAAGCATATATACCAACATTGACTCTTCACTCAAATGGCTCTAGAAAGCAAATAAAATGGTGATGACTCAATAAGTACAAATAATGACTGAGACACTTCTTGGATTTTGCTGAGTAATGGGGGCATAATTTCCTCTGGAAGACTCCATATTCCATGAAACTTGACTCGTTTGAAATTAGAGACCTAGGGCTTTCTATCCATATAGTATGAGACCACATTGGAGTACGAAACCATCATCGAATCTCATAAGAAAGTGACCCGTGAATTTCTGTTGGAATAGAAAAACCTAACCTCTAAGCAATATTGCATTAATTGTTGCGTAAAGCTTAATTTTCTCGAGATGATCCTTCATCATACACATTTAGAATCTAGATTTAACCCATATCACCATTTGCACGTTTGGCTCTTCGTTATTGTGAACCGCTTTTAGCCATCCATCTCATTTTGCAGAACTAGCCTAGGGTAGATAGGTTTTGGAGTGAGTTTCCACCATGCACGCTAGTTATGTATCTAATTCGAAATCAAGTAGAACATAAGATGTGCCAAAGCTTGAGTCCAAAAAGTCATAAATCTATTACACTTTTGCCAATTTAGTTCTACACTTTTAATTTTGCTAATTGAGTTTTAAATCTTTTTAACGTTTGCCAATTAAGTCAATCTGATCAATTTTGATTAGAAATCGATAACATGAATGCCAACCATCTTACGTGGCATAACCGACACTAACGTGAATAATTTTTAATAATATTTAAATATTTTTTAAATTTTTATTCTTTTTATTCCTTTTTTTTTTAATTTCTTCCTTTTTCTTCCTCCAGCCGGTCGTCGGGCTTGGGTGATGGCTAGCAGCTGGCCAAAGGAAACAACCAGCCAAGGTCGCCCGTGTGAGGATGCTACATCCTGCTTCTGTCTTGCTCATTTCAGGTTCCTACAATCTGCTTCTGTTGAACTGCAAGGATGCCGCATCGCTGCATGAGATACAACCCGCACAACAATCCAATTTGGCTTATTTTATTTTGATCCATTTCATGGGGCAAGGAGACCGCTGACCATGCTACTTTAAGGAGGGTCCCCCGCTCTTCATTTCTACCCATATCTTACTATGCTAACACTAGAGTGGTAAAAAATCTAGGGTTAATACCACGAAAATCTTAAACTAGTATATATATGATAAATTTACTAAAAACTAATTTTTTTATCGAGAAAACCCTAGATGGATAAACCTGTGATTAATTTATTTCAAACTAATTTTTTGACTAACCAAAATCCCAAGACAAATTTACCTTTGTTAGTTTCTATTAAAGTGTGCTATCACGAAAACCCACAAACTAGAACAAATGGAGGTTAAAACCCTAAGTTAATACACTTGTAAACTACCATATATCATCCAACTCGGCAACTTGACAATAAAATTTAACGGAAACTAATGAAATGTAAATTTATCATAGTATACCATTTTGAGGGTTTTGATGGTTAAAAAATTAGTTTGAGGTAAATTTATCAAAGGCATATCAATTTGGGATTTTCATGATATTAACTCAAAAATTTTAAAAGTATCATGAAAGCGAAAAAAAATGAAAGCTCATCACATAAGGAATCCCAATATAGGGCGTGGAATAGGGCGGATGATAATCACGTAAAGAATCCGCATTAGGTTACCATTAAGTGGAATCCACAAAAATGATACGGAGTCAAGTTAAACTTTTAAGTCAAGAAACTAATTAAAACAATCATTAAAACACAAACTTACCCTTAAGAAAACTTTAGAGGGGTTTATATAGACACAACTTGGAACGACCTTTCAACTACAGACACCAACCTTTCATTTTCCAAGATAAAGATCACGTAAAAAAAGCATACATACCAACGTTGACTCTTGACTTAAATGACTCCAGAAACAAAGTAAATGGTTCTGACTCAATACGTACATGTAAAGACTAAAAGAGTCTTCTCGGTTTTTCCTGAGTAATCGGGGCATAATTTCCTCTGGAAGACTCCATATTCCATGAAATTTGACACGTTTGAAATTAGAGACCTAAGGCTTTCCATCCATATATTATGAGACCACATTGGAGCACGAAACCATCATCAAATCTCATAAGAAAGAAATTCTGTCGGAATAGATGAACTTAACCTATAAGCAATTAATTGTTGCATAAAGCTTAATTTTCTCGAGATGTTCCTTCATCATGATCATTGAGAATATAGATTTTATCCTTTTCACTTTTTGCATGTTTGGGTCTTCGTTATTTTGAACCGCTTTAGCCGTCCATTTCTTTTTGCAGAACCAGCATAGGTAGGTAAGTTCTAGAGTGAGTTTCCACCATAGAAATTATGTATCTAATTAGAAATAGAGTAGAACATAAGAGGTGCCAAAGATTGAGTAAAAAAATAATCATAAACCTATTGCATTTTTACTAATTCAGTCATAGATTTTTTATTTTGCCAATTGAGTCCCAAACATTTTTACGTTTTATTAATTGACTCCTAAATCTTGTCACGTTTGCCAAATGAATCCATATGATCAATTTTGGCTAGAAATCAATGATATGGATGTCAGTCGTCCTATATGACACGATTGATATTAATATAAACAAATTTTAATAATATTTTAACATTTTTTTATTTTTTTTTAAATTTTTAATTTTTTTTTTTTTTTTTTGCTCTCTTCTTCTTCCTCCAACAAGTCACCATGCTTGGGTGATGGTTGGCAACTAGCTAAAGGAAACAACCAGGTAAGGTCACCCTAATCGGTCCCCGAATTGGGCAACCGATTAGAAGAAAGAGGAAAAAAATAATTTTAAATTAAAAATTAAAAAAATTAAGATATTATTAAAAATTGTGTACATGTTATTAAGGATTTCTGCCCAAAATTGGTCGGATTAGCTCAAACACGAAAAGGTTTCCAACTCAATTTTTAAAATTAATAGGTTTAAAATTGAATTGACAAAAATACAATAAATTTAGGAGTTTTAGATTATTTTTACAATTATGTATCTAATTCGAAACCGTGTAGGACAAAAGAGGTGCCAAAGATTGATGATAGCCTCCTTAACACTGCCTTGTACTCCCGTTCAAGACCTGGGAATATGCTTCCAAGCAAATCTTTCCGGCTTCGGGGTATTGCCGAGTCATGCATGCGTAATGCCATACAACAGTCTCCAAACGAGAGACCAAAGTGATCTGTCGGAACCCTTGGAGACATTGCTTTGGATTCCCTCCCCAAGGCAATGTCTAGCTAATAGGAATCACAAGTTTAGCATAAAGGAGAATATCTTGGAAGAGTTACTTCAAATCGGAATGAAAAATGATTTCAATAACTTGAGTCCGTCCGAAGATGACCAAATGGTGTATCACAGGGAGGCCACCCGCGGTTACATGTGACAGCTAGGATCCACCTGAAACTTCCACTCCATTTAGCCAGCTTCGCGAATCTCATAATGACAGAGATTCATCGTGGTTGCCATTTTGAAATTTTCCTAGATGTATGCATTGGTTGATACAGGCATCTAATGGAGACTAAAGCAGCTGTCTAAATTGGTTGATGCTGGTAGGAGTGCATGGTTCAAGTTGGGCCAGTTCACCCCCTAACTCTAGGACCATCTCACACAGTGCTAATACTTAAATTTGAGACCAAGGATCAACCCTATTGAATTTGGGACTAATGACTAGACCAACCCAATGAGTTTGGTCCGATTTCACGATCAACTCAGGACCAACCGACAATTTTTTTTATTTCATTTTTGTACTCCTTGAAAAAATGATCGAAAAGCAGACCGACCCAATGGGTTCCAATGGGTTCGGTCCAGTTCCAGGGTTAACTCGAGACCACCCAATAATTTTTTATTTCATTTTTTGTACTCCCTAAAAAGGCGATTGAGGACTGGATCGATCCAATGGATTCGGTGATAAGCGAGGTCAGCTAAGAGAGGCAAGTGGCAAGCATTGAGTTGGGTGAGTGTCGAGCAGAGTGAGCATCAAGCGTCGAGCGGGGAGTAACAAGCCATGCAAGCATTGAGCGACGAGCGGCACAAATGACCCAAAGCGAGTGAGGCGAGTAGTGAGTGCGAGCAAAGAAGTTTTTTCCGATTTTGGCAAATTGAAGACTAAGGGCAAATTAGACAAAAGAGAACAAGTAGTAAAGGAGGATGTCGTGAGGAGTGTTTATGTCCTTTTGGACGCCATGAGGATTCCTTATAAAAACATTTTCCTCCATTTGTAAATTATGACTGTTGACGCTATAAAAGACATTAAAAATCTAAGTTATTAAAGAACAGTATAAAATTACTTAAACTCCTCACTAAGAAATTATTTAATGTTGTTGACGTAATTTATTTTAGGGTTTTCTCTATAGACCGACCCTGAATTTCTAGGACGGTCAATTCAAGGTTGACCCTAAACCGATGCTCAACCCTAGATGCTGGCTTTTAGTCCTCATCTTCCCCTGTCACTTTCCTAGTTTTTTCTTTTTCCAAATCTTTCTTATGGTACACTCCGTCTACCAGTATGGTACTCCTTTTTCATTTAACAATAACTCAACATTCAACATGAAAAGGACGAAATTCTCGCGTACTCTAGGCACTTGATGACCAAATTTCATGTATGACTAGCAAAAATTAATACGAGTTTTCCTCTGTCGAGATAGTAAATTGCATAGACATCACAAGCACTACAGAGGAATTAATCAACAGAGGAAACTATATATTGAAGATTAGTAAAGACAAAATTTGAGGAATCAGAGAAATGCAGAGATTATCACCACTCATAATTGAGTTTTTCCCTTCCGTGGCCACCATCATGAGCTCCATATTAGACACCTTCAGTGCTTCCAGATACATCTTTAAGAAAATATCATCCGACCAGTCCAGTCCAATTATGTCCACAAGAAATAAGGAGACACTGAATCATCATTCAACTTTCAGGAGAAATACTTATGACCTGCAAAAATTATACGCTACAGCAAAACAGAACTTTCAGAATGATTAATATATTGCTATAACAAGTTTATATGAACATAAAGTATATGTATAAAACTGGAAATGAGTAACTGGAAGTCTCTTAAAGAAGTAATGTCAAATGTATAGATGTACCTCCTTCCATAAGGGAATGGCAATTTGCCACTCCTATAACATTGCTTCCAAGGACAGCCCTTGCTTCAGGGCCACATGAGAATTTCTAGGAGACATTACCCACTCAGTTGAATAGTGGAAAACCTCTCAAGTCACTGTTAACACTTTGGCTTGGCCAACAAAAGAATCCCTATTCATCATACACCCATGGAGAGATATGGCGAGGAAATTGATTCCCTAGGAGGCCTTTTCCTCCCATTCGTGAATCGAGCAATTCCAGTTGTCTTTGAATCCACGGAGGATCGTCTGAGCACAGCCACAGTGTTTCACCTGTATCCTTGTGCTTAAAATCAGGTTGCCTTGGGTTAACCTTGCTAGTCCTGTTATCCCACCATTCATATGGATTGGCAAAAAAGATCTGCCACAATTGCAGGCGATCTTTGCGCTTCTCAGATAAAGATCCTACATTCATAATTGAAGATAGGTCAGTGCACAAATGAATAGAGAAGTACAATGTCAACTGACAATAACAAAGAACTCTCAATTCTGAAAGTATAAACTGTTTGGTCAGACACTTTATGATGTGGTTTATTGAGTAGGCCAGCATGATAATGTTAAAAGCCCCAGCTAAAATGAGCAACTACCATTTCCCAGACCCAAATCCAAACCAGAGGATTAAAAAGTTGCTAGGGCCCCAGCTAAATCAAGTTAGAATTTCTATTTCCCAGACCCAGTTCCAATCCAGAGGGCAAGAAACTGAGAAATCTGTGAACAAACAACTCCAATAGCAGAAATTAGTAACAATCCCCCTAGACAGGAAAAGTGCCCATTGTCAATTGCAGAACTGATACTTGGTGCAGATAAAAGTTTCATATATAAGTAGTTCAGTACCCAGTTTCCTCAGTAATCAAGCAAGTCAGGTCCATACACTCGTTATTGAAGCCCACAATCAGGATATTTTGCTTACACCGTACCAACAAAAGCTAAATACCTGCAGAACATTCTACTCACCTTTTTGTCCTGGCCAAATTAATAATCCCTCAAAAACCAGAACTTGACCTTTGATCCACCATAAAAGAAAGTATCAAACAAAAAGTAGAGAGACATTACTTAACCTGATTTCGATTCTGCAGATGTGGGTAAACATTGGTCTCTACAAGTTTGAGCAACATAGTTCCACTCTTTCACAATTACCTATAGAAAGCAGACAAAAAGGACAGTTTTATTAGTCAAACATGCTCTCTCAAAACAACCTTCTGCTGCTAGTCCTAATGTGTCTATGCAAAAGCAAAAGACTCCAAAGGTTTTCAATGATGACATCATAAATAAGAACGAGCATGTGAAATGATAGAGAAATGCCAGGGATCATGCATGTTTCTATCTATTGTCCCTTAAATTGCGGAAATACTTAAGCTAAACCATTAGAATCAAACCATTATTCCACTCGCGAAGTAAGAACTTGAAAGAACCCTCTTTCTTTGTCCCTCCATGTTCTGATATCTAGCTTCACATTTTTAACGTGATAATCAAAAAGTATCAATCATCAACCAACAAATTGGTCACAGAATGTCATGATACTTTGAATGGCTACCTCATAATAAGTTCTCATTTGTCCACCCTCCGAAGCCTTCTCGTAGCTCCCTAATTGACCCGAAACATACACGAAATCCTCTGGCCTCAAATGCTTCCACGATATCTCAGCCATCTCGTCCCACATCTTCAGCGATATCCTGTTCACAAACCGCACACAAACTTCAAGAGGGTGAAAACCGGACACGCAGAGGAATGATAAAAGGTAAGATAAATTACGAACAATCAACGACCTATCCCAGCATTCTACGCAAAACCTCGGCAACGCAATGATCTGGTCAATACCGAATCAAACAACCGCGACCTTCTCACCTAAACCCGCGCCCCGAATCGCGAGGCTTGTGGGCGCGGAGCACCGTGAAGACCCCGAACCGGCCGTCGCTCGTCGAGACCCGCCGCGGCGGGAAAAGGACCGACCCGATGAAGCTCGCGGAGTTCGCCAGCTGCTCTTGCCATCGGATGGTGGTCGGCCTCTGGAACCGGAGGGCGTGCCGGTACACGGCGCTCCCGGCGCCGGGCTCGCCTTCCCGCGGCCCGGGGCCCGCGGCGGAGGGCGGCGGCGGAGGGGAGGGAGGGGCGAGGCGGCGGAGCGGGAACGGCGCGGTGTTGCGCATGAAGGTTCTGAGACGGTACGTCGTCATCAGAGGGGGGGAAATGGGAATCAGCGGACGTCAAAAATAGGGGTTGGGTCAAGGGAAGGTTTCAGGGGCCGATCGAGAGAGAATTTTGAAAGGGCGGTCTGTCAAAAAATGGAGTTCGTTTGAAGAAGACGGCAGTTGAAGTTGAGCTTGTAGACGGTCGGAGACGGGGAGGGTTGCTAGGGACGCATTAGACGGCTTGATCAGGTCGGATTTTGACGGATCAAAAAATTACTCATTTGATTTATATTTACCCATTCTTATGAAATATAATTTTATCAATACATACCCAATTCAACTTGATTTTAATTCACACCCAATCCAATTTGGGCTCCAAATCTTAACAATTTGCGGAGAAAATATCATAGTAAAAGTGCATTTGGTTCATGAAAAACTTATGATTCAAAAATATTTTTTAAAAATCAGTTTTTGAATTTAAAAAAAAATCAGTTTTATTGTTTATAAAAATAAATACCTAGCCCACGATGGACGCGCTGGTTCGCGTCCTGCCCCCTCATTCGGGAGGGGAGGGGTTCGAAACTCCACGCCCCCATTGCGCAACTTAAGTAGAGTAGGAGTGGGAGGTGGGTTCGCACCAAGCATTTCCCCTGGTTTGCACCGCTGGCTGTATGGTGGTTCCAAGATCTAAAAAAAATAAAATAAATAAATAGATGAAAATAATTTTATATGTGAAATTGTTTAGACATAATATCATCGATGGTAAAAAGAAACAATTTTCTTTAACTATTTTTTTTGAGTGATATAACCAATTAGTTTTTATAAAATATTTTTCGCAAAACAAATGGATCTTAAAAAAATAATTAGGTTTCATTTGTTTCGCAGAAACATTTCTAGAAAAATTTTTCTAGGAAGTCATTTTTCAGGAAAATGCCAATATTTTCCAGTGTTTTGTTGAAATGTGAAAATAAACTGGAAAATAATTTTCATCATTTGATAGGAAAAATATAATTTAATTTTCTTAAATAGATGCTATTTGGGCGCTAATAACATGTGCATGGCCAGAAAAGAACTAGATTTGGGCACTAGAGTATCTAGGTCACATCACGACGAAGCTCGACCCTAGTGTTGGGGTTTGGGGCACAATACCTGGGTCTTGGGTCTAACCTCGATGGAGTTGAGCAGGGGCATTAGGTTCTCGGGCCCTACCTTGATAGACCCATGCACGATCTTTATGGATCCAAACATGGCCTTTGTGGACCCGGCTTGAATGTTGGGGATTTGAGCTCGAGTATTAAGATCCCGCGCTCGACCTTAGTGGACTCGAGCATTAGGACTTTACCATAGCCTCGGCCTAGGTACCGAGGTCATGAGGATGGGCACTGGGGTCACTTGTCTAATCTCGATGGACCCAAGCTCAAGTATTGAAGATCCAATCATGAACGCCAGGGACCCTAGAACTAGCGTTGGGGTTTCTATGCCTCGCTAATACCTAATTATATTTTGGAAACTAATTTCTTATTTTCCTTGAATTTAAATATATGTTTTTGGATAATTAAGAAATATTTTTTGTTGACTTATTTTTTAAGCGAACCAAATGCCAAAAAATGTTTTTCTAGAGAATATTTTTCGTGAAACAAATGAGGTTTAAAAAGGGGAAAAAGAAAACTAACCAACGATAAACAAGCTAAACATGGAAAATTAGCAAATAAGAAAAAGTGATTGATCTATTAAGCTACTAGAATACATATCGTGCTATTTCTCTTAAAGCTAGAAATTTATGCTTAATTAAGCTAAAAATCAGGCTTTACTTGATGGTTATTTAGAGCGTTGATAATTAGATTTAACCTCAAAAATTTATGTCAACGTGGCCAAATTTACTTTATGGTTATTTAGAACTCATGACTTTTGGAATTTGACGGGGCAAAATGTAACTTGCCCTGATCATATAGATCCTCACCTAAATCAACATTCCAAATCTACATATTGCAGAAAAAACAACACTACAAGAGTCATAACTTTTGTGCAGCACTCACTTCGTTAGATCTAGAACTTTTACCTAGAGGTGGGGTGAATAGGCGAATATGCAAAATTTAAAGAAAATTGAAACTAATATTGCAATTGGACAACGTTTGGGGATAAGGCGTGCAATGCTCAGATCTTACCGGTGTGCAATAATTTATCACAAGAAATAATTGAGTTTAAGGGATAGAAAAATGCACAAAACAAGTTTATAGTGATTCGGCTTTAACAAGCCTACGTCCACTCTCTAGCACTGATAGTTAATTGGCTTGATTCCACTAGATGAATCTATCAAAGGTTACAAGAACTAAGTACTCCCGACTCAAGTAAATGTGATTGATTCTTCTAATTTCACACTCTAACAACCTCTAAAAAATTATAGCTTTGAGCTCACAAAGACGAACTTGCAAATATAAGGATTTCTCTTAACTTTGGAATCAAAGACTTCGGAAAACTCTCTTGGTCTCTCCAGCTTCACGACGTCCTTTTAAACTCCTCATTGTCTAAGTTGACCATTGGACATAGCCTCAAACGATCATTCATCCAATCAACCCGTTGGGCCTTAATGTTACTAGAAAATCTAATTGCTTCAAGACTTCTCGAGAATGGAGACTCCCTTTGATTCTACCGCCCATATTATGATTGTCAACTTTCCTTCTAGGTCAATCAATATATATAAGGCAAGGAATTTGCGCTAATCCACTAGTCGTTGGATGAGGGTTCTATGTCAAAAGATATCCTTATATCAATCTATCGCTAGAAAACCATGAAGCAATCACATGCATGGAACGTTTTTCCTAACTAACTATCACACGGACTCCTAGCATGCCTTATGATTCCCAATAATAAACCCTGCTCTAATACCAAAAACTACAATCACCCCAACTTCATCTCTAGGGTTTTTAGCAAAAATTATTTTCACGATATCCCAAGCTCATCGCTGTCTCAATTCTTTTTATCTTGTTAATAAATACATGCGCAAGCGTGAGCGGACAAACAAAATCCTCAAACAAACAACGGCTGGAAGACTAGGACATACATAACACAGAACACATTACTTTATATTACAATGGTACAATTACAAATCCCTTTTCAACGGGCCATTTTTCCTTTTTACATCACACTACAAGTTTCCACATAGGCTAGGGACATTCCTATCTCCTCTAACGTGACTACAGCTTCCAAAACTACATGCCTACAAGATTGAAAGATGAGGGAGTGAGTTTTGAGAACTTAGCAAGTAAAATTTCTAGTTCTCTATTAGGAAAGTATCTCATCATCGAAGCCTAGCGAGTACAACACTCGCAAACAATGTCAATGACATATTAGTAGCAAATTACTTACTATGCCTTGACTAAATACATTATGTCCATGCAAAACTACTATCGACTTAACAATGAGCACATCAACATATCATGATTATGCACAACCGGCACTCATAAAATGATTCTTTTATTGTTGTTCTAGCTTGACTAAGCTCTCCCGGCTCAACTAGGGCTTTTAGTTTTTTGCTAGGCTTCTTGATTCAACTAGGGCATCTTAGCTTAACAAAGGCTTCTCGAGGCTAGCTTCCCGAGGCTTTTGAGTTCAAAACCCAAGCATCTTGGCTCAATGAGGACATCATATTCAATAAATGAGGTATCACCGCTAGCACTATGTGAAGATGAACGCTTTTTTCTCTTGAAGTGCACACACAAGGGCCTTACACAAGTCGGTTATTATCTTTTCTCCTTAGCCGACTCATACATGGCCCGAAGGTAAGCTTATTCACATGTGTGTCTCATGAATCCTAGTATTGCACTATAAAACATGTTAGGAACGATCCTTGATCTAACCGAACACTTAGTGTCGATCCCTACACCAAACAAGGCTCAGAACAGCATGCCTCAATACCGATCCAAGACCTCGAGGCTTGGTTACACTTCGCTTCATGAAGAATCTAAGCTCGACGGACCTCAACTTCGACCCCGTGTGAATATACTTCATGCCATGAATGATCTTTGGTTCGTGACTTGCTTCAAATGCCAAACACAACATCCCCGGACCAATCAAGACATAAAACCAACACACTTTAGTTCCTTATCAAGACCCCGTGGGCATGGGTGCCCCATACCGATCAAGACTTAAAATTGGCACGCCTTAATATCAATTCAAGACCCTAAGGCCTTGGGTGGTCCCTACATCGAACAAGACTTGGAATTGGCACGCTTTAATGCCAATCCGAGGCTTTATGGCTTGGCAACCTTGCCTTGCGTTGAACTCAACCCAAGCAAACTTTGGCATCATTCCGAGCATGAGCAACTCAAGCACACATTCATGCACAAACATGAGCAAAAATATACAAAAGATCTTACATCCTACCCATGGCTTGAACGAGTGAGCACCTAATTAGACTCAACAATGTAGTCTACCATCCTAGAGGAGAAATAGGGATCTTTCTTCCTTCGATAAATCTCAAGAATCCTAGAGAGAGCGGCTTGAAGAGGGTAGGCATGTGTGAGGCCAAAAGAGGAGGAAGTGAGTGTGTAAAGGGCAAGAAGGAGAAGAGGCCTTAAGATGAGGAAATGAGTGAGGGGCTCTTCTTATTTATAGGCACCATCCTCATTATTACTTATCCAAATGGCCCAATCATCTTTCTTGAAGTGGCATGGCTATAGAATTGAAGTGGCAAGTCTAATTTGCAAGGTGGCACACTTTGACTTATGAGGTGGAAATCTAATGGCCTAATGTAATAATTTGGAGACTTGTTTGTCTTTTTTTTACTAACCCACATAAGTACTTGATCCTTTATTGAAGAATAAGTCATCATTAATAGGTGGCACTTTACAAAGGATAAGGTGGCACCTAGACCATAGGATAGCAATAATTGTCTATGGTATCTCATTCTTATTGGTACATTTATCGAGAGTCCTTTACTTAATCCCCAAGGCAAATCATTGGTAATCATTACCAAATCTAGAAATGTGCACCTAAGGTGATAAGTCATCTTCCTTCATTAATAACTTGGGGTGTTCTAGAATATTTTCTTTTGTCCATTTCCAAAGAATATGGCAAACATGGAAAAATAACCATTAGAAGTGTAATCGGAACCAGGCAAGGGCTTTTTTTGTACATCCCCTATCAACTATCCCGACACATCTAAAGTTTGTTGCAAAGCCACCCTCGGTGTGGTTATTGTAGGCAAAATTTGCCTTTTCGATTAGGTCGATGGCCCAAGGCATAGGCTTAATGGTCGACCCTTGGACTAGCTCTGGCTAAGCGAACCAATTCCTAGACCAACCCTAGGCTTGGTCCAGGCCAACTCCTAATTGTCATGTGGCCGTTCAAGATCGATCAATCCGTAATCGACATACGGTCGTATCGGGTCAAATCATGGTGGTCCATGGTTGGTGCATAACTAAGTGAAATCACTCACGACCAAAACATGACTGTTTGGAATCGATTCATGATCATCTATCAATCCATGGTGATACATGACCATCCCTCGATCAACCCTTATGGTCGAGTAATCATCCATTGACCATATGACTCAGGTCCACTTGTATGGTCATTAGACCGATCCATGGTTGATTCCTTAATCAACCCATGACCGATTCTTTGATTGAACATGGTCAATCCCTTAGTTACCCTTCCGGTTATGCTAATCGATCTATGGCCGATTCTTGGAACGATCCGTGCCTAATCCTTACCATTGGCACACCAGACTTCATAACCATTTCTCATAAGTTGAAAATTGCAAATGTTATACTATAGAAGCAATTTAAGTTCGAAAAGCTAATAACTACCAATGAGTGATTATTCACAGATTAGCCTATAAATAGCCGGAAGAACAAAGCTATAAGAACCTTTTGACAAATCCACAAACACAAGAATAATTGTCTTCTAGCTGTATTTTTTGTTTATCACATGTTTATTTTATTGCACGTTTATCTCTTGTTTATCCTTTAATTTATTTCAAATAGCATATAACTTTTCACTTCTTTTCCAAAACTACACAGAACCTTGTCCCAATAAAAAAACACCAAAGACTCGCCGCTTCAATGAAAGATATCCGCAAGGGAACACTTTCCTGGTGAACATCTTTTTGACACGCCCAGTGAGACGTTTTGTGTTCCATTTCTAGGAGTTGTTTATGGTAAAAACCATGAATCAAGAGAAGGGCATTGTCGTTGGCTAGGATAATCAATCCTCGCAGTTTGTGGGTGAGAGGCTTGTTCGTCCTGAAAGTTCCAGCCAGGAAACAAATTCGGTTGATAATGTCAACATAGGTGTGATTATAGCGATATCATTCAGAGTTTTACCAAATATCCAAGGAGGAATATGGCCCTAATTCGGTAGTGGTGGCTACCATGAGAAGGTTGTTCAAAGAGCAATAGAATGATTTGACTAATCACATGGCCAATCATTTATCTGGGATTCTTACTCCTTTGTTCACAAGTTTGGCTACCAAACTTGCTTCAAGTTTCGGTTCACCAAACCAAACAACTCTGGCGCCATAAGGCTAGGTTGCTTCAAGATCGATGCCAGTCCCTTTTTTCCCAAATCTAACACTAGTGGTGGTTTGGGTTAGATGCAGCAGGTTCGACTTTTGCAAGAACCAAGATTGTGGATGATCAGGATCAAAGTACACAAGGAGAATGAGTGGGTCCGAGTGGATTCGCAAATCTTCTCGGAGTCACATAAGATGATCGGGATACTAATAATCCAAGAAGAATGCTGATGTTAATCGTTATGGAAAGATCGTTCTATGAAGGCTTGGATAGTGCGAATTGCGAACCTCGACCTCCAATCAAACCTGTGATTGACAACCTCGGTATGAACGTGACTTGTTGACGAATCCATGTCAACCAACCAACGTTATAGACGCCATGAGCGAAAGAATTCGCTATCTCACTCAATAAGTTGAATCGACTGTCACAAGGGAACCTTGATAAGGTCAAGTCCTCAAAAAAATAATAGAAGAGAACCTCTCAATTTTTATTCCCTCAAAATAAAATATCTCTCCTCCAAGGAAATTCAGCCAATTCTTAATATAAGCCTTCTAGATGCCACACAAACCCTAAAACCAGCCCTAGAGTTCGGCCAAACCAGCCCCCAAAACCCTAATTTAGTTTGATTACAATTTAAGAGATCTAATGCTTCCTATTCTAGAATATGCATAAACAAGAAGATAATTTTATTGACTTGGTCAAATATTTGGTGACCAGATAATCAAATTGCGCCAAGATTTCCAAGATTCTTCAAGATTCGATCCAAGGTCATCTCCACGCCAAAGATCACGAACCATGACGCCAACAACTTGCCTGACTTGCTTGGCCCGTGCTCGTGTGATTAAACCAGTCGGAATAGACAATGGGTCCTTAGCACCTCCTCCTCGATATGACTCGATGTCCACATCATTCCCTCCCCTGTGCAAAGGATTTGCCCTCAAATTATTAGTTGCATTGAAAAAAGTCAAGTTAGAAACATTAAATGTAGCACTAATGTCATACTCACATGGAAGATCAAGCTTGTAGGTGTTATTGTTAACTCTTTCCAACACCATGAATGGTCCGTCCCCTCATGGTAATAACTTAGAATGTCGTTGCTTGGGAAATTGCTCCTTACACATATGAACCCAAACCCAATTGCTGGGTTCAAACACCACTTCCTTGTGCCCTTTGTTGGCTTGCCTTGCATATTGCTCTGTCTTGCGCTCAATATCCGCGCACATCTTCTCATGCAACGCCTTGACAAATTCAACTTTCTTTGCTCTATCTAAATCCACACGCTCATCAATAGGTAAAGAGGTTAAATCTAACGGAGTTAACGGATTAAAACCATAAACAACCTCAAATGGTGTAAATTCAGTAGCAAAATGCATGCTCCTATTATATGCAAACTCAACAAGTAGTATACAATCTTCCCAAGATTTTACGTTCTTTTGAATGATAGCACACAACAATACCCCTAAAGTTCTATTAACTACGTCGGTTTGACCATTGATCTGTGGAAAACAAGTAGTAGAAAATAAAAACTATGTTCCTAGTTTTTTCCACAAGATTTTCCAAAAGTAGCTAAGAAATTTAGAGTCTCAATTTGAAACAATCGATCTAGGCATGCCATGCAAATGTACAACCTCCCTAAAGAACAAATCAGCAACATGAGATGCATCATCGGTTTCATGACAAGGTATAAAATGAGCCATCTTTGAAAACCGATCAACAACCACATAAATAGAATCTCTACCATACTTAGACCTAGGCAATCCTAACACAAAA
This sequence comes from Eucalyptus marginata, assembly GCA_014182565.1. NCBI lineage: Eukaryota > Viridiplantae > Streptophyta > Magnoliopsida > Myrtales > Myrtaceae > Eucalyptus > Eucalyptus marginata. The sequence continues at coordinate 25,003,081 of CM024590.1, forward strand.
TCCATAGAAATATCGGTCCAATGATGTGTTGGAATAGGTAATTGTAACATCCTCAACTTCGAGCCCTTTACATGGTAAAAAAGAAGTCCAAACTTGGTTTCACCGATTAAGCCAGGTTGTGTCTGCTTCCTCCGATCATGTCTTAGACATGAACCTCGAGCCAAATAAGATAGTCGATCGTGATCAAATTTGATTAGTCCAAGATGACAAGGCCTTCAGAACTTAGATATTTTCCAAGTTGCATTTAATGCCTTCATCATGTAGTAAATTAAGGAGCACAACACTTGGCATGTTGAGACTTGACATTAGAAAAGGCATAGGTACCTACGCATCACCATGATATGTTCATTGTAGCCTAGAGTTTGCAACCCTCTCATTGTGGTCATTGCTCTCTCCTCCTCCTCCTCCTCCTCCTCCTCCTCCCTCTCTCTCTCTCTCTCTCTCTCTCTCTCTCTCTCTCTCTCTCCCTCCCTCCCCAATTCAAATATGTTTTCTTTCCTTCTTTCTCCTTTTTTTCTAAATTTTTCATTAGTATATTAGCTTAATTTCATAAAAAAAAATCCCCAATTTTAAATTTAATCTCAAATCTATCTCGAATTTTTTTTGTGTCAAAATAAATATCCGATTTTAATTTAAGTTTCAAATCTATCTTCATTGTCCACTTCCATTGCCAAATCGACAAAATTTATGATAAGGAAAAGGAAAACTAAGAGAGAGATAAAAAAAGAGATAAAGCAAAAAAAAAAAAAAAAGTGTTAGAGAGGCGTGGGAGAGAGAAGGGTGACCATGGATGCTCAAGCTTTAAGCTCCTAGTGGCTATGGCTACTCAAGTTCCAAGCTCCTAGTCCTAGTGAGCACGAAACTTGACTAGCCATGGCCATGGCAGCCGCAAGCACATGATGACTACGCGAAGCACACAAGCAAATGGAGATGGGGACGAGCTAAGGGGAAGAAAGAAGGGTGACGGCGGCTGTGGCCATATGGCACCATTTACCCAAAAGCTCACAAACTTGATTGATGCTCTAAGCAAGCTACCTGAGAATGGGAAGACGCTAGCTTAGAATTACAAGTAGACTTCAAAGGTGAGACTTCTCCATCAAGCCTAAATTTGTAAGAGTGAAGTCACCAAAAGTGAGAGCAGCTGCAAGCAATTCTCTTGATGGTTAAAATGGGTAGCAGATAAGCAAGCGAGAGCGATGCCATCCTTTCATTGTATTACAAGTTAATCCCTAAATCCAATTCACATGCTTGAAAGATACTAGCAAACATTGTGACGCTCCCAGCACGTCACAACTACCATGACGCTCAATTTTTTTTTTTTGGCATGCGGAAACGTGTAACGACAACTCAATGCATTATAATCTAAATCGACACACATAGAAATATAGAACCAAACACTTTTATTTATATATATTGTAGACGACCTAGGTCAATACATTAGGGTCAAAGGGTTCCTTCTCCTAGCTATATCCAAAATACTGCCCCAACCATCCTATTGCCTATTTACACAGCCGCCAATATAACAAGTCATGGTCTCGCCAAAAATGCCACCCTCGTCCCCTAGGTCCTCCTCCTATTCGACCCCACTGTCGCCATCATCATCACTATCTGGAAGTGGGAGAGGCCCCACCGTACGCCCACCGATCCAAGCGTAGAGGGCGACAAACCTAATCAGCAAGTTGAGCACAAGATTTATTGGACCCTTTCAAATCCTTGAAAGGATTGGGGATTTGGCTTATCAACTAGTATTGCCTCTTAGGTTGACAAATCTACATAATGTCTTTCACGTGTCAATGTTGAAGAAGTATCATCCAGACCCTGCTCATATACTAGATCATGAGGTTATCGAAGTGGATGAAAAAGTGAAATACATGGAGGAGCCGATGCGGATACTGGATCGGAAAGAGCAAATCCTCCGAATGAAGGTAATCCCACTAGTCAAGGTCTTGTGGCGACACCACGATGTGGAAGAGGCCACATGGGAAAGCGAGAAAAAGAAGTGAGGCAAAAATATCCCCATCTTTTCAATGAGACGTAAAGAGTGCTCAATTTCGAGGACGAAATTCGTTAAGTGGGGGAGATTTGTGATATCCGAATTTTCGCTTGAAACTCGAATATTTAACGGTCCATGCCACCGTAACACCTCGGCACCACGTCGCCACATCCCCAAACCCATAGCCAGCTTCTTCTTGTAAGGCCACGAGCTGAGTGGTGTGGCCATTTCAAGTTGAACACGTCCATTGAGCTGTCAAAGGGGTAAATGAAAGTTGCTCACCAACGCCCACGTTTACCTCCAACCGTCCCTTCCTTAAATGGACAGCAAACTCCTTGAGCTGTCAAGTGGTAAATTAAAAATTACCACCAAAAAGCCACGTTTTTTTTTTCCCCAGCAGAATTTTCCCTGAATTGCCAACGTTGACAGAATCGTGGTGATTTGACCTCCTACGGTGCATGCATGAGGAGGTGGAAGAAGGTAATATAAGCAGAAACCAACACCATTTCCTACGACTTCGTCATCTTCACCTTGGACTCTTCATCACGCCCAAAAAGATTGCAAAGTACACACCCCATGCCACCATCCGCTCGCGCCGTCTTGCCGTTCCAACAGTCATCGACAAGAACACAAGGCAAGTAGATGTCTACTATTCTATACTTTGTGAATTCCATCATTGCTCGACGAGGTGTATTCCGTTGGATTTTCCACAAGTTATTGCTATTTTGTGCAAATCGTGCTCGTTGGTGAATTTGGAAATTTTTTGGAATTTTGCATCTAGTCTTTACCAAAAAAAAACTTCTTGCATCTAGGATTACTATGGATATTGAAAGTATGGTTGAGGTACTAAATTATGAATTTTAAATACATTTCGACTTGTATAACACGAAATTGGGAATGAGACCGTGACTGGATGATCGGGTGGGTCATGGTTAAAGACCAGCAATTCCGGTGGTGTTGCTATCGGAATCCTCAGTTTCTGAACACCATCCGTTGCCGCGACAGATTAGTTAATATGTTCGTGTTGGGACTATGCCGATATTCCGTGTGCCGGTTTGTTGGTCTTCTGCTTGACTTGATTTCAGTGTTTTGGGGTTCTTGTGGTCGTGGCTTTTCAATGGGCCAGTTACATGTTCTTTTTTGGTTCTTTTCTTTGGGTGCTTCGATTTTGGAAATCATCGTGGGATTTGTGAGGTTGGTGGGTAGTAGATGATTCAAAGGAATTTTGTTTGGTGGTGTTGATGAAATAATCTTTCATATCCTTCAGGGGAGCACTAAGAATAAGACACTCTTAACACTAACTTTTGATTTGTCCTTCAGTTTATCATTTTTCGGGGTGAAGAGATGATTATTCTAATGTTGCCGATTTTGATATTACGAATTTTGGGACTTTGCTTATACCTGGTTTCATATTATCCTGGATTTTGAAACGTGAAATGTTTCATTTTTGTATTGGAAATATGAAAAATATTTTAAATTGAATTATTGAATTACTATGCCATGATATAAATGTGGTGAATGTCGTTGATCCCCATAACGACAATGCCCCAGGTGTCGGGATCCCTAGAGGGGTGTAACATAGTGCCCTCCGGATGCTTGGGGGATATAATAAGGATCCCCAGGAGGTCCTCACGATGCCAAGTGGGGTGCGAGATGCCTAGAGAAGTGTAACACGACGCCCTCCGGATTACTAGGGAATATGATAAGGGCCCCGGAGGTCCTCGCAATGCCAATTGGGGTGCGAGATGCCTAGAGGGGTGTAACATGATTTCCTTTGGAAGATGGTGGCAGTCAAATCTAGACTAGTTGAAGTTCCCAAATTTCCATTTGCTTCGTGGTACACCATTTTCATGAATTTCTTTTAGAGCCAATGCAAGTTGAATTATTTCGATTTTGTGTATTTTATTTTTGAGATTCCGTCAAACGGGTAGTGGTAGATTCGCGTAGTATAGTCTAGTAGACTTATGCTTGTGGTCATACTCACCCTTAGTGGATTATCATTTTTCCAAACTAGTAGGTATGCCTTTGCAACCCATGTCCTCCATGATGCTCTATGGTGTCCCAACCGACCTCACGTGGAACCAGATGGAGCAAGTCGACCCCGACTTCCTAGAGGTCACATTCATATGGATCACCGTGATCTTGACTGTTGATGCTGGCCTCCCATCGGGCCCCATGCTGATTGGGTTTGTCACCCTCTACACCTAAATCAGTGGGCGTACGGTGGGGCCTCTCCCACTTCCAAACGGTGATGACGATGGCGACAGCAAGGTCGAATAGGAGGAGGACCTAAGGGACGAAGGTGGAATTTTTGGCGAGACCAGGACTTGTTACGTTAACGGTCATGTAAATAGACAATATGATGGTCGAGGCGATATTTTGGATATAGTATGGAGAATGAACCTTTTGACCTTGATGTACCGACTTAGGTCGTCTACAATATATAAATAAACAAAAGTGCCTAGTTCTATATTTCTATGTGAGTTAATTTAAATTATAATGCATTGAGTTGTCTTTACATGTTTCTGCATGCAAAAAAATAAAAATTGGAGTGTCATGGTAGAACTGTGACACTCCCAACACGTCACGACTACCATGACGCTCAAATTTTATTTTTTTTTTTTTGCATGCTAAAACGTGTAACAACAACTCAATGCATTATAATCTAAATCGATGCACATAGAAATATAGAACCAAGAACTTTTATTTATTTATATATTTTAGACGATCAAAAGGTTCCTTATCCTGGCTATATCCAAAATATTGCCTCGACCATCCTACTGCCTATTTACACAGCCACCAACGTAACAAGTCCTGGTCTTGCCAAAAATGCCACCCTCATCCCCTAGGTCCTCCTCCTATTCGACCCCATTGTCGCCATCGTCATCGCCGTCTAGAAGTGGGAGAGGCCCCCCCGTACGCCCACCGATCCAAGCGTAGAGGGCGACAAACCCAATCAGCACGAGGCCCGATGGGAGGCCAGCATGGACAATCAAGATCGCGGTGATCCAAATAAATGTGACCTCTAGGAAGTCGGGGTCAACCATTTTATTTCACGTGATATCGATTGGGACACCATAGAGCATCATGGAGGACGCGGGTTGCAGAGGCATACCTACGGGTCTGGAAAAATGATAATCCACTAAGGGTGACTACGACCACTCAACAAGCAAAAGTCTACTAGACTATACTACACGAATCTACCACTACCCAATCGACGGAATCCCAAAAATAAAATACACGAAATCGAAATAATTCAACTTGCATCGACTCTAAAAGAAATTCACGAAAACGGTATACCAAGAAGCAAATGGAAATTTGGGAACTTCAATTAGTCTAGATTCAACCACCACCATCTTCCGGAGGAAACCATGTTATACCCCTCCAACATCTTGCATCCCAACTGGCCTTGCGAGGACCTCCGGGGCACTTATCATATTCCCCAGGCATTCGGAGGGCATTGTGTTACACCCCTCCAAGTATCTCGCACCCCACCTGGCATCGCAAGGACCATCGGGGGATCCTTATTATATCCCCAGGCATCCGGAGGGCACCGTGTTACACCCCTCCAGGCATTCCAACACCCGAGGCATCATCATCATGAGGATCAACAACATCCATCAAATTCATATGGTGGTGTAGCAATTCAGTAATTCAATTTAAATTATTTATTTATTTTTAATTGCTAATGCAAAATAAAACACTTCCAATTCCAAAGTCCAAAGTCATAGTATAATGTAACGCTAGATGTAAATAAAGCCCCAAATTAATGGCACCAAAATCCGCAACATTTGAACTAACGATACTTATAAACCGAAAGACAATTTCAAGTCATGTGTAGTAGTATGAATCCCCAAGTCAACATGACTAGTTTCTCATTACAAACGGAAAGGAAAGGGGATAAAGAAGAAGGCCTTGTATAGATGGACACGGCGTCCACCGCATCGCAAGTTGGCGACGTTTCGAAGCGAGCGATGGAACCCGAATAAGGTCTTGGGCAATACTACTGTTGGGATATAATACGCGAAAACGATAGGATTTTGCAATTTACGTCAACGCGAAATCACCAGAAAAATAAACGAGAAAAATAAGGACACCAGAAATTTATGTGGTTCGGTCCGAGTATCGGTACCTACGTCCACGGTGAGAGCCAGCAGCAAATAATCCACTATAATCGGAGAATCAGAGTTTACAATCTCTCACACGCTCGAGTGTTTCCCACACCTAGATTTAATTCAAAACCCAAAGTGTTTATAAATAAACAACTCATTTGGACATAAACTCACAGCACAAAATTATCGCGCGTCCTTTGGCTCAAAGTATAACGTGCGCGGCTCTATCTTCAACTTGACGTGCGGCTTCTCTTTGGCGGACGTACGGCGCTTCTTCTACGTAGCGTTTTACCGACTTCAAGCAAGCACCCAAAGAAGGAAATTAGATTCTACTTTTATACGTGTGCCCAGGTCAAAGTTTGACCTGGGCCCACCTCCTATTTTGGCTTCACGCGGCAGAGCTTCTTTCCATTTCTTGATTGGGTAAAGAAAACCCACGCATGAAATACGTGTGTGCGCGCGCGTGTGCCCAAGGTCAAAGGTTTGACCTTGGGCCCCACCATTAACCAATCTTCATGTGCAGAGGGAATCACGTGCAGGGGCTTCACTTTTCTTTTCTTCGGATTCCGCTGGCTTCTCAGCAAAGAAGATATTTTGCTTCAATTTATTTTATATTTCCTCTTTTGTAAATCTTCAAAAGTCCAACGAATCTCAAACTCGTGTCATAAATTTAATGATTTCCACCATTGGCCGATGTTTGAAGTTTTAAGTTATAGTCTTTATTATCCCGTCTTCTTCTCCCAACGCCCGACCACGATGGGGGCGCCACTCTCCACGTGACCTTAATAAAACTCAACAGAGCTTGAGCTTCGCCAAAGGAATAGGACTTAGTCATCATGTCTACTTAGGGTCATCGTTTGTAGCAATCTTTTTAACAATAATATTATCCTTAGCTAAGACATCTCGAATGAAGTGGTACCTGATGTTGATATACTTCGTTCGCTCATGATAAACTGGATTATACGCTAAATATATCGCACCTTGGTTATCACAGTGTATATCCACACTTTTCTATTCTAACCCAAAGTCCGAGAGCAAACTTTGTAACCATATCGCCTCCTTCGCTAGAAAGGTTAGTGCCATGTACTCTGCCTCAATCGAAGACAAGGCAATATAATCTCGTAAGGACACTTTCCAACTAACTACACCACCTACTAGCGTAAATACGTACCCTGCTAAAGATCTGCAATCATCCAAGTCACCGACGTGATCCGAATCCACAAAATCAGTGGTCTCACTGCCATTGATGTCCCTCCAGTATACTATACCCATGTCTATTATCTCCTTCAAATATCTGAGGATCCACTTTATAGCTTCCCAATGAGCTTTACCAAGACGCTTCATATAGCGACTAATCACGCTCACAACTTGTGAAATATCAAGCCTAATGCACACCATAGCATACATAATACTACCCACGGCACTAGAATAAGGAACACATGACATATGCTCCTCCTCCTCCTCAGTCTACAGTGATAATTTATCTAAAAGTTTAAAGTGCTTTGCTAAAGGTGTACTTACAGATTTTGCTGACTACATATTAAAACGTGCCACGATCTTCTCAATATATTTCTTTTGAGATAGACGTAAAACTCCTGCAGTCTTGTTACGCAAAATCTCCATACCCAAAAAAAATTTTGCAACACCTAAATTTTTCATCTCAAATTCAGCATTTAACTGCCTCTTCAGCACATCAATATTAGACATATTCTTAGCTACTATCAGCATATCATCAAAATATAAGAGTAGATAAATCAAAGAACCATTCTCCGATCTCCCATAGTAAACGCAGCTATCCATCTGACTTTTCAAGTAGTCTTGACTAACCATGAAAGTATCAAAACGTTTATACCACTGCCTAGGAGATTGTTTTAGCCCATACAAAAATTTCTTCAACAAGCAAACATGATCTTCCTTACTCGGAATAGCAAATCCCTCCGGTTGCCTCATGTAAATATGCTCCTTCAACTCACCGTGAAGAAACGCATTTTTCACATCTAGCTGCTCTAACTCGAGATCCTGCGAAGCAACTAAAACAAGTAAAACACAAATAGAAGTATGTCTTATCACAGGAGAGAACACCTCATTGTAGTCCATTCTCTCACGATATGTATACCCCTTCGCCACAAGTCTTGCCTTATACCTCACTGCCTCGACACCGGGAATGCCCTCTTTCCGTTTAAAGACCCATTTACTTCCGACAATCTTTTGGCTCTTAGGTACTTTGACCAGCTCCCATGTCTGATTTCGATGGAGTGGTTCCATCTCTTCACTCATAGCCCCTAGCCACTGCGACGACTCCGAACTAACCATCACCTCAGAGTAAGACAAAGGCTCATCTGTCTCCACCTCATCACCTACAGTCAATGCATAAGCAATATCTGTATAACCATAACGTACCGGTGATTTAATGCGCCTTCTCTGTCTATCTGCGGCTATAGTGTGCTGTAGTTTTGCTGGTTGTTCACTATCACCAACTTCAGGAACTGCGGCTTCATCTGCAGTCTCAACTTATGTTACCTTCGAGGTCTCCGGAGTCTCCACTTGAAACTCCACCTCATTAATGACACCATGATATGTCTTCTCTACTGGTTGTGTCTCAGAACTCCTCCGTTGAAGTATTGCAGTCTCGTCAAAGATCACATCTTTGCTTATTAGAAAATCGGGTGATATGGGATCAGTGCACCACAGCCGATAGCTTTTCACCCCATGTGCATAACCTAGAAATATGCACTTCTTCACCCTCGGCTTAAGCTTACCATCAATCGCATGAGCATACAAAGGACATCCGAATATACGTAATCCGAAGTAATCAACAAGTTTCCCCGACCATACTTCCTCAGGAGTCTTCCACTCGATAGCAAATGATGGAGATCGATTAATCAAGTAACATGCCATGTTCACTGCTTTAGCCCAAAATTCCTTGCCAAGTCCTACATGGGAATGCATGCATCGAGCTCGCTCAAACAACGTTTTGTTCTTCCATTCCTCCACGCCATTCTGCTGTGGTGTCCCAGGTACTATGCGGTGTCTTACAATACCTTCTTTCTCGCAGAACTTGGTAAAATCTTTACCATAGAACTCCATACCATTATCGATTTTCAGGCACTTGATTTGTTTATTTGACTGATTCTCAATCAATGCCTTAAATTTCTTAAACCGATCAAACATTTCATATTTGTGTTTCAGAAAGTAAACCCATACCTTCCTCGAATAGTCGTCGATAAATGTTAGCATATATCGGGCACCTCCTTTCAAAGGAATCGAAGACGGGCCCCAAACGTCTAAATGAATATATTCCAATGGTCGTTTGGTCAAATGAATAGCTGTAGTAAACTTAACTCGGTGCTGCTTCCCATAGATGCAGTGCTCACATAAGTCCAGATGTCCTGTCTTTTAACCCTTTAACAACCCCATTTCACTCAGCATCGTCATACTTGCCTCACTCATGTGCCCTAAACACATATGCCATAATTGAGTCAAGTTAGAGTCTGACTCACCTGATGAAACTGCAGCAGTTCCGATCACGGTCTCTCCTAGTAAATGATAGAGAGTATTCACTTTGTTCCCTTTCATCACTGTCATGGCACTTCAAGAGATCTTCAGTACTCCACCTTCAGCGGTGTACCTACACTCGATATCATCGAGTGTTCCTAGAGAAATAAGGTTCTTCTTGAGCTCTGGTACATGCCTCACATCTGTCAATGTGCGCACCACCCCATCGTGCATCCTAATCCGAATTGTCTCTATCCCCACAGCCTTATAGACTATATTATTCCCCAAAAGAACTCTACCACCATCTGTAGTCTAGTAAGTAGTAAACCAGTTCTTATGAGGCGTCATACGATAAGAACACCCCGAATCTAGCACCCATTCGTCTCCTGATGAAGTAGTAGTCACACATAAGACAGCTTCTGCATCACTATTGCTCCCTTCGACAACGTTTGCCACATTGCTTGTGGCATTCTGCCTATCAATTTTATTCCTCCACTTTGGACAATCTCTCCTAATGTGCCCCTCCTCGTGACACTCAAAGCACTTCACGCATCCCTTGGACTTTCTATGGCGTGATTTCGATCTACTTTTACCTCTGCTGCTACTAGTCTCTCAATGTTGTTCTCTACCCCGAATCGTCAGTGCTTGCGCTGCTCCTTGTGCCAGACTGCCATCTTGCAACTTTCTCTGCCACTCCTTAGAGAATAAGGTGGACTTTACCTCTTCTGAGGTTATTGTAATACACCCCCGTAAAGTGAATCGCAAAGTGCTCCCATGACTCGGTAAAAAGGCTAACAACATTATGCCATGTTCTTCATCATCAAGTATCTTACCGACGTTCTTCGATCCAACATGAGTTTATTAAATTCATCTAGGTGGGTTTCGATAGACGTACCTTCAGTATATCTAAATTGAAACATCTTCTTCAACATGTATAAGTGATTGTTCAAACCTTTCTTCAAATAGAGTGCTTGAAGTTTTGCCCATAATGCTACGGCATCCTTTTCCTCAACAACCTCTATTAAAACCTCATCCGTCAAATTTAACAGGATTATACTCTTTGCTTTTTCTATTAGTTCTACCTTATCTGAGGCTTTCATTATAATTGGCAACTCATCTTCACCATCCAGTGCCTTGGCCAAACCTTGTGTTGTCAATAAAGCTTGCATCTTAATGCTCCATAACACAAAGTTATTACTCCCGTTAAACTTCTCAATTTCAGATTTCCTCTCAGACATAATCGCAGTAACAAAATTTCTAGATAATAATCAAACAAGCAAAAGCTCCAAATCACAATCAAGAAATCCAGCCCCAAGCTCTTATATCAATTGTTGGGATATAATACGCGGAAACGACAGGATCTTGCAATTTACGTCAACGCGAAATCACCAGAGAAATAAGGACATTAGAAATTTACGTGGTTCGGTCCGAGTATCCGTACCTACGTCCACGGGAAAAGCCAATAGCAAATAATCCACTATAATCGGAGAATCGGAGTTTACAATCTCTCACACACTCAAGTGTTTTCCATACTTATATTTAACCAAAACCCAAAGTGTTTATAAATAAATAACTCACTTGGACATAAACTCGCGGCACAAAATTATCGCGTCCCTTGGCTCAAAGTATAACGCGCGTAGCTCTATCTTCGGCTTGATGTGCGGCTTCTCTTCAGCAGGCGTACGGCGCTTCTTCTACGTAGGGTTTTACCGACTTCAAGCAAGCACCCAAAGAAGGAAATTAGATTCTACTTTTATACGTGTGCCCAGGTCAAAGTTTGACCTGGGCCCACCTCCTATTTTGGCTTCACGCGGCAGAGCTTCTTTCCGTTTCTTGATTGGGTAAAGAAAACCCACACATGAAATACTTGTGTGTGCGCATGTGTGCCCAAGGTCAAAGGTTTGACCTTGGGCCCCACCATTAACCAATCTTCATGTATAGAGGGAATCACGTGCAGGGGCTTCACCTTTCTTTTCTTCGGATTCCGCTGGCTTCTCAGCAAAGAACAAACTTTGCTTCAATTTATTTTATATTTCCTTTTTTGTAAATCTTCAAGAGTTCAGCGAATCTCATACTCGAGTCATAAATTTAACAACTACCAATGTGCATAGTAAAAATAATACGAAAATCCGAAGGAATATGTCTTGTCGAGCAATAATAGAATCCACATGGTATCAAATAGGAGATGGCTACTTGCCTCAAATTCTCGGTGATGAAGGCTGGTGGCGGAGCAGCGGAATGGCGCGAGTGGATGGCGTCGAGTCATGGCTTTAGAATGGCGGACGTTCTGGTGAGGGAATGGAAAGGAGAAGATGAATGAAGATGGCGATGGTGAGGCTGTCCGGTAAAATGAAAATTTGGCGAGACAACCTTTTTATCTTTTTACTCCACTGCTTTTGAAATTCTTGGTCAGCATCCTTCAATTTTGCGGTAGAAGGAGGAGAAGACAGCTATGAGGGTTGGTGTCTTTGAGGTGAGAAATTCTCCCATGTTCATGACACGTTGCAAATTAATGTAAGGATGTGGCTGAATATTTTTAATCTTCCACCGTCTTTGAAATTTGCTTTGGTCAATCCTTCAATTTGTGGCGACCTAGGATGTTGACTGAGAGATGCAGACGTGGCTTTCATTTACTTCTTTTTTCAGCTTCTGGGCATGTCATATTTGACTGCCACATTAACCCCGTTCGTGGCATTTCAAGGGAGGCATGCTTGGGTTTGGGATTGTGGCAAGGTGGTGCCGAACGATAGCGTGTGGGGTGAGGCAATGTAGTGCTAGGTGGCGCCGTTGGGGACGTTAACGGCATAGTCTGATGACGAGCTTGTTGACGTAGCGTGGACCGTTAAGCATTCAAGGCTCGAGCAAAAATCCAGATATAACAAACATGAATCGAATTTGAACTCCATATGATGGGATACCCTCTTGAGCATTCTGCAAATCAGATTTCGAAACACACCAACTCAAATCACAACAAAAACAAAGCTCGTTCCTCCAGATAGTAAACAAAACCTGATTTTTGTTTGCTCACGTTCTCTGCTCAGTCATCATGCTGAGCGGCCATGGCCGTTGCGCCCGAAGTTTGAGCGGCCATGGCGTCCGTGAACTTCGTGGCTCAGAACTCCAGCAACCATGGTTGCCGTGAGCTTCGTAGCTCGAAACTCCAGCGACCATGCCCGCCAGGAGCCTAGAGCTTGAGCAACCATGGTTGCCTCTTTCTCGCTCTCAGTTTTTCTTTTTCTTTTCGATGGCATGCCATGTTAGACAACTAATAGTGACTTTGACAATGATGATAAATTTATAACTTAAATGAAAGTTGAGGATTTTTTTTAAGGGAATTAGGCCTTACTTTATCCTGACCAGATAACATTATTCCATCTCATTAGCCCAAAGTTATGGGGCATCTTTTCGGACTTATCCCCTCATTAGTGTGCAAACGAACCTTAGATATGATAATTTTTACCAGATTGAGCATGGGTTGAGCCTCAAGGCATTTCATGGCCCAGCCTAGAAAGATCGTGCGTGGAATTTCCAAGGTCGGCCCGATCATACGAAAAAGACTTGTAAGAGACTAACCCGATCCAATTCAAGCTAATGGTTGAATTTGTATTAAGAAAAATTATGAATAATGGGTATTTATTATATTTCTAATATAAATATCTAATTATAAGGTAATTAACATACTGCAATTTTCAAATTTACAAAATGCATCCCCGAGCACCTCAACTATAACAGAACATAACTTTTGATCATGGCAGAGTTATAAGCTGCGTAAGCACAATTCGAAAGCCTACCTAGTACCCAACGTCATGATTCCAATTGCCAAAGGTATTTTGCGCCATTTTTGCCTCGAAAATCACTTTTTTACATATGATTTTGTCATTTTTTTTTTCTAATTCAACCCATATCAGCACATTACTTCTTGGTCATTTGAATTGAATTATGTCTTAACTTATTTATGACTTTATTAAGGTATTCTAGAGAATAAATAATGTATATTCTTAATATGCTCCTGCATTTTTGAAATTATTTCGAGACAGCTAGGGTCATTATCAGCCTGAGATCAGGCCCAAAGACCCAACTAATCGAAATAAAATAAATAAGCCCGGCCCAAAAATATTGAGTTTGGTTGGTCCGGCTTTCAAGCTACCATACTTTTATGCTCCCACCAAATTTTTACCATATGCTAGCGCTCACCTAGGTTACCAAGCATGCTGGAAAAAGATTGACAAAAATCGGATCGAGAAAGCATGGCCAAAAGGTGCTTTCACGAAAGAGCACGCTAGCTGGTGGCCAGGACAAAGAGTCACAATCCCGCGAGGATGAGCCAACTCCAAAAACCCGTCCTCAGTTCGGATTGCAGGTTGCAACTCGCCTGCATGAAGCTGGAATTGCTAGTAATCGCCAGTCAGCCCACCTAAATTGTCTCAATAAGAAAATTAAGTCATCACTCCAAGAAATTAGAGCTTTAATCTCAAATTACTAAAGAACCTTGAGACCCCAATTGAAATCTCTCTCTCCACTCGTTCTCTCAAGCCACCACCCCCGTCGGCGACAACCATTGCCTCCCTTGCGGCGCAGCCTAACCTAGTTTGTTGAACGCTAGTTGTGGGCTCAAACCAGGTATCCAAAAGTTTTCCAGTGAATCCAGCAGTTTGCGTGACAATTGGTAACTAGCTTTCCTTTGGATGTATAAATAAGAGCTTTAGGACTTCGGAATTGGTAAAAGATGGGCGATTCTAATTGAGAGAATACATTTAGTGAAGAGGTTACAAATCTTATTGGGAAAATTACCAAAAGAGTTTTAAACTTATTGCACTTATATCGATTTAATATTAAATATTTCACTTTTCCCAATTGAATCTCAAACTTTTTGACAAACTACCATTTTAGTCATTTCATCAAATTCTTGATAGAAATCACTGACGTGAATATCAATTATTTTACGTGGCATGATTAACACTGATGTAAACAAATTTTATGATTTTATAAAAAAATTCAGAATTTCTTATATTTAGTTCACCTCTCTCTCTTTTTCTTTTCCTTTTTCTTCCTTCTAAGCTTGGCGAGGTGCCAACCAACCCTTGCGTGACTTGGTAAAGAAAAGAAAGAAAGAAAAATAAAAATATTTTTAAAATTAATTTTTTATAAAAATTGTTTTTGTCAGCGACAACCATCTTAGGTAACACTATTAACATCCACATCAACAATTAGCAGTCAAAATTGGTTGAAAGGAATACATTGGTAAATATTAGAAGATTTAGGATTAAATTGGCTAAATTAAAATATTTATAACTGAATTAACATAATTGCAATAAATTTAGGACTTTTTATCTCATTTCTCCCACATTCAAAAAGTCAATTGATTGAACAAAACTGCGACTAAAGCTTGACCCACCATTAAAATGGTTCGAACAATATTCTGAACTTCATGGAGGAGCTTCATTCATCAAGACCTCTCTTTTCATACTCGTTCGATCATTAAATCGGTAGGCTCAATGTACTACCCGCTTTTGGTGCTGTTCAAAACGTGGGACCTCTCAATTTCGAAAGTACAACATGAAACTAGAGTCCAACGATTTTCAATGCATCGAAAATCAAACGTCAAGAGGGCTAGTTGTGAGAAAAAGATTTGACCAAAAGTTCATGAGACTTGATCAAACCTCAGATGTTGGTAACCATATTTAGAGTCCGAATCACGAGAACTGTTCAAGACCTCTTCGATGTGGTTCAAACTATAGCACGATGGCTTGATTTTACAAAATCATTGTTAGATACGCCGACCTGAGTTGGATCGCTCTTGCCAAATTTCAGAATCCATCATATTTTTTAAACTAGCCCATTAATATTGGGGCCCTTAGAAAGCAGTAATTACAACCATTCCAACAACCTACGAATCACATTAAAATCAAACACGATATGGGCTTTGGGAAGACTTTTCTGGTGCATCTCTACATTCATGCCCCCTCCAAGTAGGGCCACTGAAGATGGCACGAAATAGCCTCCTCATTTCCTCTCCTCTAAGCTTTCGAACCCGGTCTCACTTTTGTTCCCGACAGTGTTCTGATGGGGACGCCATATTTCTTTGGCTTCACGGTTACGCATTCAAATTCTCTTCTTTAGAATGCTTATCTAGCTGTCTTAATGTGCATCTTTTGCCACGTCATGCATGATGCTTGCCACGTCATGCATGAGGATCGCTCGAAAAGAGAACCTTCTCCCCTCGTCTTGCCCGCCAATTTAGCCCAGGAATTTTCCTTTTCGTGTTAATTTAATTCATGAAGTCAACCTTTAGTGGCGATTGGAATGCCTCTTATCCTAAAAAAAGGTAGGGCAGCCGGCCGCGACGGGATTGGATGGACGGGATTGGTGAATGTCCGTCTCGAAATAAGTGAGACTCATGCGTAAAAGATTGTAAGTTGTTTGAATGTTTATTACTCCATTTATTTCATAAGGAATGAACGATTTAAAATATATTTTTCTAAAATTAATTGCTTATACCGCTTAAAATAATTAGTTAATAGAAAATATTTTCATTATCACCAATAATTTATGTTTGAATATTTTCATAGATGATGAAAATATTTGCCGTTCATTCATTTTTGTAAGAGATATAAGTTATCATATTTAGAAAATTATTTTCCAAATTATTCATTTTTCGTGAACCAAACAAATCCCGAGTAAGGAAAACTTTTATCGGTGGAAAAAATCAAGTAGTTTAGAGGAATCGATGCTAAAATATGTGATAGAAAACAGATTTCCTATTTGAGAAATACCTTAGATACGGAGAGATCTTACTAAAGCTTATTTACTAAGTGATATTGTCAGGTTCAATTGAAGTCAATGAAAACTCCAAACATGTGCAGCCTGCGCGTTGAATGATTCAATTGCTTGTAAGGCACGATACGGTCCATCAAAGATTTTTAATAAGACTACATCCGTCGTCATTGTTCTTTTTCAGGTGGCGTGCGTCTTCTTTTCTTTGTTAAATACCATGAACTCTGTGTGGCCAGGGCATTATAAGCGTGGAGAATTGTATGATTCAAAAAAAGAAACAAAAGGGCACCGCTAGTGTATAAACTATTGCAAAATGTTCAGTTAAGTCCCTACAATTTTTCTTTTGGTTGTATTAAATTCTTGGATCATGTGGCTGTCACGGCCTCGACTTGGGGGGCTAGGGTTTCCGCTCTTGCTCAGCGTGTGGAGACACGATCATGGGTGGGGAAAGATTACTAAAAAAATTATAAACCTAATACAATTATGACCATTCAGTCATAGACATATTTTGTCAATTCAGTACTAAATTTTTTGCAATTATGTCAATTCAGTCCATCCGACTAATTCTAATATGTTGGAGATGACGTGGATACTGGCCGTCTAGCTAGTCTTGACATGAATAATTTTTAATAACATTTTTTTTAAAAAATTGTTGAATTTTTTTTAATTTTCCTCTTCTTTCCCCTTTTCCTTTTTTTCCCCACATAGTGGCTGGCAAGCCTCGCTGGCCACTAAGTAAGGACTGCAAAGCTAGCCACTAGGCAAAGGCCACGAAGCCCTTATCATGGCCTTCCAGACCATAGGTGAAGGCGACCATGGCTTTGCTAGGCATGACTGAGGCCACCTTCGCTCGCAGCAAGGGCATGGTGAGGCTAGCTCACCCATAGCCCTCAAATCTAGGCGAGATGGGCAAGGGCTACTACCTTCGCCAACCACTGTGGGGGTAAAAAGGAAAAGGGGGAAGAAGAGAAAACATAAGAAGAAAAACAAAATAAAAGGAAAATGAAATACTATTTAAAATTATCCACATTTACGTCGGCCAGATAGTGTCCCATTAGCATCGGTCGGCCACAATTGGGCAAATAGACTAAATTGGCATAATTACAAAAAGTTTAAGACTGAATTAGTATAATTATAAAATATTTATGACTGAATTGTCATAATTATAAAAAGTTTATCATTGAATTGACAAAAAAAAAAATATGACTTTTTTTTATAATTCTCCCCGTGGGTGCGACTTCCCATGCAATTAATTGGCATAATTATAAAAAGTTTATAATTGAATTGACAAAAAAATTATTTAGGACTTTTTGGATAATTCTTCCCTTGGGTGTGACTTTGCATGCAATTATCTTCCACTTCTTGGTGTACTACCCATTTTGACGATTAATTGCCAGTGATCTTCACTTTTGGGTTCGGAGGCGGGATCTAGTTGAATTCGAATGAAGTTGTTTTAAGATTTGAGTAGTCTTTTCGAGTTCGCTAATTTTCCAATTTTGCCTTCCCAATGGTTTTGGGCCAATCGATTTTTCAGATGACCTGAGTTTCAGTACTTTGGAGGTGGACCAATCTAATTAGGACAACATTTGATTGCGGGTCTCCTCGAGTAAAAAAAAAAAATTGAGCTTTGGCTTTTCTTCCATTCGAGATTTAGCCAAATTAAAAATCAAACAATGATTTGCATGTCATTTGAATCGGGGAAAAATATCAAGTAAGGGTATATTTGATAATATTTTTATTTATTTATTTTTATATTCTTTTGCTCTCTAGAACCAAAAAAAGAATAGAAATCCATCTATGTACATAAGTTAATTTTTCTATTCCCAAAATAAATTAGTGGACATGGAATAGATTTTGATTAGTAACATGAAGTAAATATATATATATATATATACACTTTTCATTCTCAAGAACAAAAAGAGAAATAAGGTCATTTTAGAGAAATAAGCTTAGCGTAACATAATGCTTATATTTACACAATCGACATAGGTCCTTATGAGACCTACATTTTTATCAAAATTTGACAATGGAACTCATCTCAAATAAAATCTTGAAGTGGCCAACCTAATCTCATATAAGGTCTCGAGCTTACTAGCTGGCAAAGCATTCACTGGCTGCTTGCATGCGTGACTCATGTGCTTATTCCAATAGCATATTAGAGGCAATTTTGTCCAAATTTTATGATTGACCCACGTTGAAGAAACACAAATCAAAGTTAGGGTTTGTGCTCAAAGTCTCCAATTTCTTTCACTCCCAAATCGAAGCTAGAGTTAATGCACAAGACGTTTCTCTTTGATGAAGAAAGGATGAGTTGCAGTGTTAATTGGAAAATTAGGGAACATGGGAAAATTAGGGCTGCCCCATGCCACATGTCCCACCTCCCTCACCCAGAGCTTCTCGCCACCATGTCCAATATTGTGGTCAATGTCACCCAAACTCAAACCATCCACAAGACTCTTAGGCAATCTTTATTTTGTGAAAAATAACTTTTAAGAAAACGTTTTTTGGATTTTTAAATGTTCATTTCACAGAAAAAAAATGATTGGGGAAAACACTTTCCATCAACGGAGAAAAACACTTTCAAAAGTGGGGTAAATGTTTTCCGCTTTTTAAAATACAAAAAATATTTTCTATCCTCTTTCTTTCACTTCTAAACCAAGCATTTTTTTTTTTTTTTAACTAAACACCTTTTCCTATTATTTTTATTATCTTATTTTTTAAAAAAATTGAATTTTCAATTATTTTAATATTTTCCTTTTTTTTTTTTTTTTCCATTATTCTTTGGCCAGTCGCCAACCACCGTGGCGGGCGGCTATCGACCATAGGTGAGCTTAAGCCTCGCCTTGCTCGAGCTCGCTTGAGGCTGTCAGGTGAGCTTGCTATAATAGTGAGCGGGGTGGGGCTTAAGCTAGCTTGCTTGCTAGTTGCCAACCGTTGCCGTCATTGTAAGCGGCTAAGGAAGAAGAAGAAAAAGAAATCAATTAAAAAATCATTTTTAAAATAAAATTAAACATCATTTTTAAAAATAAAAATATATATAATTGAAAATCAATTTTAAAATTAAAAAAATTAAAAAATATTGAAATGAGTGCTTGGAGTAAAATATTTTCCTTATTAAGCAGTAGAAAATATTTTTACTTTATTTTTAAGTTTCAGTTAAATATTAAAAAATATTATCATCTTCTTGAAAAACGATTTACTAGATAATATTTTTAAAAAATATTATATTTTCACGAAATAAAACGAAACCTTGGACACCACCCCATCATGAGGCCATCAACAATGCCTAGGCGCTTTCAAGGAAGCTCGGAGATGGTGCTCTCCTCGCAGCCTCAAAGTCGTTCTTCTCCAGCGGAGAAGGAGAAAGAGTTCGTGAGTCAGCAAAAGGAGAGAGAGCGTTTATACGGTGGTCATCTCCCTTGACGAGATGCAAAAATTGTGAAGTCCCATTTGAAGCTTCTTCAATTTGGGTAAACCAAATAATGTCGAACAAAATTACCCTTGACGTTGCATTGGAAATGTGAATTGCACATGTAAATTGATAAATTTTATGTTTTTATTTGAGATAATATCCATCTTGAAGATTCTTTGTAAAGTTTCGATTAGAATATAATCGGAACGAGTCAAATAAAATGCTAGCAGACTAACGAAATCCAAAAAAAAAGAAAAAAGAAAAGAATATGGACACTAACGAAATGTAAATAATATATGGCAAATGAATTTCTATTTGTTATGTTCCTTTTTCTGGGGTGTGAAGTCGCTAGCTTCGAGGAAGGGGTATCAGGTGCCGCTCACGTGCATCCCGGGGTTGACCGCCACAACGATGGATTCCGTCAAAACTTTGACATTCCACTCCCGAATTGATGCAGAAAATTTACTCCGACCGACGCTCTGTCCTCGTGTTGACAATGGCGACCGTTTCGCTTTCTTTATTGATCCGTTCGAATCATCAGTTCAAAGACAAGCGTTCGATGTTAGGTGTCGAAAGCGAACACGGAGAAATTGCCCCCTCCTCTTCGTCTTCCACCTCAGCAGCAGCTTCTCTACTTGTTTTGTTGACCACGCAAGCAATCCCGCGATTCTCTTCTTGAAAAGTAAACGGGAGGACGAGACCCGAGAGCCTAGAGGTGATTCCCATGGCCGCGTGAGTTCTTGCTTGCTTTGCTTGCTCTCTCTCGCGCGCGCGCAGCTTCTGTCGATTGCGCTTCTGTGTTTTTGTCCGTACTGCCTTCCGGAACCAAAACGGGTGCTTCCCAGATGAACCGTCCCTCTTGTTCGTCCACCTGCAATGCGTCCCGGTCCGGCTCTCCGGCGAGCCGCGGCGGCGACGGCGACGGCGACGGCGGGGGGCCGTCGGTCATGCAGAGGCGGCTTACGAGGCAGAGGAAGCTCCGGTACGCGACGGACGACGAGGTCGGGTTGGCCCACGGGGGCGGCTTCTCTCGGTCGACGCCGGTGTCGCCCGAGTCAACGCCGGAGATGCGGTCGCCGGGGCGGTGCGAACGCTTGTGGTCGACGGCGGTGCCTCAACCGTTGCCGTTGCCCGAGATGGCTTCTTTGAGGATAGCGCCGGATAGAAATGGATTGGCCGAGGCATGGAGGTAGGGCTGCTTTATATCTGACGAGCTGAGTGGTAGTTACTGAGTTAGCTTGGCCACGATAATACGAGTCTTGGGTTGCCTGAATTTGCCTTGAAATGGTTGTCGAAGAGCATTGGTTTAATGATGACGCTATGGTCATTGGCATGTGCACTAATACTGAAAGCTTGATATGTTTCACCTGCGTTTTGAACTGTTAATGGCAGCTGATTGTTGTTCTTTGTCAAGATTCGGTCAGAAAATCAATGGAGATTGTTATTGTTCTAAGTCTAACTGATGTAAGCAAGCCAATTCGACGCGGTCTATGATGAATGCTTAAATTAGTGTAACATATATCTGTAGAATCTCTCTTTTCTAAGGGATTCATTTGTTGCTTCCTTTTTTATTTTTGAAATAAAAAGTGAGTGTTTCTCCTGTGTTTGGATAGCAACTTATTCTGTATAGACTAAACTAAACTATCGTGTCAGAAAAGAAAATTGTCTGCACTTGTCAGACATACCACTCTACATTTGTTTGTAGTTTCTTATATGCAAAGAGCGAGCAGTGAGTTTTATTGATCAACTATTATGGTTATGATACTTTCAGGAGGAACAGTGGTCATGTCTCCCCAAAATCGGCTAAACCTTCAACAGACTGCAAAAGGGGTTTCATGCGAGACTTGAGTTTGGACAATCACAACTTGCGGATCAATATCCCAGCCAGGAGCGCTCCAGCTAGTAGTCTGTCAAGTCCTTATCTTAGCCCGCATAATTCGGCTACTGGGTACAAATCGACGGTTCCAGATAGTTGGTCTACTTTCAAATCTCAAACTCCAACCTTGCCGAAGTCTTTGGGTCATCTTTCTCCACTTCAAAGCCCGACTTCAAGAACTCCGAAAAGTCCAAGTGGTACTGCATCATGGTATCAACACAAATCTCTTTCCGAGACTTATAATGCCCATCCATTGCCTCTTCCCCCTTCAACGTCAAATATCAGCCATGCCACAGAAAGGCAAAACGTGGCATCCGTGACTGGTCAGTGGCAGAAAGGGAAATTTATTGGACGCGGTACATTTGGGAGTGTTTATGTTGCAACCAACAGGTAAGCTCATGCTTTAGAGAATTTATAAATTCTTCATGGTCTGTGAAGTGATTGACCTGTCTCTTTATCAGAGAAACGGGAGCTTTATGTGCAATGAAAGAAGTTGACCTAATAATGGACGACCCTAAATCTGCTGAATCTGTGAAGCAGCTGGAGCAGGTTACTGCTGATAACTTCATCTTAAGTGTCACCTTATAACAGTTATGCCTTGTATGAGCATTAATATGAATCATCAATCTGACAATTAGCTGTGCTCTTGTCCTCATCATTATCTCACGGTTGCAGGAAATCAAAATTCTTAGACAATTCAAGCATCCGAATATCGTGCAATATTATGGTAGTGAAATTGTAAGTGCTTTCTAGTTTCTCCAATCTCATTTAGATAGGATTGTAGTGCCTTTGTGAAATTTTATAATGAAGGGAGCTCATTCTATCTGCAGGTTGATGATCACTTATGCATATATATGGAGTATGTCTATCCGGGATCAATTAACAAATATGTCAGTGAACATTGTGGAACTATGACTGAATCAGTCGTTCGCTGTTTCACTCGTCACATTTTATCTGGGCTTGCTTATTTGCACAGCAACCGCACAATTCACAGGTGAGCAACAATTTACATGGGATACACATGTACGACTCTCTTTAGCATAAAACTGTGAACAAGTTTCAGATAACAATGCAGACTTTGAATACCATAATTGGGGCAAAAATTTTTGACTGAAAGGGAATGTTCCCTGTTTTATTACAAAAACGCTTTGTGCTTTATTATTTTTGCCTGAAGTATAGTTTTAAAGGTTCACAACTTCTTTTGCTCAGTACATTTCCAACTTGAATTGTGCTTGGAACTGTACTCATTTATGCGATTCTTTTGTGAATAGGGATATAAAAGGGGCAAATTTACTCGTTGATGTCACTGGTGTAGTCAAGCTTGCTGATTTTGGGATGGCAAAACATGTAAGCTTGGTTTGCCTCTGCAACTTAAGTTTATTGTAGAACCTGTCTTCATGTGCATTTGCATGTTCCAACAACTTTTCATGTTTCCACATGCCAGTTTCTTACAAAAAATTATCCTTGTTTTACCTTTTGCACATCTTTTTCTGTTTTTTAAATGGCCTTACATAGTCATTGTTCATTCTTGAAATATTATAAGCACTTGAAGAAAACCATTCAGATCATATACATGCACTTGTTAACTTGAAGCTGTCCTTTGAGAAAACCAGCTGTAGATTCTCAATCATTCTTATTCCACCCCATTAAAGTTGGACACTTCTTTTGGTCAGAGAGTATGAAATCCTCTAAAATTCCTTTGTAGTAGTTACCCTCTGTTTGCTGGTCAATGGGTCCATAAGTCCTCGATAAGAACTGGAATGCAACCTCTTCAGCAATAAGGCATTGTCATTGATTTAATTTAGTATCATGTCATTTACATTCTTCATACAACAGGAAAACTATATCATGTCTAATTCAGTTGTAGTGATAAGGAAAGTTCTATTTTTTACCTTACACTAAGGTAAAATAAAAGAAGAAAACTTTAAAATTTGATATCTTTTACTTTATTTTTACGTCAAGGCCAACCCTAGGAGTATGGACTGTGCTCTCCTATAAATTATTCAGTGTGCTTGAGATTGAAGGCTACCATGCTCAATAGCATCTAGTCAGGTACTTAAAAAGTGTTGAACAGCTCATTGCTAGGAACAAATTGTTGGTTAAATCCATGTTCATGACTCATGAAAGCATAAAGTCAAAAACTTGTCTTTTTGTTTTTACAAGGCCACTTCTAGGAGCATGGACTATGTGGTCCCATTAATTATCTAGTTCTGGAGAGTGAGGATTGTCATATCTTTTGGTGACTAATCAGACACTCAGAAAATCTCAAACACTTCATTGTGAGGCAATTAATTTTTATTAGTTATGTGTTCAAATAATCTATACATTGGTATTTAATAACCATGGAATTGTTTGTAGCGAGTTTGATTCAAAATGTACGTGCATCAAAAGAATTAATTCGGGTTTCAATCAAGGACAAGAAGATTAACTGGGTTTCCCTAGTGGAAGTGGTCATTAAACTCCCAGTTAGATCTAATAAAAATGGGTTTTTGCCACACGTGATGGGTGATAAATTTTTATTTTTTTTCCGCAAATAGACATGTGATGCTCACACATCAAGCACAATTTTGAAAGCCAATCGAAATATTCATGATTATCTAACACATAAGTATGTGCACTGAACAACCAGATAAAAACCAAAATTTTCATTCATGGGGTTGGATTCAGCAAAATTCAAGGGAATAAAAAACATAACCAAACTAGAAATAAGTGCTGTCGTGGATGGGGGGGCACCACCTTTGCATTCCATTGGTAGCATCATGGAAAGTTTACTGCATCAACTTATTAGTTGCTTGTATGCTAACTCAAGCTTGTATACAGCTGTCTGGACAGGTTTCCATTCTCTCTCTGAAGGGTAGTCCTTGTTGGATGGCTCCAGAGGTAGCATACCTGAAACTATTTTAAACTCATGTTCCATGCAAGTGCAAGCTTTGACGTCATATTTCAAATTATCATGCAGATCCTGCTGGGATCTATGACAAAGGAGAAGACAAGTCCTGAGATTGCTTTTGCTGTTGATATATGGAGCGTTGGTTGTACCGTCATTGAAATGCTGAAAGGAGGGCCTCCTTGGGGTGAACTAGAAGGGGTTAGTGTGACAACTACTTGCGTCATTCAATTTCATTTTGAAAGTTTCACAATTTTTGGCTTCTAGGTTTTACTTTATTTCAGCCAATTTTTTGATTGCTTGGGTAAGTTCCAGTTTTGGCATCAACCATTGGCCTTTCGCACCAATACTTACTGTGCACCTGCACAGTCAATTTGCTGAGATTTTATGAGCACAAAACCCATCCTTTCGTTTTTTTCGATATTTTATCCTTGAGGGATCACTCTTCCAGTCAATTATATCTTGAGATATCACATAGATAGTTTTCTATACTGACGTGTTTAGATAAGATATTTTTCACCAAAAACGGCCTCTCGTATCTCCACTTGGTTGCTGCTTCTTACTGGGATACTGTATTCACACATGATAGTGTTCAGAATAATGCTTTTATTTTGATAGTCCGACATTCTTCTATGAATCAGCCGCAAGCGATGTTCAAAGTTTTGCATCGAAACCCTCCCATACCAGAGAAGCTGTCATCAGAAGGAAAGGATTTCCTACGGCGTTGCTTCCAAAGAAATCCTGCGCAGAGACCCTCAGCTAAGGAGCTGCTACAGCACCCTTTCTTGAGAAACTCTCACGATCAAAATGGTTCAGGCTTTAGACCACTTTGCAAACTCATACGAGTAGTAAGTTGTGACTTCTTTCTCAGGTCGAAGCATCTTCTATTAAATCTTGTAGCCTAGGAAAATGTGTTGTTCTTTTTCTATCTCTAACAAACATTTCCAGGGTAAATCACGAAGTGCTGAGTACACTGTAAGACATAAATTTGATTTTTTCTCTATGACTTCAGACAGGAAGATGACAAATGACCCCTTGGTATTCTGATGGGGAGTTCTTTTTTGAGGTGCTTTTCTTGTCATCATCTACCACAAGTCTTGCTCTAGTGACTGGGAATTTCATTTCCTGTAGACATAAGACATCTGATGTTACTCTAACGTGTCCGTTATGCAGATAATCCCTGGAGCATCAGATTAATTAAAAAAAATAAAGCTACAATGGCACTAGCAAGACAAATCTTTGTTATCCAGTTTGGTCTGCAAAGAAAAGATTTGTGGATGAGGCTACTCACCCGACAAAGAAAGCACTGTCGACGCGGGACTTCAAGTCCTCGGACTGGAGTATAGCTTGAAATCGATTGGGATGTGTTTCTTTTGCCTCATTTGAAGGAGGATATCTCTGTTTGGAAGTCAAAGTGACAGAAGGATCAAGAATCTTGTCTTTCATCCATCATGAAGAAGCAACTAAAGCGGAAAGAATTACGGATGAGCATGGTGATTCTGAGTGCTGAAGGCGCTACAAAATTTGTTGAAGGAGAGAAAGAACAGGACATTCGACATATGAATATAGAAAAAAATGTGCTAATAATTTCTTAGCAAGTGAATTCGTTCGAGTCAAATTATGCTGCTTTTCTTCTTATGAATTGAATATTACTTGAAATGAATCTCCTTTTTTCCATTTATTCTTCTAATCTTTGTGTTTTTTTATTCTGCACGACCCTCCTTCGTCACCACTGATGGATATGGGTCGTGTTAAGAAAAGTGCATATAAAATGGATACTTAAAATTTTTCCTTACCCTTATACTATGTTTGGAAGCTCCACAGGCGAAGAAAATGAAAGGAAACAACCTACTATTTTAAATTTTTCCTCCTTTCTCTTTTTAGGAATTTTTGAATTTTCAAATCAAATTTTCATTGCTCGCATTTTTCCTATATGTCAAATATCGCTTTAGCGATCAAAGTTTTAACTGAATTTTTGACCGGAGTAAAAGAAGATTGTGATAATTATTAAATTAGTACTCAAATTATTTTACGGATATCAATTTAGTTCTAAATTTTTAACTTTGTCAATGTACTCTCAAAATCTTAACTCAAAATTCCAATGTAATCATTATAGCCAATTGCAATTCAAAATTCCAAACGTTTTATCTAGTCATTGTTGCTAACATGGAAAACTTTACTTAAAACTTCACGTTAGTGACTTTTGACTATAATAGGTTGAAAGAAATAAATTGAAATTTCATGCAAATATTTCGGAGTATATTAATAAAATTAAAAAGTTTATAACTGAATTATGTACAAAGTTATAGGCTTGAATTGGTAATTTTCCTAAAAATAGGGTATGGTAGTTGCTACGCCGATTGGTTGCAAGAACTAACTATTCTATAAGACGACTTGATGCTTAGTTGGTGTGGTACCTCAGATCTTCAAATGTTTGGTACTTCTAATGAAGTTCCTATGTTTATGACTTAATAATTCTATTCCTACCCCTATTTATGTCGCTGACTAAATTGGGAGGTTTTGGGATCACTTAAGTGTTAAATTGGAGGAAAAACGATTACTTTGGTGCCACCAGCAAGAGATTCCTACCAAAATGATTACGTGGCTTTTATATTTAAAAAAAAAAAATCGAGTTGGCTTTTAAATGATATCGTTTTCCGTCCTCCTTAAGAAAACAATGTTGTTTTGCCGTCTTAAGTGGATGGCCTCACAAAAACGACGCCGCACAACTCATTTGGGGATTTTTATTTTTTATTTTTTGGATTGAAATTAGGGTTTTTTTGTTCGATCCTCGCCCAACGCCAACCTCGCTCGGTCGCTCGGCCCCTTGGCCACCATCACTCGGCCTTCGTCGTAGTAGCACCGTGTCCCAATCTCCATAACATTTCACCAGCTTCAACATCGTTCGGCCAGGACCGTGTCCAGAAGCTCCAAGTGGGCGTGGAGGGTGAGCCTCTGGCGGCTCTGGCCTTTGATCGCGAGCTAGCGGCGGCACACAAGGGAGCATCGGCTTTGGTCGCCGGAACCTAGGTACTAGAAGACGCAGGCTAGGCACTCATCAGGGAGATTGGAGATGGAGAGGGAGAAATCGAGAGCGGTGCACTTGTCGGTGGCCTCCTCGAGCATTGGCCAAATCACGGCCTTCAACTTGGCTGCCGAGTGGACGTCATTAGGGTTGGGGTCGGGGTCGGAGCCGCAGCCGCCGAGCGCGGGGGCCGTCGAGGATAGTGACTGGCCCATCGCCGGTGGAGGCGGAGGCGAGGGATGTGGGCGGTTGAAGGGGGAGGAGGAGGGAAGATTCAGGCAGCTTAAATGCTGCCTGAATCTCTCTCTCTCTCTCTCTCCCTCTCACAATTTGGGGATTTAGGGTTTTAAATTGGGGGAGAGACACCAAACAACATCGTTTTGTTGTTTAAATGTCGATTGTATTCTTCCAGGGCCACACGGTTTCAAAATTAATAAATAAGTGCCACGTCGGATTTCTGGCCAACCAGTTCGGAGTTGTCACTAAAATAATCATTTTTTAAACTTGTTGGCACTTAAGTTATCCAAAATAAACTTTTAGCACCAAATGAGCGGCGTCGTACACAAATTTTGATATTGATAATGTACTTACCCCCTAAATTGGGATGAAAAACTTACGTCGCACCTTGTCTATTTTTCTGATTTCTTTAACAAGAAATCATTTTCTTTTTCTTTTTAATTTTGAGAAAAAACCACAAAAACTACAAACTTTACCAAACGTGGTATATTTATCCAAATTTTTATGTGATATCACTCGTATGACATATTTATCAAATTTTTTTTTCCAAACTTGAATAAATGTAACACGTTTTCCTAAAAAATTTGGTGTCAACGAAAAAGTTTGGAATTTTTAATATTACAAAAAAGGTTTGAGGTAAATGTGTATTGCAATATATAAGTTTAACATAAATGTGTCCCATAAAAATAAGTTTAGTGTTTTTAGTGTCATAAAAAAATTTAAAATAAATATGTCACGGTTAGTAAAAATTCAGATTTTTTGTGGCTTTCACCCTTTAATTTTAGTGGAAATACTACTGGAAAAAATATGATTCATTTCAAACTAGCGTTTTTACCATACGGGTCATATTTTATAAAAAATGATGATCTTGGTGAACGCATTTGCCATATATAAGGAGCTCATATTAAGGGCCCCAGGCAGCAAGTTAAAAAAGAAAAGAAAAAGAGAACGTTCTAGATTGCTTAAAATTTTCTTTTTTCAATGTTAGAAGATCTAATTTCAGGTCGAAAAAGAAAAAAAATGCATTTTTTCCTAAAAATTAGGGAAAATTACGTGACCAGTTTACAAACTTTAGCCCATGTAATATAGTTTCTGAATTTTAATTTAATATAATCCCTAAACCATTGTCCCTAAACTTGAATTATTAGAAAAACTCTAAAGACCAGATTATAAATGTATTAAAGTTGAGGGATTATATTGATACTAAGGAACTATTTGGGTAATTATCCCTAAAAATAAACTAATTTCTTGTTTATTTATGTTTCCCCAAGAGGCACAAATACAACGAGGTCTTTTGTTTCAAAAATGCATTCGGCTCCCTCCATTTCGACGAACGGGTTCGGACGAGCAGTGGCCCCATTTGATCTGCAGCGAGCCGTCCTCTTCGGGCTCTGCACACGCGAGCGAGATCGATCGATCTGCATTCTGCAGGAAGCTCGTCTTCTTGGGTTCGCCGTGATCTCTCTGGAGATGGATTGAGAGCCCTCGGGGGAGGTGAGGGGGGGCTTTTAGTGCGTTCGCTTCTTCTTCGAGCATTCCTCGCTCGTGTTGGGTGGGAATCGGATCGGCTTTTGGGGTGCGCCGTGTGTTGGGAATCTTTCGAAATGGAGAAGCCTCTTCGCTACGGTAGTCATCTCAATCTTCTTCCTCCTCTGCTTGTTTGCTTCTTCTTCTTCTTCTTTCTTGTTTGTTTTTTTTTTTTGGTTAATTTTCGGGCAAATTCACTTCTAGCACCTGGGCATTGGTCAGGTTTTGCAGTCGCAGTTTGTGGGTCGGTGAGTGGTCTTCACTTGCTTGCTAATTGCTCTTCACTTGCTTGCTAATTGCTCCGTTTTGTCACCGACTGAATTTGTGAAGTTTGAGTTTGCTCTTTGGGGTTTGTTATTTTTTTCTTTCTCGGGACTTTGAGGGTTTACAGTTTTGGAGGTGTCATTGCGCGAATGTCATTCGAATTTTCGGTAAGGGAGAGTCTTGCGTGATGATAATGCCGTCTCTTTCTGTACTTAGTTTTTGTATTCGGCCAGTTTTGTTCATGGTTTTCCTCTCTCGAGGCGGAGCGCTCTTTGAACTGTTAATTCTGGTTCTGGGATCTATCCAAAGCATATTCTCAATCGTGACAAGGGAAGATATATAGTGAATTGGTGCATTGTCATGGTATGTGAGCTTGCTAGAAAGGAGTGGACCTTAATTATTAGATTTAGTGGATGGACCAATGGAAGCTCTCATGAAACACTTCCACTAGAGTCAAAAGGGCTGTATAAGGCCGGGAGCAATGATGAGCTTGATGCTACTATTTGAGCGAACTAGACATTACGAATTATGTCAATATAAGTGCTGGATCAGCCGCTTATGATGCAGCATGGATGAGCAACCTGTGCTGGGGTTGAACAACCTCTCTTGTTTCTGTTGCTTTACGGTTTTGAAGTCTGTAGGTATTAATTCTTACTGTAGCCTCATAAGGTCAATGATTTTGCCTTTTCACTTAGCAGATGAGGCAGACATTAAAGTGTCTACGAGTTTGGTTGATAAGATATATGGTGGTTTCTCTGATGGTTTGCATTTCGCTACTCTAAGTTCGAGCTTGAGGACAAATGAAGTTGACCTGGTATGTCCCCTTGTCAGTACTCATGCATGTAACGTTTTCATACTCATAATAGACTTCCCTCTGACTTTGTTTCCTCTAGGTAAGAGGTGTCTTGCAGATCTTGCAAGGTTTATCTAGTTCTTTATTCTATTGGGACCAAGGCAAGAAGTGTTTCTGTGCCACAACTGGGATATATGTCACCCATCTTTCTCGGACAAGTCTTCATGCCATTCTCAGTCAGTTTAGCTATGCTGCTACTTGCTTAAAGCTGGTTGATCTTATAGTTGATAGGGTAAAAACATGTTCAAGATCACCTCCCCCTACCTTGAGGGCATTTGTATGTTCTGTTTCCTCATGGATTATGGTGAGTACTTTGGACTGAACATGCGTGAAATTATTGGCTAGTAACTAGTTGAAAAACTGAGAGTGATCTTGGATTTATTTCTTGCTATAGAGATTGCGGCAGATTGCTTTGAAGGAGGAAATTCAGATGAGCAATTCGAATGGTGGAATGACACCAACCCTGTTGGGACTAGCAAGTTCTTTATCCAGGTCTGATGGTATACATATATTACAGCATAGTCACCATTAATTTTAGGGATTATGTAATTATTTTGGTACGTAATTGTTTTTGTCATGCTCTCTTGCTTCCTGCATCTATCTAATGGAAGATGTTTGCCTTCAGTTCCTAATACATTTTCTTGAACTTCTTTCATAAGGAGCTCATTCTAGGTTTTAGTCTCAAAACCTGTTCTTGTAGGTATATATTATAGTATTTCTGATCACGTTTGTTTGTATACCAGTCTTTGCTCAGGTGCTGAGTATCTTTTGGAAGTAGTTCATGGGACAATTCCTCTGGCGTACTTTGAGCCTATGTCTTCTGTTACAGCTTCTGAGGTGGCGGCTTATATCCTTGACTCACTTTATAAAAGGCTCGATGAAGCTTGTCTGGTACAAGGTGGTGAGGTGCTGTTCTTTTATTTAGATTTGCTCTCTTTGATCTTTTCAGTTTTCAGTTTTTCTTTTTGTAGTTTCTCTGCTAGAAGCACTTATAGAAGTAAAAAGAAATGCTAATTACAGGAGGAAGCTTACCAGATGCTACTTTATCTATTTGTCGGAAGTGTGTTGCCATATATAGAGGGTCTGGATTCCTGGCTTTATGAAGGAATATTGGATGATCCTTTTGAGGAGGTAATTGAGATTCATATTTTCCGTTGCTGCTGTCTCTGCTCACTTTATAAAGTGAATTTGTTATTACAGAATAGATACCTCATGCAGTATCACTCTACAACTCCGATGAAGCTTTGGGTTAACTCTCTGTTAATTGTGCTGAATTAATAGTTTGTCATATCAAGAGCTTATTATGACCATGCTGGTGGAATGGTATTTGCACACCATTTTTCCAGTAATCTTCCTTGATTTTGTTATGAAGATGCTGAAGTTCTTGTTTAAGCTTTGGTTGGAAGATGGGAGGGGGAGGAAAATGAGTGCTGAGGTAAAATGTTGTGACCAAATTGGGAATTTTTGTGAGAGAAATCAAATCCCCATTTTCTACCCCCACCCCTTATTCTCCCCCCTCTGGCCATCTTCCAAACAAAGCCTTAGTTCATGTTATTTGTGAATATTTGGTGTTTTCTTTTTGGCCCTTTCCATTTGGGTTTTCTTGCTTATAATGTTTCCTTTTTCCTCTTTGACAGATGTTCTTTTATGCTAGCAAGGATGTCACGGTTGAGGATGCTGACTTTTGGGACAGGAGTTATCTTTTGAGACTAGCACAGGATCGCAAGTTAGATGCTCGGCAAACTGTTGTCAATAACTCCAAGGATCGTGTACCTTTAACGGGTGATAGGAAGGAAACAACAGAAAGGGAACTGAATCCTGGCTCTTTGAAAGCTAGGGAGTGGAGTGAGAGAGATAGGCAAGTGTGTCCTATGTTTATTAAGGACATTTCTAAATCAATTGTTTCTGCTGGCAAGTCATTCCAGCTAATGCAGCACGTCCCAACAATCTCCTCTGATGCTTTGCTTCGGAGAAGTAACTATGAAGCTGATGCTTTGGAATGTTCTGTCAATCCTAACGGCTTAAAAGAGATTTATTGTAGGCACAGCATGGCCGGATTGACTCTATCAGAAACCTTTTCTGTGTCACTGGCTGGTCTTATTGGCCATGTTGATGAATTGTCGAGATACTTTCAGCAAATAAAACTGGGGAAAGGAGAGGAAGCTTTACCTTCTTCTTACCTCTCAGAGAAGACATGGTTCAAGCTTTTGATGAATACGATTTCTCAAAGGAAAGAGATTTCTTGTGATACTGGGGTGGCAAGTGATGTTCTTAATTCAGAGCACTATAATATAGGTTCAGAAGCAATTGATGATGAACTTTCTGTAGGGTCCTTTTGTCCTGAGAATCCAGTTCTTACTGTTTGCCATAAAAGACTAGCTAAGAGTGTGGATGCCTGGAAAGGGCTGAACTTATCTAAATGCTATCGTCTTCCTCCACTGAATGATGAGGTCATGTGGAAGGCTATTTTTGGTGAAGAGAGTGGACAAACTCAAGGAACTGATTTTGCATTAAAATTTAGTTTTGGCCAGTTTGAATATCAGCATGTGCAAAATGACGCAAAGCTATTAGAAGGGTTGTTTCCTTTTCCTACTCTTCTTCCTTCCTTTCAGGTATTCCATTTTGATGCTTCTCTGGACTATTTTTACTTTGACTTAATTAATTCGTAGCAATAATCTTAATCGATAAAACTGAAACAGGACGACATCCATGTGTCAGGACTCTTGCCATTTCAGAGAAATAGTACCCTTCCATCAAGAACGCTTGGTTGGATTCAACATGTTGAACCAAGAAGTGCTCTCCTTCCTCTAGCCATTCTGCAGGAATGCCTTGTAGTTTACATAGAGAGGCAGGTAATGGCACAGCTGCACAAGTCCATTACTTTCATGTCCTTTTTCAGAAATATACATTTAAAGTGCTGTTGACTTGCTTCTGTGTCATAGGTGGATTATATAGGCAAGCAAATATTATCAAAGTTAATGCATGACTGGAGATTGATGGATGAACTAGCGGTGTTGCGTGCCATATTCTTGTTAGGTTCAGGTGATTCCAGCATTTTGCACTTCCATGTTATTTTTCAAGAGTAAGTGCTTGATATCAATTTCATGGCTCATGAGTTGAAGCAATAATTCAGGTGATCTATTGCAGCACTTTTTGACGGTGATATTCAACAAGCTGGATAGGGGGGAGAACTGTGATGATGATTTTGAATTGAACACATTATTACAGGTGGAGTTGGTTTCCTTGAAAATTACGTACAAGTTTTTAGTGAGGTTATGTCAACTTTCAATTTAGTAGATTCTGATCAGGTGATTTTCACCCTCGCAAGTTTTTTATTTGGATTCAACCAGATTTGATTGATTTTGTGCTTTTAAGTCTTCTTCTCTCCAATTTTTTTCCCTAGGAAATAATCTACATCAAGTTTCTGCTATCATTATGAGCCAAGAGTTTTTTTGAATGAAGTTCGTGAGTTGATGCAAATTGGAACTTTGAGTAGCACTGTCCCTGTAGAGCTTATTATTTTCCAAGTAAATGTTTGTGTTTGCGTAATCTGGTTATCATTTAGCTTCTGATTTTGTCCTTATTGTAACTTTTTAGGAAGATCTTATATGAATTCATTATATGATGTTCGATTGTCTGCTCTTTTGAAGTTTCATTTTCTTTGATTTTTGTAGTAATAGTAAAAGAACAACCAAATGAAGGACTAAACATCTGCTTGGTAAAACTGAAGATTAAATGCCAAAAATCTAAGTGCTGAATTTTAAGTGTTGACCATTTTAAGTGCTGAAAAATGAATATAACATGTTTGATTATTGATGAATATTATGTATTGGATGGTACTTCGTTTATCTTGCCAGATTTTGAGCTGTGAATGTTATTGGCAGGTTTTGGGCTTTTATTGATGAATATTAAGTAGTGAATGATACTTTTTTTATCTTGTCAAATATTGTGCTGTGAAAATTATTGGCAGGTTTTAGGCTTTTAGCAATGTAATAGGGAAGGTTTTATTTCCTATTTTGATGCCTTTTCTATTGAATGAATTAAGTAATCCCATCCTTGCTTAGTGAAATAAGTGATTTTTTGACCTAATTAAATCTTTTAAGTCAAAATTGGTTATGTGCTTAATTTAATTTAGTGCTAAATATTTTCATTTTCAGTTCTTATTGGGGTTATAAACAGGCTCTAAGTGTATGGCCTGGCCTAAGAATGCTAAGATGACATTACTGCACACATTCGTCTTTAATTTTAATTTAGTGCTGAATATAATCATTTTCAGTTCTTATTGGAGTTGTCAAACAGGTTCTAAGTGTATGGCCTGGCCTAAGAATGCTAAAATGACATTACTGCACACATTCGTCTTGACTGTAATATTGGATAATAGAATTCAAGTTTTTAACATATTCAATTTGTCGGATGTTACTTGTTTTGAATATGAATATTTTATTAGAGTGGCTGGTTCTTGAATACCACCACATGAATGGGGTAGATCACATGTTTTAGGCAAGTGTGCACGGTGGATGGTACCATGCTGCTGCAAGGATTGCTCGATCAGCATAATCACTTTCCTAATTGACCATGTGCATTGACCACAGGAGTCCATTAGGAATTCTGCTGATGGAAATCTACTGACTTCTCCCGATTCATTAATTGTATCTATCTCAAGAAGTCAAGACTCTAATAATGATGAGCAAAATACCACGACTGCCTTCGCCTCCACCCCTCGTAAAGGGTCTGTACAGAGCCTTGGAATTGATGGTCTGGATTCTCTGAAGTTTTCATATAAGGTTATTACAACGCTAAAAGACACTTCAGAATGTATTGGTCTTACTCTATTTTTCTTGATAACCCTACGTAATTGTGACAGGTTTCTTGGCCACTTGAACTTATTGCAAACACAGAAGCTATTAAGAAATATAACCAGGTAATACTTTCATAGACATTTTCTTTGCTAAAACCCATTCTTCCTTTCTCTCATGGTTATTTGACTTTGTCCACAGGTTATGGGGTTCTTATTAAAGGTTAAGCGTGCAAAGTTTGTTCTGGATAAAGCTCGGAGGTGGATGTGGAAGGTATTCGTTCTTATGGCATATCTCATGGATTCTAGGGAATATGGTTGTGAGTTAAGGCCAGAGAATACCCACAAGAGTTCTTCTAACATTGGCATTATGAGCATTCTAAACTTTATTTCCTACATTCCAGGACAAAGGAATTGCAACATACAGCCGCAAGCATCACTGGTTGGTCGAGCAAAAGCTTCTCCATTTTGTAGATGCCTTTCACCAATATGTGATGGACAGAGTAGGACTCTTCCCTTTTTGTTGCTGTACTCGCATATGTTCTTGAGGAGTAGTTGCAGCATCTTGTAATTAATATCTCTGGGCATGGTCACTAGCTTATTCGACTTTGGCATGCTATTTGCCCTTTTGCTTGCTACTCCTAAATTTTATGTCAAGGACCATGCTTTCAGCAACTTTTGGATATCTTATAGTAATATTTTAGTTTGTAGAAGATGTTTGCGTGAAGTTTCTTTGTTTGTATACCCACTTCATCATTAATTAATTAAACAGGTTAAAATCTTGTACTATTTTATTAATCTGCAGGCATGATCTCTATCCAGTAAAAATTAAACCGTTTTTTTTTTTTTTTTTTTTTTTCGTAACTGAAAAAAGAACATTATGTTTCTCTCCATCAACTTAACCTAAACTCACAAAATGACTGTAAGTGTGCACATGAGGATATACCATTCAAACAAAACCTACAGACAAGCTTTTGAACTTTTGTCATTTTCTTTTTTCATGTTTGTTGCCATCTTGAGAAAGTTTGGTTTCCATGCTTACATACCTCTCTGTGGACAGAGTATCCTCAATGTAAAATCATGATGCTGGAGTACTTTTGAACCCTCATTTTATCATACTTTTTAGTAGCATACTATGACAGAAAAGAACATTTGCAAGAATGTCAGAGGTAGAGAGAGTGCTCAGAAATGTGTTCCTAAGTTATAAAAGGTTAAGATGACGAACAATCTGTTATATTGTCTTCATTAATATTGCTGATCTCTTTAGTGTCACTCTCATCTATGCAATCTATTTTCTTCATTGTCCATTCCAGATCTTGAGACAAGCCTTGTGGTGTTATTAAAGATAGCTTGAGTCCTGGTGGATAAAGCTTGTCTTTGTTGTCAGTTATATCCTGTCTGAATTTGATGGTTCTAAAGTGAAGGAACTTAAAATTATCTATAGTATGAAACGTTGAGTTTATATCATAACAAGAATTTGCAAATATTTTGATTCTTCAAGAGGTAGGTTAACATAAATGTTGGACACTTTATATTATGGATGAGAAAAAGATCTACCACCATTCCCCTGCACTAGATTTTCATGTTGGTTGTTGCATTGTTGGATGTGCCTCTTCTTTACATGATGGTTGACATGTTGTCGTGTGGATTGTAGTTGTGCCGATAACTTAGGGAATTTGCACGAAGCATGATGGCTATCTTCATCTATGTAGATCGAAACTGCCGTAGGATATGATGCACTGGAAGTCTTTGTTATTGATTTGCTGGTGAATGAATCGACATCAGCGGTGGGAGATTGAGAATAGCATTAATTAATAGATAAATAATAGTGGATGGTGAGACATGATGCAATGACGTTATAAGCTCATTGATATTGGAAGTTCCGGTGAATGATGCGACCCACGTTTTTTTTTTCTGCCAATTGACCAGTGGATAACAAGTTCAAAGTAATGTCAGGATTTAAAGTAGGGTTTATGACAAGTGGAAAGTTTGTTCCACAGCATACTTTATGAGTGTTGTTTTGTCACCATGTCATGGTTGTGTCGATAATTTTTGTCAATTTGTTTTGGCATAAGAACATGATGGATCAACCAATTTATTCTGCAACCTTATCTAGTAGTGTCCATATTCGAGTTAAAATATTTTCTGTGTCATATTCAGGTTTCTCTAATTTGTTCAATTCAATGTGATTGAATCATCTAATTTATTCAATATCATGTGATTGGATCATCTGTAGTTGCGTCCTAGTTGAGGTATGATCAGGTTAGTCCCAAAGGGAAAACTTAGTTCCTTTGTATTGATACAATGTAGCTGATGCAGTCGAAAATGTTAAGAAAGGGATGGATCAGGTAATGGAGCATAATAATAGACGGAGAAAGAGCTGTTTAGATATTCTGGAAATAGTATAAACCATAAGCTCCTAATTTCCGAACTCCATGTTTCTAATTATGCTACTTTTAGCACAGCATTCTATCGGAGCGTGTTAAGGTAAAATGACGTCACAGTGGCAGTAGTTATTTTCAGATTAATCATTCCATATTTGAAGCTTTACCTTCTACCTAGAGTACGCACAGATCTCTGATGCATAATTTACTTTCAGGTCTATCACAGTGCATGGCGTGAACTTTGTGAGGGTATGGCCACTGCTCGATCACTGGATGAGGTCATGGAAGTGCATGAGGCCTACTTACTGTCAATTCAGCGGCAATGTTTTGTAGTTCCAGATAAGTTGGTGGGTAGACATCTTATTTCATATGATGTTTGTGGTCATTCAATTGAAGGAGACTTTTCCCCTGAATTCTGATTGTAGAGTATTTAATGCGTGCTTTTGCATGTAGTGGGCTCTGATTGCCAGCCGGATCAACAGCATTCTCAATTTAGCTTTGGACTTCTATTCCGTACAACAGACACTTAGTAGTGGAGGAGCAATTCCTACTATCAAGGCCAGATGCGAGATGGAAGTGGAAAGGATTGAGAAACAGTTCGATGATTGTATCGCTTTCCTTCTTAGGGTATGGCCCTGTCTTCTCATTCTGCGATTACAAATTCAATCTCAGCTTAATTTGCCCGAAGTGAAATTTCTGCATGTAATGTGGATTTATGTTAAGAAAATACAAGCAGTCATATTTACCATATGCATAGTAGCTACCCAATTTATGTGTATTGCATGATATGGTACAGTCAAGCAAAATTGACATGATTTAAGTTTCTGATATGCAGGTCCTCTCTTTCAAGCTTAATGTGGGAAACTTTCCTCATTTGGCTGATCTAGTGACGAGGATAAATTACAACTATTTCTACATGTCCGACGGCGGAAACTTGAAGACTCGCACTGGCACCGAAAGTGTGGCTTCTAGATTCAGGAAGGCCTCTTCTGGTGGAGCTGAGTAGATTATGCTGACGATTGATTGGTCACACATGAAGAGACAAGGTTTTGTTGAGTCTGGTGTTGCTCGCAGAACATCACCTTCGAGCTACATTTGGGAGGCCATCAAAGGTAAGAAGTACGCACGAAAAGATGGGCAATCAGAATGAGCAGAAGTACCTCATTCAATTGTTATACCGGCGTTGCAATTTTTGGGTGGTAGTTTTTTATCTGTGTAACTCCTCTGATGGTCAAGTTGTAAATTCCCTGTAAATCATAGACTGTATTTCTCTGTTGTGCTTTTGGCTTAAGCTACTGATGATTTCTCAAACCACTTGCGTTTGGGTAATTCTATTGTTCTGAATTAATCGGAAACATTTAAAATATACATCAAGAAGGATCAATTTTTGAGTCCATATATAGGATCAGTCAGTCATATGAGCTTTCCTGTGTTTTTCTTTTCAATAGGTCTTTTGCTTGACTCGTGGATTACACGTGGATCCTTTAATAATCAAAGACTATGGACCATGACCTGGCAAGTTTTTTCCCAATGAATATGCCTGTGATTTCTTATTTTTAGGGCGCGTTTGGTAATGATTCTGTTCCCAGGAACAAATTTTGATCATAAATGATTATTTTGATTCGTTCCCAGGAACCGATTTTGAGTAAAAGAACGCGTTTGTAGAATCGTACAAAATTTCTGATTTTGGAATAGAATGCGTTTGCATCGTGTTCATTGATTATGCTCCAAATCAATTTATTTTAATTTTTAAATCATTTTTATAATTTTTTCCTTTTTTTTTTTTTTTTTTTTTTTTTTTTTTTTTTT
This sequence comes from Eucalyptus marginata, assembly GCA_014182565.1. NCBI lineage: Eukaryota > Viridiplantae > Streptophyta > Magnoliopsida > Myrtales > Myrtaceae > Eucalyptus > Eucalyptus marginata. The sequence goes on from CM024590.1 coordinate 25,042,524, forward strand.
CTCCTATTCTAATTCTTCTTCAGGGCCGGTTGTCCCCCGCCGAGGTCGGCCCTTGTCGGCTCGGCCTCGCCGGCAGCTGGGCGAGGCCCGCCTGGCCATCGGCATGGTTGGGCGAGCCTCGCCGGACCTCGCCCTAGCTTGGCGAGCCTTCGGCGAGCTCGCCGGACCGGTCATCGGCGATCGGCGGCATCGGACGGTGGCGGGTGGCGGCGACCGGCGGCGATGATAGACGGCGGTGGGCGGTGGCGACACGCCGGCGGCGGCGAACGACGGCGGGCGGCGGCGATTGGTGGCGGCGGGCGGCGGCGGGCGCGAGATGGCGGTCGATGAAGAAGAAGAAAAAGAAGAAGAGTTTTGATTCTCAATTTTGTTCCTATAACAAGAATCAACTTTTTTTGTTATTTTTGATTCTCGTCCCAAACCGATTTTGGGAACAAATTTGTTCGGAACAAAAAATTTTACCAAACGCGATTTCGTCTCAAACCGATTAGGAAACAAAAATCGAGAATCCTAAGAGACTGTTGGATGGTTCCAAACAGAGCGCCCCAAGATTGGAAAAAACCTCTATTAGACTTGTGTCATCCGAGAGACTATTGGGCGTGCAAAATCAAAACCCAAATTACATGAAGGGTGCATTTGGATGGGCATTTAGAAAGCCCATTCAGCTCCCAAAGCCCCTTCAGCCCAAATATGGGTGTTTGGCAACCAATCTTCAAGGAGCTTTCAAATGGCTGGCCCTTCAAATGCTGTTTGGTAGGGACCAGCGCATTCGATTCCACCAAATCTTGAAAACCTCTTTTTTTTCCTAAATTCCTCGAGCGACCTCATAGACAGATCCGGCTCGCCGGGTGGCGCGACCCTTCGCCGGTCCGGCGAAGGGCTTAGCTGAATTTTCAAAAAAAAAAGAAAAAGAAAAGAAAAGAAAAGAAAAATATATATATTATACCCCTGCAGCCCTTTGCGAAAGTGTTTTTTACCAAACGCACGTTCAACTCAAAGCTCATTTGCAAAAAAATCAAAACCCAAATTACATGAATTAGTCTAAAAGTAAGTTGAGCTCTAGAGCCCGACGATGGACAATCATTGGCCGTGACATATTCATGCTAGAGAAATAGCCAGATAATGGATGGAAAATGGACAGAATAATAGTACAGAGGGATTTTTGAAACTTCTCCTATGTCCCGTAATGGGCTTGGACTTGGGTTGGCATTTAGTCCATCCTTTAGTCAGGGTCCGGCCCAAACAAAAGCCCAGGCCCAATTCCGCTTACCACACCAAAAAGCCCATGGTTTTCCCGCCACGGCATCCCCTCCTCTTCCCTCCTCCATCCCCGGCTTCCCAGTCACAAGGTCGATCGAGCTTCGTCCGCCCGAGGCGACGGCGATGGAGGGTTCCGACGCGACGGTGCTGTCCATCTCCGAGCTGCTCCGCCAGTCCCGTCCCTTCTCCGCCACGTCATCTCTCCGGTCGGCCCCCCGCCGCCGTCGGTTCTCTCCTCCTCCTCCGGAGTCGAGCCGCCGCGAGGAGTCGAGCGATCCCGACTCTAGCCCTAGAGTTCTCACTCCTCTGGACCACGCCGCGATGCTCGTAGGGACCGTGACGGTTCCTGTCGGCGACGGCGGCGGCGACGGCGACGGCCGTCCCTCGGCAGCTCTCAAGTGCTCGAGCAACGGCACTTGCTTCCGGTTCTCCGACGGCGCTTCCAGAATCTGCTGCGACGTGGTCGACTTCAGCGCTCACCTTTTGGGGAAAAGAATACATGTGGTCGCTTTCAATTTCATTCCGTTTAAGCACGGCGGGGGGTTTTTGGAGATTATTAGATGGAGCTTCGCCCAGTCCCAGGGTGGGCTTCGGCCTTGTTCGAGCTCCAGCGCGCTTGCGTTGGGTTCAGGTTTCTCCTCCGAAGACTGTTCCAAAGCGCGTTACTGTGTTCGTGGCATGGTGGAGTCTGTCAGTCCCGTTTCTGTCGTTCCCTGTTCCTCTGGGACTAACTTTGGCTCTGGCAGCGCAAGGAATCTGCGCGGTTTCCTAGCACGACTCACGATTTGTGGATGTAAATTATGTCGCTCCAGAGATGTAACTAAGGTCTTAATGGAGAATTCAAACGGAAGTTCTGGAAGTCACGTTTACTCTGTGCCCGAGTTCGTGTATTTCTGCGGGCCTGCTTCGTTTTGGCATCCTGCAATTACTAAACTAATAGGTGATGTTGTAGTGTTATCGGGATTGAGTAAGAAGTTGGTCTACATAGGGAAGGATGAGTCTCAGGTGATGTTTGTGACGACGGAGAAATCCCTTTTGCATCTGCTCAAAACGTCTTCAAAAATGTCAGCGCATGAGAGGACTTGTAATGAGAAGACTAGGGACTGCAGTATTTATACTGGCCTTGTGACTGGGATCTACATGCAAGGAATGGTTGTTGAGCTGGATAAAAAAGTTTGGCTTTTGCTAACTGATCAGCAGTTTCATCCGCCCCACAGTCTCAGAGTCGGCGCTGTCGTGCGTACTTCGTCTTCCTTAACATACACAATATTGAACTTTGTTGAAAGGAAATTGAGAAAAAAATTGAAATGGGCAAGGGGTGTGGTTTTACTATTAGCTTTGATCACCTTAATATTTCCTTGCTTGTTCTTGCAGGTATCTGTGAAAAATGCTCATATTCTGAATGGAAAATATTCTTGGGCAGAAATGCTTATACTCGGAGGCTGCTTTAGGACTAGTATTTTGGTAAAGTCCTCGTCCCCTTTTGAAACGAGGTATTGTTACTTTTAGTTATTTATTTGTTTATCTTTTGCTGATGGGTATATTTATTGTTGAATAAATAAACAAGGTACTAATCTTGCTCAACACCCTATGCTTTGCTTATAGGAACGAATCAATTTTACAGTTGAATTACCCAGTTATGAATAATGTCTGCAAGTATTAACAAATCCTTTTTGCTCTTAGTTTCTGGCATCATATTTAATAAAAGTGAGTATTCTGCTCACAAATGCAAAGTTCATACTGTCTTGCATAATTCTGTGGAACATGAAAATTCTTTTATTGTTCCTTGCATTACTCTCTTTTTCTCCACTTACTCAGTAGTGAGAAATTCGGGAGTGCATCTTTATGCTGGCATGGTGTACGGTAAATACTGCTTTAAAGGGTTTTGTTGACAAGGGTAATGTGTTGTTGACTGAAGACCAACTCCTTTACTTGGGGATGTCTGGCCTCCATAAAAGTTCCTTCCAGTGAACAATGATTGTCTAATTTACCTTTTGCAGCTGCTATAATTTCTCAGATATGCAGAGCATGTTGGGAAAATTCATTGCAACTTTGTCATACCCTGCCAGGTTATGGTAGGGACATTTCGTGTTCTTATAATTGATATAGTTTTTTTGGTTATACTTATTCTTTCATTCCTATTGGTCTAATTTCTTTTTGGATTTTCCCAGGGTTCTCCTAACAATTTCATGTTTCCGCAAAAAATTTTCTGGGATCTTTTTGGAGAAGGAGATTCTCGGATCGAAAAATGTAACTTTTTGCCAAACGATTTCTGTCATTTTGATGGAGTTATTTTCACACATAATCTCTTGAATTCTCTTTCCCTGTCAGATCATATGGCTTTCTCTTTGGCTAACTAATGGTTGAAAGGTGATTGCAGAAGGAAGGACTATTGCAGATGTATGCTAGTTCACATTTACCTTCCTGGGCATTTCGAAAACGGGTAAGTTAACTGTTGTTGGATGAAGCAATACGGTATATATTTTGCCAGATATTCGTTTTTTACTTTCTTTCTTTGTTCCCCATGATTTACTATCAAAATTCACTTGGTGGCAGCATGGAGTTTTCATGGAGATGTGTAGGCATGATTTATGTGGCTTTGGTTGTAAACTGGGCTGCAGGAAGCTGAAATTGGTAGGTCAAGGGTTTAGCTTCTCTGTTATGTTTCTAAGAATCATTCTTTTCTCTCATTTATCTGCCTACGTTCCAACAAGAATTGCAATTTGACGAGGGAAAATACTTAAAACATTTTCTTCACTAACTCAGATAGTACCCTTCTCCTTGTTGGTTCGTCATTGTGAATCCATATGGGAAGGATTATTGGTGGAATCAGAAAAAGCTTGTAAAGTATCAGATGACGACAAGAAAAGCAGCAACCTTTATGGTGTCAGAGGATCCTATAGTCAGTTAATTAAGAGGATCATTCCAAGCGACAATATTGGCGTCACTTTACTTGGAAATCTCAAGGTTCCTCTTTGATCTTATGCTTCCTCTGTTTACGGGAAGATCTGCCTTTATCCAACAGTCTGAATATTTACAGGCTCAATTGAAGTTTTTGTACCAACTTTCACCTTATGGTACATGGGTGATTTCTTTTGTATGAAAAATCAACATGAGTGTGACAACTGTATGTCATAACGTTGGAGGGAGTCATTGAGTTTCAGCCAATGGAGAACTAACATGTAATTCTTCATGATCCCTTCCACAGGCTTAGCACCTTATCAATCAGTAACATGAGGTTTTGTTGTGTAAAATACATCACTCAAATGAGCAAACATGATAATACAAGTAGATATTTATAACTTGGCCTTTCCTCTGTCTTTGGTAATAATAATCTGACATTTTATTTAAACGAAGAGTATTGAGATTCTTGACTCTTGGTCTCATCTAGATGTTAGGGATGCTGGTTAAAAGGTATAATAAGGGAACAAAAGAAGACGTGGATGAAATGCTGGTGCAGATAGCAAATATGAAGTTATATGATATGATACATCGAGCAGGTCTTGGCATAAGAAGATTAAAAAAGCCACACTTATTTGGAGAGGATAGGCTTTGCTGTTATGTCTATTCTAATTTTCAGTCATCTTTGCTTCCGGTTATTTGCGTGCATGGTAAAAATTGGCTTTCCTAGATCTAATTAGCATTGTCCTTTCCCTTTTCTCCTTTAAGGTTTCGCCATTTACTGGAAGGTTGCAGTTGGTTGATGCCACCAGAAGTCTTGATGTTGTCATTCCTGACCTTCCATCGACTTGGAATTCCAAGAGCATATACGAGGTCATATGTGAAAATGATGTCAGAATTTTATCCTTTCATATGTACATGAGCTTGTTGAAGTTAGTAAGAAAAAGCTCTACTTGGACTTGATATATTTAGGATCTGGAGTAACTTAATTCTCTCATATGTCCAGGTATGTGACTATAGTGTTATTATGATGGGCGTATCTCAGCGGACTGGTCAACTTAGACCATTTGATCAAGAATCCTTTTCCTGTAGAAGTATTTTTAATTACATACCCTTGGTGAGGGAGATGGGATTGGAGATCTCCATTTGTTTTCGTTTGAAGGATGCAAACTGCATAGATTTTCATGAGACCTTTGAGGATGAGTGTGAGGAACTTGGCAGTGGCAGTTATCATATTTTGCGTATAGTGCACAAGTTTCCTCTGTTGCAAAAGGTGCGCACTATTGGTTATGTGGTTTGATTGCTAATATAAGTAGTTGTGTCTGAGTAGTTTTCTCTATTTTCACAGTTATCAGCTGATCCTGTGATATCGGAATCTATTTTCGTTGAGGCCGTAATCTTACCATGGTACTTGTTTCTTGCCGATAAAGATGGAGTGGAATGTCTACCATATGCCTTGATGGACCAGCTGGAGGAAGCTGTGGGTCGTAATTCCAATAAATGGGCTGATGGTTCCTCAAAGAGACATAAAACTGACATTACACTGAGTAAGTGCCTTCTTGTTTAGGCTAACAGATAGAGTTCGTGATGTTGGGACAGATGATAAAGTGTGTTCACATTTCCATGCAGGCAATGACAATAGAAGGTTCCATGACTTGAATTATCATAGAGTACCATGCCAGGTTACTGTTAGAGGGCTAAAATCTGGCTTTCCCGCTAGGTCAGGATCCTTGGGCTGCATTAAAGACAATCACAGGAATGCCATTTCCTATAAAGTAAGCCCTCACAAGGTATGGCTGGAGTTCAAGCCCTCTGATGTCTCCAAATATCAGGTATCAATTTCCAGTAAAATTTCGCTCTACGTTTGTTTTTCCACCAGGATGTTGTTTGGATAAGAATGAGTAATGTTGATCTCATTTATGACAGACGTTGGATATTGGTGGTTATTATATTGTAAAACACGGTAAAGAAGAAAAGCTCTGTCATCTTGAGGACTCTGCTAGGGGTATGAAAATTCATTTTCCCTCTGAAGCAAAGTTGTGGAGCCTTTCATTCTCTTCTAGAGATACTCTCCTTCACAATTTGCCCCATGATTCTCCATTGTGCACTGATCAAGTTCTTTTGGGAGAAGAAACTGGAAATTTCACAAAGGCATTCTCTGGCTGTTCTTTGGAAACTTTCCCTGATATTTGTCTTGATGTATCTACCAAGGCAGCAGGTCCCTTTCGGATGGATCTTCTGGAAATGGAACATAGCTTGACAAATCCAACTGTTAATACTGAGGATATCACTGTGTCTTCATGTAGCGGGAACACGATTTCTTCCCTTGCCAGTAAATTTCCTAGTCGTGGTCATCTTTTTCCAGATGGGGATCTTGTCAGTATTAGTGGAGATGTCATTGCCATTCAGAGATTTGAAAGTACTTCCTGCAATCTGTATCCAAGCCACGAAAACCTTCTTACAAGCAATCAACAGTCCAGAGATTTTATTGGAGATACAAATAGTATCCACGTTCATGTTTTGACGGACAATGGCACTGTACTATCCCTTTAACGTCTTTTTGGGATTTAAGATGTATTGAACATGTTCTCTTATTTGATTCCTTCTAATAGCAGGTGCAGATATTTGGCTCTCTGAGAAACCATGCTTATCCAATTGGTTTTGGACCTGGTGTAAATGCAACATTCTGTAGAATCCTGAAGCTCGGGTACCTTTTCCTACAAAGTGCAAATTCAGTTTTCCAAGCTTTTTTACATGCAGTTCAATGACCAGTGATTGAATGTACCATTGTATGCTCTCTTGAATCTTGTGAACATTATTGTTATACTGTGTAATACTAAATATTGGTATCATTTGCACTATTATGTGTTCAAATGTCCTTGATTAGAATCATCTTTTGGAATTCCACATGTATTTTATATGGTGATGTCTAAGATAACTCATTCCTAAGGGTTCCAAGGTACAAGGAGGGTGGTAACCATCTTTTAGCAACCGATTAGTGAACTATTTGGTAACTTGCAAGTGCTCTCCTTGGCAGTTATTCTGGGAGGATTGATTTAGTCATGATGATTTGTATGAGTGCAAAAGTGAAGAAGAGGAGTAAATGTGGTTAGAATCTGTCTTATAGCTGAATGGAGAGAGTGATGCGAGGAAGCTGTGCAATTCAAAAGCAGATATTGCTACATGATCATTTTGTGTAGTTAATTGGAAGTACATTATGTCTTAAGTTGTCAATTTTTCTGAAGTTCCACCCCTTTACCTACTCAAGCCTAACCCACTCTGCAAATTTGTGAGGTATTCCCCAAAAATATGCAGTTGGAACATTTTTACTCTGGCTAAGTGGAATCTATTTCCAGCACATATGTAGGTTTGTAGTTTCTACACACCCCATTATACTGTTTTCCTCTGGCTGGGTGACTGGTTGAATGTGGTTTTTCCTGAATTATATATGAGCTGAAGTTTATATATTTCATCCGCGGTTTTAAGTGTACTCCAACATGGGTCAATTTTTTTGTTTTTTATTCTTTAGTGGGCAGGAAGGATTCTTGTTGACACCAATATCATTCATCAAGACAAATTCCTTAAGGACGATCGATGAGCAGTGTGGGACTAAGGATACTTACATGCAGTCTGTGTCCGACAGAAGGGTTGCCTTCAATGGTGCTTCTTCAGGTTTTATCTCTGAATTGACACAAGACCCCGGATGCACCATGATGCAACTCCGTTGCAAGGTATATTCTTGTGAATAGGTAAAATAGATTGTGAGACAATTGTTATTCTGCCCCCCCCTCCTTTTTATTGTTGTTCACTTTATTGTTTGGAAGCTCCTACTCATTGCAGTTTGATATGATGAAGGTTATTGCTGTCCACATTCTGATACTGGAGAAGACAAGTATAGAAATGGATTGTTTACAGTCGGGGTTCTCTCACCAGTCCTCTCTTGTTAACATTCCCATTGCTGGTTTTGTAGTTGGTAACTTTGCCTTCTCTCTAGAGGATTACAAATTAGTTGTTCTCTATTGTTAACATTCCCATTGCTGGTTTTGTAGTTGGTAACTTTGCCTTCTCTCTAGAGGATTACTAATTAGTTGTCTGTAATTAGTTGTCTTGCCCTTCATCTTCACTTTTCCATGTCTTGTGTTTTCTTATTTGCACAGAAGACGGCTCCTCTTTATGTTTTTGCTGGGCCAATGCCGATCGGGCATCAACCTTGTTGAGATTGAATGAAAAGCTCCCACAGACAGCTCTAGAGAGTGCTAACTGGACACTAAAATGGGTTGGAAAAGAAAAAAATGCCTCCAGAACAAGTGCATGTTATGTCGACAGATTTTTGAAGAAACATGTCAAAATTACTGTGAGAAATTGTGGGTCCATGCTGGATTCTTCTCGTCAAGATCTTATGATCTCAGTTGCTTCACATAATGTCCTCAGCAACTTCGAGGAGGACATTCTGAAATATATTATCTTCAATGCTAGCTTTGCCACAGATTGGGTAAGTTAGCATTCATGCAGGATCTGTTCAATAAGTTCGTGTAGGAAATTTTGTGATTTCTTACAGTAACTTATTCGTAGCCTAGTGAACACGCTCAGAATCCTAATTTCTCTATGATTATTTATGTTTTTTCTCACTTATTGAAATTACTCAGTTTCTCTGTAGAACTCTGGTATCACTTAACTTCCTCACGTTGACATTTTGCTGAACTTTATGCATTGTCTCTTTTATTATGGCAGAACATAGTTGGGACTGCCATGGATTTAAATGCTGCTCGGCAGTTGGAGAAACAGCACTTCCTGGAAATGGAGATGGAGTTGGACTCCATTCAGCACATGTGGGCAGTGGAAGTCTCTCATGTAAACCCTCTTACCGAGGCAAAGAGGACTATTGAAGAGTTGCTACCAAGCTGTCGCTGCAATGATTAGATTGATTGCAGCATACGGATGGGGTTCTACTCATCATACATTTGCTGAATTCCGGGAGGGTTGTCTGGGTGCTTTTCAGTGGGCCTGGTTGTTGCCTTAGACCCTCTAGGCAAGCAGAAACATGTCCCACGGACAGATTAAAATGCATTTGAGTGCTCAGACATTGAGACTTGGAAAATCAATCTGACAAGGCCCAAGGTGTATACCAATGGCTTGAGTTCTCGGTATCTCCACAGATCGTAGGCAACTTGAGATGTACCAAAGTTTCTGAGGGGTTAAAATGCCTTGATATAGGCTACTACGGGTCGTGCGCTGTGCTCCCATTTAGCAAGAGCTTGTGCCTAATGGATGGGATCAGTGTTCACCGTTTCTTCAAAGACACCTTGTTCTCCAACTTAGATCACATGAGAGTTGCCTTGTCAGAAGCTAATACCTTCCGGTTAAATAAAGTAAGCAAATATTTATGTCGAGAGTTGTTCTCAGAGGTTGGAAATCCGAATGAAGGGCTACTGGTGGGGGATTGCTGCTCAGCTCAAGCTCCTTTGAATGTGTGTATATTTTTATTTTTGGTAGGTAAATGGTGCCTTTTCTTTTTATATAAGTAGTTGGTGAATGTTGCTTAGGAGGCAGAAATGTTAGTTATTCTCCTTTATGTCCTGAACTTGTGATTGGCAGGCTTCCCCGAGTGGTACTCTTTTGGAAAATGTGGGTGATTCTGTGTTGTCCAGTTCGTTAGCAGGAACCATCTTCTTAGCCCTTGCCATTAAAACCAAAAAGGTTAGAAAGAAAGGCATCTGATCACGACCTCTGCTAAAACTAGTAAGAGAAAAAAATTAAAAAAAGAAGAAGCAATGTACAAAGCTTTCTGACAAGGTAATGTTTAATTAATTTGTTATACATGCATATATACTCCTTTTGTCTACATGTTTTTCCCAAAATATAAACCCTAAATTGAACAATCAAGTCTTTTTCCAAAATTAGAAATCCCAATTTTGTTTTTCTCTAAAATTAACAATTGAATCTTGTAACTGAGAGCAGGAGCATGACGAGTGACTCAAGTTCGTTTCAACGAAGCTTCCATTTGATGGACGTCATTGAGATGGGGGAGCATTGGGTTTTCTCAAGGAGGGTAGTGTAAAGATTTTAGAGAGAAGAACGCAGAGCTTTAAAAATTATCGAAGTAGTTGCTTGTGTGAGAAAATGACGAGTGACTCAAGCAGCCATTTGAAGGACTCATTTAGTCATCGCCGCCTTCAAGCGATTCTTGCATGACATCAGAGTGCTGTCTCCTATGCGGCGATCGAGAGCTTCGAGCAGGCCAAACCTCGATCAAATATTACTTTCGGACTCAAACTTCGATTCTCTGCGTCATTCCCTGTCATTGTCTGTTATGAAGATCTTACGCTCTTCAAAAACTTTCGTGTTGTGTTGGATACTTTAACATGTGTCCGACACAACACTCTTTAACATTTTATGACACTTTCCGACACTCAATCAATACGTGTTGGAAAATCCGACACCTAATCAACTCTTCTGACACGTTAGTTGGGAATTTCGATGTGTGATTTTGACACACACAGAATTAATTTTAAAAATTTTCAATAAATGAAGGGTCAAAATGTAAGTACGTAAGAAAATAAAAAAAAATAAAAAATAAATAGAGAAAAAAGAAAAACCTAACATTCTATTTTCTTTCGACTCTCATTGTCCATGACATACTATTCACCTCCTAAGTTTATTTTTTTCTTTTCTCATCTAACATGCTAACATGCAAATCTTGAATGTGGTTTGGTTATTTTTCTTCTTCAAGTTTTATGGATTATTAGAAAGAAGTTGAATTTGTTAAATTGAAATATTAAAAGATAATAACAAATGGTGGATTAATTTTTTTTTTTTATGTAAATTCATTTTAGGCATTATTTATTTATTTATTTATTTATTAATGAATGAATTAAATATTTATAATAAATATTTATATTATAAAAATATATATTTAATATACAAACGTGTGTGTAATTCTTTATTTTTTGAGAAACAATGAGTCGGCGCATTGTGTTGTCTCGTGTTGCGTGTCATGTATCGGTGTTGATACTACTTAGGATGCTTGTCACTCCTCTTTGCCCATCGTTGTCATCCACTGTCAGCTGTTGCGTTTGCGAAAGCACAATAAATGCTCACGTTCTCCCTGTTTTTCAGTCATGAAGCTTTTCAAGCTTCAACCTCGGTTCAAGCATCATCACTGGAGTCAATTTTAACCAGAAAAGGATTCCAGTACTTCCTCCCGTCATCGCAACCTTCAATCACGACCCAGATTTCTCTTCGGTAAGGAAGGAATCAAAATTTTTTGTCTCGATTTATCTATGCATAAGAACAAAACGCAACAGTGAACGAAGCTTCACAAATTTGTCTATTTTGAGATGGGCTTTGGGCGACACCTTTTAGGTGCAGGCCAACCACCTTAGAAGTCCACGTTGGACTCATTTTCAGTATAAAATGCCAAGTTAGATTAAACATTTAATTATAAAATCCAAGTGATATTTTTAGCTAGAATTTGTTGTCAAAGGGACTAAAGTAGTCGTTTTTTTTTGATTTGACACTTAAGTGAGCTACCAAAAATTTTTAGCATTAAAATGAGTACTTACAAAACTTTTGACATTTTTAGTGTCCTTATGTTGAGATGGGCTTTGAGCGACACCGTTAAGGTGCAGGCCAACCACCTCAGAAGTCCACATTGGACTTGTTTTCAATATAAAATGCCATGTTAGATTAAACATTTAATTATAAAATCTACGTCATATTTTTTGCTAGAATTTGCATTGGAAGGACTTAAGTAGTCATTTTTTTGTTTGATTTGGTACTTAAGTGAGCTAGTAAAAACTTTTGGCTCTAAAATGAGTGCTTTGCAAAACTTTTGACTTTTACTTATTTTGGAAAGAAAATTTTTAGAATAAGGTCATTATAAGTGTTATAACTTTCATACAACACTTATTTTAGTGGCATAACATTTGTTTGATCACTTGAATGTCATAACTTATATGAAACACTTATCATATAACTTCTTTTTTCTGATCATTTGAGTGCTTTATAATTTTTCAATGGATCACTTGAGTGCCATAAGTTTTAAAATTATTCAACACAAGTGTTATGTTATGTCAGACTTCTGGCACTTGGGTGAAATTTTAAAATAAATTTGGCATTGTGCCAATGATAACTATTCTACTTTTTGGAATAATTTCTAGTTAGAAATAGATTTTTCTATTTATATTTCCTAGACGAGTGTTTTAGCAAAGATACACGTTTGATAATGAAACAATTTCTGATCTTGAAATAGAAATTTGTTTGATAGGTCTTCTTAAATATTTCCCTCCCAGGTAGCTGTGGCAGTGGGTGGTGAGGGCGAGCGATGAGAAAGTTTTCATTTTTATTTTTGTTCCAAAATTTTACTATTCATTTCTATTCCAAACCTATTTTTGAGCTAAAAGTTTGTCTTGGAAATAGAAAAATGAAATTGTGTTATCAAAGAAATTTCTATTCTAAACTTGTTCTTAGGAATAGAAAATTAGAAGAACAAAGAAACAAAATAGCCATCATTCCCACCCCGATCTATTGAAAGTTATGGCACTCAAGTTAACATTTTTAAGCAGTTATGACATTGAAGTGATTGAAAAAAAATTAAGGCACTCAAGTGAGTATCATATGAAAGTCATGACACATGTGGTGTCCTTATCCCAAAAACTTCAAAGTTTTAACTAGGGAAAAGTTACCTAATCAGTATAAAGTGTAGATGCAAATTCAATCCTAAACTTTTCAATTTTGCCAATTTCTAAACTTCTGCTTAAAATTTCAATATAGTCATTTTGGTTAATATTCATCGGAAATTGTTGATGTGGTAGTGGTCTAGTCATCATTGACTGGCCCACGTGGCATACTGCCAAATTGGTATCTTTGACGAATATTGGTTGGAAGGATTACATTACAATTTTGCACAAAAATTTAAACCTAAATTAATAAAATTGAAAAGTTTAGGACATGATTGACTTTTGTGCAATAGGTTTAAGATTGATCGAACAATTTTTCCTTTTGACAACATCATTGATGGCAAGAAACGTGAATATGTTAGTTATGTCTAATAAGGCGTTACTCTAGTGCAATTGACAATGCTAGTATAAAATATGTTTTATCCACTTTAGCTTGGCTACCATTGTGGCCCTTGGCCACATTTGAATGAGGGTTGTAGGCCTCGCCTGCAGTCAAAGAGGGTCATCGGCCATTGGTCATGGCTAGCGACCCTCACCAACCACTAGCCGACCATTCTCCACCATCATTGTTTTGCCCTCTTACTTTCTTTTATATAAGAAGATTATTCTATTTTATAGTCTAATTTAAATAATAATAAGATTAAAAATATTATATCTGGACCAAAATGATAACTAGCCTTATTTTTTGAAAGAAAACGATAGGAAAATGGAGAGTGTCTTTGGGAGAAATTGTAATATGAATATTTCTATGTATCCGTGTACAGGAGCACTGCTCTATATATGTTACAAGAGAAAAACAGGAAATAGAATATACACGATTGTACTACGATTACATTCCCACTTTACCAAGCTAATCACAGATTAACTAAATCAATTAATTGGCAACTTAATTGATATGGAATCAATATTTGCCATTCATATTTCCAACACTCCCTCTCAAGCTGGTGGCCTACATATGTCAAGGACGCCAAGCTTGCTCAAAAGGTATGTAAGTTGTTTTTGACATAATGACTTGGTAAAGATATCTGCAGGTTGCTCTACAGTTCCAATTCCTCTTGTTATGATGATCCATTCTCGAATTTTGTCTCGAGTGAAATGACAATCCACTTCTATATGTTTAGTCCTTTCGTGAAAAATTGGATTTGCCGCTAACTTGAGCGCAGCATCATTGTCACAAAATAATTCACTAGATCCATCGATTTGTACTCCAAGGTCTGAGAGTAGCCCACGTATCCACACTATCTCACAAACAGTCTTTGCCATGGCTCGATATTCTGATTCGGCTAACGATAATGATACTATTGACTGCTTCTTTGTCTTCCATGAAATGAGTGACTTCCCCAGTTTGATACAAAAGCCAGTAACTGATCTTCTCGTCATTAGACAAGTAGCATAATCTGTATCACAATAGGCTATTATCTTCATTTTGCAATCACGAGATAGAAAAATACCAAGTCCTGGACATCCCTTCAACTACTTCACAACCTTCAATGCTGCATTCATATGGGATTGCTTCGGCTTGTGCATAAACTGGCTGAGTATCTGTACTGCATAACATATGTCGGGTCTTGTCATGGTGGGTAGATAAGTTTTCCAACAAGACGCTGATATCCCGACGGATCCTCCAGCAATGGATTAGCAATAGATGAGTGCAAGCTTATATCATATTCATGTGTTGTCAGCTTCGCATTCTGTTCAATCGGTATGGCAGCTGGTTTGCATCCTGATAACCCTGCTTCTGAAACTATCTCCAAAATGAACTCTCGTTGACTAAGACCGATTCCCTTATTAGATCGAGCTATTTCAATACCTAGGAAATATTTGGGAGGTCCCAAATCCTTGATATGAAAAGCAGAATGCAAATATTTTTTGAACTTTGTGATAGCCATCTCATTGTTCCCCATGATTAGAATGTCATCAACGTATATTAACAAATAAATTGATGAAGTACCTTCAGTCCAAGTGAACAAAGCATAGTCATGCTTGGAGTGCTGAAATGCTGCGCTGATCAGTGCGGTAGTGAATTTGGCATACCATTGTCTAAAGGCCTGTTTAAGCCCATACAAGGATTTGAGTAGACGGCACACACGAGACTCCCCTTGTTTGCGTAAACCCTGTGGAAGTTCCATGTAAATTTCTTCATCTAGGTCTCCATGTAAGAATGCATTATGAACATCCATCTGATGTAGTTGCCAATTACGGAGGGCTACAATGGATAAAAAATAACGAACAGTAACTTCCTTAGCTACAGGGGAAAAGATTTCATGATAATCAAAACCTTCCCGTTGTGTGAAACCCTTTACAACTAACCGATTTTCAGCTAGTGCTTTAAGCTCAGCCTCCATTGCATCCCGCCATTTGGGGTCACGTGCTGCCTCATAATAGGAAGATGGCTCCTGTTCTTCAAAAATTCGACTAATGCAGCATATATGTTCCGGTGACAACCGACTAAAAGAAACGTATGATGATATTGGATACTGTGTACCTAGAGAATCTAGCGTAGGACATATGTAATCCTTTGTCCAAGTGGGTGGTCGTATATGTTGACCAGAATGCCAAGGTTGTTCTATTCTTCCTTCTTCAGAAATAATAGGTAAGGAGTTTTGTGAAGAATACTGTAGTTCTTGTTGTGAAGAAGTGATTGGAGATCCAGATGGCTGATTTTCTCCATCTGAAAGAATGGGTGATTCAGCTGCACGATATGGTGGATTTGTTGTAACCTGTGTAGGCTGTTCTGGTGCAAGAATCATAGATGAAGACTCCATAGATAGATCTTCTTCTAATAAAAAAGGGCGACGATCTGAAGTTGAGACAGAGGATGAGGGGGTATTGTCTCGAAATGGAAATATGTCTTCATGAAAAACTACATCTCTGCTCACGAAGAAATGTCCTGTAGAGATCTCCATGACTCTATAACCTTTCTGCAAAGAGTGATATCCCATAAAAACACATGGAGTGGCCCGAGGATCCATTTTGTCCCAAGGCCCTACAGTTGTGGCATAACACAAGCATCCAAATACTCTCAAATGATCAATTCTTGCTTCTTTTCCATATAGCAATTGAAAAGGGGTTTGCCCATTGAGAATCCGTGTTGGCATTCGATTAATCAAATAGGTTGCCGTAACAACACAGTCTTCCCAAAAATCTTCAGGAATCGAAGCTTGGTATTTAAGAGCTTGAGCGACCTTTAAGAGGTGCCGATGTTTACGCTCTACGATCCCATTCTGTCGAGGGGTATAGGTGCAGGAACTTTCATGTATTATCCCCTTAGAAGATAGAAAAGATTCACACTCTCTAGTATAGAACTCATGTCCATTGTCCGTACGAATTTTTTGAACAGATTTGTTGAATTGATTTTCAATGAGAGTGACGAACTTGGATAGGATTGGAAAGGTCTGACTCTTTGATTGCATAAGGAAAACCCAAGTTGCGTGACTATAATCGTCAACAATAGTAAGGAAGAATTGTGACCCATGTCGATGTGCTGTATGATAGGGTCCCTAGATATCAATGTGGAGTAAAGAGAAAGCAATGGTAGTTCGAGATGTGCTAGTGGGAAAATGTGTCCGAGACTGTTTAGCTAAGGGGCAAATAGGACATTTTGAGTAAGGGAAACGTGCACTATGACCCAAGCGTTGATGGAAAATGAGACTCTTATCATTGATAATAGCATTACAAGAGGTGCTTTTATAAAAAACTTCAGAAAAACTAATCCAAAAATGAAGTCCTTGTGCAACACTACCCAAGCCCATCGGTCTGCCAATCGAAAGGTCCTGAAAGAAACAATTGTCGGAGTTGAATATGACACGACAAGAATTATCTTCGCAAGCTTTTGAGATAGATATCGGGTTGAATTCAAACTCCGAGATATGAAGAACATTTTTTAGGACAATATTGGAGCTAAGGTGGACAGTTCCAACCTTAGTGACACGAGTAACATTGCCATTCGGAAGACGTACGGAATATGAGTATGGACTTTTCTGGGCATGGGAAAATAATTTCTCATCGCAAATTATATGATCACCGGCACCTGAATCTATAATCCATGCATCAGTTGATATTGAATTTGTTTTTCCAAGGATAGTACCTGAAAAACTTGCAGTCTTGTCATTTGTGTCAAACGATCCAGAGCTCTCATGATATCCTGGTACTGGTCTTGGGTAATTAATTGGTGTGCCTCATCAGTTCTCAGTGCTGATACCTGATAAGTAGAAAACTCTTTTCCTCCTTTTTCTTTATCATTGGACTTCCCATGCAGTTTCCAGCAAGTTTCAATTGTATGATGCAGACGTCTGCAATATTCACAAAATTTTCCTTTATTTTTGGAAATTTTCCCACTTGGTCTATGCGATGAGGTGGTCCGTTTGATCCCATATAGATGGGTGCTGACGTGGCCAAGTGGGAGCCGTTAGATTCAGCCACGCCAAAGGAGGGATATCCACTGTTGGATGTCTTTTGATGTCCACCATTGGATCCAAAAAAGGTGCTGGGTGAAGGGGAGCCATCGGATGGCTTCTTCTGATCTTCCATCCGTGGGTTCTTAGGGTTCTCAAGGTTTGTCTTCCTCGCAGCTGCAAGGTGTCTGGCATTCCCGAAGCTTCCGCTCCCTCCATGGCCGCCGAGCGTCAAATCCAGCAAACTGGAACCACCTGTGAGCGCAACAGCAAGGGCGACTCCATTAGCTGTTCGTGCGTGCTTGACCGTCACCAACTGTTGACTCTCTTCCTGAACGGCCAGTTGGTAGATTTGGCCGAGCGGCAATGTCGGGTCCATTGTCAAGATCTGTGACCTAAAGGTAGCGTACATCTCATTCAAGCTCAGTAAGAACCGCGTTGCCTTCTCCCTTTCCTTTATGGCCCTGTACTGACAAAGTGTGATTTCGGGCCCCTCCAGTCATTCCTCGGTCACCTTGATCTCGTTCCAAAGAGTCGAGAGCTGATTGAAGCAAGCGATAACCGTGAGGTTCCCTTGCTTCAATTTGGAGAGAGCCTGTGTTATGGTGAATAGCTTCACCCGATCTAGCCGTTCGTACATCTCACGGATGCTTTCCCAATAGGTTCTCGAGTCCTCTGTTGGAGGGAGTCCTACTGCAACGTCCGATGCAAGGCAATTTCCAATCCAGGTATGTACCAATTGATTACACCGTCGCCAATGCCATTGAAGCCGTTCATCTGCTAGGTAGGGCACAGATCCGTCGAGAAAACCCTCTTTGTCTTTGGTGATGAGGGCTCGACGGAAATCGCGCGCCCAGGTGCTATAGTTTTCGGGGCCGGTGAGTTGTAGCTGGATGAGTTTCAGATCTGGCCCATCCGCTGGTGAAGTGAAGAGAGGGTCGCCGACTTCGAGTCGGCCGTTGCTGCCGCCGACGAGACATAGGTACAAGTGTGTAGCCGGATCCAAAAAACGGGTACGGATTTGGTCCTTGACCCGGTATGGACCCGAACCCTTAACCCTGCGTAGCACCGTTTCCTTGGTTTGGATCCCTCTGATTCGATTCCTGACTCGGGTTGCCTTCATTTTTGTTAGGGCTCGGATCTCCTCTGGGTTGTGGTCCAAAGACGTGGGAGCTTTCTCCCGCATATGGGCCATGTTGAGCCCACCCCTATCCTGGACTTGCACCCCATTGGCCTTGAACAGGGTACCACAGAAACGCAGGCCATTGCGTCGGACTAGAAGCAGAAGGAAAAAAAGGACCAGAAGCCGAAGGAAAAAGGGACCAGAAACAGAAGGAAAAATAATGGTGTTTTGAGGATCCTCATGTTTTTGGATGAGTGCATCCTCCTGTTCATTCGGATTGATCTGAATCGATGAAGCTGAAGTTTGATCTTGAGGCATTTCCTCCAAAGGTGAATCCTAAGCATTCCCTTTTCTTGCCATAGTACAGAAGATTGAATTCCAACTCGACTTTTTGGTTTGTTTTGCAAATTGAAAAACCGCAACAACAATAACTCAAGAAAGAAACGAGGGCAATTATGAGATCGCGGAAGCTAGGTCTGGGACCGTTGCTCTGATACCATGACAGAAAACGATAGGAAAAATGGAGAGTGTCTTTAGGAGAAATTGTAATATGTATATTTCTATGTATCCATGTACAAGAGCACTGCTCTATATATGTTACAAGAGAAAAACAGGAAATAGAATATACACGATTGTACTACGATTACATTCCCACTTTACCAAGCTAATCACAGATTAACTAAATCGATTAATTGGCAACTTAATCGATATGGAATCGATATTTGCCATTCATATTTCCAACATTCTTCGTATTTTAGCCATGTCAGTGTCACATAGGAGAGAGAAAATAATAGAAAAAGTCACGTCAACATTTTCATTTAGCAACTATTGGATTAAGTTAACGGAATGATTTGATTGTATCAATTTGACAAGTTATAGGTCTTGATTGCACTATTTGTAAGTTTTAGGACTTACATACGGTTTTATAATAAGTTTTATAATTTTTAGTGCACTTATCGTAGAAAGTTTTATCTACTTTAGTTAATGCAATGAAAATTCAAAATTTTTCTTTATTCTTCTTAACATAATTTTAAATGACCGAAAAGAATCCATAGATCCTACGGCCTAACAAGAAAAAGGGGCATGCCGTAGCTGGACCGTAGGAAGAGCTCCAGTTAAAGACACAAAAACCGTCCTCACCAACCCACGTTGCATATATGTCATCTAGAAGAAGGACTTCATGAATGGCTTCATAATCATGGCCTTGCCCTCTTTCCTCTTCTCTGCAAGAAGTGGATAACTACCGAATTGAGGAATACCTAATCTCCTCAGTCAACCCCTCAAATTCTGCCTGTTCTCCTCATTATAGTCAATCTTCAATTCAATAACCATGCAAAAACTCCATAAAGATGACAACAGCCTCAATAATGCGACGGTTTCAAGGTAAATGAATGTCGGGAAAAATTATCCAAAAAATTTCAAACCTATTATAAGGCGGCATATTCAATGCTAAACATTTTAATTGTGCAAGTTTAATTCTAAACATTTTGACAATTTATCTATTTATTCTTAAATCTTTTGATGACTCAATTTAGTCATTTCAATCAATTTCAGTCAAAATCGCTAACGTTGATAACTTTTATAATTTTTAAGTTTTTCTAAATTTTAGTCTTCTTTTGTCTTCTCTTTTTCTTTATATTTACTCCTTTTCCCTTTATTGGCCCTTGGCAAGAGCCTCGATGCCCTCTCGAATCTAGCAGGGTAACCCTCACTTGTGGCTAGCAAGGGTGACCCTTGCCTAAGATTAGCGAGGGCAGCCCTCTCTAGACTTAGTGAGGGCGGCTCTCGCCAGCCTAGGCATTGGTGTCCCTTGCCTAAGGCTAGCGAGGGGAGGCCTATGGCTTTCGCCATCAATTGATGAGGCTCGGTGGTGGATGGCGGAGGGAAAATGGGAAAAAAAAAAAAACAAAAACAAAAATAGAAAAAAAGGAAAAATATTTATAAATTTACAAAAATCATCTCAATGTTGTTGTTGTTTTTTTTTTTTTTTTTTTTTTTGTCGCCAATGTGACGGACCCACCACCGTCCCAAATAAGTCAGCCAATATTAACTAGACCGATATTGTAGACCGTCATGTCAACGTTGTGATTATCGACTAACATTAGCCAAAATGACTAAATTGGTAAAATTTTTAAAATATTTAGGACTAAATGGGCAAATCATCAAAAGGTTAATGACTAAATTGACATAATCGAAAAGTTTACGATTAAATTAGCCGTTGTTTAATAGATTTATGACTTTTTGGATAATTTTTCTTTGGAGGAACTCAACGCTATAATCTAGAAGCATGTGATTCAAGAAAAAGGATTTGTTTGACTTAACATATTCAAAATCTTGGAAAAACGGGTTCTCTTCATTCTTCAATTCAATCCATTCGAACTTTTTGCCAGACAAGTTGAGACGATTTGGCTGACTTCGTGGCGAAAAATTGTGTATATAAACCTCCCATCAACATTGTATTTGGAGCACACAGATTCAATTGCCAAACCAATCCAATCCTATTGCCGTCTTTGAGCGCACTAGAGGGAGAGACCAATCTTAAGAATAAACAGTAACAAAATGGCAGGACTGAAGTTTGCAGGACTCGTGTTGCTAGTGATGGCCACAGCCATGGCAGTTGCCGAGGCCAGGACTATAGTCGTGGGTGGATCTCAAAATTGGCGCTACGGCTATAACTACACGGATTGGGCTCTCAAGAACAGTCCCTTCTTCATCAATGACAAGCTTGGTAAGTGTGCAACGAGCCAACTTCTACTTTGGATTCCTCATCATGTAGACATATATCATTAGAGCAACCCTGTCGTGTTTCAAACAAGCAACTGGACTGGCACTAGCTAGATCCCATAGGAAGGCATTTTTATTTTTATTTTATTTTACATTTCCTCTTACTATAATTGGCTCGTGGGAGACGCTTGTTATTTTTGTTGCCACAAGATATATGATCGGTTCATTTGTTTGAACTTGATAGAGTTATATTAGATATGATTATGATGATTGAATTAAGTTCACAGCACTAAAGTCCCGAATAATTCTTTGTTAGTGTTCAAGTATGGTCCGCCCCACAACGTGTACTTGCTGCCCAACCTCTATAGTTACTTCAAGTGTGACTTCAAGGGTGCAACGTTGCTCGCTGGCCCGTCAAACGGTGCTGGAAACGGCTTCGAAGTCGTGCTGAACCAATACAGGCTCTACTACTTTGCTTCTTCAAACGACAAAGACTGCTCCAACGGCTTGATGAAGTTTTTCGCCATGCCGCTGCCGCGTTGGCAGTGATCGACCGCGATTGATCATGGAATTAGAACTGGGTGATGAAGCTGATCGTGCTTTGTGCTTTTATGGGGGTTGAATAAAGAGCTACTTATCTGGAGGAACCTAGGAGTTGGAATAAATAAAAAAGTTCCTCCGAAATGAAGTTCCTTTGTTATTGGAAGCGAGTTGTGTTTGTGGATTGAAGAGAGTTCTCTTCATTTTCTTTATTTTATTTTATGTAATAATGTCTTCATGACCTAAGTGCATACATTGGATATGATTTTAGGGGTTAGTAGCATTCAATGTAACTTTAGAGCTCTATCTTCCAACGAGCGTAATTATATGTCATATTATAAGCTGGGTGATATAATGTTTTCTTATAATATTTAAATTCGTGATACCTGCAATAAAAATGGACATGATTTGAAGATACGAACCTTTGACTTTTGACACAATCAAATATTTTTTTTATCAAAAGAAAATTATATTTATTGCTCAAAATGATACATGATAAGTACATAGACTTCATGGTAAAGCAAATCAAAATAGAGCAAAATCCAGAATACTACAAAACAAAGCAAAATTCAAAAAACAATGAGGATCAATAGAGCACTAACAGGTTAAGTACATGCTCATTCCACAAGAACAAATCTTTCTAGCAATATATTTAGCGGTCAATCGATGGATCTCGTATTTTCGTTAATGATGATCACATGTCGAAAATTTCTTCTCCAATCAACATGGAGTTATTAGTTGAAAGTGTGCACCTAGGTTCTGTTTTCTCTATACTATTATTGTACAATGACAACCTAAACAGGTTAAACGAATACAGATTTAACATTTCAGATAGTAAATCTTCATAGTTCAACAAGAAATCATACCTCCAGTGATTACTATTGAAGCCGGAGGCGAAGAACTTGTGCATGGAAAGTTAAGCACAAGAATCACTACCATTGTCTAACCTTAACTAAGTGGTGGAAGATGATTCAGGTGAGTGCTACAGTGATGCTTGTGAGACGAGACGAAACCCGCCAAGTAACCCGTTTACCATTGCAATGCTGCCGCATTTCTGAGGTATGAACTCATGAATCAACCATCTTCGTCCACAATTATCAGGGACGTAATTCTTCATGCCATTGCTGCAAATCTTGTCCAAAGCCCAATGTTCATCCCCGCTATCTAGTACTCTTTAGTATGATAATGTTGCATGAATAAAAGCTTCACGACGTTCCTATATGTTTCTCCGAAAGTACAAGAGAAAGGCAACCCGTTAATCTAAATAGAGCATAGGCCCGAAAGATGAGGTTAAAGCTGCCAAAATTAATCTTTCATCTCCAAATGTACAATAGAAAATATGAGAAACCGATGTTCAGTTTATACCATTTTCTGGACTTGCATACTAGGCATTGGATGATTCTGGACGACACAAACTCATAGACAGTTTAAAGACAAATATGTAGTCGAACAACTTCTATGGAGCTAATAGGCACGTGCTTACCGCTCGCGAACATAAGGACGTGCTATTGAAATTCAGTTTATTTTTTCAAAAAAGATGTAAGATGTTCATCCTGTTGATTTATACAAAGGAAGAATTGTCATCCTCATTTGTGGTGGTGGATTGAGAATGAGTACCATCAAAATTATTATTTTTTCTTTGGGAAGACTTTACCTTTTATTGTTTACTCACACAAATTCAACTTTCATTCAACACAAAATGCCCGAAATATTTCAATATGTAAGCAAACTTCAGTTCAGATTAGGTCGGGCCATTTTGAATTACACGCAATAAAACCTGAATAAGCCCGGTCCCGCCCGAATTATGAAATAGAATCAGGCCCGAAAACCCAGCCTAGGCTATGCGGACTGGGGAATTACGATCAACAAAGTCTGTATAGAAAAGCTCTTCACTCAGTGCAGAAATTAGAAATTCCCGAGTCACCTTAACAAGTGGCATCATCTGATCGTCAGCAGCTCGTTGAAATAATTCTCCGAGAATGTAATAAAAATCCAACCATGGGAAATGTCACTCCTCTTTAAGGATTCAAGCTAGCCAAGGAAGACTTAAATTTTTCCGACTAGGAGAAAAGCAGAGTGCGGCGGGTTGACCATATGACGCTCCATCTGTAGAGGGACACAAGAAAACGTCTACAGCTACCCAAATTTCCCTCGTGGAGATGGACTTCAGTGGCTTCACAATCATTACCTTCCCCTCTTTTCCTTCTTCAAGCGGATCAGTGCCAAAACGAAGAAGACCAATGGATTCAGTCAGACCACCAAATTCAATTGCTGCCCATTTTCCTTAGCGCCAGTTCATTCTTCAACGAAATGACAGCAGAATGAGGGTGGGATGGATCAGACGTAAGTGGGTAATGAGAACAGAATTTCAGGACCCAAAAGTCGTAATCTAGAAGGATTTGTTTGTTTGTTTTTTTTTTTCCTGAATTTACTGATTCAAAATCTTGGAAAAAAAATGTCTTCTCTACATTCTTGAATCCAATCATTTCTCCTGTGGCCAACCAAGTTGAGAAAATTCAGCTCCGACTGTTCTTGCCAGAAATTGGGTATATAAACCCCCATTGATGAACCATGGAACTCACTTCAACTGCCAAAACAATTTAACTTCATTGCTTTTCAGTTCACCAGACAGATCATTTGAGAATATATTAGCGAAATGTCAGGATTGAGGTATGCAGGAATTGTGTTGCTGGTGATAGCCACGACCATGGCGATGACCGAGGCCAAAACTATTGTTGTTGGTGGATCTGAGAACTGGCGTTTTGGCTACAACTACACGGACTGGGCTCTTAAGAACAGTCCCTTCTACATCAACGACAAACTTGGTGAGTGCAACCAACGAACTTTTAGTTATAGGCTATGGAGTTTTACTTCCTCCGATGTGCTGAAGTTTGCATAATTGAGAAAGTTTTACCTAAAAATTGGTCATCATTCAGGAAAAGACAGGGACAAGTATATCAGGAGTGCTATAACTTTTGTACGACGCTCACTTGAGTATCATAACTTTTGTACGGAACTCACTTGAGTGCCAAAACCTTTTTTTTTTTCTTGAAGTGTTGTAAATTTGAAAAATCAATCACTAAAATACCATCATTGGAAAATCCGGTGTAGGCCTGGTAGTCCTATGTGGTATTGCCAGCATCAAAATGGATAATTTTTGAAATTTTTTCGCTCACTTAAGTACCATAAATTTGAAAAATCAATCATTTAAGTGCCATTGACAAGTTGCTCGTTGGAAAATCTGCCTCATACCCCCACTTGTGGTTGTTGAGGTCGTGATGGGCGTTCACGACCTCGCCGGCCATTGGAAAGGCAATCTTGCCTAGATCTAGTGAGGGCCTTTGCGCTCTCACCTGTGGTTGGCGAAGCCACCATGTCCTGGCTAGCAACTTGTGAGGGCGCGATGGCCCTAGGCTAGTAGCTAGCAATGGCCTAGCCCAGGGCCTTTGTGGCCCTACTGGCTGAGGGTGAGGCCTTTACAGTTGTCGCACATAACAAAAAAGAAAAAAGAAAAGACAAAATATAAAAAATAAAATTTAAAATTTAAAATTTAAAATTTCGAAAAATAACAAGAAAATCAATTTTTTTTTAAAAAAATTACAAAAAAAAAAAACAAGAAAATCAAAATTTTTTTTTTTTAAAATTACAAAAAATCCACATTTGACGATTTGCCGGGTTTGTGACTCAAATGATCGCATTTAACTTAGATGTAACACTTAAGTGAGCGAAAAAAGAAGAAGTTATGACACTCAAATGAGCATTGTATGAAAGTTATGGCACTCTTGCTATCCTTATTCAAATAAAGCCTTGACAAGTAGTCACTAATGGTTCTAGTATATACCAATTATCTAGTTAGAGAGCCATATTAATTTTCTTCTTTTAGATGATGTAGGATATTTGAATTTTTATTTTGCATAAAATATGATGAATATACATGTCACCACCTCCTTCACATATCCACAACGTGACTGGGAGGGTGACTACCAAGGTTACTTTGAGTGAGAGATAATATAATAGACATAGGATTTAGGAGGGAAGGTTACATTTGTTTTTTTAGTGTGGAATTGATTGTTGAAAGCTCAAATACGTCTAGTGATGCGGATTGCGGACCAAATCAAGCACCCTTTCAAGGTTGCTTTCTTCAAGAATCGATGCCAATATCATTGTGAACAATCAAACAAAATTGCCTATGCTTAACTATTTTTATTTTCTTGGGTAGTGTTCAAGTTTGATGCACCCCACAACGTGTACTTGCTGCCCAACCTATATAGCTACATCGAGTGCGACTTCAGGGGTGCGAAGCTTCTTGCCGGTGCACCAGAAGGCGCCGGAGAAGGGTTCGAGGTGGTGCTCAACCAATGGAGGCTCTACTACTTTGCTTCCTCTAACGACAAGGACTGCTCCGATGGCTTGATGAAGTTCTTCGCCATGCCGCTTCCGCGTTGGCAGTGATTGGGACGAAGAATCAGGCTGGTTCCGTTTGCTAGTGATATTTGATAATGTTTACGCAATTATATAATTTGAATAAGAGGTCATGGTTGAAATAAATATATGCGGTGAGGGTACTTTATTGTTTCTTCTAGTGCTTATGTATTACCCATGATTTGCCGCGGAATAAAATTTTTACTGCAACTAAATTTTGTTATTCTTGTTAAAATATATCCCGAGTTTGAGCTCAATGCGAAAACTTGAATATTCCGAATTGAATATTTTACGGACATCCGAATCGAGCAAAGAAGATCCGAAAATCAACTCCTCAAAGTTCAAATCTGCGTTGTGGAGTTTGGCCACTGAAATAGGAAAGTCCAACATTGACTTGAACTTGGATTTTGCTTGATATATTTAGAAATATATTCCTTCATGAAGTCGGCCAGGATGAAACAGAAAAGTCCAAAAATTGGACTTGGGTTGACCGAATTCTAGTTCTATTTCCTCTCTAATACAGGTGGCGTATGTGTATATATAGATGTGTATATCTATGTATGATACATACATACATATACATATACATTATATGGGATTTTTGATGTAGCGTCTTCTTGAAGCACCGTTTGTGTCCGAGTGCTTGGTGGTCGAAGACGTGTAGAGGAAACTCATGAATTACATCCATCAAGTTAGTGTTTGTAGCCGTGAAATCTTGTAGTAAGATTTGTGAATTTCTTCGTGAGATTGAGAGATTATTTAGTTTAAATTTTAGAATTTAATTAGTTTATTTATTGCATAAGAAATTAGGAGGTTAATTTTATTAATTTCATAGCGTAAAGATTTAGGTTGCATTTATTTTTATTTGCATTATTAAAATCAACTCCTCAAAGTTCAAATCTGTGTTGAGGAGTTTGGCCACTGAAATAGGAAAGTCCAACATTGACTTGAACTTGATTTTGCTTGATATATTTAGAAATATATTCCTTCATGAAGTCGGCCAGGATGAAACAGAAAAGTCCAAAAATTGGACTTGGGTTGACCGAATTCTAGTTCTATTTCCTCTCTAATACAGGTGGCGTATGTGTATATATAGATGTGTATATCTATGTATGATACATACATACATATACATATACATTATATGGGATTTTTGATGTAGTGTCTTCTTGAAGCACCGTTTGTGTCCGAGTGCTTGGTGGTCGACGAAACTGAATTACATCCATCTTGTAGTAAGATTTGTGAATTTCTTCGTGAGATTGAGAGATTATTTAGCGAGGAATTCAGAGTTAAACACTGCAAGAGTTTTTAGGTGTAATTAGGGCTTAGGAAACATTGAGCGTGTTTGAGTGACTCGAATGTGTAATCTCTATTGTATTACTTGATCTATAGTGAATTCATCGATGCTCTCTCCGTGGATGTAGGTTTCTACAACCGAATCACATAAATCTAGTGTCCAATTTATTTTCTTATTTTGTCTATCTATTGTTTGATCGCTTGCTTTTCGCAACATGAAGGAGAAAACCACTGCTGATTTGATGAAAGTCCTATCGGATATGCACGAGAAGCCCTTTACAAAGTCTATTTTGTGGCACCCCCTGGCGGCCTCCGATCCGTTAGGATCGCCACAGTTCACTTACCTTTCTCTTGACCTGATAGTCTATTACTTTGATACCATTAAAAACTTGACAAGTCCATGAATCCTGGGGGTTTATATTTCTTACATTGGTCCCTGCGTAGAAATATAGCGGAAGTGCATCCATCAACTTCCCTTCTTGTAATTAAAATGATGCACACCTACTAAACATTTTATAAGTTAAAGCCGAACACTTTTATTTACATAACTAGATGGACATTACAGGTCGGTACACCAAAATTCCAAGGTTTTCTATACTCGGCTACTTTCAAAAGATAACCGACTTCCTTTCCAATAGTCATCTACAAAAGTCCATCACTCAGTATCGGCGTCCAAAAATCCTTCCTCTGCTGACCTTAGCTCGCAGTCACACCCATTCGTTTGGTCCGTCCGCTGGTGGCGGTGGTAGTGGCCCCAGTGTGTGTCCATCTCGTCAGACAAATACAATAAGGTACTCCTGAAGTACCGGGCCCCTCCTGAAGTACTGGGCCGGCGGGAGGACCGATATCAAACACTACCAACACCCACACTCGTATAAACACCAGCCCTCGCACCTCAGGATGGTGATGCTCCGACCATTCACATTGTAGATCAATCGGAATTCCATAAAATGTGCCGGGAGGTATAGGCAGAAGAGGCATCTTGTCCTAGTCTGAAATGTTAGTCCCCAAAAAGGGGTGAGTACAACCACCCAGCAGTAAAAGATCCACTAAACTATATCGTGCAGAACCATCACTATCCAATTTCATGCAAGATGGACAAAACATATGATCAAAAGAAATGAGTATGCATCAAACCCATAAAGCTCTTTAATGCAATAGCAAGTGCATTTTCGAAACCAAGATGCACCATTTTCTGTCACACAGGTCTCGATTATAGAATCAAACTGTTATGGCACGTCCCATTCCATGCCATATAATTTAGTCCTATAACCAAACCACACACACACTTAGCAAGGCCATCAGTTTTAATATTCAAAAGGTTTCACCTCCCAGAGGACCAATGTTTGCGTCCCTCCGGGCATTCGCACCTAACTTGGCATCGCGAAAGCCTCCGGCATTCAGCCACTGGGCCACTGGGCATCCAGAGCGTGTTACGTCACACCTCTAGGCCTCTCACATCCTACTTGGTATCGCGAGGAAATCTCCGGGGCTCGCCATGAAAATGGTTACCCCTACCCTCCGGAATTACGTACCGACATACAACCGGGCATCTCGACACTCCCGAGGAAAACCTCTGGGGTACTACGAACCCTAGGCATCCAAAGGCATCGCCACTGCGATCCTATGGGCCTCCCAACTCCCGGGCATCGTTGACCCAAGGGTCCAACGGTAACATTAACATCTTAATTTATTTCAATACCAAAAACATTTTCAATGCAATGACATTGGAAGCCTCATGAGTTTTCATTGAAATCTTCGGTGTTGAATGATATGCCGAATGCCAAAAACCATAATGTCAAATAACAACTCAAGATGCATTCTCCTTTGGGATAAATTGAGCAAATTCGGAATAAAGACAACTCAAAACCAGAATGCACAGTATTAGTAAAATTTTTGGAATAACCCTTAAACGAATTCAGAAAATTCTAAATTTTTGATATGTCATAAATAAGATCTAAAGGAAAGAATTTCATGAAGAACACTAAGCCAAATTAGTCATGTATAGAGAGTACTAAATCGCACAACTCAGCCCCAGATTTATTTCATTAACCAGAATTTACACTCCAGCAGAAAGGTACCGCACATTAAAAGAAGTTTATGCCACTATATGGATTTTGAAAAATCTGACCAAAAATACATGTTATAGTTTAAACGATTTCTCACAACTTCCATGAAAAAGTCAAGACCAAATTCATACTAGAAATTTCCGTAGAAAATCGACAAAATTACTAGGCTACACATGAGTTGTTCTGGACTGCATGGATTCAGTAGAATCCCACGCCTATACCTTGGCTATTTTACTTCCAAAAGTCCATCAAAATCTATATTTCTGGTTGTAGTTCAAAGGAATTGAAAGTACATATAGAAAACCAAAGCATTTCCTCAATTCCTTAATCCCAATCTACTTCAATCATCCAAAACTCAGCATCCAACATCCAAAACCCAAATATTTCCGAGTCTATTGCACAACATCAGACAATAATAGTTTTGCATTATATAGGTTAGTAGACTTTCACTTGCCTCAAGTCCTACGGCTCAACGGCAAGCAAAAACAGAAAACTTGCGGGTCTCGGGCGCAGCTCAACGGCGACGATTGTGAGCAGCCTCGACAGTGGCGGCACACGTGCATGGCAGAGGGCGGTCTCCTTCCTTTCGCCTCACTCTTGCTCGCTGCTCGCTCACAATTTCTCTTGCTCACTCGCTGCACTCACTCTCTCGGCTTGCTCGCTCGGTTATTCTCTCTCTTGCTCACACTTACGAGCATTTTGGTTCCTTGATTAACTTGATTAATCCATCTTTGCATGTAGGTTCTTCAGTGGTTGCACGCGCAAGGGACAGCTGGAGGAGTCCATGGCCTCCTGCATGCGAGTCCCTCCCCTTGCCGAGCCAACTTAACGCTTCATGCAGGGTGTGTCTTCCGCAAAGCCACATCCTCCCTTTTGTTGTCCATCGGAAGAAGAGTCACCTGGCCTTTAGTCAACAATCCTCTCCCATAATTGATCAGCCAAAAGAAAAGGAAAAGAAATATGGAGCTGTCCTTCGGTGATTGCAATTCCTCACGTTCGCATGCATGCTTTGGACGTCCTCTCAGGTTAATTGACTTCTTTAGTTAATGAATACAAATTCGTAGGGCAGCTTGGATGGAAAAACAGCCCCTATGCATAATCCAATCTTCCTTTTGTTAGCTGCCTATAGAAAAAAAATAACGTGCATGAAGTATTTGAGGTTTCCTATTTTTCATGCACATAAGAAAATGGGCAGCTCCCGATGGCCGATCTTTGGACGTTTCTTCATTGGCACACTTGGGTTGGCAGGGTTGAGAATTATTTGGAATGAGCCTTGGTCTTGCTTGAACGTATGAAAGGTTTTCCGACAAGACTATAGTTCATTCGACGATCGGACCATTACTAAACGTGACCCATCGGTCTGATGGTGATAACAAAATAATGTTTGTTGTGATGTCAATAACATCGTCCGACGATGCTTCCGTCACTTAGTCCCGGACCGTCGCATATCCAAGGGTCGTCAAAATTTCCGGATGCCACATATTTGATGTGAAATCTATTTAATTTGAAGATGAGCAAAAGTGTGTCAATTGCATATCATATCAATGAATTCAATGTAATCGTTAGTCAATTGAGTTTAGTTGAGATTGACTTTGAAGATGAGGTACGTGCTTTGATTTTATTATCATCATGGCCTGATAGTTGAATAACTACTGTTACTACTGTTAGTAATTTCTTTGAGTCAACAAACTTAACATTTGATGGAGTTCGTGATTTGATTATGAGTGAGGAAATCTATAAAAGAGAATTTGATGAACTTGTCTCTACTGCTTTGGTAAGTGAAAACAGAGGAAGATCTAGAACTTGTGTTAGCACTAGTAGTACTAATATGAATAGGCGTAGTCAGTCTAGGATTGGTGATGTTGTCTGTTGGAGTTGTGGTAAATGAGGCATCTTAGAAGGTATTACCTTAAGTTGGAGAATGAGAAGGGTAAGGGAATTATAGTTGATTCTGTAGAGGATGTTGCAGTTGTAGTTGATAGTGCCGATTATATCTTGTTTGTCACTAATTATTCATCATTTGATGGATGGATTATGGATTATGGTTGTTCTTTTAATATTACACCAAGTAGAAACTGGTTTACTACTTATCAATGCATGGATAATAGTAAAGTATAGTTGGGGAGCAATGTTGAATACGATGTTGTCAGTTTTGGCAATGTTAAAATCAGAATGCATAATGGTATCGTGAGGACATTGACTATAGCGAGGCACGTTCCAGAGTTGAAGAGGAACTTAATTTCCTTGAGTGCCCTGAATTCAGCTGGGTATCAATATATTTCCAAATGTGAAATTCTAAAAATTGTTTGAGGTGCATTGGTGATAATGAAATGGATCAAGTATAGTGGCCTATATGAACTTTAAGGTGAGACAGTGACAAATTTCATTGCGGAGAAGTCGGATGCATCTGTTCAAGAGTTTGAATTTTGGCATATGCGTTTGGGGCATATTGGCGAGAGAAGTTTAAAGTTTTTAAGTGAAAGAAATCTGCTATGTGGTTATAATGCTAAGAAATTGAATGTATGCAAATGCTATGATTTAGATCAACGGCGAAAAGTGTAGTTTAGTACAACCATTAAAGAAATCATGGAAATCGCAGAGTTAATTCACTAGAATGTTCACAGGTTGTCGCGGTTTCCTTTAAGGAAGAGTGTAAAATATATGTTAACAGTTGTTGATGACTACTCAATAAAGGCGTGGCTGTTTGTGCATGTGCACAAATTTGATGTTATTGTTAGGATCATGCATTTGAGAGCTTTGATAAAAAAGGAGATTGGTAAAACGATTAAGCAGATGGGGACTAACAGTAGTATGGAGTTTTGCTCAAAATTGTTAAATGAACTTTGCATGAAGGAAGGTATAATGAAACACCAACATCTTGCAAACTTGATGAGTAAAACGTTACTTGAGATGGCCTATAAAATGCTCTCTAGTGCTGGTATGGCTAGGAAATTCCTGGCGGATGCACTTAGTACGGCGAGCTACTTGATAAATAGATCTCCATCGACTGTCATTTGATGTTGGGCTCCTAAAGAAGTGTGGTCAGATAACGTTGTTGATTATTCTATTTTTAGAATATTTGGTTGTCCATGTTATATTCGAGTTAGTGATGGTAAGCTCGATGGAAGGGTAATAAAGTGCATGTTCTTAGGCTATGCACAGTGAGAGGGGTTATCGGTTGTGATGCTCGGAATTAAATTCACTTATTATCAGTAGAGAAGTTACGTTTGACGAGTCTCCAGTACTTCTAGCTAGGAGTGTTTATGGCAGTGTTTATATGGATCTGAACGGTGTTCAACTTGAGGTTGAGTTACAACTAGAAACTCCTGAGGTAGCAGGTATGAGGACTAATGTGATAATCGACAGAGATGATGTTTGTAGCAAGGTGGAGCTTATAGAGCCAATGGCTGCTGTAACTGCTTAAATTAACCAGGTACATATTCGATCTCATGACAGATATAGATGCAAAAATGGTTTTGCTTTATCTGCGGTTAAGGAGGTTGCATTGGAAAATCCCTACGGAGTAGTTAAAGGTGCATTTGGAGTTGGTATTCTGATGAAGTTCTCGGTTATAACGAAGTTCAAGTGAGGCCTAGACTTGGATAAAATCTATGTTGGTTGAGCTCATTAGGGGCTATGGGAGAGTAGTAGTACAGTTTGAATTTTTGCAAAGAGATTGTGACTTGGTTCAAATGTTGAATCAAAGTAGAGATTATTAAAATATGTCTCAAGTTTGATTCCAATGCGAAAACTTCAATATTCCAAATTGGATAGTTTATGGACGTTTGAATCGAACAAAGAAGATCCAAAAATCAACTCCTCAAAGTCCGAATCCGCGTTAGGGAGTTTGGCCACTGAAACAGGAAAGTTCAACATTGACTTGGACTTGGATTTTGCTTGATATATACGGAAATATATTCCTTCATGAAGTCGGCTAGGATGAAACAAGAAAGTCAAAAAACTGGACTTGGGTTGACCGAATCCTAGTTGGATTCTATTTCATCTCTAATACAGGTGGCATGTGTCTGTGTGTGTGGGATTTTGGATGTAGTGTCTTCTTGAAGCACCGTTTGTGTACGAGTGCTCAGTGGTCGAAGACATGTAAAGGAAACTTGTGAATTACATTCACCAAGTTGGTGTTTGTAGCCGTAAAATATTGTGGTAAGATTTGTGAATTTTTTGGTGAGATTGAGAGATTATTTAGCAAGGAATTTGGGGGTAAACACTGCGTGAGTTTTTAGATGTAATTGGGGCTTGGGAAACACTGAGCATGTTTGAGTGATTCGAGTGTATAATCTTTATTGTATCGCTTGATCTATAGTGAATTCGTCGATGTTCTCACCGTGAATGTAGGTCTCTACGATTGAATCCTGTAAATATGGTGTTCGATTTATTTTCTTGGTCTATCTATTTATTGTCCCATTGCTTGCTTTCTGCAACAATTCTATTATATAATCTGACATAGGAAATAACTGTAATATACTAGCTCATTTATGATGAGATAATTTGAAGATAAAACACTCACAACTCACACAACTCAAGAAAGAGAAGGAGATGGATAGACTTCTCTCTCTTTTTTTTTTTTTTTTTTAAATATATACTTTACCTTATCAAAAATGGTTACAAGATTAATTGATTTACTGATTTGTTATGTGATTTTTACTCTCTTACTCTTAAATGACTCATAAATATATACAGCATTCCAAGGAGATAATATTTTGGGAATTTACAAAGTACTAAACTTCACATAAAGATACGAAATAGACGCTTTGCAAAAAAACACTATAATAAAGATTTCTCTTCAGAGTGTTGGACACCTTAAGTATCAAAACTTGGCACATGTGGACATTTAACTGCCAAAAATTCCAAAATGTACACTTAAGTATTAAAATCGGCGAATAAAGGAACACTTAAGTGCTAATAGCAAGTATTTATAGCCAAACTATTAACGGGGCATTATCTCACGATATTTTTTTATTGACATGACAATTATTTTTTCAAAAATTATCCATGTAGACAGGATGAACGACGTTATGCCATCTATACGGATAGGGCGAATGCTAAACAATGTTGTTTTGGCACGGTTGACAAAACGACATCGTTTATTGTATTGAATCAAGCACTATCTCACACTCGTCGTCCATCTCACACTCACTGTCCTTCTCATGCTCAATTCTTCACGCTTGGTTGCCATTCTCGTTGAGGCTCAGTCGTCACTCGCCATCCACTCACGGTCGCTCATCGATCGCTATCATCGCTGAGGTCCAGGTGTTGGTGCAAGCACCGCCACTTTGTAGCGACACACCACCACCACAATGGTTGCCAGTGGTGGTTGGTGGTTGTGGTGGATAGATTTAGGGGTTTTAAGTTAGGGTTTTTAATTTGGGGGACAATGAAGACAAGGTCATTTTGCACATTGATTGCCGAGTAGACATTCTAGTGAGTCATGTAGACCACTTTTATTATTAAAAAAAAGCCATGTTAGATTTATGATTAGCCTCGGCAGAGTTGGTACTTAAGTGTCCAATTTTTAAAAAGTGACACTTAGATGTATTTTATGGAAGTTTTGGCATTTAAGTGTTTGTTTGTACTAAGTTTTGGCACTTGCAGTGTATTTTCACCATTTTCTTCAACTTGTGCAGCAATCTTAGAATTCGAACGGACATCGACAATAAATTTGTGCATGGACAACCAAACAATTGATCAACAACCATTAAAATCAACAGCTTGTTTATGGAACCCATAACTCGTCCATTGAAATCAACAACATTTATGAATTTAGTTTAAATACTAACAATTTGTTCTATTTTTAATGAGTACAACGTCAAGGTCAAGATAAAAATAATAATCGTAGTAGAAATTTAAGTCATATCATTGATCGAATTAATTAAACTGAAGCGTATATCTTGTTTGGGTAGAACATATAATAAAGAAGAAAACACATTAATTCCATCACAATTTTATAGATGGACAACATAACAAAAATAATATTTTACCTTTATGATCTTCATTGCCGGTGCGCGGAGTTGCCTCCGGTGATTCCGATCCGGTGCGATGGAAAATCAGGAACGGTTATGCTGCTCTCTGTCTATACCCGATCGTCAACTGCTACGAGCACCAATGCTTCGCATGCGATCTCATCCTCGATAACAAATGTGCTTCCCTACGTTCGTTTTTAGTCCTTCCACATCCTGACGACCACCTTCCTTTTCTCTTTGAGGATATCCTTTCCTACCATAATCGTAAATGCGATGTCTGTGGCTTTCAATGTGAATGGGATTCCTGCTTTTGTGTGGCTAATTCCCGGATGTGTTTATGCGGTCCATATTCATTGCTGCGCTCCCACGTTTACCATTCCTAAGACTGTCAAGTCAAAGCACTAGAGAAAAAGGCAACTCGCCAATCTAAACTGAGCGGAGTCCCCTCAAAGGTGGGGTAAAGCTACCAAAGTTCATCTTTCATCTCTAAATGTACACTCAGAAAATGTGAAACAATCGGTAATCAGTTTGCGCCATTTTCTGGACTTGCATACTAGCCATTGAATGAATCTGGGTGAGACACAGGATGGATGTAGACAAACTCAGTTTTGATTTTTGTGTTTACTTCATGATAGGTATAGCCTTCACTGGTTAGGGAGTATGAGGATCAATTGACAGCACAAGGCGGTTTGCCAGACAACTAGCTTGAAGAAATGGAGGCAGAGATCTCATCGTGGGCCGAAACCCGGCCCAGGGCTTTTCAAACTATGGAATTGCCAGCTGCGTTTTGGTTTTTATTTGCCCAGAGTTGCAATAACCAAATCCAAAATTCTATATTAACCATACGATTAACAAAACTTGTCTCACGCAAATATTGAGAGGCAAATACACATAAATCTTTATTATTTTCTGAAAGTTGAATAATATGTCAAATTTGGACGGGAGAGCGCTTTTTGCTCGTCTATCACTCCAAACAAATGGGTCCTCAATGTCCAATAATTACTTCTTGTTTTATTTTTATTTCTAACGGATTTCCCTTATCGATACATATAGCTAAAAATAAAGTTGACTTGGCATTTTACTCTTCCTAAAAGTTGAAGAGTAAAAGTGATTTTGATAAAAGTGTTTCAGTTAGTGCATTAAGTAGAAATCCATAAATTATCTTAACTAGGAATATCATCCGATCATCGGTAGCTTATTGAAATAACTATTTAAGAATGTCACTCCTCCTTAGTGGAGGATTCAAACCAGCCAAGGAAGACTTGAATTTTTTGACTAAGAAAAAATGTCATGTCCAAGGTTGGCAATAAAATGCTCCGTCTGAAGAGGGACTCAATAGACGTGCATACCAACCCCCATTTCCTTAATTGGAATGGACTTCAACGGCTTCACAATCTTTACTTTTCCCTCCCTTTCTTCTCCAAGTAGGTAAATGCCAAAACATAGAAGACGCATGGACTCAGTCAAACCACCAAATTCAAATGCTACCCATTTTCTTTAGTGTCAGTTCAGTCTTCAACAAAATGACTGCAAAATGAGGTGTGGGATGGCTCTAAGTGGCAAATGAGAAAAGAATTTCAGGAACCAAAAGCAGTAATCTAGAAGCACGTTGTAAGAATTTATTGATTCAAAATCTTGGACAAACCGTCTTCTTTTCATTCTTAAATCCAATCCTTTTTTTTCCTCTTTCGTCAACCAAGTGAGAAAATAGAGCACCAACTACTATTTTTGCCAGAAAATGGGTATATATACCCCCACTGATGAACCTTGGAACTCACTTCAACTGCCAAAACAATTTGACTTCATTGTTTTTAAGTTCACAGGGGAGATCTTTTGAGAATACATTAGCAAAATGGCAGGACTGAGGTACCTAGGAATTGTGTTGCTGGTGATCGGCACATCCATGGCGATGACTGAGGCCAGGACTATTGTTGTTGGTGGATTTGAGAACTGGCGTTTCGGATACAACTACACCGACTGGGCTCTTAAGAACAGTCCCTTCTACATCAACGACAAACTTGGTGAGTGCAACCAACTAACTTTTAGTTTTAGCCTAGGAAATTTTACTTCCTCTGATTCTGCTGAAGTTTGCATAGAGGAATGCCCATGGTTGAGAAAGTTTTACTCAAAAAATTGATCATCGTTTAGGGAAAGACGTGACAAGTAGTCACTAGTGGTTCCAATATATGCCGATTATCTAGTTATAGAGCCAATGGTATAGGATATTAGAACCTTCGACTCGAATAAAATCTCATGAACAAATGCATAATCAACTCAGCCATGTGCGTCAATTAAAGCTACACAGCGTGATGGTGAGTGTGATCCTCAAGGTTACTTTAAGTGAGAGATAATATAATATAAACACAAGATCTAGGAGGGAAGGGGACATTGTTTGTGGATTGGGTACGAAATCAAGAATCCTTTCAAGTTTTTTTTCTTCAAGAATTGATGTTGATACCGCTATGAACCAAAAAGTGAATAACCTATGCTTTAACTATTTTTGTTTTCTTGGCTAGTGTTCAAGTTTGATGCACCCCACAACGTGTACTTGCTGCCCAACCTGTATAGCTACCTCAAGTGCGACTTCAGGAGTGCGAAGCTTCTCGCTGGTGCACCAAATGGCGCTGGAGAAGGGTTTGAGGTTGTGCTGAACCAATGGAGGCTCTACTACTTCACTTCCTCTAACGACAAGGACTGCTCGGATGGCTTGATGAAGTTCTTCGCCATGCCGCTCCCGCGTTGGCAGTGATTGAAGCATGCGGCTGGTTCTATTTGCTAGTGATATTTGATTGTGTTTATGCAATTGTAGAATTTCAATAAAGAACGGCTGGTCCTGGAGAGGTCGTGGTTGAAGAATAAATATATTGTGAGGTATTATGTTGATTTATCTATTACTCATGTATTGATTGCGGTTCGCCATGGAATGAAGTTTTACTCTGACTAAATTTTGTTATTCTTTCATATAATGTGACACAAAAAATAATTTTAAAATACTAGTTCATTTATTCTACTTTTAATGATTACAATG
Source organism: Eucalyptus marginata (assembly GCA_014182565.1). Taxonomy (NCBI): domain Eukaryota; kingdom Viridiplantae; phylum Streptophyta; class Magnoliopsida; order Myrtales; family Myrtaceae; genus Eucalyptus; species Eucalyptus marginata. The sequence goes on from CM024590.1 coordinate 25,080,937, forward strand.
TCTAGATATAAAATAATCATTTCAATGGGAAATTTAAATCATATCATTCATCAAAATAATTAAATTTAAGTACATAACTTTTTTGGATATAACATATAATAGAGGAGAGATATCACCTTAATTCCCTTGTAATTTTATAGATTTAATGCAGCAAACCTAAATGCAACATAACAAAAACTTAATGATCTTATCGTCAGCACGGGGAGTTGCCTCTGGTGATATTGCAATACTATTTCCACTCTCTCGCTCTCTGGTCTGGTGCGATGGAAAATTAGGAACAGTTGTGCTGCTCTCACCTAATCGTTAACTGCCACGTGTATCGATGCTTCACGTGCGACTTCATCCTCGATAACAAATGCACTTCCTTGCGTCCGATTTAAATCCTTCCAATTCCTGATAACCACCTTCATTCTCTCTTTGAGGATATCGCTTCTAGGCATAATCATAAAGGCAATGTTTGTGGCTTTCAATCTAAAAGGATTCCTACCTTTGTTTGCCTAGTTTTCGGATGTGTTTATATGGTCCATATTCACTAGTACACTCCCAAGTTTACCATACCTAAAAGTGTTGGGTCCAATGACATTCACCATCATCAACTCACCTTTACCAAAGTGTTTGGCTGGATTGAAGACTTATGATGATTTCTCCTGCAGCTTCTGCTTAAGTAGTGGAACCCCATGAACATTGTTTATCTTTGCTAGGACTGTGATTATGTGGCTTGCATCAATTGTGCCCCACTTTAATACTAAGCTCATTGAATTACTCGAGAAAAGATTAATCCTTGAATCTCTCATTTCTCATAGAGATGACACCTATCCTGGGAACAACAATCTAGTGCTTCACGAATAATAGTGCAGTAGATTTTGAAGAAACATCGATGACAATCGCATCCTTTTCTTATACCGATATCCAGTCTTACCTCTACCTAACCTCTCTGCTAAAGAGTTAGCCACATCATAGTTGTATAATAGCTAAACTTTTACTTCTTTATATGTCAACGATTCTCTTTCCTTCCTAGGATTCTCTCCTCTCCCTTCCATTTTCACACAACTTTCTTCTTCAAGCTCCATGAAGATGAGTTTTCAGCTAGATCTCTCCCTCCCCCTTTTTTTTTTTTTCCTTTTTCTTTGGCTAATTTGATTCTCTGTTTTCTTTTTCTTGCTTTCCTTCTGTTTGAGGAGCTTTTCTTTTCTCATCTAGTCTAGATTTAGGAGTTTCTCTCTCTCGTTTCGAGAGGTTTTATCCCAATCTAGTCTAAATTTGGGATTTTTTCACACATATGATTTCGGAAATTCATTGTTGAATAAATCTAGTATGGAAGAAGATTTGAGGAGTTTTGTGAAGGTTTCGCTCTGTCAAATATATGCTTGTTCAACCTTGTTATTTTGAACGATGGCGTTGGGGATGCTGAACTTAAGCGCATATTGCTGATAAAGTAAAGTTGGAGCAACATATGGAGATCTCATTGTGTGCTCATTACTAAAGATAGATTTGGTGATCATTCGCCAATTTTGATTTGAAGAAGTCCATGATTTACTCTTTAAGCATGTGATCTCTAACCTTATTATGAAAATTTGTCTTCTTATCTAGAGCTTGTTTTGTTTTGGATTTGTCTAGGATTTGTCTTAGTTTGTAGTTGAATTGTGTTTCTCTATTGTATATTGATGGAAATGAATGAAATGTTTCTTTGACCAAGGAAAAAAAAACCTCTTTTAGTTGCGAGTAGGTGTTACCTTCACTAGTCAAGGAGTATGAGACCATCGAGATGTTGAGATGCACATGTTGTTGAGAAAATCTCCTAATAAATTTTGAAGTTGACAAAACAATTCATGTATGTCTCGTCAGTCTAATAAATGTCATGAAGTATTTTTATGGAATTGCTCTTGGAAGAGAAGTTTATAACAATCTCGATCTTGTTCTAGCTCAAGTCTAGATTGTGAAATCTACTTCAAGTGCAACAGATTCAAACTTTATATTGAAGATGAAATTTTTCGGACTAAGAGAACTACTTATGGTTCCATTTAGACACAAGTTCATAATGTACATAACACCCAGTGATCTGGCTTGGATTTCACATTTAGAAAGAATAGATTGACTCAATCTTAAAGATTGTTTTGCAAACCAACTTTGTAATGGAAAACATCTTAATTGATTGACAAATTAATCTCGAAACAAGTTACTTCTATAAGTGGAGACCTCTATTTTTGGAAACCAAAATTCTGGTTGTATGGGCGACCAAAATCAAGTGTATATTCAGATTTTGTCACTCAACAATCACTCAATCTTCTTGATACAAATCTGTCCAATGAATAGATTGGAAGATGATCATCTGAAGATTGTCTAGCGGCTAGCTTGAGAGTGAAAGAGTATAAAAGGAGACCAATGCACCGAGGAGAATGAAAGAGACAAAGTCTAGAATCAAGCATTCCAAAGTCCAAGAGAATTTCGATCCTACATACTTGTCTTTCTTGGACTACAATCTGTGATCTTGAGAGAAATACTGAAAAAGTGATTGAGTGAGAAAGTAAGACCTATCATACACTAAGTGTAATCACTCATTATTTGCCCCAAGTTGCAATAGTCAAATCCAAGATTTTATGTGTACAATATGATCAACAAAACTTATCTCACACAAATATTGACAAGTAAATTCACATATATATATTTTTTTTTCTGAAAGTTGAATAATATGAGAGCACTTTTTGCTTTTCTATTAGTCCAAACAAAGAGGTCCTCAATGTCAACTAATGACTTCATGTTTTATTTTATTTTAAAGAGATATCTCTTATCAATTGATACAAATACTCAAAAATAAAGTTGACTTGGCATTTTACTCATCCTAAAAGTTGAAGAGTAAAACTCATTTTTGTCAAAATGTTTTAATTAGTGTAGAAAATAGAAATCCATAAATTATCTTAACAAGGAACATTATCTCAGCAGCTAGTTGAAATAACTCTTCGAGAATGCAGTGAAAATTCAACCATGAGAAACATCACTCCTCTTTAGTGGAGGATTCAAACCAGCCAAGGAAGACTTGAATATTTGACTAAGAAGAAGTAGTATCCAAGGTTGACCATAAAAAGCTCCATCTGAAGTGACTCAAACGAAGAAGCCGCATGGACTCATTCAAACCCTAAATTCAAATGCTAACCATTTTTCCTTAGTTGACAATCTTCAACAAAATGATTGCAAATGAGGTGTGGGATGGCTCTAAGTGGCAAATGAGAAAAGAATTTTAGGAACTAAAAGCAGCAATCTAGAAGCATGTTGTATGAATTTACTGATTCAAAATCTTGGACAAAACGTCTTCTCTTCATTCTTAAATCCAATCTTTTTTTTTCCTCTTTTGCCAACCAAGTTGAAAAAATAGGGCTCCAACTATTCTAGCCAAAAATTGGTTATATAAACCCCCCACTGATGAACCTAGGAACTCACTTCAACTGCCGAGATCTTTCAAGAATATACTAGCGAAATGGCAAGACTGAGGCATGCAGGAATTGTGTTGATGGTGATAGCCACAACCATGGCGATGACCGAGGCCAGAACTATTATTGTTGGTGGATCTGAGAACTGGCGTTTCGGCTACAACTACACAAACTGGCTCTTAAAAACAGTTCCTTCCACATCAACGACAAACTTGTTGAGTGTAACCGACTAACTTTTAGTTTTAGCCTAGGAAGTTTTGCTTCTTCTGATGCTGCTGGAGTTTGCATAGTGGAATGCCCATGGTTGAAAAAGTTTAATGAAAAATTGTTCATCATTTAGATGGGAAAAGTAGTCACTGATAGTTCCAACATACGCCGATTATCTAGATAGAGAGCCAATGGTATAGGATATTAGAACCTTCGACTTGAATAAAATCTCATGAACATGTGCATAATCAACACATCCATGTATGCCGGCTAAGACTACACAACGTGATGGTGAGTGTGACCCTCAAGCTTACTTTGAATAAGAGATAATATAATATAAACAAAAGATCTAGGAGGGAAGGTGACATCGTTTGTGAATTGGGAATGAAATCAAGAATCCTGTTAAGATTCATTTCTTTAAGAATCGATGTCGATGCCACTCTGAACCAGAAAACTGAATAACCTATGCTTAACTAATTTTATTTTCTTGGCTAGTGTTCAAGTTTGATGCACCCCACAACGTGTACATGCTGCCCAACCTGTATAGCTAACTCAAGTGCGGCTTCAGGGATGCGAAGCTTCTCGCTGGTGCACCAAATGGCGCTGGAGAAGGGTTCAAGGCCGTGCTGAACCAATGGAGGCTTTACTACTTTGCTTCCTCTAACGACAAGGACTGCTCGAACAGCTTGATGAAGTTCTTCGCCATGCCGCTTCCTCGTTATCAGTGATCGAAGAATTCGGCTAGTTCTATTTGCTAATGATATTTGATTATATTTATGCAATTATAGTATTTCAATAAAGAACGACTGATCCTAAAGTGGTTGTAATTCGCCATGCATTGATTCTTTTATTACTCATGCATTAATTGCGGTTTTCCATGGAATAAAATTTTACCTTGACTAAATTTTTTATTCTTTCATATAATGTGACACAAAAAATAATTGTAAAATACTAGTTCATTTATTCTATTTTTAATGATTACAATGTCTAGATATAAAATAATCATTTCATGTAGAAATTTAAGATCATTCATCGAAATAATTAAATAAGTAAATAATTTTTTGGATATAACATTTAATAAAGGAAAAAATAACCTTCATTCCCTCACAATTTTATAGATTTTAATGCAACAAACCTAGACAGAAGATAACAAAAACTTAATGATCTCATCGCTGGTACGTGGAGTTGCCTCTGGTGATGTTGCAGTACGATCTCCACCTTCTCAGCAACCGATCCCGTGCAACGGAAATCTGGAACAGATAAGCTGCTCTCATCTGATCATCTACTGCTATGTGTCCCCATGCTTCACGCGCGACTTCATCCTCGATAAGAAATGCTCTTCCATCCGTCCATGTTTAGTTCCTCCACATCCTATGGACCACTTTCTTTTTCTCTTTGAGGATATCCTTTTATGCCATAATCGTAAATGCAATGCCTGTGTGTTTACACCTAAGTATGATTGGGTCATCGATAAACATATGTTTGGCACATGAACATGAATAGTCACATAGGAAGCATTTGAACTTTAATGCGTGTGTTGCATTTTGTCAATGACCATATAAGATGATATATAATCAGGTGATGGTGACAGACATCAGTGATTTACACCCACTTATCAAATACCCAAGAATGAGATACCATAGACTATCGATATGATTGTTGGCAGTGACATGAATAGTGAAATGCTGTCTGTAGGTCCTTAAGGGCAGGAGAAATCAACAAGGGGACATGGAGACTTGGTTACAAGACAAAACAATTGGAAATGGGAAGTGATGGAATTCTAGTCGGCGGAAGACAACTTACCTGATTCCAATGCGCAAACAGCAAATAGCCCCAGAACGAACGTTGAATTGCGAATCAATCACGAACAATACTATCTCACGTTGGTCTGGATGCGATCACGAGGAAAGCACCCGATTTCCACGGCGTAAATGCAAACCGTTCTTGCCAAATTGAGATGGAACGCCTTCTTCCTTTGACGATGGAAATGTAGAGAGATTTTGGTACAAATGATCGACAACCTTTCCAACGGTTGTGTTCGGGAGGATTATATACGTCTCCTTTCGTACCCCTCCATTAGCGTCTTTCCATCGTAACGTTTCAACTTGAAACGGTGCGTCCAATCGCACCCCATCATGAACGTACCAGCTAAAGTACAACATCTCCCACTCGGACATGATGGGCTTGATAGCGCTCTATCAAGAATATAAGGCAAGGCGTTCAACATTCATCAACTTTACAGAACAATTCATACTAGCAAGTAAGCCGTGCGACCAATGAGTACACCTGCACTTGGGAGCTCAAATTATGCACCTGTTAGGGATGACATAATGGCTACAACCCCGAAAAGAAATAAACAACTAATGTCTCACAAAGGCCCTGACATATTTTGTTACATCAATTCAAGTATACCTATCCCTTAAAGGCTATACTTGATTATCCTCAAAACACCATGTATTTACAATTATATTCGCAACCACATAAGGCGATATAATTGGTCGACCAGTAAATACATGTGACAGATGTAAAACAACAATAGTCTTCCTTCGCACTCATGTCTCTCTTAATTTTAGAACAATTGCTTTCCTAGACACGTCCCATAGGCCATATCAATTCATGACCGCCCGTAACATGCTAAAGTAGCAACATTGATCTTTCATTTCGAGAACATAGTCAGAAGTAACATAGGGCACGAATTAAGGTAAATTATAAATTACCTCAAGGACTCACACAATGAGTAAATAGGGATAATTTTACTCACCTTCCATTGTCGGTCGAACAATGCACATGTAGTATGAATTACATGCTATAGTAGATTTCTCTTTCTATAAGAGCGTATGTCATTTCTTAAATATATCCACTATACGGATCTTAGCCTAAACATAGTCACGTGCTTCTTACGTACTCATGTTTAACTCGAGTGCTATATTAGCTCGCTTTCTATAGCGCCCAATTAAGTACTCGCATCCGGCATCTTACAGGCATACATGATTGTGGGACTATCATGTTCGGTCTTATTATAAACAAATCACAGACCTCATCTTGACTCCAATCAAGGCGACATATTTTATGTACCAGACTTGCTCTTCAGCATTTATTTGTACATAACGTCTCATCTCAACGTGCTAACTATAGCACTTGAGGCGATTGCTCGTGTGAGTGAGCCAATCATTACCCGCTCGACATACTTTCCAATAATATATGTGTGCTTGTACTAGTCTCATAATGGATTTGTACTTTTGATAAAACATCAAGTCATTAATAAACAAACAAGTACAATACATATGTCCATAAATACATAAAACAATGATCCTCTACAATAACACATATCACATTCTATGCAAACCTAGTGACATCATGTGGGTCAAGAATATGTCTCTAGGAATAGCCTTCGTAAATGGATCAGCAACCATTCTATTGGTTGAAATGTATTGTAGAATCACTTCTTTCGCGCTATAATATCTCCGATGAAGTTATTCTTTATGTCAATGTGTTTCGTCCTTCCATGATACTTGGGATCTTTCACATAGGCAATGGCTGCTTGACTATCGCAATAAACTGCCACCGGTCTTGGAATCTCGGTGACGGTGGCTAAATTTTCAAAGAAACGTTTTAGCCATACTGCTTCTTACACTGCAGCAGAACACGCAATAAATTCAGCCTCCATAGTTGACAAGGCTGTGCATGTCTGTTTCTTGCTATTCCAAGAAATTGCACCTCCATTGAGCAAGAACGCATATCCAAGTCGATTTACGCTCATCCGGTCTCCACCCCAATCAGCATCTCGAATAACCTAATAGGCGTAAATCATTCCCTTGGTAACAAAGTCGATAGTCCATGGTGCCCTTCAAGTATCTTAGGATCCTCTTCACTTTGCTTTCCAAAGTGTGCTTGACCGGGATTTGATTGATATCGGCTCACCAATCCCACGGCATAACATATGTCGGGTCGAGTACACATCATAGCATACATCAAACTTTCGATCGCACTTGCGTAAGGAACAATTTCCATTATTTTAATTTCTTCTGGAGTCTTAGGACACATCTCGATTTCTTAGGCCTTCACCTTGCATGACGGGGGTATCAATGGGATTACGTTGCTGCATATTGAAACGATCAAGAATCTTCATAATATAAGATTCTTGTGATAAAGTAAGGAGTTTCCTTGATCGATCTCTATCGATCTTAACTCCTAATATATAAGCAGCTTCTCCCATGTCCTTCATTTCAAAATTGGAGGACAACCATTCTTTTATGGTGATTACCATAACCTTGTCATTTCTAACCAACAGAATATCGTCCACATAAAGTGATAAAATCACAAATTTATCTTCAGACCGCTTGACATATACATAGTGATCTTCTTCGATCATCGTAAAACCAAAAGTTGTTATGGCTCGATGAAAACGAAGATACCACTATCTAGATTATCGCTTAAGGCCATATATTGAGCGATAAAATTTGCAAACTTTATGCTATTGACCTTTAGCTATGAAACCTATTGGTTGTTTCATATAGAATTTCTCATCTAGTTCTCCATTGAGAAATGCCGTCTTTACATCTATTTGATGTAATTCAAGGTCCAAATGTGCGACGATGGCTAGAATAAGACGTATTGAGGCAAACCTTACAACCGGGTGAAAAGGTTTCCTCGTAGTCTATACCCTCTTGTTGAGTATAACCTTTCGCCACAAGACGAGCCTTATACTTTTCAATGGATCCATCCGCCCTTTGCTTAATCTTAAAGACCCATTTGTTTCCAATGGCCTTACGATTGGGTGGCGATCAACCAAGTCCAGACATGATTTGTCCTCATTGACTCCATCTCGTCTTCCAAAGCTTTTCTCCATTCTTCCTTATCGAGGATGAGAGAGCCTCTTGAACAGTCTTAGGCTTGGCATCATCTTTATGAGCAATCATAAATGCTTCCCCTTCAATCTCAAAGCGGCGACGAGGAATACTTTTACGATTACTTTTACGCAACTGAATTTCTCTTGAATTCAATTCGCCAGATGATGCAACACTCCCACTAGGTCTTTCATGTTGAGGTAAATCTTCATTTCCCTCCATAACATTAGTGGATGTATTATTAGGATCTTCCATCTCATATAATTGGAAATCCTTATCAATCTCACCTCTACTAGGAAAATCGTTCTCCAAGAACATGACATCTCGTGACTCCTTTTCGGTCACACTTTCATCAGCTTGTTCACCTATGAATACATACCCTTTGGAGTGTTCATAATATCTTATAAAGATACATTTCTTCCCTTTAGGGCCTAATTTGCCATATTTATGGGAAGATTCATGAACATAAGCTGCACATCCCCATGGACGTAGACTACCTAAGTCTGGTTTTCTACCAAATCCATAATTCATAAGGGTGGAAGTGACCGATTTTGAGGGCACTCGGTTAAGTACATAGGCAGCAGTCAATAATGCATCTCCACAAAAGGAGATAGGTAAATTTGCTTGCGCCATCATAGATCTAACCATTTCCAATAGGGTTCTATTCCTTCTCTCAGCTACCCCATTTTGTTGTGGAGTATTAGGAATAATCAATTGTCGTACAATTCCCTTTTCATCACAAAGAGCCTTGAATTGTTCCGATAGATACTCACGTCCGCGATGGGTTCTCAATGCCTTTATTGTTTTGTTCAACTGATTCTCTACCATCGTTATATATCGTCTAAAGCATTCTAATGCTTCGGACTTATGGGAGATCAGAAAGACATAACCGAAATGCGTGAAGTCATCTATGAAAGTAATGAAATATGAGGCTCCATGCCTCGCCCTCACATTCAAAGGACCACAAATGTCGAATGTATGAGTTGCAATGGAAATTCAGCTCTAGTCCCTTTACCGAATGGTTTTCTAGTTGCTTTTCCCGCTAGACAATGTTCACATACGGGTAGATCAACATTAGTGAGTGACCCTAAAAGGCATTCTCTAGCTAATCTTTGCATTCTTTGCAACCCAATGTGACCTAATCTAGCATGCCAAGTATTTGCATCAATCTCAACATTACTAGAAGATGCAATTAAAGAAAAACAACTATTAACATTAACATTGTACTGATCATAGTCAATGTTTAACACCATAAAACCATTCAATACATGACCTGAACCATAATAAACTGTTCCATACAAAATGTCAACACAATCACCATGAAAATTTAAAACATAACCTAAGCTAAGAAGAACAACTACGAGAGACCAAGTTTCGTCGAATATCCGGAGCATAGAGGACATCATGTAGGAATAGGCTTCGACCACCACATAAAAGTAATTTACATGTGCCGATACCCTTCACTTCAACTCTTGAGTTATTCCCAACATATATCCATCTTCTTCCAGCTGTATCCGACGATACTCCACAAATGCTTCTCGGTCTCTAGCTACGTGGTCTGTTGCTCCTGAGTCTATAGTCCACATTGGATGAGATTCAGCAAGTATTACAGTACTAGAAACAAAAGCATTACTTAAAGTAATGGAGTAATAGGGTACCTCTTTCGGCTCAGTGCATTCACGAGCAAAGTGACCCATTTTGCCACAATTGTAGCACTTCATCTTGGCCTTGTCCTTCTTCCCACCACGCTTCTTGCGTTGGAAGGTCTTAGCCCTTTTGGGTGCCCGATCGAGTCTTCTTCCCTTTGTTGTTGAATTGAGAATTCCTTTTGCGCTTGAAGCCCGAAGCTTTGCGCGAACTCGATTCAAAGCAACATAAGCATGAGTAGAGGATCTCGCAGCCTCTAGGCGCTCATCCTCTAATTCCAAATGACGCGCTATATCATCAAAAGTGACAATATTATCATTATGCGTCATATTGATCTTCATATGCTCCCAATTGTCAAGAAGGGACCTTATAACAGCCTGAACTCGTTGTTCATCGGCAAGGGAGTGACTCGCCGACTTGACTCACGAATCATATTTGACATCTCCCGAAGATGCTGCCTCATCGTTATATTTGGGCGCTTTCGGTATGTGTCAAACTTGATGGTGAGTCTCCTTAGCTTAGTGGCAGATGTACCCCCAAACTTATCTTTCAAGGCAACCCACATTATATGAGCTTTATCATAACTTTCAAACTCACACATGAGATCATCTTGCATACAGCTCAGCAAGAATGTGATGCGAGCAATGCTATTCTTCTTTTTCCAAGCTTGATAAGCTTCTAGATCTCTCCCGTGTTGAGCTGAAGTTCCATGCTCAGGTTCATCCATGGTGTGGTTGAGGGTTTCCAAAACCTCTTGCTCCTCAAGGATGTACCGAACTTTTCGGTGCCAAATATCATAATTGTCACCGTTCAGCTTCTCACCCTTATTGAGGTCAGCCACAATGGTCTTGGATGCCGATGCCATAATCAATTTCTATAACACATTAACATAATAGACGCAGTAATCAATACTAGCACTTTCTTCAGAGTAACACACATATCTAATTTGCAACAAAAACAAACTAAAAATAATGATAATTCAATAAAAGACACGAAACAAAAGTTCACTATGTTCCCAATCAACTTCTATGTACAATTGTTCTATTATCATTAATTAGTTTAATTTGCACAAATTTTGAGTTCTAGGTGAAAACTCCTTTGAATTCTACCAACCTACGAACTCCCACTAGGAAAAAAATTACATGACCTCATGTAATGTCTACATTTTTCCATTAACACAAAAACATAGCATGATGTAAAACAATATACAAATAACAATCATGCAAAGCAACTCCAATCAAAACCACAATTCAACATGTAATGGATTTCCTACCATTGTTCGAATTTTCTAGCAACTTGAAAATTGCAAATATATTAAACTATATACATGGTATAATCGAACCAAGCTCTATACAGCATATATGACATCATTTGCACACAAGCTAGCTACCGTATTTCCTAAACCACAAGAAATTACAAGCTACAAATGAATAAACTATGCATTAAACCCCCAAAAAATACGCGTACATAGGGTTCCCTACACATTTTCATACATTTATAAAATCCAAAAATAAAAAATAATTACACCACAGTGTAGAGGACATCCATACGAACCCAATGCCACCGACCACGCTCCAATCGGAGCCCGCACGCGCCCCCACGCGCCGCCTGAGTGCGCGGCGCGTGTGGCGCACGCGCCAGCGAGCCAAACGGCTCCTGGCCGGTCCGACTGGTCCGACCGTTGACCGGTTCGTCCATTGACCGGTCCGACCAGTCCGACCGTTGACCGGTCAACGGTCAACGGGTTGGGTCAACGGTCAACGGGTCGGGTCGGGGGTCGGGTCGCCGGCCGGTGACCGGTTGGCCAACTACCGCCGGCGGTGACGTCATCGATGACGTCATCCCGATGGTTACTGACCGTTGGATGACGTCATCCGTGACGTCACACGCCGGTTCGGCCAAGCAGCGCGTGACGTCACGCACCGGCCTGGTTCGCCCACGGTGCGTGCGACGCCACGCGCCGGTTCGCCTGGGCGTGCCCAGCACGTGGAGTGCGTGGCGCCCGCGCGCCGCGGCTTCGGCGCGCGTGTGGGCGCGTCCGGCGTCGTCGTCGGCGCTCGACCCACCGTTGGACTCGTCTCGATGAGTACTTTCACCCCGCATATTCAAAAATTAATTTTGACCAAAAATTATTTCGAAAATGGCCAAAACCGTACGGGTGTACGCGACCCCTAATCCGTTCTTCGCTTTGGTTCGATTGTGAGTTTCTCAAATGATAATCCCGACCATTAGACATCCAAACAATGTAGAAAACAATCTCTTGATCTCAATATCAAATGGTAGATGAGAAAACTCAATGAAAAAACAAGGCAGAAATCACGATCGGGCTCTGATACCAATGATGGAATTCTAGTCGGCGGAAGACGACTTACCTGATTCCAATGCGCAAACAGCAAATAGCCCCGGAACGAACGTTGAATTGCGAATCAATCACAACCAATACTATCTCACGTTGGTCTGGATGTGATCACGAGGAAAGCACCCGATTTCCACGGCGTAAATGCAAACCGTTCTTGCCAAATTGAGATGGAACGCCTTCTTCCTTTGACGATGGAAATGTAGAGAGATTTTGGTACAAATGATCGACAACCTTTCCAACGGTTGTGTTCGGGAGGATTATATACGTCTCCCTTCGTACCCCTCCATTAGCGTCTTTCTATCGTAACGTTTCAACTTGAAACGGTGCGTCCAATCGCACCCCATCATGAACGTACCAGCTAAAGTACAACAAGAAGAAATGGATACGTATGTTTGGAGGGAACAATTGCCACTTGAATATCAGATAAAAGGATATAAAAGACAAAACCGATGAGTAGTACAATCGTAAGACAGTCATCGATGAGCAATTGTCGATCACTATCAGAACACAATCATGTAGGCAGTTACACTTTTTCCAGAAGATAACCGCTGAGGGAGAAAAGCTAAGGATCATGGGCAAGGAAATGCTAAAGAAAGGAAGAATACTGAGACAATCAACGGGAACTGATAATGAAGCATACAACCACAATAACCATCGAGAGGTAGTTACTACACAAAAATTTATAATTACCATTAGTCCTCTACTGGAAAGCCCTCCGCACAAATCATTATCTTCCTTTCTTGCATCGTGCTTTACTTTTTTTTTTAGTTGTAGCTTTGGACTCATATCGTCGATTAAATTCTGACGTAGTGTCATCGCATTGTCAAGCTTTGCCGTTGATTAAATTCTGACATGGTTTATTAGCATTTGGTTCATTTGTACCAGTTGTACTTTCTAAGTTTTTCCGTGTCACATCCTAGATCAGAGTAAGAGACTGTGACGTCCCAGTACATCACCTTGTAGGTTCAACTATTGTTTAATTTTCTTTCCTCTTGTACCACATGCAGAAGCAAACTTATAGAAACAACCCAACAACCATAGGAGAAACACGTGAGAAGAAAACACAACAACCATTTTAAACTGATTATCTTATTTATAAACAAGGTGATACATCAAAGGTCGACATTTGGGAGGCTAACAAAAGGGTTCTACTCCCGGTCCGGTTTATCTACAATGCCAGTCAACAGCTCCATGCCCCGCCCCTCGGCTACTTTAAAACACTGTCACCCAAACCGCACAACCATATCTCAAAAAGTGGCAAGTTGTGCCTTCCAAAAACCTGCTCGTCCTAGCTCCGATCTCCTAGGCCAACCTGCCTACTCCACCATGCTCACCCCGTCCTCGTCACCATCATCGTCACCTCCCAAGCTCGCCGGATATGGGATGGGTCCCAACAGTCCCCCACCAATGTCGAAGTACACCACCACGAAGTAGGAAGCCACTCTCTCCAGACCCATGTTCATCCATAGGGTGGTGTTGAAGGAAGGATCGGTGAAATCAATGAAACGCCCCTCGAACTTGATGGGGGTGCCGTAGCAAGTCATGGGGATTGCAGGCAGAAGAGTAGTCATTGTCACTCCTCATGGCATGAACCCCAACAGAAATGGAGCCGCGGCAGAGAAGGTTGAGAGGTAGGGAGAGAGAGAGAGAGAGATGATGGCCAATGATGGCCTTGGGGAGAAGAGACCATGATGGTCTTTGGGTAATGAGGCACGCAAAAGCATGCATAGGAGGAAATGGGAGCTATCATGGGGGAGAGAGAGAGGGGGGAAATGATGGCAATCATTTGCCTTGGAAGGGGAAGGCCATGATGGCATCTTGGGGAAGAGAAATGCATGCATGGGCATGCATTCGTGAGAAAGAGAGGGGCTGTCACTTGGCGGCGGCAAGGGGGGAGGAGGAGAGAGGAGAGATACGGAGAGAAAGAAAGAACGAGAGGCGATCATGCCCTTAGAAATTCGACACCGACCATGTCCAATTATTGCATACCACATACACTTGCAATCAAGAATCGCGTCTATGACTCAAACAAACAAACTATTGGCTAATATACGGGCCAAGTGAAATTATTCCTAAAATTTCATAATTATCTAGAATCTAACTGGTGCTCATTGACACCACCTAATTATCTATGCTTAAATTCACTATTAGTCAGGAGGACGAAAACAGAGTCATCACATGCTGTGGATTGAATTCTAGCCCAATTGTCTATATAGTTTTGTTTGGAGTAAAGCAGTTGATTTTTGTATTTACTTGGATATTTCCTATCTGGCATCACCAGAGAAATTGGTCTCTTTCTGTAAAAAGTCAAAGTACTTTTAGCAAGAGATATTTCGCCACTGGAGAAATTCAGCGAAATACTGTAGCTTTCAATCTTAAAGGATTTCTGTTTTCGTTTGCCAAGCTCCCGGATGTGTTTATGCGTTCCATATTCACTGCTCCACTACCTAGTTTACCATACCTAAAACTACTGAGTCTGATAACATTCACCATCGTTAACTCACCTTTACCAAGAAGTGGCTGGCCGGTTTGAAGACTTACTATGGTTTCTCCCGTAGCTTCAGCCGAAGCTGTAGAACCCCATGAACATTGTTTATCTTTCCCAGGATAATGATTATATGGCCTATGTCAATTGTGCCCTCGCTTGAGCACTAAGCTCATTGAATTGCTCAAGAAAAGACTAATCCTTGAATCTCTCATTTCTCATATTGTTGGCACCTATCCTAGGAACAACAGTCAAGTGTTTGACGAATGATAATGCAACAGTTTCTAAGAAACATTGAGGAAATAGCATCCTCTGTTCATACCAATATTTGATCTTGCCTCTAACTAACCTCCTAAAGAGTTAGTTGCATCATAGATGCACAATATTGCCTCTCTAGCAATGTTAGTTGACGGTAGGTGTTACCTTCACTGGTCAGCGAGTATGAGACCATCAAGATATTGAGATGTATGTGTGAGTTTGTGTTAGAGAAGTCCATCATTGGAGAAGTGATGTGATGTGAAGTAGTTAATATATCTTAATTGACCCCTAACTCATTAACTTAAATTTTTTAGTGCACTGATGCAACCTGTATTCAAGACCATCTCGTTCAACCAAAAAGATTAGCATGCATTCAAGCTCAACGACACTCTCATTGATAAATGCCTATTGTCAAAAAACCTCATCAACAAGTGAAGAGCCTCATTTTTTTACTTTTTTATTTTAAATGAAGATTTTATCATTTCCCGTGCATTGAAACTTACATCAAGGCACTTAGGGATGAGTAGAAGTATTAGAAATATTGTTTTGATTTTAATAGCGGTTAATAGTCCTAGTTTCTAAGTGTTTCTAGTTTTCTTGTTTTGATCCCATAAAGTTCTGTGACTTTCTCATGACATGCAACGTGTGAGACAAAAAAAATTGGGACCCAGTACCAAGTGGCAACTCCCCAGTGTATGTACAGGTCGTTCCTTGGTGCCGTTACACATTCCACATCCATTATGCTCCATTCTCTTTTCCTGAAACAGTTAAACACAAGAATCACTACCATCGCCTAACCTTAACCAACTCAGTGGAGGAAGATGATTCGGGTGAGTATAACTGTGATGCCCGCAAGATGAGAAGAAATCCCATGTACTCCATTTACTATTGCAAGGAATGCTGCTACATCTCTCACGTTACTTGAGGCGTCTCTAACTATGCGCTGATGAATCATCCATTTCATCCACAATTGAAATGCACAATTTTTAGTGAAATTTCTGCAAAATTCATCATCTCTCTTATTGTATCAACTGGTTAAAAGCCCAAAGTCCACTTCTGCTTCGGTCAAGATAATTGTACTTTGGTTAGATAATGTTGAATAAATAAAAACTTCACGATTCTCTTATATGTTTCTCCAAAAGAACGAGAAGAAAAAGCAACTCATCAATCTAAATTAAGCGCAAGCCCCTGAAAGATGAGGTAAAGCTGCCAAAATTTATCTTTCATTTGCAATTGTACACTAAAAAAATGTGAAATAACCGGTTTTCAGTGTGTACCATTTTCGGACTTGCATACTAGCCATTGAATGAATTTGGATGAGACATCGGATGGATGTAGACAAACTCACAGACAGCTTAATTTTTATGTCTACTTCATGATAGGTATAGCCTTCACTGGTTAAGGAGTGCAAGGATCAATTGATGGGACAAGGCGGTTTGCCAGACAACCGGCTTGAGGAAATGGAGGCACAGATCTCATCGTGGGCTGAAACCCAGCCCAGGGCTTTCTAGACTATGGAATTGTGGGCCGCGTTTTAGAATTTTATTTGCCCCGAGTTGCAAAAACCAAATCCAAAATTCTATGTGTACCATACGATCAATAAAACTTGTCTCACACAAATATTGAGAGGTAAATAAACAAAAAAAAAATTTCATTATATTTTGGAAGTTGAATAATATGTTAAATTTAGACGACATAGCACTTTTTGCTTTTCTATAAGTCCAAACAAAGAGGTCCTCAATGTCAAATAATGACTTCGTGTTTTATTTTTATTTCTAAGAGATTTCTCTTATCAATCAATGCATATAGTTAAATGTAAAGTTGACATGGCATTTTGCTCTTCGTAAAAGTTGAAGAATAAAACCCATTTTTGTCAAAGTTCTTCACTTAGTGAGTTAGTGTACAAAGTAAAAATCCAAGAATTACCTTAACAAGTGGCATCATCTTCATCAGTAGCTTGTTGAAATAACTCTCTGAGAATGTAATAAAAAATCCAACCTACGGGAAATGTCACTCCTCTTTAGTGGAGGATTCAAACCAGCTAATGAAGACTTAACTTTCTCGACAAGAACAAGTATAGTATAAAAGGTCGACCATGAAAAGTTCCATCTGAAGAGGAACTCAAAAAATGTCACACACCAACTACATTTCCTTCGTTGAGGTGGACTTCGTTATGACTAAAATTATAACCTAGAGGAGGGTGAATAGGTGATTGTGCAAAAATAAAGTATTTTAAGAAAAATTGCGACAAAACAGCACTTGTGATGAAAAAAGAGTTGATCAAATCTTACCTGTGTGCAATTCTATCAAAAAAAAAAATTAAAGAGAGTTAAGGATAGAGAATTGCACACAAAAGATTATAGTGATTTGGCTTTTGCAAACCTATATCTACTCTCTCGTGTTACAACTTGGAATTCACTAAGAAGAATCAATCAAAGGTTACAAGATCTGAGCTATATCTAATCTCAAGCTCATGTGTATCACTCCTCACACATTTTCAATCTCTAAATGATTACACAAATATGCTCATAGAGATGAATAGATTTGATCACAAAACACTCTCCAGACTTTGGAATTGCAAGCTTCAATTGTCTTGAAAGCAATGGTCCTCTTAGCTTCGACCTCCTTTTATACTCCTTTTAGTCCAAGTTGACCGTTGGACATATCTCTGGAAGGATAATCCATCCAATCCATCATTGGCCTGGATGTCGTAAAAAAGATTTGATAACATCAAGATCGCCGAAGATGAAGACTTTCCACCTAAAAAATAATTATCATCATAAACAAAGACTTTACTACAGATGAGTTTTGTCAATCTTCAAAATCTCTTAGAAAATATCTTTTCAATAGACTTAAAAAGGCTTCACAAGCATTAACTTGCCCTCACTTTCTTCCCCAAGCGGATAAGTGCCAAAACGAAGATCAATGGACTCAGTCAAACCACCAAATTCAAGTGCTACCCATTTTCCTTAGCGTCCATTTAGTCTTCAACACAATGACTGCAAAATGAGGAGTGGGATGGTTCTAAGGTTAGTGGCAAATGAGAAAAGAATTTCAGGAACCAAAAGCAGTAATCTAGAAGCATTTTGTATGAATTTACTGATTCAAAATCTTGGAAAAATGTCTTCTTTTGATTTTAAATCCAATATTTTTTCCTGTTTCCTGCCAAGTTGAGAAAATTCAACTCCGACCATTCTTATCAGAAATTGGGTTTGAAATTGGGTATATAAACCCCCATTGATGAACCTTGGAAGTCACTTCAACTGCCAAAACAATTTATATTCATTGGTTTTCAGTTCGCTAGAGAGATCGTTTGAGAATTAGCGAAATGGCAGGACTGAGGTATGCAGGAACGGTGTTGCTGGTGATAGCCCCGACCATGGCAGTGACCGAGGCCAGGACTATCATTGTTGGTGGATCTGAGAACTGGCATTTTGGCCACAACTACACGGACAAACTTGATGAGTACGACCAACCAACTTCTAGTTTTGGCCTAAAATGTTTCACTTCGTCTGATGCTGCTGAAGTTTGCATAGAGGAATGCCCGAAATTGAGAAAGTTATACCTAAAAGTTGTTCATCATTCAAAAAAAGACGTGACAAGCAGTCACTAATGATTCTAATTTATGCCGATGATCTAGTTGGAGAGCGACATGGATTTACTTCTCTTAGATATTATAGAATATCTTATTTTTTTACTATAATAGAATCTCATCGATATATACGTAATCAACTCAGCCATGTGCATTAGATGAGGCTCACAACATGACAGTGAGAATGATTATCAAAATTACTTTAAATGAAAGATAATGTGATATAAACACAGGATCTAGGAGGAAGGGTGACATTGTATGCAGATTGCGGATGAAATCAAGAACCCTTTCAAGTTTACTTCTTTAAGAATCGATGTTGATACTGTTGCGATTAATCGAGCGATCGAACAATAATATAGACAGAAGAATAAAATAAATCGGACACCAGATTTACGTGGTTCAGTCGTAAAGACCTACGTCCACGGGGAGAGCAGCAGCGAATTTCACTATAGATCAAGCGATACAAGGAGATTACACACTCAAGTCACTCAAACACTCTCTCTCGGTGTTTCCCAAGCCCCAATTACAACCAATAATTCACACAGTGTTTAGCCCCGAAAATTCCTCGAAAATAATCTCTCAATCTCACGAAGGAATTACACGCAAATCTTACCTCAAGATTTAATCGGCTACAAACACTAAACTTCTTGGATGTAATTCACGAGTAAGAACGACAAAGAAAATCCCTCCCAAGCACTTGACAACTAGACGGCGCTTCAAGACCAACTCTTCATGATCAATGGCGGAACACCAAGCACTCACGTGGCGTTTCAAGACAATTTGTGATCCACGTCTATCACCCACGACCACAAGTCTATATATAAGTAAAACCCTTATTATTATGCCAACTTCTAATAGGATTCTGTTTCCTATCTAAAATGATTTTATCCAAAACATATCTCTATATATTTTAAACAAAATCCAAATCCAAGTCAAAGTTGAACTTTCCTATTTCAGCGGCCAATTTCTCCAATGCAGATTCAAACTTTGGGAAGTTGATCTTCGGGTCTTCTTTGCTCAATCTTTAATGTCCGTAACATATCCAATTCGGAATATTCGGAATTTCATATTGGACTCAAACTCGAGACATATTTTAACAATCTCCACCTTGGCTCGACGTTTGAGCCAAGTTGCAATCGCTTCGCAAAAATTCAAACTTTGCTGCTACTTTCCCATAGCCTCCGATGGGCTCAACCGCCACAGATATTATCCAAATCCAAGCCTCGCTTGAACTTCGCCATAACCGAGGACCTCATCAGAATACCAACTCCACATGCACCTTTAACTGCTCCGCAAGAATTTTCTGACACAACCTCCTTAACCGCAGATAAAACAAAACCATTGTTGCATCCATATCTATCAAGAGATCGAAAACGTACCTTGTCAATATCAGCAGTTACAGCAACCATTGGCTCTATAAGCTCCACCTCGCTATGAGCACCATCTGTGTCGATTACTTTGCTAGTACCCGTATACGCTACCTCAAGAGTTTCTAGTCGCAACTCCACCTCAAGCTGAACACCGTTCAGATCCGTTTGAATACTGCTATAATCACTCCTAGTCAAAAGTACTGGAGACTCATTAAGGGTAACTTCTCTGTCAACAGTGAATTTATATCCGGGCACCACAACTGATTGCCCCACTCACCTTGTGCATAGCCATGGAATATGCACCTTGCCCTCCAATCAAGCTTACCATCACTCACTTGAAAATAACACGGGCAACTAAACATTCTAAGAATAGAATAATCAGCAACGTTACCTGACCACACTTCTTCAGGAGTCTGCCATTCAATAGCAATTGATGGGGATCTATTCACCAGGTAGCTTACCGTACTTAGCACATCAACTAGAATTCTCCTAGCAATACCAGCACTAGAGATAATTTTACGGGCCATCTCTAGTAATGTTCTGCTCGTTAATTTTGCAAATTATTGTGATTTATTGGCACTAGTGCGGCGTTTCACTATGCCCTCTTTTATGCAGAATTTATTTGTTAGCTCCAAGTAAAACTCCATGCTATTGTCAGTCCGCACATGCTTGATCGACTTACTAGTCTCCGTCTCGATCAAAGCTCTTGACTGCGAGATCCTGACACTAGCATCAAACTTGTGCCTTGGCACAAACGCCTAGGTCTTCCTCGAGCAGTCAAAAGACTCTCGAACATATGCATCCGACGTCTCCGACCTGTCATTGTCTCACCTTGAAGTTTATACAAGCCTCCATGCTTGATTCCTTTCATTATCACCAGGGCACCTCGAACAACCTTCAAAACTTCACATTTTGAAGAATACCTGCAACCAGCTGAATCTAGGGCACCCAAGGAAATTAAGTTCTTTTTCAACTCGGAACATGCCTTACTCCAGGGCCAATGTCCTCACAATACCATCATGCATTCTGATTTTAACATCACCAACACCCACAACATCGCACTAGCGTTGTTCCCTAACTGGACTTTACCACTACCCGTGCACTGATAAGTGATAAACTAGTTTTTATTTGGTGTGACATGAAAAGAACAACCAGAATCCATAATCCATCCATCAAACGATGAATAATCAGTGACAAACAAGACATAATCGGCATTATCTGCTACAGCTGCAACATTATCTGTAGAATCAACCATAATTCCCTTACCCTTCTCATTCTTCAGCTTAAGGCAATCCCTTCTAAGATGCCCCCTCTTGCCACAGCTCCAACAGACAACATTAGCAGTCCTAGATTGACTACGCCTGTTTATATTAGTACTACTATTACCCACACGTGTTATAGATCTTCCTTTATTTTCATCTACTAAAGCAGCAATACAGGTTCGCCAGATTCTCTTCTACGAATGTCCTCGCTCAAAATTAAATCTCGAACCCCATCAAACGTCAAACTTGTTGACCCAAAGGAATTACTAACAGCAGAATGTAGTATTCCAACTATTAGGCAATGAGGATAGCAGAATCAAAGCACGTACCTCATCTTCAAAATCAATCTCAACCGAACTCAATTGACTAACAATCACATTGAATTCATTGATATGATCTACAACTGACGCACCTTCGCTCATCTTCAAATTAAATGTACGTCGCATCAAATAGACTTTGTTGATCGCAGAGGGCTTCTCATACATATCCGACAAGGCTTGCATCAAATCAGCAGTGGTCTTCTCCTTCAAGATGTTAAACGCGACGTTACGAGCCAACGTCAGCCGAATAACACCCATAGCTCGTCTATCCAGCAAATCCCAATCAGCTTGCTTCATCGTCTCTGGTTTCTCCCTAGATAAGGGCAAGTGTAGTTTCATCTGGTAAAGATAATCTTCAATCTGCATCTTCCAGAAACTAAAATCCTTCCCATCAAATCTGTCGATTCTCACTTTTACCTCTTCTGTCGCCATCGATTCGCTTCAACTCAGCCAAGCCTGGCTCTGATACCAATTGTTGCGATTAATCGAGCGATCGAACAATAATATAGACAGAAGAATAAAATAAATCGGACACCAGATTTACGTGGTTCAGTCGTAAAGACCTACGTCCACGGGGAGAGCAGCAACGAATTTCACTATAGATCAAGCGATACAAGGAGATTACACACTCAAGTCACTCAAACACTCTCTCTGTGTTTCCCAAGCCCCAATTACAACCAATAACTCACACAGTGTTTAGCCCCGAAAATTCCTCGAAAATAATCTCTCAATCTCACGAAGGAATTACACGCAAATCTTACCTCAAGATTTAATCGGCTACAAACACTAAACTTCTTGGATGTAATTCACGAGTAAGAACGACAAAGAAAATCCCTCCCAAGCACTCGACAACTAGACGGCGCTTCAAGACCAACTCTTCATGATCAACGGCGGAACACCAAGCACTCACGTGGCGCTTCAAGACAATTTGTGATCCACATCTATCACCCACGACCACAAGTCTATATATAAGTAAAACCCTTATTATTATGCCAACTTCTAATAGGATTCTGTTTCCTATCTAAAACGATTTTATCCAAAACATATCTCTATATATTTTAAACAAAATCCAAATCCAAGTCAAAGTTGAACTTTCCTATTTCAGCGGCCAATTTCTCCAATGCAGATTCAAACTTTGGGAAGTTGATCTTCGGGTCTTCTTTGCTCAATCTTTAACGTCCGCAACATATCCAATTCGGAATATTCGGAATTTCATATTGGACTCAAACTCGAGACATATTTTAACAGATACCATTATGAACCATCAAACTTAATCACCAATGCTTAACTACTTTTTTTCCTTGGCTAGCGTTCAAATTCGATGCACCCCACAATTTGTACTTGCTGCCCAACCTGTATAGCTACCTCAAATGCAACTTCAGGGGTGCGAAGCTTCTTGCCGTTGCACCGGAAGGCACCGGAGAAGGGTTTGAGGTCGTGCTGGACCCATGGAGGCTCTACTACTTTGTTTACTCTAACGACAAGGACTGCTCCGACAGCTTGATGAAGTTCTTCGCGAGGCCGCTTCCGCGTTGGCAGTGATTGGGATGAAGAATTGGGCTGGTTCCGTTTGCTGTGATATCTGACTAGTTTGTGCGACTATAGAAATTGATTAAAGAGCGACTCATGCGGGAGAGGTCATGCTGAAAAAAATTGTATTGGCTGAGGGTGTTATGTCGTTTCCTCTATTACTGTGTGACCCGTGGTTCGCCACGGAATATGATCTTATTGTGAATAAATTTCATTATTCCTTTATATAAGCTGAAACATAAGAAAATTATTGTAAAATAATAATGAATTAATTTCATTATTAATGAAAACAATGTCTAAACATAACATAATAATTTCATTAAAAAGTTAAGTCGTATCTTGAACTGAAATAATTAAAGTGAAATGTGGCTTTTAGGATATAAAAATCACCTTGATTCCCTCATAATTCCGTTGAATTTAATAGATTTAATGGAGCAAATCTAAACAACACAGTAAAAGCTATATTGTACCTTAATGATCTCATCATAAAACTGTGTTGGATGAAATAATTGAAAATTGAAGTGTGTATAACAAGGAAGTCTTCCTATTTGAGATGTGATATATTTTATTATTTTATAAAATAAAGAATACTTCCTATATTTTGCGGGATCGCAAATCTTTTTTCATCCTTAGAATATTCTCGATTTGTTATGTTATGCTATCTTCTATCAGTAAATAGATCTGTAAATTAATAACTACACATTAGCTCTCACGTATTTCAGTTTTAAAACTTGAATATCTTATATCCTTACCAAAATAAGTTCAAATTTTCATACATTTTTTCTTTCCATAAATGTGTTTTCAGTTTCTTCATATTGAGTCAACAATTTCATCCCAAAATTAATAATTCAAATATTTTAATCATTAAAAATTTAGAGATTTCATAATAAGGAAATTTTGGAAAGTCTTTTAAATATCATTTTTTTTTTCATATTGCGCGTATGTTTTTTCCTAGTACCAATAATAATTTAAAAAGAAAAAGAAATGACATTGTCCTCTCATGATTCAGTAAATTCATACACAAAATAATCATTTTTTCAATTAGGATTTAATTAAAAAAAATTTAAAAATTCATGAGAACAAAATAAATTTAATTTAATTATTTAAAGGAAAGAATCATGAGAACAACATAACTTTACGCTTTTTTTTTTTTTTTTTTTGCTAATCCTACTCTAACTCTCAACTTACTCTCAGACTTTTGCCATATTTCTTTGCAGGGCGTGAGAGTCCAAACCACACTTGAGACTAATCATCCTCACCCCAACTCCCATGACAAGGTGGGGATTCAAATCCCCTACCTCCCCCTTCCCATGTGGAAAGGGCGGCCACTAGGTAACTCTAATGATTACTTTAAGAGATTAATGGTAAGGTACACCACTTAAAAGTTTAATAAGGTAAATCTATAATGGGAGAGAAGTATAAAAGGAAGAGCAAAGGACTAAGGAATTAGGGAAATTTTCCAATAGAGGCTTGAAATACCCTCAATTTTTCAAATAAGGGCTTGAAGTAAACTTTATTTCAAATAAAGATATGAAATGCCATCATATTCTCACATAAGGGCCTGCAGTTAACATTGTTTTAAATAAAAGTCCAAAGTTGCCATATCAGTCTCAAAGAAGATCATGACCTCACCAACTTATTAAGGGCATTTGCATCCTTTAATTTTTTTTTTATATTCGTTACTTTTTTCAGATAAAGGCCTAAAGTGACAATATCAATCTCATAGGGTCTCGGCCCTCTTTCGATTCTAGCAAATGGTCACCAAGCTCTTGCCGAGGCACTAGTGATGGGGTGGCAACCACAAGCAGGAGAGCTGGCCTAGACTTATAGCCTTTTTTTTAATTATTCATTTTTTTATTTAATGGAAAAATATAGAAAAAGGAAAAAAAAATTAAGAAGGTAAATGATGGAAATGCCTTTGATCAGATAATGAGGTTAGATCCTTCTTTAAGATTGGCGTAGCACTTTGGGTCATTATTTGAAATAAGATCCATTTCAAGTTCTTATTTAAGAAATCAAAAGTACTTCGGGCCCTTATTTGAAATAATGTTCATTTTAGGTCTTTATTTGATAAAAAGAAGGCACTCCAGGCCCTTATTTGAAATTTTCCCAAGGAATGAAGGAGGCATGTGCAAGGAAATTTTTTTAAAATGCAAATTAAGAAAAGAGGATGAGAGGATAGAGTGAATGACATGTGTCACAATTCGTAATTCTCCCGTACTCATGAACCCTTGGAAGTAAAGCTTGAGGTTATCCAGTAAAGAGTAAGGATGCAAATAGGATGAATACAACTGGTCCGTGAGAGTGGCGTTAAGACAGTTAATGCTAGGAGGTCTAGGATAAAAAAATAATATTACTTAGGAGCTCTGAAGGTGGGGTTGACCTCTCGTCCGTGAGAGTGGCGTTAAGACAGTAGAAGCTAATGCCGCTTCCTGATGAGACCATAGCAGGCTGAAACTAGTTGTCAAGCGTAAATTGATTTGCTGTCTCGCTCAATGGACTAGACATCTAAGTTAAGCTAGGTGTGGTACGACCTCGTATAAGGAAGTTATTTGCCATAATGTTCTTTGGACCAACTATTGAATGAAGGAGCCTAGTGAATTCCGCTTGCCAAGCACCGCACGGGTTGTTCCGTGGCCAAGGAATTGCTGACTTGTGACACATGTGTCCTCCCAATCTCCCATTTCATACATAGTTTCTTTGAGAATATATCCACTGCGAGCAACTCTATTATATTAATAAAATTTAATTCTTGTCATTCGCATCTTTTTACCTATTTTCATAACTTGTTATGTCTTTATAATAAATACAACTGATGCTAAGGTCACTTAAATTTTTTATTTTAGTGTTGTTTTGGTCGCACGTAATATATTTTATATTGAAATAAATAAAAGTTGACTTGAGGAAACGAAACCTCTATTGATTAATTTACAGATATTTGTACGCAATGTTTATTTACTATCGATCATAGAAGAAAAAAATCTGTTACATGAAGTAGAGTCTTTCATATAAATAAATAAATAAATATATATATATATATATATATATATATATATATATTTAAAAGCATTCTCCCTATTAGATCATTTAGCTAACAAAAATAATCCCTCTTTTTCTAATTACTGTCTTCTTTTACGTGTAATGTCAATTAATCTTAACAAATCAAATTGAAAGTCGTAATATTCTTTTAACTAGGCAAATTTTTTTTTATGCTTCAGTTTAATGTAAAAAAATGCATGAAATTGGTTATCGGAATTTATGTGGGATTCATGTCGCATGCGTCATGGATAATTAATGCTTTAGAAAATAATGTTCAAAGAGATGAACACTGCGGAAGACAAATGACTTGCTCCATCTGGAATTTATGATTTGTAGTGAGAATTTTTTAGGTATGTTTTTTCCGTAATAGTTAGAATTAATATTTGATTATAAAAAATCCCAAGTTAGTTTTTGTTAAATTAGATTTATATTAGAAAAATCATAAACTGGTACACCTATGACAAACAAAGGGTAACGCTCTAAACTAGTATACTCGTTAACTGCCACGTATCATCCAATTTAATAATTTAACAGTAAAGTTTAACGAAAATTAACAAAGGGTAAATTTATCACATACGTATCAGTTCGGGATTTTTTGTGGTCAACAAATTAATTCGGAATAAATTTATCATAAATATGTTAGTTTAGGGTTTTTCGTGACATCAACCCTAAAAGTTAAAATGGGTACCATATTTTTATAAGATGTTTGGCAAGTATCTTGTAGCTCTATCACCTCAATAGTTAAGAAGATTTTAATAAACCATCCTAACCATTTTTCATGTGCTGCAGTTTTAGAGCGTGATTCACCAAATGTAAAGGTCTCGACACTTTGTTTAGTCACGTCAAGATAGAACCACAATTAAGGTGCAATTACACCAAACCAACTCTAAGTAATTTTCCTTTTACAGGTAATTGAGCTTGAGGTAAAGCAAGTTATTTAGACTTTTTAAATCTTCCTATGGGGCTTCAGGAAAATAAAATCAAGCAATTGCTTCTTTTTTCTAACTTTGAAAGATAGATAAGATACTATCAGCAAATAGGAGATGTTCTAAATCAATTAATGAAATTTCAAATCCAAGTGCGTGTTGGTGGAGCTACAATGACTATTCTTAAAGAACCATCTCTCCAACCCTAAGGTTGGATCAGCTTGTTAGGCATCTGGAGATTTTCAGCTAAGGAACTGAAGGTCACCAGTTTGAAGACTATCAATTATGGCAAACTATTCTGAATTAAAGTCATTTGCACAAACCAAATGACTTGACTAAACTAGTTCATGTGATTTATAAGATGTTTCATGGATTTATAAGTAGTCAAGTCTCAACACTTGTCCACTGAATTATTGAATAACAAATAACAAATATTAAATTCTCCTATTATTCTTCAAACAGAAAATTTACCAAATGTGAATGGGTTATAGGATCCATTACCACGGGCAACAAATACAAAGCGGGAATTTCTACAAAATATTTCGTAATCTTTCATTCATAATATGCATAGTAGGTTTGAAAATTTTCTGTCATCCTTGTATTTCTTAAATAATTTAGTAATTGAAGAAAGGTACTGAAATGCCACAACCATCAATAGATAAAGGGATAATTAACAAAAAGTTCTAAACCATTTAATTTGGTCAATTGAATTATAAACCTTTTGATGATTTGTCAATACAATCCTTCTGCCCAATTTTTGATGGCAATCACTTATGTGGACACCAATTGTCCTACGTGCACGGTTGGCATTGAAGTGGATAATTTTTTTTTCTGAATTTTATTTGTATTTTTGTATTTTATTCTTCACTTTCTTTTTTTTCTTCTACCTCCACCAATCGCGAAGCCTTGACGATGTCTGCAAGGTCAAGCCTAGCCTGAGGATGGGAAGGCCGACCCTCATCAGCCCTTCCATGTGGCCGGACAATGGTCATGGAAGAAGAAAAAAAGGAAAAGAAAAAAAATACAAATAAAAATTTAAAAGTAATTTCAAAAAATCGTCCACGTCAATAGTGGTTGTGCCAATGACCAACATCCATGTTAGTCATTGCTAGCAAAAGTTGATTGAAAGAACTATGTTGGCAAATTGTCAAAATGTTTATGACTCAATTTGCCAAATTAAAATGTTTAGGACAAAGTTAGCATTTGTACAATAAGTTTATGACTTTTTTTGTGATTTTCCGAAGGATAATAGAGGAGAGTATGCTATTGTTACATCATAAATAAAGTTTCAATAAATCATTTTACAACAATAAAAACATCCGATCCTCTTGGGTTGGGTCGAGAAGGTGATACTTAGACAATTCATGTGCACGCTAGAATACATTGTTCAAATTGTCTTTGTAGAGAATGCCGGACCTTATTAAGATGAAACAAATTGCTTATAATCTCTCTTATAGTCTTGACGATTCCTATAAGTATTATAATTTGGGCCAAAATTTTGGTAAGGGGGTCCAATTGGCCCAGCATAATCTAGGCCGTTCTTTGTTGGATTTGCCCATAACATGCCGCGTGGAAGTAAACCGTGCCAAGATTGATCAAGGTCGCCCTTTTTTTTTTTTTTTCCTCAACATCATCCACTAGTAAGGAAAATTTGTTCTTAAATGAAATTTGGATTGAGAGAGTCATTTGCAAATGAAAAAATGTTTTTGCTTTGCTAATGGTGGAAATAAAAGAAAGTTAAACAGAGAGATCCCTATCCCTAAAATTGCAATCCTTGATGGATGAGTTTGAAGATGCTTTCCCAATGGATTTGCCACCTGGATTGCTTCCCATAAGAGGAATTAAGCATTGAATTAATTTGATTACTAGTACATTTTTTAACAAAGGTGCTTATTAATGCAATGCAAAGGAAACTAAGGTAGTGCAACGACGAGTTGCTACAGGATATGTATGGGAAAACTTGAGTCCTTATTTGACTCCAGCCCTACTCTTGCCAAAGAAAGATGGTTCCTTCAAAATGTGTGTTGACAACTAAGCCATTAAAAAACATCACAATCAAGTATAGGTAACCCATGTCAACCAAACAAAAAAGTATAGGTACCCCACACTTAGACTTGACATAGTGCAACGACGAGTTGCTACAGGATATGTATGGGAAAACTTGAGTCCTTATTTGACTCCAGCCGTACTCATGCCAAAGAAAGATGGTTCCTTCAAAATGTGTGTTGACAACTAAGCCATTAAAAAACATCACAATCAAGTATAGGTAACTCATGTCAACCAAAAAAAAAAAAAAAAAAAAAGAGTATAGGTATCCCATACTTAGACTTGACAACATGTTCAATGAGCTGCATGGATCAATAGTATTCTCCAAAATCGATCTGAGTGGTTACCATTAGATCCAGACGAGAGGAGATGAATGGAAAATGGATTTCAAGACTAAATGTTTATAAATGGCTAGTCAATTAATTTGGTTTGTTGAATGCCCTCAGCATATTTATGAGACTCATGAATGAGGTCCTTCGTTCCTTTAATGGTTGATTTGTTATTATTAATATCAACAACATTCTAATTTATAGTAGAAAAGAGGAGGAGTAGGTATCTCATTTAAGATAGGTCTTTGAAGTCTTAAAAAAGCATAAACTCTAAGCAAAATTGGAGAAATGCTGGTTCCTTTCAACGAGCATCATATTCTTGGGTTATGCAGTTTCCAAGGATGAGATCCCTATCTATCAGTCCAAAGTGGAAGCAATCAAGAATTAGCTTATTCTGAAATCGATTTATGATGAAAAAATTATAGCTAAAGATCTAGATTCTCACCCACCATCAACAACTGCAAACATGGAGTTCATGTTGGTTATTCAATGGAGAATTTCTCTTTAAAGGAAACAAACTTTGTACATCAAAGAGTTCCTTTAGAGAGCTATTAGTTCAAAAAGCTCGTGGTAAAGGATTGGCAAGCCACTTTGAAATTAACAAAACTCTTAAAATCCTTCGAACGCAATTTTTTTGGCTGAACATGAATATAGATGTACATGCAATCATTTATAGATGTTCAACGTGCCAAAAGGCAAAAAGTCGTTTCTATCGAGGGATTTATATTCCACTTTGAGTTTCAACACAATCCTAGGAATATGTGTGTATAAATTTTATTGTAGCACTCCAAAGAACTCAAAGGAAGAAAGGTGTCTTCTAGTGGTTGTTGATAGATTTTCAAATATGGCATATTTCATTATGTGTCATAAGATGGATGATGCCTCTCACATGCCCAAGTTATATTTCAAAGGGAATATTCATCTATATAGGATTCCTAAGACCATTATGATGGATAAATATTCCAAATTCTTGAGTTACCTTTGGAAGACTCTATAGAGAATGCTTGGCCCTAAACTCCTATTTAGTGTAACTTGTCATCCACATATAAATGGTCAAATTGAGGTAACAAACCGCACCCTCGTTACTCTCTTTCAAGTTTTGTTGAGTAAGACTTTGAAAGATTGGGACTTAAAGCTTGCCAATGCAGAATTTGCTTATAATTGATCGCCAAGTTTCATCATTGGTTATTTACCTTTTAAAATTGCATAATGAACCAACCCTCTCACACCTATCGACTTGATTCTCATTTCATCCAACTCACAAGTCAACTATGACGCTGAAGAGAAAGCTAAAGTGATGAAGAAACTTCATGAACGGATTCAATCCAAGATCGAAAAAGTAAATGAGTCCTACAAAAAGAAAGCAAACAAGCATAGGAGAAAGGCTTAGTTTTAACTAGGTAATTTTGTGTATACACTTGAGAAAAGAGAGGATTCCATCTTAACGAAAGAACAAGCTCATGCCTAGAGCTAATGGCCCATTTAAAGTACTTGAGAGAATCGACGACAATGCATATGGGGTTGATCTCCTAGGAGAATATGGCATCTCGACAACTTTCAATGGGGGAGACTTTTCTCCTTATTTCGAAAATGATGCCAAGTCTCAATCAATCTAGGAAGGTTGATGCGAGAGCCTCCAGTTTTATCGATGAATGTTCAAGCTCAACTTGGTTCTCATCAATTGATCCAACTCAATCTTCATTCCTGCAAGTAAAGGCTAATTTCAACCACAATATGATTTGATAATTCAAGTTTGAAGATGTCAGTTATGTGTGCTAGTTGTCAACTTGCAAGACTAATTGTCAAATTCATGGTTATCGATCGATTATCAAAATATCAATTTACAAGTTTATTGTTGACTTTGAAGCTGCTACTCGACTACCTAATTATTAGAGGTTGTTTTAATCGACTTCCATGGCTATTTGTCAATCTTCCCAAACGACTATTTGACTTCCCAGAGCCATGGACGAATTTGGACAAGTCAAGCCACAATGCATCTAATCTTAGTTAAATGCATTTAGTCTTAATTACTGAGCACCCTAATTCTTAGTTTTATGAGTCTTTATTATGATGTTAGTTTTAAGAGTCTTAATTATGGAAATCACCAAGAATTATTTTGGTTTCTAGCATTCCAAGAATTACTTTCTTTTGTTTAGCAAAATTACTCTATATATAGAGGTGTAATCTCATTTATGTGATAGACAAGACTTGAATTTAATGAATACATGAGATTTCCTCAAGTGAGTGACCATATTTAGATTCTCTATCCGTGTTTCTTGGTGGTGAATCAAGAAGTGATTTATCCTTGTATGGGGGGTTCCCTTTAGGCCTTAGTGATGAACTTCTCTTATTTTGAAGTCCTTTATCCTTGACTAGTGGCTTGCTTTTATGCCTTGGTAGTGAATTTCATCCATCCAAAGTCCTTTATCCTTGATTGGTGATATTCCTTTACGCTTTGGTGATGAATTTCATCTGTCCTGATTCTTTATCTTTGGCTTGTGGCGTGTCCTTTATGCCTTGGTACCAATTATTATTTATCAAAATCCTATTATCATTCAAAAAACAATCCCATCATGCACACGCATTGAAAGGGTCCCATAGTTTATATAAGCCGTTTGACAAGCATCTTGCAGTTGTAGCACCTCAATACTTACCAAAAATTTCAAATACCATCCATCCAGTTTTAAAATGTTGCTGTTTTAGAACATATTTCACTAGGCATAAAAGTCTCGGCGCTTTACAGCAGAGTCACATTGCTTTTTCCTTCTTCTTCTTCTTTTTTCGGTCGAAAGCGCAGTAATACGAAACAGACTCTAAATACTATTTCTTTTGCCCACAATTGAGCTTGAGGTAATGCAAGTTATCTAGACTTTTGAATCTTTATAAGGAACAACAGATTTGAATCCACTCCCATGTTGGTGGAGCTACAATAACTATTCTGAAAGAACTATCTCTCAAACTGAATACTCTTTAACCCCATATTAGAAATGGTTTATTATAGCGTTGGGGCTTTTTCCAGCTAAGTAACCAGAGGTCATTCGATTAAATGCCACCAACTTTATGCAAACTACTCTCGATTAGAATCATCTACATCAATCAAAGATTTGACTTAATTGATTTATTGAGCTTAGAGCATGTTTTACGGATCTCCGAGTAGCCAGGTCATTACATCTATTCCCAAGGTAATAATATAAAAAGACGAATGCTAGTATTTTCCAACCACAAAATTTACCAAGTCTAATTGGGTTCTAGGGTCCATTACAGCAGCCAACAAGTACAAAGGCGGAATATCTGCGAAACATTTTCTAAACTCTCCTTCATAACATGCACGATAGGTTTGAAAATTCCTATCATCTGCACATACGTTAAACGATTTACTAATTCACAGAAGATATTGAAATGTGGATAATGCTGGAGATTATGCAAATGGTTGTCATAAAAAGTTTCAACAAATGATTTTATAATTAAAAAAAAAAACCATTCTGATTCTCTTGGGTCCTGGACAATCCATCCTTCGCATAAAAGCTCATACGACACATGAAGAACATGGAAATTTGACCTTCTAGAGTAGGATTCATTTGTGCTTGCGGAGATCAATAGCAACATTATTTGTAGTAGCATTATCTTAACTAATAGGAAAAATAATTCCAGCAATGCTAAATTTTTTAAAAATTTTATTCTTCACGGATGTGGCAATAACAAACCTAATATGCGGATAAAGAAGCATGTAAATTAAAACACCGAGTTTGAGAATTTGGATGAAAACGGGTCGTGCCCGGGATCTACCCGGCCCATTTGCCACCTCTAGTAGGAGTCTCAGACCATCTCTCGCAATTTTCTGCTCAACATCTTCCCCAGCATTCAGGCAGGACCTTTGAACAAACAATCTAGATCTAAGTTTATTGTACAAATTCCTATTCGATCCTAAACTTTCTAATTATTTCAATGTAATTGTAAAATTTTGACAAAAATTTCAATGTAATCCTCTTTATAAAGAAAGTTGCCAAGGTTGCCTATCCTGCCATCATCGGCCTTTCAACGTCGCATGGCTATTGAAATGACGTGGACAATTTTAGACAAAATGGCACCGTTTTGCTTAATTTCTGAATCTTTTTTTTCTTTTTTGTCATCTAAACAGGAACACAAATTTTCTGCAGAAATGAAGGTGGAGCATGACTCGCCCACTCTCGATCACAACCTCCACCACACAATTCAGTCATGCCGCCGCCGCCGCCGCCAGACTGCCTCTCAAAGAGCTAAATACTCGTCCTCCATGCTCGTCAAGTTTGTGGCCATCTAAATCTCAAAGAGCTAAATACTCGGTCTGCTTGCTTGGCAACTCCTCCTCCATGGCCATCGAGCTTTTGACCGTCGAGAGTGAGAGCAAGCCGACTCCGTCGGCCCGGATCCGGTTCGTCTGAGCCGGAAATATTATACCACAAGCACATTCAGCTCATATGCAAAATGTAATTGCAGGTCCACTCCTCCAACCTCATCAGCAGAAGCACCTCCCACGGGACGAGGACATTCAATTCAGGTTGGAGATGAAAAACCCCATTTTTAGAGAAATTGATTGTTTGGCGTGATTTTGAGTTATAGCTTTACTAATATGAATGACGATCATCTGTCCCATCAACTGTCACGATTTGAGACAACTATTT
The DNA here is from genome assembly GCA_014182565.1 of Eucalyptus marginata. Lineage (NCBI taxonomy): Eukaryota > Viridiplantae > Streptophyta > Magnoliopsida > Myrtales > Myrtaceae > Eucalyptus > Eucalyptus marginata. The sequence goes on from CM024590.1 coordinate 25,115,240, forward strand.
CACATGCCCAAGACAATTAGAGAAGCTGGAAGTCCACCCGGAAGAAAATGAAAAATAACATGGAAAGACAAAAAAAGACAAAATTTCTGAATTTTTTTAAATAAAACAAAACAAAGTCATTTTGTCTAAAATTGCTCCCCAGCGTAGAATTTCAGTTCTCATGAACGACAATCTGGGATGAGTTTGCGAAAATGTATCGAATCTGTAAATGAAAATTTCATATCATTTCTCTTTCCTAATGTCACTGTCTTCCTCAGACTACATGAAATGGCAGCTTCTTTTTTTCGGAACAGCATTTATTCTAACTCGAAACCAAAACTGCCATAGCACCCCAAGGGTGATATGCATTGAGTAGAGATCGAATTTGATGGCAGACGGTAACGTATAAATCAGACGGTGTTAATTGAACCAATATGTCAGTAATTTCAACTGAAAATTGATGAGTAAGATTATTTTAAAATTGCCCTAAAAAATTTAGAATTATATCAAAACTATGTAAAAATTTTAAAGGTTGAAATCCATTTAGGACTGAATCCATAATTTTTCCCGAAATTTAACATTTGCCAATAAATAACTGCATTGAGCATTATTAACATTTAACATCAACCAAAATTTTTTTAAGCCCAGACAAAGCGCCTACAAACATCATCTCCTCCCATCATCATCATCTCCAACTCGTCTCAGCCGTCATCGTGGAGTTCACATAATCTCTAACCTCCCTCGCAATCACCCCTCTCATCACCTCCCAAAACCCCTCCTCCGGCAACCCTTTATCCTCCCGCCGCCCCTCCGCCGCCGCCGCCGCCCCCGGCGGAGCAAGAGTCAATGCAGTGAATGGCCCGTCCTCCTCGTCCTCGATGTCCACACGACAACCGCTCATCGACATATGCTCGTTACGATGCTCGTTCCCGTGATTTGCCCCGTCGTCCTTCTGCTGCGCGGAGGCCCTTCTCTTGAGAGTGGAGTTCCAGTGGTTCTTGACGGCGTTGTCGGTCCGGCCGGGGAGCAGCCGGGCGATGGTGGCCCACCGGTTGCCGTACACGGCGTGCGCGGCGAGGATGGCGTCGTCCTCGGCGGCGGAGAAGGGGCGGTGCTTGACGGCGGGGCTGAGCTGGTTGCACCACCGGAGCCTGCAGGACTTCCCGGAGCGGCCCTCGATGTGGCGGCTGATGAGGGACCAGTTCCGGGGCCCGTACCGCTCCACGAGCCCGGTAAGGACGCGGTCCTCCTCGGCGCTCCACGGGCCCTTGACCCGGTCGGTTTTGCGGGCGGAGGAGGCCGGGTTCCTGCGGGAGGACGAATCGGAGGAGGACGAGTCGGAGGAGGAGGAGGAGCACGCAGGAGACGACCGCCTATACGTCGTATCCATGTCGGAGAAAGCTTCTTCTACTTCTTCTTCTTCTGGTGGTTCTTGAAGTGAGGCTTGCGCTTATATATGCGCGAAAAGAGAGAGATTGAGAAAGAGAAAAGAAGGGGAATGGAAAGCGAACGGCGCCCGGGGGGGAGAGCTGTTTCCAGGAAACTGGGTCGTATAAAGTGGGTGGAGGGATGGTAGCTAAGAACGAGATGGATTTTAATTGAGATTAATTATTTGGATCGTGACTTACTTTCTGGGAGACAGCTTGACAACGCAGCTATCGATGCGATGATGCTCGCGAACGGCCAATAAGGGTTTCCCATCATCAATTAAGATATGGGTCTGTATATTTCGAATTATATTTACTGTGTGGTATATTTTCGTCAGCTTTTTACTGTGATATCAGAAATTTCTAAATTATATTTACTGTGACATATTTATCTTAAACTTTTTCTTATGACTATTTGTATCTATATGACATTTATTTTGAGATGATTTTTCAGAAAAAAACTCATTTTTATTTCATTCAAATTATATGAACACCTTTCAACACCGTTTGCCACCCGACGTCAATTTGGACAGATTTTTAACAATGATTATTGACATAATGTTAATAGAGAATAAATGTATCATTCAAGTAAAAGTTTAGTTTTTTAGTGCCATGGAAAAAAGTTTAAGAGTATAATTTTGATTTTTTAATGGCTTTTTCCCTATAATAAATGAATAAAATACCTCTATATGAGTATTTGTTAAAAATTCAGATAAAGAAAGTTCGTCATTTTTTTAGTGCAACGTGTTTCATGTATTATGCGTAATCAATGCATTCGATATCAGAGCATTGCCTCCTTAAACTCTCTATTTGTTTTGTGAAAAATGAATGATTTGGAAAACATATACCTAAAAAATTATCACTTGTATCGCTTATAAAAAAAATGAAAAAATTTTCACCCTCTATGAAAATATATAAACATAAATTGTTGATTTCTTTCATTGACTAATTATTTCAAGTGACAAAAAAGTGTTCATTTTAAAAAAATAATTTTTCAAATAATTCATTTTCTGTAAAACAAATAGAACCTAAATATAATTATCAATTGCCTTTGATGTACTTGTTAACAATATCCACTACATAAAATGAATCTAAAAAAAAGAAGATTTTTAAGGTTATGATGTTCCATAATTGCGTGTATGACGGTTAATAGGGCAAGTGGGATGATCATGAAATATTGTTATTAATTGATGAGTGGAGTTAACCTTTGAAATTGGGTAGGTAAGTATTTCTTTTTTTAATCCAAAGGTTTACATTTTAAGAAAGCAAGTTGAAAAGTGTATACATAGCCATCTTTTCATTCATTAAATGGTTTGAACTAATCAATGGGGAAATTGTTTTCCGACTAACGTTTAAATTTTGAAGAAAACAAACCAGACAAATATGCAGGGTTAAAATTTCCTCCATCACCTCAAATTAAGTTTTTTGTTGTTGTTGCCATTGTAAACATGTAGGTTACCCACATTTACATTCTTAATCAAGTCATACACATGTAATGTCCAAATTTATAATCCATGAATTCAAAAATTTATGAATGAAAGAAAAAAAGGGCCTATCTCAAGTGCTTTTATTATCACATTAAGTCTGGTTCCTTTTAGTCAAATGCCTAATCTTCTGGCTTTTTTACCTTCCAAATCATTTTGTAATTTACTTATAATTGTGTTAATGATTCAATTTATTTTGTGAAAAATGAATAATTTGAAAAACGTTTTTCTAAAAATAAATGTTTATATCGTTTAAAATAATTGTTAATGAAAATTTTTCTATTATCAACAATAATTTTATTTAAATATTTTGATGAACGATAAAATTATTTATTTATTTATTTATTGAATGATATAAATTATTATTTTGAGGACGCATTTCAAGGAAAAAGGACATTCTTTTACAGAAAAGAGGAAAGTGGTGGTGTGTAATCATTCTAGGTGTGGCACATGCTTATATGGAAGGGGTTTAAATAAGACATGTTGACAACAAACGAGAAGGCAAAGAAGGGCACCAGGGCAAAGCTGTCCTGCACCACGCCACACAACTGCACGCAACCTTCAGACAACGACAAAACCCAAAACAAAAATTCAAACGGCGAGGGTGGGGACCCGCCGCCCCCCCACGTCCCTTCCTTTTTGACTCGCTTTCCGCAGTCAGTCTTACAGCTGGAGGCGGTCCAAATCCGGACCGTCCCCTGCCATCGCTCCCAATCAAACGGCTCAGGCCAACCGTCCCCGAAAACGACCGGAAGAGATACCTCCTTCTCCTTGCTTTTCTCCTCCTTTGGTTCTTTCTTTTGGGATTTCACTTAGCATGGCCAATTTTTTTTTTTTCAGCAGCATGTCATAAATAGATCCGATCGTAGGATGCCGGCCCAACATGCTCGAGCCACATTAGTCTCAGGGTCTCGTTTGGATGAGTTTGGATTATGCTTTTAGATCATAAAATCTTATTCGAGCTTGTTAGGCTCGTGACACTTCAACCTATCAATTTAATACATTGAATTCTTGTTTTTATAATGTATGGGATTAGGTAACACTTTAGTCCCGGTCTATCCTGGATTGAACCCCCATTTGTTAAGCAATCAAATAAGGAAATATTTTAAGGAAACGGTATTTTGGAATTCAATCATTTTTTTCTTGGAAAATCGACAAAACTTCACAAGTGGATCCATCCATCCATTGTTGATTTCGGTGATTGGTCGTGCTAGAAAATTATGATTCGATTGTCGATGTCTGCCACACAAATATTTTATATCTTTTATCCTTTTGTTAGTCATCTTTCCCTATATCTTTACCAATTATCTCTTTTAGGGTATAATGTTTGAGATTTGACAACCTGATGATTTGACTTAAATATATACATATAGAATGCAATGCTTCCAGAACACTTAATTGTCACCCCCCAGTGTATAACCACTTCTTCAACATGGACATCTTCGTTTCAACCTAATTCCACGTAGGATGGGCCCTGCTCCCAGCCTGGAAGAATCTCCGCGTGAACGTGAGTTTTGGTTATGGTTTGGTTTGGTTTTTGCCTTAAATTATAGTCGAATTCCCCATCGACTGGCCCTCGTCTGGGAGGGGAAAAACGGAGAGAATGAAAGTTTGGATGGACAAAATAGGGACAGATTTTGAAATTCTTGACGAGAATAGAAAACTTGCAAAATTTAAAGTGTATTTTCATCACTCCCGAAAATAATTAAGCATAAATTATTATCAATGATGAAAATATTTTTCATTAACTACTTTTTCTAAGCAATATAATAAATCATTTTCTGGAACCTTGAGTTTTTTTATAATTAAAATGCACCCATAAAGTGCTTCATTTTGCGAAAAATAAATAATTTGGAAAATTTTTTCTAAAAATAATCATTTTTATTATTTACAAAAATGGACAAATAAAAAATATTTTCATCATCTACAAAAATATTTAAATATAAATTGTTGCCCATAATAAAAATATTATTCATTAACTAATTATCTTAAGTGATATATGTGATCATCTTTAAGAAAAAAAAAATCCAAATTATTTATCTCCTGCGAAACAAACGAAGTATTAAATTTGTGGCACTCCTAAATTTCTTCCTCTAGCATGTCCCAAACAAAAAATGAAGCCTCATGTTACGTCCACATTACCTACAAATTCATTTGCATCAAAACACAATTGGTATGTGAAGTTTCTTCCCTCCATTTACGGGACGACCCTATCAGGAGTTAGTCACATCGGTTACATTGAAACCATAGTCTAAGTTATTCAAGCTCATCTTCATAATTACTCAATATCAAATCACTTGATTTGATGTTGAACTTAGAGTGTAGAGTGCCTCAATATCTTCTCAAGTTATGTTGATAGTTCAAGCTCGCGAATATTCATAGCTTGCACAAACCTATTTAAGTTTCTATTTTTTTTTTCCAAATAACATTGTATAGTTATAAAAGTCGATATATAAATCTGTTGTACATATATAACTTGCATTTATAAGAACGCGGGAAATAAATGTCTAAGCCATCAAGCTTGACCTCAAGTTCATTTATGATTTGATGGTAGTCGAGACGAGATCAGATACCTTAACTTTTCTTTGGAGTGGGGCTAGAGTAGGAATCTAAGGAAATGAGAGGCATATGGCTATGAGCAACTTGCTAGTAGACAACCTTATCATCATCTTGGCATACTATCCTTGAAGTGACCAGGCACTGCCAATGCCAGCTAAGGCAACTCCTCCATACACTATTAAACCTATCTTTATCTTACTTAGTATTCTTGCGAACCCTAATCTTTCATTTTCCAAATATTTTTCTTCTTTTTTGCTTTTGGGTCTTGGATCTTTGAAATTGTTTGTTTAATTTAGCGAAGAAGATCGGCCATAGATACGGACCATCGAGTGCCACCACAGCTGGTCAGACCAAAGTGCACGAAAGTCTTCATTTGTTGCCCAAGCCCAATAGTCAACGGCGGATGCCAGCTCATCGTTGCATCGTGGCCGTCGGTTTCGATTTCGATCTCTCGTGATGCCGGATGGACACTGACTGACGTGAAGCTTCGTGTGTAGGGGAGGGGGCATGGCGAAATAAACAATGTTTGGAGCTCAATTTTTCAATTATCATTAACTGCGATCTCTAACAAAGTCTTATAATTCTGAATCTTGGACACTTTTCAAATTGAGCATGTGAGGGTAGAGAGTCCATGTTTTCCCCGTGTTCCAACAATTTAATGGTTTTATACTAATTCCTCCTCCTTGGTATTTTTAGATTATCATTTTTCGTGATACATTAGGATTTCTAAAAATAAATGAATAAATCGAAAATGGGAGCAACTAGTACAGTTTCCTTCCAACCCATTGGCCTGTTGGGTTGGTGATGCTGTAGGATCTCCCCTGCCCTGAGAGCCAAAAAAATTACTAGGTGCACCGTCAGGTGATATGGATCTCATCTAGGATTCAGATGAATCGACGATGGACGTGAGTCGGGACCGGAGGAGGTCATTTAAATTTTGGCTCTTTCTTTGGTGCCTGTCTGGTCAAAGTCAAACCCAACAAGTTGGGTTATCTAGTTGGCTTTGCCAGTTCTTGTCTGTCTCATGTTTGTCTTTTCTCGTTCAAAGACAACAAACATATGAAACCGTGAGCAGGAAACAGTGCATTCGTGCGCACAGAGTTAAAAATCCATGTCTTCCAAACGTTATTAGTTTAATAAGAAAAATAATTTTTAATCTGATGTCCAATTGTGATTAGCTTACTAGAAGTCATAATCAATTTACAACTCAAAACTGCAGGCAGAAGGCAGAAGGGCACTAAAAATATCAAAAACAATCCCATAAGATGCTCACTTTAGTATCAATTTTTTTTTTAGATTACTTAAGTGCCAATTTTTTAAAATAATGATTACTCAATTATCAACTCCGATTTCGGTCACCGAAAATTTTGACATTGTCATATTTTATTAATTTCTCCGATTAACATGGCTCACTAGGATGCCTAGTCAACTTATGCCCTTATATGACGTTGTCTACATTGTTTGTTCTAAAATATAAACCCTAAATTGCAAATTGAAAAAATTCCCCGATTTGAAATCCTAACGACCAATTCAACCTAAAATCGAAACCCTAATTGGTTTGCCCTAAAATTAACAGCTCAATCTTGCAAATGGATGTTGGGGAGGCTCTAAACACATTGAATGAGTTGCTTTAAATGAGCGCGGGCCACTTCGAGCTTTCCCAGCCGAGAAGTAGGTCGAAATGGAGCAATGGCGACTGTAATGAGAATCGATGAAGACGGTGATGTTTTGTGACCATCAATTATTCAACCGGTAAACGGGTCCTCGTGGCATCATCACTGACTATTCGAAGCCAATGAAGGAGTATCGAACAAGTTGAAGTACTTCAAGCTTCTTGGGCAAGAGACAACACAAAGCATAGCTGCTCCTCTGTTGCTCTAGGATGACGAATGGCAACAGTTGGTAGTGGCTTTGGTGGCTTGAAAGCAGTGAGGAAAGCTGTCATTGGTGGTTGATGCCAATGAACGAGCTTCGAGTGAACTCCAAACTCTTCAAGCCTTCTTTGTTGGAAAACAAAACAGAATCAGGACGAACTAACCACGGCTTTGCCAGTGACCAGCAAGGTTGGTGAACAACAAGCGGCTTCGATCTATGGCCGACTTGAGATATTGGTGATTGATTAATAGTGGCCGCCTATGTCTCTGCTCATGCTTGGTTGGGTGATGCCTTCGAGGAAATGGCCAATGTGACATGGTGATTGATGGTGGCCGTGCATGGGACGATGATGGCTGTGTGTGGGTTGGCGGTGGTTGCGAGTTTTTTTCTCTATGAAGGGGCGGTGATGGATGGCGGGTAGTGGTGTCCTTCGATGGCGAGCGAGTGATGGTAACAGTGAGCGTCCAATGATGGCATTTTTTTTGCTTGGGAGTAGTGCAACGTATTTTTGGATTGGTTTTTTAAAAGAAATTCCAACTTATATTAAAATTTAATTGAAAATGTTGCGATAGGGCAAGCGATCGAATAATAATATAGACAGAAGAAGAAAATAAATCGGATACCAGATTTACGTGGTTCAGTCGTAAAGACCTATGTCCACGAGGAGAGCAGTAGCGAATTTCACTATAGATCAAGCGATACAAGGAGATTACACACTCAAGTCACTCAAACACTCTCTCGGTGTTTCCCAAGCCCTAATTACACCCAACAATGCACGCAGTGTTTAGCCCCGAAATTTCTCAAGAAATAATCTCTCAATCTCAGGAAGGAATTACACGCAAATCTTACCACAAGATTTAAATCGGTTACAAACACTAATCTTTCTTGGATGTAATTCACGGATAAGAACGACAAACAAAATCCCTCCCAAGCACTCGACTACTAGACGGCACTTCAAGAACACTTCTTCATGATAAACTCTCTTCCATCCATGGCCACAAGTCTATATATATAAGTGAGATCTTTATTCTTTTGCCAACTTCTCATGAGATTCTATTCTATCTTACCCGATTTTATCCAAACATATCTTTGTACATTTTAAACAAAATCCAAGTCCAAGTCAAAATTGAACTTTTCTATTTCAGCGGCCAAATTCTCCAACGTAGATTCAAACTTTGGGAAGTTGCTCTTCGGATCTTCTTTGCTCAATTTCGAACGTTCGCAACATATCCAATTCGGAATATTCGGAATTTCACATTAGACTCAAACTCGAGACATATTTTAACAATCTCCACATTGGCTCGACGTTTGAGCCAAGTTGTAATTGCTTCGCAAAAAATTCAAATTCTGCTGCTACTTTCCCATATCCCTCGATGGGCTCAACCGCCACAGATATTATCCAAGTCCAAGCTTCGCTTGAACTTCGCCATAACCGAGGACCTCATCAGAATACCAACTCCACATGCACCTTTAACTGTTCCGCAAGGATTTTCCGACGCAACCTTCTTAACCGCAAACAAAGTAAAACCATTGTTGCATCCATATCTATCAAGAGATTGAATACGTACCTTGTTAATTTTAGCAATTACAGCAACTGTTGGCTCTATAAGCACCACCTCGCTATAAGCACCATCTGTGTCGATTACTTTGCTAGTACCCGTATACGCTACCTCAGGAGTTTTTGGTCGTAACTCCACCTCAAGCCGAACACCGTCTAGATTCGTATTAACACTACCACAAACACTCCTCGTGAATTTATATTTGGGCACCACAAACTCCGCCACCTCATAGTACCTTGTTAATTTTAAACACCGTCTAGCCATTAAGCACCATCTCGTGTCGATTACTTTGCTAACACTACCACAAACACTCGTCTAGCTACCACAAACACTCCTAAAAGTGCGGAGACTCATCAAGGGTAACTTCTCTGCTGTTAATAGGTGAATTTATATCTGGGCACCACAACCGATCGCTCCGCTCACCTTGTGCATAGCCATGGAATATGCACATTGCCCTCCAATCAAGCTTACCATCATTCACTCAAAAATAACATGAGCAACCAAACATTCTAATAATAGAATAACTAGCAACGTTACCTGACCACACTTCTTCAAGAGTCCGCCATTCAATAACAGTTGATGGGGATCTATTCACCAAGCAGCTCATAGTACTAAGCACATCGGTTAGGATTCTCCTAGCAATACCAGCACTAGAGATCATTTTTTGAGTCGTCTCCAGTAATGTTCTGCTCATCAATTCTGCAAATTATTGTGATTTACTGGCACTAGTGCGATGTTTCACTATGCCCTCTTTTATGCAAAATTTATTTGCCAGCTCGAGCAAAACTTCATGCTATTGTCAGTCCGCACATGCTTGATAGACTTACCAGTATCCGTCTCAATCAAAGCTCTCAACCACGTGATCCTGACACCAGCATCAAACTTGTGCATTGGCATAAACCCCCAGGTCTTCCTTGAGTAGTTAATAGACTCTCGAACAGATGCATCCAATGTCTCCGGGTCGAAACCTGTCGCTATCTCACCTTGAAGTTTATATAAGCCTCCGTACTTGATTCCTTTCATTATCACCAGGGCACCTCGAACAACCTTCAAAACTTCACCTTCTGAAAAATACCTACAACTAGTTGAATCTAGGGCACCAAAGGAAATTAAGTTCATTTTCAATTTTGGAACGTGTCTTACTCTAGTCAATGTCCTTACAATGCCATCATGCATTCCAATTTTAACATCACCAACACCCACAACATCGCACTTAGCGTTGTTCCCTAACTAGACTTTACCACTACCCGTACACTGATAAGTGATAAACCGGTTTCTATTTGGTGTGACATGAAAAGAACAACCAGAATCCATAATCCATCCATCAAACGATGAATCATTAGTGACAGACAATGACATAATCGGCATTATCTACTACAGTTGCAACATTATTTGCAGAATCAACTATAATTCCCTTACCCTTCTCATTTTTCAACTTAAGGCAATTCCTTCTAAGATGCCCCATCTTGCCACAGCTCCAACAGACAACATCACCAGTCCTAGACTAACTACGCTTGTACATATTAGTACTACTGTTACCCACACGTGTTCTAGATCTTCCTCTATTTTCACCTACTAAAGCAGCAGATATAGGTTCGCCAGATTCTCTTCTACGGATGTCCTTGCTCAAAATCAAATCTCGAACCCCATCAAACGTCAAACTTGTTGACCCAAAGGAATTACTAACAGCAGTAACAATAGTATTCCAACTATTAGGCAATGAGGATAACATAATCAAAGCACGTACCTCATCTTCAAAGTCAATCTCAACCGAACTCAATTGACTAACAATCACATTGAATTCATTGATATGATCTGTAACTGACGCACCTTCATTCATCTTCAAATTAAACAGACGTCGCATCAAATAGACTTTGTTGATCGCAAAGGGCTTCTTGTACATATCCGACAGGGCTTGCATGAAATCAGCAGTGGTCTTCTCCTTCAAGATATTGAACGCGACGTTACGAGCCAATGTCAGCCGAATAACACCCATAGCTCGTCTATCCAGCAAATCCCAATCAGCTTGCTTCATTGTCTTTGGTTTCTCCCCAGATAAGGGCAAGTGCAATTTCATCTGGTAAAGATAATCTTCAATCTGCATCTTCCAGAAACTGAAATCCTTCCCATCAAATCTGTCGATTCTCACTTTTACTTTTTATGTCGCCATCGATTCACTTCAACTCAGCCAAACCTAGCTTTGATACCACTTGTTGCGAAAAGGCGCGATCGAACAATAATATAGACAGAAGAAGAAAATAAATCGGACACCAGATTTACGTGGTTCAGTCGTAAAGACCTACGTTCACGGGGAGAGCATCAGTGAATTTCACTATAGATCAAGCGATACAAGGAGATTACACACTCAAGTCACTCAAACACTCTCTCGGTGTTTCCCAAGCCCCAATTACACCCAACAACGCACGTAGTGTTTAGCCCCGAAATTTCTCAAGAAATAACCTCTCAATCTCATGAAGGAATTATACGCAAATTTTACCACAAGATTTAAATCGGCTACAAACACTAATCTTTCTTGGATGTAATTCATGGACAAGAACGACAAAGAAAATCCCTCCCAAGTACTCGACTACTAAACGACGCTTCAAGAACACTTCTTCATGATCAACTCTCTTCCATCCACGGCCACAAGTCTATATATATAAGTGAGACATTTATTCTTTTGCCAACTTCTCATAAGATTCTATTTCCTATCTTACCCGATTTTATTCAAAACATATCGCTGTATATTTTAAACAAAATCCAAGTCCAAGTCAAAATTGAACTTTCCTATTTCAGCAGCCAAATTCTCCAACGCAGATTCAAACTTTGGGAAGTTGATCTTCGGATCTTCTTTGCTCAATTTTAAACGTTCGCAACATATTCAATTCAGAAAATTCGGAATTTCACATTGGACTCAAACTCGAGACATATTTTAACAAAAAAGCCACTATTGACACTCGATTTTTTGTCGACATTTTAAACATTCTTTTTGCAAAAATATAAAAAATAAATAAATAAATATAATAAAGAGCCAAAAAGATAAAAAAAAAAAAATGAATGAATGAATGAAAACATAAAAAAAATGAAAAGAAAATGAAAAGAAAACAAGAAAAAAATGTAAAGAAAACAATAAAAAAGGGGAGGGGGGCATTTTCACGAGGGGTCTCTCCCGGGCGCTCTCTCCATTGGTCTGTCTCCCGCACGCTCTCTGGGATCCTCTCTCGATCTCTCCATTTCTCTCTCTCAAGCGGGTTGGGGGCTTTCGGATCGGTGGCTCGACGGTTAGGGTTTTCGGGGGATTTCGATCGATGGAGGCGACGGCGATCACGGCGACGACGACACCAGCGGTTCTGCTTGCTAGATTTGCCCCGATCTGAAGCCGACCGGAGATCCGCTTCATCTTTCACGATTCTCAGACTTAGAAGACGAAGCGTAGCAATCGGCGATTGTGATCGGAAGATCTATCCGTCATTCAAAGTCCGTGGCGCCGGAGTTGAACTTCTATAGATTTGACACTTTTTCTGAGATCATCGGTTTGTATACTGTCGTAGTTGCTGGAGAGGCTTGTCGGAATCGAATCTCTCTGGATCGAGCTCACCAGATCGCTTGGAGTTTAAGGTTCAGACCGCGTCATTGGTAGCCACAACTTCGATCCTTTGCTGTTCATTCAAGGTTATCAATCTCTCTCTCTCTCTCTCTCTCTCTCTCTCTCTCTATCTCTGGTTCGACTAGGTGAGGAAGAACAAGTTTATCGAGTTTCTCCCGGTAAATGTTGTTCGTTTAGATGCTGTTGTTGTCACCATTGTTATTGATTGATGGATTTAGAGGATCTGTTTAGGCTCTGGTTTGGATTTGACCTTGAGCTGAGTAGATATTTGATTAAGCCGTGTTCTCGCGTATTTGTGTAGTCGAGGCGAATGATTGCTGTATCGTATAGGGATGGAAATTGGTGTTGGAATCGTTGCTTGTATGCTTAGATTTCTCTATTATATTTCATTTTCCCCTGTCCATATCATTCCGATGTGTCATCGTTGTGTATGTGGTGTGGCCGGCGATCGAGTGAGAGCTCGCCTCTTGAAATAGAAGTTTACTGACAGTGATTGACAATGTCACAATCATTAACTATGGACTCTCTGCATTTAGTTGTTTTCATTACTTGTGTTTCTTCTTTTCTGCCCTCCATATGTTTGTGAAAATGCCTAAATGAATATTTGCATAGTGTCTTCATTAGTCTATATGCAAGATGTTCATGGCTTACTTAAATCATGATGCCCATAGTGATTTTATCTTACTTATTCTTGATCCAATCAATCTGAGTAATTTTAGCATTATGACATGCTTAAAACCTGTGCTCATTGGCCTCGCTGACTTTGATTGATATTCATTTCCACTTCGAATCAGATTGAGTTTTAGAAAGTAATAAATCTTTGGTCTGGTTTTATTTTACTCAAATTTGGGAAGTTTTCTCGATCAAGTAGAGATCTATTGATGGATGAAACTGATGGTTGAAGTTGGTGGATATAAGCATAAATTTGTAGAAATAAAAACTTGGTTCGTTACTTTTGTCAACCCTTTTAAGGTTGTAGGGTTTGCTGTGATTCATTGTTAGAACCACTCTTTGTGCATTGTTTGGATGGTTTTATAAACCATTAGGTATGCATTATGTTCTAATTCATTTGTGGCTGATTTGTATGTCCTCATGATGATCATTTTTTGACTATCAATTTGACGTCAATTGGACTCAACTTCTCATAAGAAGTAGGCTGGTTTTAATCTCTCTTATGATGTTGATCTCACATGATTTGCGATGAGTTGATGATTATTGATGATGAACTTGAAGTTGATTGAACTTGATTTGCCTTGATCTGCAATTTCGTATACCTGATATGTCACTTTCTATTTTGTCTTAAATGAGGTGTTTAATGAGGTTTTTTTTTTTTTTTTTTTTTTTTTTTTTTTTATCTCGAGCCCTTCTAGACATAGAAAATAGACTTCTCAAGCTTCGATTTGATATGTCGCATGCCCTAAACGGTGTCATTCGATCATCGAAAAACATCGACAAAATCTGTCAATTCTGCAGCAGTTTTAGATTGATTTGCTGTTCATATGTCTTGGTGTGTGAAATTGTTTAGTTGTCATTGATGTGCTTTTTTTTTTTTTTTTTTTTTTTTTTTTCTGTGTAATGATTTTGCTGGTTCTTTGTGTTAAGGGCCAAATCATGCCTCATTGTCTTCTTGACATTTGAAACACATGTTACAAGTTTCGCATTAATGCATGGCATATCATATTTGAATCTCGTTTGATGGGAATATCATGCATCCATTTGGCTAATTACAATTGAAATTTGTCAAGCATGACTTTCTTGGTTCTAAGTCACTTTGCAATGTTAATGACTTGTGTGACTTATTTGCATTCTGATTTAGGGTTAAATGTTTACCCAAACCTTTTTTGCATTCAACCTTAGATCATGTGCAAGTTTCACATTTTTGTGCATTGTCTAGGTAGTCTTACGAACCATTAAACGTGCATTATATTTTGTTTTGTTTGTGGCTGATATGCGCGATTTCACAAATATCAATTTTTGACCATCAATTAGATCTTGATTAGATTTGAACCCTCTTAGGAAGTCTTAAGATTCATCTTAATCTTTCAGATGATGTTAATTTTGCATCATTTACATATCATTTAGTTTAGAAATTTGTTTCTTTTATTTGTATGCACCTATTCACATGTTTCTTAGATTAGGTTTAGATTATGACCTCAAAGATGGACTTTGGTGTGAAGACGATGGAAGTCGATGTCCATTCTGACTATTATCTTGTACTATTTGTTTTCTCAACATATGTCTCGGGTTCCATGCATTGTATAAAACCCGACGAGTTGTGGGTTTCTTTTCTTTCCCAATTATTTTCTCTTTCATATTCTTTAGGATTGCATGATTAGATTTATTGCTTTTTCTTGATTGTTTACTTCATGTCTTGCACTTTCAATTTCTCTGATTGATTCCTTTTATTGTTTTTCTTTTAGAAATAGAATAGCATAAAAGTAATCCACCATGCATGATCACTTAGTTTAGAATTGATAATCTCGAAAATATAAAAAGAGATGCATGGACATGTTAGGAAAAACACAACATACTTGTTAGGTACCGAAAGGGCACTAATAGCTATATTAGCATAACCCAAGTCCCCGAATCTAGATATCTGGTTGTGTAGGAATCGAGGGAACTCTCCCAACCCTCGATTGGGTTTTCTAGCCGACCCAAAAAAAAAAAATATATATATATATAAGGCTAGTGGCGACTCCTGTATATTCTTAGGTTGTTAAATACCTAGATCGTATAAATAAATTCGCTATCATGCGAGGTACGAGCTTGGGAGAGCTCGCAATCTTATGATCAAGTATCCCTAAACCCGACCTTTCCCCTTTGACATTCGAGGGTGGTGAGATCGGGTCGCGACAGCCATGTAATATTTTTGGCCAAAACTTCTCGCCAAAGGCACCCAATTATCATTTTTTTTCCAATTTGGTATTAAATGAGCCAACAAAAGACTTTTGACATTAAAGTGAATGTTACATAAAACTTTTGACACTTTTAGTATCCTTATGCTCAAAGTACCATACACACTAATTGAACCTATGCTTTTAATTCTATGCAAAGGCAATCCCATCATAATAATTTGAAAGCAATTTATTCAAATTTGAATAATATGACTATTAAAATTTCTAGTTCTATAGGTTCCATTTCCTTTTTTGCGAAGACAAAGGTCCTCCTCTTGACCATGAAACCGAATGTTTATTGTGAAACTAAATGGGCATCTTGAATTAGAGATTTCAATTGCGAATTGCTCTCACTTATAATTGTGCTTTCTTTGTAGCATCAAATGTGCCAAGAGTTAGGGATGTGCAAAAGAATTGAGACAAACTAGGCGAACTAGTCATTTCTAGGCAATTCCAATGGGAATCGGTCTGATTCCCAGTTCTACGTGTGGTGATAGAAAATGAAGAGTATTTGGGGGAAATTATATTTTGTATTGCTATGTATTAATTGTACATGTACACTGCTCTATTTATAATGTTAGAAATAAAAGTGTATGATAGCAAAAAAAAAGTACACCATTACATTTGCCCATTTTACCAAGCCAATCACAAGTTAACTAAATCAATTAACTCATAATCAAAATCAGAATCTCCTATGATAATAAAGCATATTTTCAACACTCCCTCTCAAGTTGGTGGCTTGTATATGTCAATGATACCTAGCTTGCTTAGTAGATATTTATGTTGTCCTTTGCATAATGGCTTGTTAAAAATGTCCACGGCTTGCTCTATAGTTCCAATTCCCCTTGCTATGATGATCCCTTCTCGAATCTTGTCTTGAATGAAATGACAACCAATTTCTATATGCTTGATCCTTTCAAGAAAGACTAGGTTTGCCACTAATTTGAGTGATGTATTAATGTCACAAAATAATTCACTAGGTCCATCAATTTGTACTCTAAGGTATGAGAATAGTCCCCATATCCAAACTATTTCATAAATAGTCTTTGCCATGGCTCGATATTACGATTCTATTGATGATAGTTATACGGTTGACTACTTCTTTATTTTCCATGAAACAAGTGAATAACTTCATACAAAAACTAGTAGTGGACCTTCTTGTCATTGGACAAATAGCATAATCAATATCATAGTGGGCTTTCATTTTCATGTTGCAATCATGAGACAGAAAAATACCAAGTCTTGGGCATCCCTGCAAGTACTTTACAACCTTCAATTCTACATTCATATGAGATTGCTTTGGGTTGTGCATGAATTGACCGAGTATTAGTACTACATAATATATATCATGTCTTGTCATGGTGAGATAAATTAATTTCTCAACAAGTCACTAATATCCTGATGGGTCTTTAAGTAATGGATCTGTGATAGATGAAGATGAGCTCACATCATATTTGTGTGTTGTCAGCTTCACATTCTATTCTTCTAGTATAATGGTTGATTTACAACCTGACAATCCCGCTTCTTAAACTATCTCCAAAATGATTTTTTGTTGGTTGAGGCAAATCCCTTATCTGATCGAGCTATTTCAATGCCAAGAAAAATATTTGGGATACCCCAAGTCCTTGATGTGAAAAGCAAAATGCAAATATTTCTTGAATTTTGTACTAACAGACTCATTATTACCCATGGCAAGAATAACGTCAACATATATTAATAAATAAATTGATGAAGTACCTTCAATCCATGTGAACAATGCGTGATCATGCTTGTAATGCTGGAATCATGCACTGGTTAATGTTGTAGTGAACTTGACATATCATTATCTAGAAGCCTATTTAAGCTCATAGAGGGATTTATGGAGACGAAATACACAAAGCTCCCCATGTCTGTGTAAACCCTATGAAAGTTCCATATAGATTTCTTCATCCAGGTCCCATTGTCGGAAGGCATTGTCGGCATCCATTTGATGCAGTGGCCAATTGCAAATGGCAGCAATAGACAAAGAAAAGTGAACAATAATTTCCTTAGCCACGGGAGAAATGGTCTCATGATAATAAAAACCTTCATGTTGTGTGAATCCCTTTGCAATTAAGCAAGCCTTGTATCTTTCAATAGAACCATTTATCTTGAATGTAATCTTGTAAACCCATTTATAGCCAATGGGCTTATGATGTGGGGGTAGTGGAACAATATCTCAAGTATGGTTTTTAGTGAGAGTCTTCAGTTCAGCCTCCAAAGTATGTTGCCATCTAGGGTCACATGTCGCCTCATAATAAGAAGCCGGTCCCTATTCTTCGAAAATTCAACTAATACAACACATGCTCTAGTGACAGCCGACTAAATAAAACACATGAAGATATAGGATATTGCGTACCTAGAGAATCCTATGTAGGGCATATGTAGTCTTTTGTCCATGTGAGAGGTTGGATATGACGATCATAACGTCGAGGTTGCTTAACTCTTGTCTCTTTAGGGATTGCAGGGGATGACTCATGATGAATTTGTGGTGAGGAAGTCACTGAATAGTTAAACATATGATCCTCCTCATGTGAGAGAGCTGGTGATTCAACTAGCTGGTGTAATGAGTCTGTTGTGACTGGTATAGGCTACTTAGGTGTAATGAGTATGTATTGAGGTTTTATAGATAAGTCCTCTTCTAACAAAAAAGGATGATGATCAGATGCTGAGATAGAGGATTAAGATTTTGTCTCTCAAAATGGAAAAGTGTCTTCCTGAAAGATAATGTCTCTACTCACAAAGAAATGCCATGTAGAAATCTTCATAACTCTATAATCTTTTTGTAGATGAGGGTATCCAACAAAAACACACAGAATGGCATGGGGGTCCATTTTATCCCGAGGGCCCATAGTTGTTGCATAACATAAATAGCCAAATACTCTCAGATGATTAGTCCTTGAATACTTTCAATGAAGCAACTCAAAAGGAGTTCGCTTGTCGAGAATCCAAGTCGGTGTGCTATTAATCAAATAGGCTATAGTCACCACACAATCTCCCAAAAAACTTTGAGGAATCAAAGGTTAAGATTTAAGAGTTCGGACTACTTCTGAAAAATGTTGATGTTTCCATTCAACAACTCCATTTTGTTGGGAAGTGTAAGTGCAAGAACTCTCATGGAGTATTCCTTGAGAGGATAGGAAAGAGGCACATTCCACACTAAAGAACTCGCATCCATTATTTGTACGAATTTGTTGGATAAATTTGTTGAATTGATTTTGATGAGAGAGGAGAATTTTGATAAATTGGAAAAAGTTTGGCCCTTGGATTGTATAAGAAAAACCCAAGTAGTGTAAGTATAATCATCATGGTGAGGAAAAAAATGAGTCGTCATGATTTGGAGTGTGATAAGGGCCCCATATATCGATATGAAGTAAGGAGAAGGCATTGGTGGCTAGAGATGTGCTGATTGGAAAGTGTGTCCAAAATTGTTTTGCTAAAGGGAAAATTGGACATTTGGAATAAGTGAAACATGCACTATGGCCCAAGTATTGATGAGAAATAGATTTTTATTACTAGTAATGGCATTACAAGAAATATTTTTATCCAATAAATCAAGGGAAATTTGTCCAAAAATATAGCCGTTGTGCAATACTACCCAAGCTCATTAGTCTGCTAGTCAAAAAGTCCTAAAAGAAGCAATTGTTGGAATTGAATATGGCACAACAAGAATTATTTTTGCAAACTTTTGAGACGAATAAGAGATTGAACTCGAAATCAGGGATGTATAAGACATTTTTAGGATAATATTATAATTAAGATGAACAGTGCCAATTTTGGTGACATGAGTGCCGTTTTCACTTGGAAGATGTCCTGAATATAAGTGTGGATTCTTCTTATATTACCTAATAATTGTTCAATTATGTGGTTACTAGCACCCGAATCAATTATCCATGCATCAACTGATATTGAGTTTGACTTGCAAATAAAATTACATGAAAAGCTTGCAGTCTTGACATTTGTTGTTAATTGACCTAGAGTTTTCATAGTATTATGGTATTGATCTTGGGTAATTGGTTGGTACGCCCCATTGATCCACTATGTTGAAATCTGATAAGGAGAAAAATTATTTTTCTTTTTTGTCCTTATCACCCGATTTTTCATGTAGTTTCCATCATGTATCAATGATATGTTGCGGACATTTACAATATTCACAATATTTACCTGACTTTTTGAATTTTTCCCACTTGATTTATGTGATGATGTGGCACCTCGTGGGCCATTAGATGGCCTATACGCTGGTGCCAACATAGCTTGAAAATAGCCATTGGATTCAGGCGGGTGAAAAGATGAATGATAGCTGTCGATCTCCTTTGATAGCTACCATTGGATTTGGGCGGATATATGGGTGAACTATGATCGTAGATGATCTCATTTGATTGTGGCCGTTCATCTGAAGCTCTTTAGGGTTTTTTTTTTTGCTCCTTCATTCTTCACAGTTGTAGCTCACCCGATACTCCCAAAGCCCACGATGTCTCCAAGCGTTCCATGGATGCCATGCAGTAGCTTAACTAGGCTAGAACCCAACAAGGAGGGCAATGCGTTCAACTATCCTTGCGAGTTCGATCGTGGCTAGTTGCTGGCTTTCCTCTTGGATGGCTAGTTGGAAGATCTGGCTGAGTGTTAGCATCGACTCTGTCACCAAAATCTGTGACCGAAAAGGTGAGTATGTCTCATTCAATATTAGTAAGAACTAAGTCGCTTTCTCCCTTTCCTTCATTGCTTAGTACTGACAAAGCGTCACCTCAGGTCCCTCAAGCTATTCTTGGGCCGCCTTGAGCACGTTCCATAGAGCTGAGAGTCGATTGAAGCAAGTGATAACTGAGAAGTTCCCTTGCTTCAATTCCGAGAGGGCCTGAGTGATTGTGAATAGCTTAGTGCAATCAAGCCGCCCGTACATCTTGTGGATGTTATCCTAGATCGTCTTCAAGTCCTTGGTCGATGGGAGTCCAGCCGCAACGTCTAAAGAGGCAAATTTTGATCCAAGTGCAAACCAATTGGTTGCACTTCTACCGATGCCACCGGAGACACTTGTCGATTGGGTAAAGAATAGCTTCATTAAGGAAGTCATCCTTGTCTTTGGTGACAAGGGCTCACTAGAAGTCTCAAGCCCAAGCATTGTAGTTGTCCGATCTGATGAGCTGTGGGTTGATAATTTGCAGCTTTGGTCCATCGGTCAGCAACTTATGGAATGGGTCGCCGAGCTTTGGGCTCTGGGTGACCGTCACTCATCGGAAATGCATAAGGTAGGTATTCGAGTTGGATGACTAGGTAGGGATTTGTCCTTAGACCTGGTGGGATGGATTCGAGTCTATGACCAGGTGCTGTCCAACTTGATCCACCATTCGGGCTAGTCTCTTATGGAAGTGAATGTGGCTTACCTTCATCAGGTCAAGTTCCAAGGCCCGGACTGTTCTCCTCTCCAAACAGGCCATGCTAGGCCCATGTGTAACTTGGCCCAGCGACCAATTGGCCTTGAATTGGATACCAATTGACATGGGGCCATGGGATCGAGCTAGGGACTTGAACTAGAATAGGTGCAAATTGCTGGGTTGACGAACATTGTTCTTCAATTTGATCAACTTCATTTGAACCTTGGTGATGGGTGGGATCATTAACCTGTTGAGAGGAGTTGGGAGTTTCCTCCATTGAAGGCTTGGCGTCATTGGTGTTTTTTGCCATGATATCGAAAAAAGGTTTTGAATTCCTACTTGGTGGCTGGCTTGTATTCTAGGATTGGGATTGCAACAACTAGTCAAAAAGAATTGGAGGCAATTCAAAGATTGTGGAAGCTAGGCCAAGATGGAAGGCTTTGATACTATGACAGAAAATGAAGAGTATTTGGGAGGAATTGTATAATGTATTACTATGTATTATTGTATATGTACATTGCTCTATTTGAATTGTATTATGTATTGCTATGTATTTTTGTACATGTAAACTACTCTATTTATAATGCTAGAAAGAAAAGTGTAAGATAGGAAAAAATATACATGATTACATTTGCCTATTTTACCAAGCCAATCATGGGTAAACTAAATTAATTATCGATTCATTGAATCAATTAACTTGTAATCAGAATCGATATCTCTTATGATAACAAAGAATATTTCCAAGAGGAACCACCCATCTAGACCATCCGAACAGGACCAGTACACACACTCTCACACATATTAATTTTTATGTTTTCATAATTAAAACCCTAAGTTGAGCTCTTGGTCTCAACTCTTTTGCCTCACCCTGCTCTTAGTTGCCTCTCAATTGAGCTCTCATCTCTAGCTGCGATTCATGGCATCGCAATCGTGGCCTCGCCTCCGAGCCTCTCTCGCTGTATGTATTCTTGTTATATGTTGATTTGCTAGTTTCAAAGACAGTTAAAATTTTCTTGTTTTGCCAAATAGCAAGTAGGCAACATTCTCTTTTCTCCTAGGGTTTTGAAATTTGTTTGGAGAGTCGAGAAAATAGATGACTGTATAGCTATACATGAGAGGAAGTTCCACTATTCCAAGTAAACCCGTTCTATGGAACTACTTGGAAATTAGGAGCAAGTAAAGCGGTACATGAGAGGAAGTTCCGCATTCCAGTCTGATCACTAAGTGGGTCCACAAAATTAGTGGGCAGTTTTCGAATCCCATTTTATAGAACTATAGCGGGCAATCTTGACCTTGGTAGAAGCAATAGAGTGAGAGCCAAACTATCTTAGAGGTATAAAAGTGAGATTCATAGGATTAATAGAAAAGTCCTGACCAAATTAATATACAAAACCAAGACATGAAAAAGAAAAGGACAAGTGAGATTCATAGGATTAGTAGGAAAGTTTGACACACCATGTGTTCTTGTCATCTGCTAATTTTCTAGTTTCGAAGTCAATTCTAATTTTCTTGTTTTGCCAAAAAACTGGTAGGCAAAGTTCTCATTTCTCCTAGGGTTTTGAAATTTGTTTGGAGAGTCGAGAAAATAGATGGCCTAAGTACTCTTTTGAACTATGGCTATCGTCTATGCAAGTGAATGTATAGCTATACATGAGAGGAAGTTCCACAATTCCAATCAAACCGGTTTTATGGACCCACTTGAAAATTAGGAGCCGATAATGCTGTATGTGAGAAGAAGTTCCACATTTTGGTCTAACTCCTAGGGGGGTCCATAGTCCAGTGGGCGGTTTCTGGATCCCATTTTATAGAATTGCAGTGGGCGATTCCCACCATGATGGAATCATTCACTTCCACCAAAAGTGAGAACCAAACTATCTCAGAGGTATAAAAGTGAGATTCATAGGATTAATAGAAAATTTGTGACCAAATTAATATACAAAAAGGTCAATTTATTGTTTAATTAAGATTGCGGTGAGCGTGGATCGAACACGCGACCTTCAGATCTTCAGTCTGACGCTCTCCCAACTGAGCTATCCCCGCCGCATGTTCAGTTTAGTCAACTTAATTTATTTATTTAATATCTTTTGAACCACGCCTTGCTCCATATCAGGTTTTTCAGCTGAATGCGTCTTGCTTCGACTTGCAAGTAGCAATTACGATGTTTGGAACATCCTTTTCTTTATTTTTCTTTATTTTTCTGCTTTGACTTAGAAAATGAAAAGGCCCAGGAGCAGAAATTGGACTTTTCATTGTAAGTAAACAAACAGTCATATCCTGGAGCAAGAAGACACAGTAGTGTTTTCACCAAACAGTGACCAAGTCATCGATATGAGTGGACACGAGATTAAAGCATAAGATATTGTTGAGCATGTGACCCATTATCGACAATCCAAAAAATCGACATCGATATTGGCATGTATCAATAATCATTGTTGATCAGTTGTCAATATATGATAACATATGGCTAACAATGTTCAACAAATTTATTGATTAATGGGCTTGGCAAACTGTCAAGGTACCAAGAGGAAGTTGAGTTCATGAAGATTATCAAGTAAGTTACAAGTTTGAAATTACCGAAAAGCGAAATGATTATGAACGTGGAATAACAAGCACATGTTTTCAACGGAATAGCTGTTTGAGGATAAGGTCATGGCATCATGAGAAGGCGTGGGCACAAGGCTTTCAAAGATGGAGGAATATGGATATAACCACTGAAAACTGCTCGGAGGCGGTTATGGCACAACCACTATAAATATTACTACTTATTGGCTATTGAAAATCCCTACACAAATCAAACAAATTTGCTATCCTCTAGTTATTTTTACTTTCCTATACTGTACTTTTATTTTGTAGATTTGTGTTGTCACTTAAATTCTAGCATGTATGTTTATTTTGGCGTTCTTTGGCTTTGTCGTTAATTGAATTCCGATAGAGTTTGTTTATGTTTGGTTTGTTTGTAATTGTTGTATTTTCCGAGCCTTGTCATCAGTTAAATTCAGGCACAGTTTGTATTTGCATAATCTGGTTTGAAGTAAAGTTGTTCATTTCCTTATTTGCTTGTATGTTTGTTATCCAGAGTCACCACAAAACCTGACTTTTCTAACTAAAAGCTGAAGAATGACTTTCGGTGAAAAATATTGTCTTGAGAGACATTTTGGCGAAATGGGTGGGGTATTGAAGTGTGAGAAGACTTTTGATCCAGTTTTTAGCTGGAACAAGGTAGTAAATACGCATTCTATCGCCACTTTGCCTTCCCGCATAGACATCATAAACTCTTGATTCTTGGCAAATCCTTGAGGTTGGTTAATGCATGCAAGATGATCGAGTACGGACTGATATTGTCTCGCGCCATTAGAAAGTTGCATCGCAAAAGTTCTTGCTAGCACACCGGAGTAATTTCTACGTTCCATCACGAGTTACAATCAATAGTGTCATGCCCATGGTCAGGTTTACTGGCAAGAGAAGGTGCAAGTCCTCCTTCTGTTATGGTCGTTTAAGTCCTTTTCCGAATCGCTTGATGGTGCTACTGTCAACGCAAGAATCGCTTGTTATGTTCTATTTCGCCACGACTCCTTTATACTTCGCAGATGATCTTGGGACCTTTTCTGTTGAGGGTGCTTTCGATGTGTTTCATCGCAATGGCAAAACTTCCCGTTAAGTATCTCGGGGTTGCCTTCAGTTTCAAGAATGCTTTCAGGCAAACATTGCAAATGACTCGTTTATCATATCACTGCTCTAGTATCTTGTCGGACTTCCAAACATCAACTCTCGGGAGAAGTGTTAAAAAAGTCATAAACCTTTTGTATTTATGCCAATTTAGTCCTAAACTTTTTTTTTGTGCCAATTTAGTCCTAAACATTTTTACTTAGTGCCGATTTAGTCCTTTCCGGAAAATTTTGGTCAGATTTTGCTAACTGGTCGCCGGTCCGGCTGACGTGGCCCGATCGGCGCTAACATGGACAACTTTTAATAATATTTTAAATTTTAAATTTTCTTTTCTTTCTTTTTCTTTTTCCTTCTCTCCTCCTTCCTCCGCCACCTTTGGTTGGACCTCGCCGACCGGCCGGAGGCAATAGCCGGCAAGGGACACAAGGGTGGCCTTGCGCTGGGCGCGAGGGCAAGTGACACGGCCGCCCTCGAGGCGGCCTCAAGCTAGCCTCGCCATCCCGGCACGAGGCCGCCTTGAGGTGGCCTCAAGCCGGCAAGAGTTGAGCCTCATCACCTAGCACGAGGCCGCCCTCGTGACCCCGGCGAGGTGGCCGGTGAGGTCCGGCGACCGACTAGGGAAGGAGGAGGAGAAGGAAAAAATTAAAAAATAAAAATAAAATAAAAATCAAAAATTCAAAAATATTAAAATATTATTAAAAATTGTCAACGTCGCACCGATCATACCATGTCAACCGGCCGGCATCCAATCAACAAAATCGAGCCAAAATTGGCCGGAAATGACTGAATCAACACTAAGTAAAAATGTTTAGGACTAAATTGGTACAAAAAAAAAGGTTTATGACTAAATTGGCATAAATACAAAAGATTTAGGACTTTTTTAACACTTTTCCCTCAACTTTCACAAGTAGACTCCATTACCTAATCTACAACCTCACAAGTAGAGCAGGATAATTGTCTTAAAGTCCTAAACTAATTGTATTGTGATCGATTCAGTTCTAAATCTTTCAATTATAATAATTTAGTCATAAACCTTTTGACGATTTGCTAATTTAATCTCAAACATTTTAATTGTGTCAATTTAATCCTAAGCATTTCGAAAATTTGCTGCATACTATTTGGATAATTGGCTAGAAGAACTATATTGGAAAATCGTCAAAATGTTTATAACTGAATTGGCAAATTGTCCAAAAATTTAGAAATAACTTTCATAATTAAATTGTTTATGAATAAATTGTCAAATGTTAGAAGATTTAAAACTAAATTAACATATTTGAAAAGTTTATGATTGAATTAACTAACTTACAATAGGTTTATGACTAAATTGGCACATTGGAAATGTTTAAGACTGCATTAGCTACTAGATAATAGGTTTATAACTCTTTGGACAATATTCCATAAGAATAGCTCAATGAAGTGCTAATAATGCCCAAGGGATAAAATTAGTTGGAAGACGGAGGCTTGGATTTTCAATGATTGCATTTATGAGATATCGCTTGTATCCTTATAGATCTCTGGCACATTACATCACAATCCGACTGGAATTCGCATTAGCCTCGATCGCTATCCACTACGAAGCTCATCTGATTTGGCTGCTGAACCTACTCGGCTTAGCACATATACAAGGAAAGACTAGTTGCATCCTTTAAACCTTTCGTCGAAACCGTTATTGCCCTAGGCAGTGGCTGAAAAGCACCTTTTTCGGTATGATTGGTGGTACCATCACCATGTGAGTTCTTCCTAGATTTTATCAGCTCCACTCGAAGCACCAAAGTCTCTTATCTTTATTCAGACTCTACTATGGATGATTAGAAAATTTAGGGCTATGCGGATAATGAAGATTGCACGATGTGAGGTCTGCTTATGCTATGTGGACAAAGGGATTGGTGATTGGAATAGAAAGATGTCATTGGACAACGCAGATGATGAAGGGTAGAGTTTCTCGAAAACCCTTTTGAAGCTTTGCATGGATTGGCACTATATACCACGTCTGCAGATCTCACCTTGCTTTTATTCGTAATAACATACACTGCCTGCAGCGGATGTTGTTGTGAGCGTCTGTTTTTGTAGTGAAAACCAGGCTTGAGCTTGGTAAAGCTTTGAGGAGTTATCAACGGGAGTCTCTGTGCTAGGTGTTCTATAATAATCGCATCCATGTACTTGTCCCATTCTTGTTCTCGTTGTGATGAAAGGGGTTTGAAAGAGAGTATGAAAAATTAATTAATTAATTTTGAGATCTTTCAACTAGGATTAGGCGCAATATAGACCTGTCAAAATGGGCCTTAAATCAATATATGACCTTAACTTTTTTGAAATGGGTCTTATATAAATCACCTCAAATTTATTTAAAATATAAAGCCTAAAATAAGTGTATCTAGATAGTTCCATTTAGAACCTATTTCGAACCCACTAGAACTCAGACGACTCCTCTCTCACTCTTCGCTGATTTCTCATTCCCTTTTCACTCTCTCCTCCTTGCTAGTCGCTGTCAGTCTCCCCAGAATATCACTTCCATCGCTAGACGTCGAGCCAATCAACTCGTGAGACCAGGTAGAGCTTCGTGCGGATGATGCAAGTGACTCGGAACTACTCCTGCCCCTTGCAGAAGAGGAAGAACTGGCGGCGAGGCACTCACGCTTGGCGACCTCACGACGCAGCCAATATCCGCTGTGCTAGAGGTACAGTTGGCGTACATGATGCCAGAGTGGAGGTTGGTATGGAGGAGCATGTGGCAAAGATCTAGAGAGGGAGGACTGCACCGAGGAAGACGACGACGGAAAGGGGGGGAGGGGGAAGAGCAGGAGTTTGGCAGCATCGCAGGAGAATGCAGAGCTGGTGCAGCGATTCCTAGAAAGGACGTCAAGCATTGGAGAGACCTCGGGCTTTGCTGTGAGAGAGGCTGAAGTAAGGAGGAGAGATTGGAACTAGGGTTTGGTGAGATATGGTTGCTCTAGTAAGCTATGATGCACCAACACTCGTTAGGAGTTTTCGTGTCATGTTTGACACTTTGATACATGTTCGACACATGTCCAACACTCGCTAAGAGTCTTCGTATCATGTCGGACACTTCGATACATGTCCGACACATGTCCAACACTCTCCGATACTCTCGGACACTCTATCAATCAGTCAACACGTGTTAAAAAATCTGATACCTGATCAACTTTTCTGACACTCTCCAACACTCGAGTCGAAATTCTAACATGCGAATTTCCGTTACGTGATTCCGATACGCGAGATCAATTTTAAAAATTTCAAGGGGTCAAAACGTATACATGTGAAAAAATAAAAAAGAAATAATAAAAATAATAAATAGGATAACAATAAAAACTTAATCATCTCTTCTCTTCCAATTCTCACTTCCCATAATACACAACTCAAACCCCAGATTTTTTTTTTTTCCTCCTCTTCCGACATGTTTGACATGCTAGTCCAGAATGTGAATTACTCATTTTTTTCTCCAAATTTTGTTAATTATTAAAATGGAATTAAATTTGTCAAATTGAAACAATAAATGATATTAATAAATTGAATTAATATTAATATTTTGTAGGCTTTTCATTATTTATTTATTTATTTATAAATATGAATCAAATTAATTTGATTGTAATAATCATAAAAATAATAATTTATTATATATATAAAAATATACATTTAATATATAACGTAATCCAACGTGTCAAAATTCTTTATTTTTTTTTAAAACGACATATCGACGTGTTATAGTCGTTGTTACTTAACTAGTAAGTATGGCATAAGTTAAAAAAAAAAAAAAAAAGTTAAGGCTATGTTTGACAGTCGAGATAAAATTCGGGATAGGATATAATTTATCCTATCCCACGTTATTATTGGGAAGGTGGGATAAAAGTGGATAGGATTTTAATGTCCATAATAGAAAATTTATTTTTCTTGAATAACAAGCTTATTAAATTAACAAAATTGAAATTATATTTCAATATAAATAATATTTGAATTCTAATTTAAGAAATTAAAAATAAAAATTAAAAATATATTTTTAATTAATCTTATTCTAATTTACATATTCAACTTTAATTATATCTTATAATAAACATTCAATCTATAAATTAAATATTTATATTTATTATATATTTTAGGTATATTTGTATTTTAGGTGTGTTAATACAGTTTACTATTTGATAATTTTATTAAAGAATGATGAAAGGGGAAAAAATAAATAATAATGAAAATAATATAAAAAAGATGAAAAATAAAATAAAATAAAAATAAATTAAGGAATAGTGTTACGAGAGATTTTCACAATTTCTTTATAAACATTTAGGTTCATTTATAATGATATGCTAGTTTATATCAAAAAAAAATATAATATAATATGAACATATTAAAACTTTTTAATAGTATGATTCACCAAACAATTGACGGAATATAAAAAAAATCACGGGATTTCGTGTCCCTATTCTATCCAAGTCTATCCCACGATTAGAAATTCGAAAAAGAGTTAAGTGGATCGGTTTGGATTAATCTCAATTAGGAATGAGTCATCTTAAATTATATAAAAAATATATAAGTCAACGTGAGTTAAATGAGTAAATTTGATCCAACTCATTCATGACGCACCCATTAGCCACCTCTAGCACAACTGCTAAGACAGTTTTATAGCTCGATTTCACCTGGGAATAAGGTGGCTTTTCTTTTCCCCTCTTTTATAATGAAGGCGTGTCCAGCATTGACAAACTTTAAATCACCGAGTGGAGAATGTCTGGTTTAAGATTTTGTAGATTTGCAGATTTGCCTGGGTACCATGCTCAGCGGGCAACCCCGTCACCCTGACCCGAGCAGGATGCAAGTGACAAGCCCAGCAATACGCCTAACCGCAAGTGCCAGGGCCGTCCTTCGGAGACTAGCCAAGATGCCAATTATGATTACTATCCATTGCGGGTGACTATGTATGACCTGTCAACTGCCTCAATCCTCTCAAGGTACCTCTACAACTTAATTTTACAAATTGCTATAACACGGCCAGAAAGGAATATTGGTTTCTTGTAGAAGTTTACCTGGTAATACGAGAAGCTTTCAGAGTAAGATCAGATGGCTCGCTACCAAAAACTCGATGTTGAATCAATGAATTAACAGTCAGTACAAGAAGTTGGATATACAGCTAGAGATGAGCTTCGATAGAAAAAATTTACTCATCTCCTCATCCTAACCTGGGAAATCCCGCCACCAAACCGTCAATTTGGCCGACAGCTCCCAAGGCAAGAAACCATCAGTGCTTTTCCGTTGTTAACATATTTGTTGCTGATTTTGGAACTGCATGGCACAGAAGCCACCTTCTCCTAAGTAGCGCAAGCTGAATTTACTGCAGCTTCTTTTTCAGATCCTGAAATAAAGCACGCAATTGAAAGATCCCCCCAGTTTTCTCTAGGTTATGAAAATGGAAAAAACAATTGATCCCAAAAGTAAACCACCTGAATGATCGAGACCACCTACAACTGATCATTCTCTCTCAGGGCTTCAAGAATGCTAGCCACCCACCTACCAAAGAGTGCAGATGTTAAGAAAAATGAACAGGAAGGAAGAAGGGATATGATAGCTGGGATGGTTTGGAACTCATCTTGACAAAAAAAAAGAAAAAAGGAGGATCTTGATACTCAGTAGAAGGTAGAAAAGAAAACAGCAATATCTAAGCAAGTTCAAGAAAAGAAATCCAGCCATTAAGATCTCCAATTTCTTTGGATGACAAAGAAATGATGCCAAGGACTATAAATAGATCAAGAATATCACTATGTTGTTCCTTTAATGCAAAGTGATAATGGTGATAGAGAAATAAAAGTGCCAACTTGTAATAAGAGGACCAATATTTCGGTTATCATGGATTAAGATTTAGAGTCATATCTCATCAATTTGCTCAGCTAGAGTACAATTCTCTGCACATATACTTCAATTGTATCCAATGATAATGTCGAGGAGTTGAATGCATCAATACATACACTATCTAAATTGCAAATCTGGGGAATTGACCTTAATGTCAACCCCCCAGAAGCTAGTAAGGCTACTGATTAGTATCAAGTATTGCATCACACGCCCCAGCATAGGTGTGACATTCTAAAATGAGTTTTCATTGCCTGACCTGTTGAAATGCAATTAGTAAATCACAAACCATGTGCTCTCTAAACCTTTAGCCAGTTTTTTGTTTATACAAACAGATACAATACTTTAGATTTACTTTACCTAAGAAGACCTTAACTGCGGTATAGCTGAATCTCAGTTACCAATGGGAAAATGATTTTTATTGGGTCGAAGGACAATGTAAGAAAAGGTTTAACACAAGCATCATTAGATGGATGCCATCCAAGAGAATTCTGTTCAGTAACTAACTTCAAGCACACGTCACCCATTTAATGGTAATTGTGAACTGCATCTGTGGGCTCAATAGATTACTGGTTGAAAATACCATATGATGGTGCCTGGCAACCAACTTGCATCTAACTTAAATGTTTGCCAGTCTCAAAACAGATATAAATAGAAGCAAACAACCAATGGAAGAAAAGCAACCACTAGAGAAACATCCTGGCTTTACATTCCTGAAGCAATAAGCTTGCCCTGACAAGAAGAAACAATGTTACCAGAAGGAGAAAAAAATTTAAATGCTGGCAGGAAAAATCAATTAGTTACCCTTCCAGGCCAGGATGTTTAGGGTAGAAGACCTTCTTCAGGCCCAACCTTTTGGCAGCCGAAGCAGTTGTCTCCCAATACATGCAACTGAATTATTCCACGACTCTGGCTCTCGAATTAGGTTGAGCCATGCACTGCAGCAACAATCGTGGGTAATTAGTCAATAGAAGAAAACCACCTAGGGCTTGTTTGGTAACTAGCTAATTCTCGCCTATTTCTGTTCTTTTGTTCCCCGAAAAAAAAAAAAAAAAAAAAAAAAAAAAAAAAAATCCGTTTGGTAACAATGTCAGCTAATTTTTTTATTTCCGGGAACAAATTTGTTCCCGGAAATAGATTTGGAATAGAATCAAAAAATTAAAAAAAAATTACTTTTTTGTTCCTAGAAACAATTCTAGAATCAAGCCAATTTCTTTTCTTTTCCTCTCTTTTCTTTTCAACTTTTTCTTTTCTTCTTCTTCTTCCTCCTCTAGCCGGTCGTTGGCCTCAGCAATGACCGGTGACCTCGCCGGAGCCTCGCCCAGCCAAGACAAGGATCGACCTCATTGGCCCCCAGCAAGGCTCCCCTAGGGTCGGTGAGGTCGTCAGCTCTCATCCAGCCGGCCTCAACAACTGGCTAAAGGAGGAAGAAGAAGAGAGGGAAAAAAAAATCTCAAAATTATTAAAAAATTAAAAGAAATTATATGACACAAAAAAATTTGATAGTCGTACCAAACGCAATTTTTTTTTTTTTTTCAGTCTAGGAATAGAAAATTTATACAAGAATCAAACGTCTTCAAATGCTTAGAAACTTGTATGGGGAATAAAATCAGAAAAAACTATTTTTGAGCAAAAATTATTCTCAAGAACAGAATAATTACTAAACAGGTCCCTACTAGTCAGTTCAAATTCTTTTTTTGTGCTAGGATGAGGTCGTAACAATGACAATGAGAAGTATGTGATCGAGCGGTTCAACATATTATAAATGAATCTAGAGTGTAAAAACACCAGAGTTCATCCCATAACTCCTGTTGTAATAGAACCATAGCTAAGTTAAACCATTAAACCAGCTGCCAAAGAACCTTGAATAGCAATCCCCAGTTATCATGATAATCATGTCCAGCAGCTCAACCAAATTATTTGTAATTACTAAAGAAAGCAGATGCAAACTGACCGCACTGCAGAGGGTGAAGCCACTGCAACAACAGGTGCAGAAAGTGCCTCCTTTGAAATGATCTCATCAACATGACTAACAGGTATCTGGAAGGAATTACAAGATGTCAGTAGGTAAAAGAATTGGGGTACTTTTGTATTTGCTTGGATATAGTAATTCATGAATCAACTATCACTGATCATCAAATCTGGTTGTTCAATACACTAATATCTGCACAGCAGAAAAGGTGAGAACAATCAGGATCAGACAATCCACTGATATTTATTAGCAATTAATTTCGAGCAAAAGTCATTATCAGTGGGCTATTATTCTTTAGAGAACTCACTTAGACGAGATGCCTTCCATGCACCCTCCATGGAAGTTTATTGTACGATTCCTAACTATACAGGGTATTACCATGAAAGATCCCCAGTGCCAGTATAATTGTTCCATGTAATAAGACAACGCATATTCTGCAGGGTTCACTGGGAATGTGGTTTGGGAACCCATGGTGCAAAGTTAGTCAGAGAGGATACAACCAGTATACACAATAATTTCTATAACTACTGGATGAAAAATGTTGACCAAATGGCATTTGATGAAACAAGCAATCTATAGAGAATAAAGAAAAGCTTGTAAGCACAGTAAACTGAAAGGAACCACAGATATACCTTACCGTGGAATATGTGTTTAACCTTGTAACCTCAAATCCACGATTTGACAAGCCTTCTTCTGAAACAAATATGCAGAAAAAATGATTCAATGCCTTAACTAAACTTGTAAGATACATGAATGCCCAGGTAGGAAGAGATGAAGGAATATTGTAAAAAAGTCACACATTCATTAGTTGGAAGTTGTGACATAGGATACCCAAAATTTACATCTGAACAAAGCAGCACAACCCCTGAGGACGATGGAGACCATAAAGGCCCTTGGTTAGTACCCACAACTCCACAAAGTCTTTGATTACTGAAGAGCATCATCTGAGGGAGTTAATGACTTCTCACTTAGCCATCAATTTTTTCGAACATCATCTGCTAGGTTAGCAAGCTCATTAATCATGTGGAATTGACTGATATAAGTCTAGTCCTTTTACAAGCAATCATAGGATAAATATGCTGAACATGTCTACAGCCTTTCAGCACAAGAAACAAAGAGAGCACTTAGCAATGTCATTCAATTAAAAGTGGTGCTACGGATGTCCTTTAAGAAAGAAGCCAAGAAGAGGAAATGTCAAATACCAATTTCAGTGCTAGCTTTTGCAGAAGCGGGATACAAGACTCTGCATTTTTTATTGCCAATTCTCGGAAGCTCTGAAGCCAAGACTTTCCCTGTTGCTGCAGTGTAAAGCTCCCAAATAAGAAATTAGGGGGGAAAAGACATGCTAATAAGCTCAAAAAATTGCAAAGAACGCCAACCAACAAGCAGGTAATTATCTGCAACTATTAATCCTAGCTTTTACAACGATGCAGAAAAGAAAAGAGCACTGCATGACTATGCAAGTCTTCATACAGAAAAATTCAGACTTATCTGAAAATATAAGTCAATGCGTTGGATATAGACAATTAACTTTAGTTTGTACTCATGTAAACTGATTGTGCCCGAATACCTTTCGATGGTGTAAAAGCAACATTTAGTGTTCCGTCGCGCTGCATTACTTTATCAAAGATGCTAGCTGTACCAGTTCCAACCACACCTACTTTTACATTGGGTGTTCCAGCAGCCCTAGCACCAGGTTTCATCTAAATCAGTATACATAAGAAGCGCTACACACTAGATAAGCTTAAACTGAAAGATCTTCTCACAAGATCTCTTTGGACCATCTTAAAACAAAACATGCACAATCGCTGTCCTGCTTAGACAGACAAGCAATGCACCTAAAATTGAGAGGAAAAAAAAAAACGTGATAGTTTCAATTCTCCTGGTTTAACTATTCAGAATAACTCTGCAAAAATTAATAAACCTATTATAGAGGAAAGGATGGCACAGAACATTGAGACATGATGATTATAAATCAGTGCAGGAGAAAACGATATCATGAAGAATGGGCATAATTCAAATTCATGTAAGAGATAAATGCTCTATCTACTTTTACCCTTATCCTTTCTTCACAAAAGGAAGCAATAGGAGAAAACATGTTAACCATCTACTTCAAAATCAGCAAAAGATATTTCTTTTCTACAGTCAATCACTACAGTCAATCAATTTGAATAAAAAATAACAACCCTTACTTCCATGCTTCCAGAAAGACTGAACCAGCTTCAGGGGAAGTAATCACAATCCAATCAAAGGCATCATCTACTGCCATCGAGAAACAAGGAAGATGTGAATCAGTAAAGTAAGTTTGCATGTTAAAACTTGGATAGAAAGTATGCAGAAACAGACACCCACAGTCGGAAATCTAGTAAAAAAGAAAGAAAGATCTCAATAAAAAGCAGTCATTTTTTCATTTAGGAAATTATAGTAACCAGAAACCAAGGCATGGCTTCTGCTGTTTCATAATGAAGGTAAGGTCACTAAGGATTCAATGTCTAGATAGGTTGTCACTGTTCTCTTTAGCATGAAAATAGCAAGGATAGGCTAATAGCACCTAAGAGGCACAAAACAAAGGTAACATAATTGTCTTGGCAAAAGGAAATTTCACTTGAAGACAAACCCCATGTTCGTGCATGACACAAGGCATGCGGATAGAGAGAGAGTCAGTTAAATAATAACAGAAAAGCACTCGGCAGAACTCCTCATATACAAGGCCAAAAAGCAAGCTTTCATGGAACATGCCTATGGTCGGCCAGAAGTCTGCTGTAAGAACTGTTCTTAGACCCAAAAAAAAAAAAAAAAAAGAACTGTTCTTCGTGGTATTACATTGAAAAAAGTTTCATGACATCATTAAATAGGAATCTGATACTAACCAGCCAAAATTGAAGGAAGCTTATCGAGATCAGGCCCCTTTGTATGCTCAATAAGAGGAAGCTCCAGACAGCTGATGCCATGCTTATGCTGTTCAACATTTCAAAAATAGCATCAAAAATGGAAATGTTGTAATACTTAAAATATAAAACTATCCTATCACCCCATCCCTTTCTCGCTGTTCCTCCTCCCAGGGCACCACGAGAAAATATAAGCAGAAAGGAATAAAAAAAACAGAGTATGATGCACTCGGGCCAAAATGGAGGCGTGGGTAAGAAGAACACAAATTGAAAAACTACAGCAACTGATTTAAGTCATATATTCCAAAATAGCAGCATGCGAATTAGACATCCCTGTGAAGGGGTTTTCATATGCAAACAAGTTTTATACAAAGTGAAAAAAAAAAAAAAAAAAAAAAAAAAATCTTTCTAGAGTGGTAATTATAGCACTCTTACCTAGTGGAAAAGTTATAAAACTACCCTAAGCATCCATTGGTCAGATGTATCCTTGCACAAACGATTAAGCCAGCAAACCAATAGCAGGAACTGGATATGCCAATGGAAGATTACAAATAGCTATTAGCTGAATTTACTGTGATGTGCATCATTCCAGACAACTCCCAATCAACTTTATTGTTCTTTTGGGACCATAAACAAGAGTTGCCATCCCATGTAGCAAGTTTTTTATAAGTTTTTTTTTTTTTTCAGAATTCTGTGAACCATAAAAATCGACAAAATGCTACCCAATTATGAGCCCTATCGTTACCATGCCTCAAAAACAACCCCCCTATTCCTTAGCCATGCCAACAACTTTCATGTCCATGTGATCAGTCACATTAGTGGTGTGGTAGTCAAAATGAACTCAGTTAAAAAAAAATTACTGAACACAACCCATGAGTACTGCTACTTTCAAAAGAAAAAAAAAAAATCAGCAACGCACAAGTTGCACATAAAGGAACGCAAAATTTCAGCAATGAACACGCATCCGGCACATGAAATTTCACACACTTCGCTAAATTCACCACCTAACTACCAGACAAAACCTTCGAGAATGCAAAGGATTCCGACGATCAAAAAACAAGCCAATGCCGCCGCCACCACAGGCGCACAAAGCAAACAGAGCCGTTTGAACCCCGAACCGTTGTTCGCATCGTCATCTCTATCCGGCACCTAAATCGGAACGTCCGCACTCGATTCAAAACCAAACACCGAGAGACCGACACTCCGGACACTCCGCACGGAACCCGAACAACTAAGAAGCTCATCCGAAATCGGAAGCGCTAACGATACGAAGCTAAAGAACCAGGAGCGAACACATATCGATGTGCAGAACCGAGGCGCCACACAACAAGCCGAAAACAGACTGGAAACGAAGCGCAGCAACCGCAATGCAGACCGAAAACGACGAGCGAGAGAGAGAGAGAGAGAGAGAGGACCAGAGCGTTGACGAGCTTGGAGTTTTTGCCGCGTTCTCTGGTGACGACGACCTCGGGCTTCGAGCCGGAAGAGGAGGAGGAGGGAGAGTCGGGGGAGGCGGCGATTCTGAGGGAGAGTCGGCGGCGGGGGGCGGAGATGGCGGTGGCGGAGGACGAGGGGGCGGGGGGACGGGGAGGAGAGAGAGTGAGAGTGAGAGGGAGAGGGGAGAGGGAGGAGGGGACATGAGGGGGCATCATTTGGGGATGGGAGACGTGTGGCGCATTTGCGTATTCAAAGGGGCCAGCTGTTACCGAACGAAGCACCCAGCCACTGTACTCTTAACTCCATCTCGCTTGCCTTCCTTCCCTTTTTAGTTTTTAATTTAAATTACTCGAGGAAAACCCCAGATAGTCTCCCGGGAGTACTCATGCCCTGCACTGCAGTCCATGATGAGCTCCTGAGCTCTGACCCTGAAATTTTGTTGGTTAATATTACGCAACAATCCAAATTGATGCATTCCTTAGAAATTCACCCCGGATTAATTTTTGGGAAAAAGCCATCAAAAATCCCAAATTTTGTTTGAAGTGACAAATTTTTCCCAATTTTTTTTTTGTGACATGAAAAACCCCAAACTTTGCAAACTGTGACACATTTACCCCATTAAGGACATTTTCGTCTTATTTTTATATTCTTTTTTTCTATTTTTTCTATTTTTTTTCTTCTCTCTTCCCTCCACCAGCCATGGTGGAGCCGGCGAGGGCGGCCGGCGGCGCTCGCGGCGGAGGGAAGAAAAAACAAAGAAAAAAATAAAAAAGAAAAAAATTTAAAAGTAAAAAGACCAAAATGCTCCATGATTTGGGGTAAATGTGCACACAAATAAAAGTTCGGGGTTTTCGTGTCACAAATAAAAATTTGGGGGAAGAAAAACAAAAAAAAAATAAAAAGAAAAAAAAATTTTTGACAATTTAAAACTCCAAAAATGCATTCTTTTATAAATTTACTCTAAACTAATTTTTTTATCATAAAAAAAAATGATTTTCATTAAATTATATTAATACTACAAAAAATTATAAATTAATATACTTATGATGTAAAATTTTATATTTTCTATTATCTAAATTTTAAAGGAAACTGATAGAAGGTAAATTTTTCATAAGTGTACAAATTTGAGATTTTTGATGGACAAAAATTAGATTGGGATAAATTTATGACAATTTAGAATTTTTTGTGATATTAACTCTTTTTCGTGTTGGAATCATTATAAGTTATTTAGCTCAGGCAAGTTCGGGGCGTGATTAGGATACTTTAGAAAAATGATTTGATGAGAAATAAAATGGCAATCATCGGAAAATTTATGCTTACATCCAAAAAAAAAAAAAAAAATGACTTTATCCTTCAAAATCTGAAAATCATTTTTCAAAATCCAAACTAGACCCCCATCATCGCAGACCAATCTATTATTATTTTTTTTTTTTATGTGGAAGCACAACAAAGTATTTACAGCATACCATACAAATAAATTGCACAAGTTTGATTAATGTACACATGCCTCTTTATACTAACATTAGTATTACAATCCCAAATACAACATCCCACGCAAAATACATAAGCTTTGTGAAGGTGATTAGGGTGACCTATCTCCAATACTATACTTTGACACCAACAAATCTACACGTAGACAAGTCCCACTACTCGCTATGAGTCGATAATCTTGTCCATCAACTCATCTCTATCACCATCAAAACCTTTCAATGGTCCAATCAACTCACCATCGATATTCATATACCAAGCAACAAATCAATGGGTGTCCATTTTGGAAACCACATGTAAATTCATACATTCTAAATACACTAAGTATACACTACTACTAATACAGGTACACAATCGAAATGCATAAGAGCTTTAAAAAGCAATGGGGGCAGAACGATCCAACCTACATATCTAAAAGATAAAAGAGTAAGTCGAAGCCCAGTAAATGAAACCTCCAGGTCTTAAAAATGATATCACCTTACCACTCAACATGTAATACAAATGACTATTTATTAACATAGATAATGTAGCATGATCTCAAAACTATATTAGGTTTAACATTAATAAGAATAGGGTTAATACCCTGAAAAACCCCAAAACTGGTATACATGTGACAAATTTACCCAAAACTATTTTTTTGATAATAAAAAACCCAAAATTAGTACACATGTGACAAATTTACCCCAACTGACCATAAAAAACCCTAAACTGATACATTTATGACAAATTTACCCCAAACAAATTTATTCGATTGCCAAAAATCACAAACTAGTAAATTTGTGACAAATATACCTTCCGCTAAATTGGATTAATATCACAAAAGAATCACAATTGTAAACTGTGACAAACGGAGCGTAAAATCTCAAATTGGTATATCGGTCAATTGTCACGTGTTATTTAAAATAAGATAATAAAATTTAACAAAAACTAATATATGGTAAATTTGTCACAAATGTACCAGTTTATGGTAAATTTGTCAAAGGTATACCAGTTTGAGGTTTTTTGTTATCAAAAAAATAGTTTGGGGTAAATTTGTCACATATGTATCAATTTGGGGTTTTTGGTATTAACCCATAAAAATAGGGGTTTTGATATAATTGATTGAGCATGGAGAGAGGTGGATCAAGTTAAAGGATAACAAATGGTTGATTTATGTGGTTCCCAAACTAAATATTTTGTTAAGTTATCAAAATATCTAATAAATTAGGATGAAAATAAGGAAATCAATGTCCATGTTAAATACTGATAAATCTTTAAAATATTCTGAAGCCACTAAAACTATTGGCGAAAAATGCCGAATGCTAGGAAAATTTCAATATAATAAATTTAAACTCGAAAATTCTCAAATATGAAATTTGAAGTTTATCCAACCACATCTTTAACTAATATAGCAGTAAATCGATCTTTGTCTCGTTACATACATGTCTAAATTTTATTGATTTAATTTTAATACATCGGACTTTGGCCGATTACATCGTGGAAAAACATCATAAATATTATTATCGAACATGGAAAATTCCGAATGTCACATAAAAACCCGAGACCTCACAACCCTAGCCTAAGTCTTGTATCGCCTTGACTTGGGATCCTTATGTCTTGGGTGCAAGGTCCTCAGTGCCCCCACTCTGTCCTTGATTCTCATAGTTGGGATGTAGTCCTGGACTCAGGTCTCAGCGGCACTAAACCTTAGACCCAACACATAAATTAGATCCTCTCAATCTGAACATGGGACCCTGAAACAAAGGAGCTAAGCATATTTCGGATCCCAAAAAAATGAGGCAATATATATATATATATAATGCAAGTTCGGAAAGTGATCGAAGGATGTGGCAGAATAATGCAATTACAAAAGCGGACTGATCAATCAAGAGGATTGCTATAATGACGAAAGGGCTTACACCTATGGTCCCTCTTCTGTAATGTTTCTTTATTAAAGTTTCCCAACATGCTTCATCATTCCAGAACTCAGTACGAGCCTTAACGAACAATCAATCTTTTACAAAGCATTGCGAGCGGCGAGCGTTCTTTTATTTCTATATTTTTTGTCGAAATTGGTAAGTGCGTTGATGAAAGGGCAAAAGTCACGCCCCATCATCATTCGAATGATTCAACTGCCATCCTATCAAAAAACTTAAGCCTCCCGGCTCCTTATCGGATGGCCATCGTATTCGGACGCTCGGGTCTCCCCGATTATCTAATCCCGCTCCGCCAATCGTGGTTCCGCCCAATCATTGGTCAGTACTACAACTGGCATGATCGTAACAGTCCACGTGGCAGATATGAAGGGGGGGTGAAGTAGCCAAATCAAGAAATGATGGTAGACTCCACGTAAGCCGACCGTTGTTGTTTGCAATCAAGTTTTTAAATTTATGCATGGGAAAAAAATCACAACATATCTTAAATTATTTTTATTATGACATATTTATCTCAATTTTTTTTTAATAATATTGTAAAATCTCAACTTGTAATTGTGTGACATATTACATACATGGTATTTACTGTATGAAGAAATTTTTGTCTGAGTGATACTGTGAGATGAAGAAATTTGCCATGGCCGATTCCAAGAGAGCAAATTCCTTTGGATGAATATATGTGAAAGACTCTAGGAAGAGACAAATGTTTTTGTCGTCTAAGAGATGAGTCTCTACAAGGTTCAAGGGACACGAAAGTCTTATAATTT
Organism: Eucalyptus marginata; assembly: GCA_014182565.1. Lineage (NCBI taxonomy): Eukaryota > Viridiplantae > Streptophyta > Magnoliopsida > Myrtales > Myrtaceae > Eucalyptus > Eucalyptus marginata. The sequence goes on from CM024590.1 coordinate 25,155,995, forward strand.
ACAGATGATATGAGTTGGTTTGCGTAGTCTAAATTGACTATTATCATGTGGCTATACAGTGGCATATTTATTCCTATTGATACAAAGGACGCCCGTCATGAATAAGCTATATGGCGTGCTATATGGCGAAGAGGTATTTATGATTTTTGTCCTTATGAGTTAGTTGGAGATAATGCCTCGTTAGTTAAAATGCCTTGTGAGTCAAGATGGGTCCCAACTAGTGACGAATAGGAGTTAGAAACTCACCTCTGTATATTAGTAAGCTACCATGTGATATCCGCGTATCATAAAGTGATATGACATCTGCTTGCATTTGGGTGAATCATCTAATGTAACATTGCTTAGTGGTTCCTATAGGCATATCATGATAGAAAAAAATGGTGCATTTACATCTTTATTTGTCATACATGATTAAATTGTACCTATCTTCAACCCATGTTGTTCCATTGGTATCGTATTGAGTGGAAAGGGGATCTCCTATATTAGACTTAAAGATATATATTTGAGATTTGGCTCATTCCTTCATTTACAAATTTGTAGAATTGATCACCCACTGCTCTTTTAGAGTTCTTGTGTATTTCGATAGGTGAATATTTATATGTGCTCATACCCAATTCAACAGTAGTTTATATTGAATGTAAGTCCAATTTATGGGTCGATGTGGGGTTGGAGGGGTGGGTCCCCCATCGATTTGCTGCTTGGTACTTAATATCAACGAGAAGTTGATTGGACCACTGAGGGTCTTCGATGGTCCCCTTGGCTTCAAGGGCAATGGCAATATGTTCATGAGCAAGGTTGTCGATTTGTAAACTTGGCGTTTGTATAGACAAGTTTTTGGTGCAGGAGAATGCACGTAGTATCTACAAATGACCCAACCTTCTTCCCAAGGTTAATGCATTGTATCTTGTTTATTTTGGCGCCTATATAAATACTTGGGTGAATGAAGATATAATAAAGATGGATATGTAATTATTTATACTAGTCAAAACTTCCATTCTAATATGATGTAATTATTTTATTATGCTTTTGCATGCCTAAAAGAAAAATAAAATAAATAATTGATGGAAAAATCTCATGTCGCGCATGACGTTCTAGGGCATCGCATTATCTCTTTACTTATTTCCATATTTTTCTTATACAAGTAACTACACTTAATATCATTTACTTACCCTTGCATATGTTAAACTATTCCTGCATACATCAAACTTGATCTTGATAATTTTGCGAAAATGTATCGAGTTTTGATTATCCCCCGTCTTAGCCCCACTAGATAACATATTCAGCCATAACATCGGGTGGGAAGATTACTCAATCCATAGTTAAATTTGCACAATTCTAGAGAATAATCTTTAATACATTCTTTTAACCCTCCCCTGAACAGTCAATGCCTCGAGGATTTCTATGGAAGGCTTGACCTATATTCGAACAGCACAAAATCACCAAAGAGAAAGTGAGTTTATCCTAACTATCAATGCATTTCAAATCAACCACCGACGAGAATAGTGGATAGTTCGTGATATTTTAACTCTCGTGACGATCGGGAGGGATTGGTGGATGGCGCCGGCCGGCGAATAAATAATGGATCCCGCCAACCTGGTATGGTGCTGTCGAGGGAGGCCAACAATGATGAGATGTTCCTATGTGCCCAACAGGTGAGGGGGTGGTCACGTTGCTACGCCATTGAAGGCACCATGTCCTTGCGTTCTACGGATGGCGGATCGCACATATTAAATCTCAGCTGTTGATTCCGATGCATCTTCAGCGCCCCCTAATTATTCTTTCAAGACCGCAAATGTGATTTCAGTGGGGCCCGCGCTTAGGTGCATGGATCTCTCTCTCTCTCTAGTTGCTTTTTTATTTTTTAACATTTCTTTCATTGGCGACGTTTCCGGAACCGAAGAGCCACCTCCACCAGGAAATGGAAAATTAAAAATTGAACAAAAGGGTAAATTACCTTAAACTTCTCCAAATTATAGAGTTAACTTAGCACGCAGCTTCCGAGTTAGCCCCTTGAACATTCATTTTGTTCCGGCCAGAGATAGGGGTGTGCATTGGTCTTAGTTAAATTTGGGAATCATATTAGATGAATCCAGTCAATCTAGGTGATTTCTATGAAAAGCGATCTAGTTCTCGTTTTCAATAGTTGGAATCATGAATAACCAGTTTAGTTCCCAATACTTGTGGAAGAATCGAGCAGAATTGAACCAACTGGATAGAATCGACAAAACCAACTTAGAGTTTAGCAAGGGTAAAAATTATAAATTATTTGTGGCAATAGTCTCTTCTTTTACTAGTAACTTTCTAAAAATTTGTAATTTCATCCTATACTAAAGTAAATTTCAATATGTTTAAGAACTTACAAGAATGGAAACTCCGCGTAACTCGAAGCCAGAACGGGACTAATCAGTTTGATTTGGTCTAGTGTTAGAGTGGATAGGGTCGGTTCCTAATTCCACAAACTAAAAATTGACCTTGTCCAGTTTGATTACAAAGGAGAATTAACCCACCCTATTAACAATCACCCATTAAATGTAACCTTACGTTATATTTTTCCTTAGCACGTGGATTGTACATAACGTCCAAGGGGTAAAAAGCATATTATCATCTCATATTTAAAGCCTTCAAAAAAAAAAAAAATCTCATATTTAAAGGTATCTCTCTTTTTATTATTCATTTCTACAAAAATGAAAAGATAACGATAGAGAAATTAATAAAATAAAATATTAATAAAAGAAGAAATAAGTATCTATAAAATAAAAAAAAATTATTCTAACTTAGTGAATATATTAATAGAAATTATAAGATACTTTATGAAAATTAGACACAATTAAATAGAAATGGAAAATTTGATACTTATTATATATTTATAGATGTTTAATCAACACAAGAAGTGAACTATTAAAAAGAATGATTTCAAATTATTATTTTAGATTTCAATTTATCATTTCTTTTTATGAGTCAAGGACATAATTTCCTTATATAGTATTTTTAGATAGTTTTATGGAAAAATTTCAAATAATAGCTTGAAGTGCCTTCATTTTTTTCAAATAAAAGCATAAAGTAAACATTGTTTCAAATAAGAGCATAAAATACCATCATTTTCTTAAATGAGAGTTTCAAGTGGATTTTATTTCAAATAAGAGCTTGAAGTAACTATGTATGTTTCAAATAAATACTTGACTTTCTAGCTAGTTAGGGCATTTTAGTCATTTATTTTTATTTTTTTTTTTCCTTTTTTTTTTTTTTTCCTTCCTTTTTCTGGTTTTTCTTTCTTCTTTGTCAATGGCGGTTGACTATTGGGGCCACTCTGGCGGTGGCCATGGGAGGCTGCCCTTGCCGCAGAAGGGAAAGACAAGACAAGCAAGAAAAGAGGGAAGCAAGATCGCACGATTCGCTTCCTTAATTACTAGAGTAATCTTTTAACAATGCCCAAAGCTGAAAATTTGAAGGCAAATGTAAGGGTGTGAAAATGAAATCGAGGGGGAATTGGAATCTCCCAGGCTCGATACTTGTCCTCGGCAATGACCAAGCACGCCCTTCGTAGCAAGGCCTCCCTCTGCTTCAGCGACGGCTATCTCTTCCTTGGCCGACGAGGGTTAGCCAGCGCTTACTAGTGGCAGACGAGGGTGGCCAAGCCCTCGCCAGCCTTTGCTTACAGGCGCTAGCCCTCTCCGAAAATAAAAAAACAACAGAAAAGAATAAAATTATAATTTGACAAAAACACCCTTCGATTGATCAGAATATTTGGCCGATCAGCGACCAACAAGGTCAGACCCTTATTTGAAACAACCATAGTTATTTCTAACCCTTATTTAAAACAACCACGACTAATTTAGATCTTTATTTGACACAAGATCTACTTGAGACCCTTATTTGAGAAAATAAGAGCACTTTGAGCCCTTATGTCGAATTTTCTCTAATTTTATTATTCCATCATCTTTTACATTGATTTATTTATTAATTAATTTCACATTAATTAACTCTTAAAATGTGCATTAATGAATACCTAAATTTATATCATTTTACCTTTTCGTTGTCAATGCCTTTTCCTCGCATATTCTTCTTTTTCTCAAAAAAATCATGTTTAGTTTTATTAACATGGCTACATTTATCAAATTCTAACACATTTCTACTATTTTAATATCACTTCGATATCTATTTTTTTTATCAGTATTTTAGTTAATTTATTTTCCCATTTTCTTTTTCTTTTCTTTTTCTTTTTTTACAGCAACTAATAGTAAAATGGTGGTTGATTGGTAACGGAAAAAATAACTAGAGATTTAAAGACACAACAAATAACAATATACAGAGTAATTTGCAATAATTGAAAATTCGAAGGCAAATGTAAGGGTGTGAAATGGGAAGTGCCTGAATCAGGAACTACTGGGACCGGATTGGACCGATCGGTTCTAAGCAGTTCCTAGAAAGGGCAGTCTAGTTCCCGATTCCTATTCTTGATTTATATGTGAGGGTGGGTAGATGAGTGTGTAATATTTTTAAATTTCTTAAGAAACAAACCCTTCCTCCCAATTTTCTCCATTTCCCGTTGAACCTCTCACCTCGGGGATCATCTTGCAGATCTTCTATGGTCTCTTGGGAAGCTAGATCGCGTACCTCATCAGTGTCCTCTACATTGAGTACCGAACCAAGAAGGAGAAAGAGAATGTCAGCTTCAAGAACCACGTCATTTAGGTCCCTCTCCCTTCTTCCCCTCCATAGACAAAAAGAGACAAAGGTCAAAACCCAAAAATGAAGATAACAAACGAATCGATTGATTGATTGTAGTGGTTTGAAGTGCTGAATGGGTTGCTTGGGCTATATTGGAAAGCCGTGGGGTTCACCTTCAACTGCACTTTCCACCTCTTTGGCTTCATCATTTAGATCGCTTCAATTTGCCTTTTTTGCTTCAACTGCAAATTACTAGTTCCACTAGATCGAACTAGACTGATCGGTTGGTTCGATTCCCGGTTCTAGAATCAATTGGTCCGATTCCCAATCCTAAAATTTAGGAACCGAGAACCGAATTGGGAATTGATCAGTCGTAGGCAAACATGTATTATTTAGAAAATTCATCATGTTTTGTGTAATAGAGAGAGAGAGGCAAAAATGGGAGGAAAGAAGTTGGACGGTCCTAAAGCAACAGACAGAGAGGACAGAGGATGTTGCTGTTGCTTGCTTCTCCAACCATGAAGTGTCTTACTTTTGGGGACGACGATGGTGGCCATAATTGCATACTGACGTGCCTTTCCTTCGGGAGCCAATCAGCGACGTTGAAAATGTGACTGAAAACCCACTCTTTAATTAATTAATTAATTCATCACAATGATTAATTTAATTAAACACCCATCTCCTTAGTAAATTATGCTGAAAATCCTCTTGGTACACTTGCTCAGTCACTATATTTTATATTAATCTGTACACTCTTTAGGGTGGTGACCTAATTTATTAGTTGGGGTTTCTGTAAAATGATTGAGCCTACATGCCAATGTGAGTAGGCTCGTGCTTGAAAAGAGAGTTGCTCGCTAGACCGATCCAAAATCATGCTCCTGACCTTACTGGCAATGTGAGAAGATCGAGCCGTCTAAGCATTAACTCGTGGAGTCATGCCCACGGCATCTATTCTTAACTAGATTCTACCGTTAATTGAACAGATCATGACATGATTAAGGATTTAAAGATGTTAACTGTTTCGAAGGCTTTATGTTGAATTTGAATTCTTAAAAGATGTAAATTCACTTCTTTTTAACTTTCATTTATTCTATTACCTCTCTTTCTTTCTTATTAACATATCTATTTTTTAAAAATATTTTTATAAGTAATAGACCATAATATCTATTGTCATCAAACCTACAGGCCCTTTTTAATTAATGAATAAGAAAAAAAAATTAGGGAATTTTGAATATTTTAACTAATTCCCAGGTCTTTTTTAACAGGCAAGCGTGATAATCTTATAGTTAATCCATAGTTTGTTAATTATTTGATATAGTCAAACCGCTGATTTTTATATTTTAATTGATGATGAACGACAATATTTTCTCCACGTTCCATGTAGCCGGCTGCAACATCTCTTCCATCTTGATTGAGTATCCAATTTGAATTGACTAGGTAATAAATAACACAATTGAAATATAAAACGAATGAAGTTGGATTTTGGATATGTGCGTGATTTCAACTTGTCTAAATATGAGTCATTGTGCAAGTAGATAAACTTTGCGCAATCTTAAACTATACGACATGTTTTAAGAAATCCTCGAGGATGCGTAGGCAAGCTGCTATCATAATGATGGTATACGGCGGCAGGTGGCCCAAGAGCGACGACCTTTAGTTAGATTAGAGACAAGGGAGGATATTTTTATTTTAAACTTGCCTCTTGGTACCGAATCGCCTAGATATGGATTGTTGCGGTCAATAATTTTCTGGTGACCTTAAACTAGCACAACTTGCTTTGCAAGTCGTATGGTGCGCCACAAGAGAATACAATCCAATATCAAGTTCACTTGGTTGAAGCCTGAGTTGATATTAAGAACTTAGTCCACGCCATCCCTAGTGCTATAATTTAATAGTCGATTGCAACAAAAACCGCTGCGCCGACTCTTCACATCCCACTGTTTGTGACTTTTTCTTTACTGTAAATTTTTCAGAATTTCAGAATGAAATGTTCGACATCTAGTGAATAAATATTGACATGTAAAATCATATATTAAATTTCATGAAGTTCTAGAATTTGAAAGATTGCAATTTTTCACTATTCTTCAATTTTTTTTTTTTTTTTATAAAAAAAAAAATTATCATAAGTAGAAATTAAACTAGAAAATGAGTTGCTCTACCTGAAACCCCAAACTTGAACCCAAAGACAAGCGAAGAGTGAGCTGATTTTTACATGTTTGGACCACCTCCATTCTCTGCTCTCAGCTGGTGTGGTGATGCATCACAAAATCCCTTTTCTTCGCTCAAAGAAGAAGTGGCCCCATCTTCCGTGTGGAAGAGGGTCGATGATCGGATATCCACCAACGATCGTGCCAAGTGCGGTTCCGATCACCGTGTCATGGACCTTGCCCCTCTCATACACTCTTGACTATGGAGCTTCCCTTCCGGATTCTTCACCCGGTAGCTCACAAATCTAACCACTCCAGCCCCAGATCCATGGGCGACATTCGGACCTCGCCCATGTGCTTGTCGCCGAACATCACACCCTCGTGGAACAGATTGACGTGCAGGAAGGTGTGTTCGCAGTCCTGGAGGGAGATCTCCCCTACGTCGAATCACATCTCATGCTTCCACTCGGAGTCACCGTCGCATTTCTTGATGATCGGAGTTCAATTCTTCTTGCCCTGGCCGAGGTTATTGCTGGGGTCATTGCTTATGATGGAGGGTCGCACGTACATAAGTTGTGTCAAAGATTCTAGGCATAGGCAGTGGAGGCGGCAGCGGCACCGATCAGTTGGGGTAACATAGGAGCTCATCAAGGATGGAGATCAGCAGTGTTGCGATCAGTGGAGAAGAGAGAGGGTGACAAGCTAGAAAGAGAAGAGCAAGCGCACTTCAAAATGGACTGCAAGTTGATCCGGCTTTAGACCCATTAAAAATCCACATTTTATTGGACTTTATTATGCAAACCCAATCCACTACACATGAAATAATAAATGAGTCTTCAATCCACTACCGAGACTTGTATACCCGTTTGGTTTAGAAACTTTTTCCAAGAGAACTTTGGCTCCAAAGCGCTTTTGGGAAAAATATTGGGAGTTTGACAAGTATTTTTAGAAGTCCATTACCAAATGTCAACATTTGTGAATGAAAGTAGGTTTGAAGCCAACTTTGGGCTTTCCGCATTTCGAAATGCGAGTCTACTTTGACCTTTTTTTTTTTTTTTTACCGAGAGTTCAATTCATCTTCCCCATTCCTCAATCACCGACGGCCAAAGGCTACCTGTGATCACGTGACCTCAAGTGCCGCTGCGCCTCTTCGGCAGCCGATATAGGCTCACATGCGACCCAGATGACGCCGCTTGGGTCGCACGCAAACCAAGCGACCTTGCTTGGGTCACGCAAACATAGATCTAGCCGCCGACGAGGCTTGGGCAAAGCCACATATGTTCATGCAACCTCGGCCAGCCTCATTGGCGGCCAGATCCAATCACTTGTGGTTGGCCCGCCGTTGATCGGCAGCAAAGTTTCATTGAATTTAATTATTATTTTTTAAAAAATAATAAAAGCTCTTTGCAAATGTTGGGTTTACCAAACAATATTGTCAAAGTCACTTTCCAATGCAATTTTAAATTATCATTTGCCAAACACTCAAGCATTTCACCAAACGGGCCCTTAGACAGGAACCGCCAGTCATCATATTTATCCAAGCTTAGCTAGTCAAATTGAACAACTAGATGTACAGCAGTCGTCGGTACTAAAAATTGCCGACAAAGCACCTCTATCGGCGTACTCTACCCCACATCCCATGTCACTTTCGAGGTTCACCATCCAAGGTTTCTTGCCAGTGAAGGCTAGTCTTGACAATGGCTATTGTATCAAGAAGCTGTCGTCACCGCCACAAGTAAAGGGCCTTTCACATTCGGCTGAAGATGCCGAACCACAAGTCTTGGCACGACGACTGAGTACAATCTATGGGCTCTACTTTACTCCAAACTAAAGAATTTGCACATCAACGTATGATCAGAGGCATCTAAGATGCAGATTCTGCATTTAGCACACAAAAACTAGAGTTGGAACATGAATATATCCTTCACAAAATTACAGCAGCAAAATCAAAGCCAGATAGCATGTCAAGCAATTTGTCTTAACCTATCTAACCAACTGCCTTTTTTTTTTCCCAGAGACTGCGATCACCCATCATGAATTTTGCAGCACCGTGTTATTTCAAATCCACGAGGCACTCTGCCCCGCGTCATGCGCAAGATTTCGCATTCCAATGAATAAGTTTAAGGTTCCCATAAATTAGAAGACACGTTTAGATAAATCCCTACAAAACTACCGAGAGTCATCAAAATTCAGCTCCATCCCACAAGTGGACGGATTCATGAGATCTCTACAGGACCAGAACAGATCGGCTAATTGCAGCATCATGAATCGCATCATGAATCTCAAGAAGCTAAGAACTAACTTTTTTCTGCTTTGTCCTCACTCGTTTAGTTCACTTGCTGTTGGTGACTGCCGTATACTGGGTAAGCTGCATATGCCGTGGCTGTGGCGTACATACTCGGGTCGTAATGTGGTGGCACACCGTATCCATAACCATCATAAACTTGCCCACCATAGTAGACCGGTCCCCATTGATTTCCAAAATCTGCTCTAAACTGCAAAAATGAACAAAAGAAAGGAGTGGACAAGAGCCTCACAGAAGGAAGAAAATTTTGGACTCGTCTTCCAGTGTATACAGTCCTGCTTGGGTATGCTTTCTAATGCTTTCTGCAATTAAGTCTGTGACTTCTCATTGGCTAATGTGTTCAAAAATAGTTTAGGAGGAAACAATCTCTTTCAAGAAATGCCAAAATATAATGTTTCTCATTGTTTTATCTAGTCTTAGCTTGTTTTTGTCAAATTCTAGGGAACACAAAAAAGCAAGACTAACTACTATATTATAGTTGTCATTTCAATATCCAAAAAAGAATATATCCAAATCACTATATCAAGTGAGATCTAAGTTTGCACTACAACCTGCCAAAATCCAGCAGTTCTAGCACCTTCTTGAAGAAATAGGCTTTTTACAAGAACATTAAAGATGATTGCTAAATTTCCAACCACAGCAGAGATATAGAAGCAGACGATTGAATGAGAAAGAAGGGGGTAGGAAAAAAGAGGAATAGACAGGAAAGAGGTCTGACCTGCTTATTGGCTGGATTTCGACCCCATGAAAGACGCACCGTTTGCTTACCAATCACTGTCCCGTTCAGTTTCTGCAATGCCTCCTCAGCATTACTTCTGTCAGATCATTAAACAGGCAGAATCATCAGAAAAGACTGATACAAGAGAAAGGCCATACGAGATAATAAAAATGCCAAAGAGGTTAAAAGCAGTTGGAAAATTTACCTGTTGGCAAATTGTACAAACCCACAGCCTTTCCCAGATGGTATTTTAACAGACACTATCTCACCATACTGAGAAAATTGTTGCCTGAGGTCTTCATCATTAACACTAGGATCAAGGCCTCCAACAAATATCTATGATGAAATGAAAATTAACCAGACAAGTAAAAGACAGCACAAAAAATAAAAAGAAAAGGTAAGGCTGCCAATGTTTAAACAAACATCAAGTAGGTATTCTCACTGTTGTGTTTGCAGAGTCCCCATCAGACTGAAAGCTCTGGGATGAGCCACCATTTGACGAATATCCACCTATTAAAACCGAAAATCAATAGGAAGATGAATTTTTGGTAATACACGAGAAAGAGCTATGGTCCAGTATGAATATGTAGGTACATCTTAAAGTTGCATCAATTTGACTATAAACAAGCTTTGTGCAAAAGAATAAGCATCTAGCAGCATTATGTATATGATGATCTAAACATTGCAACACATAGGCAAAATCAATGTGAAGTTTATTGAGAAGTATCAAAATAACAAGTATTCATATCTTATACCATCATTTCTTGACTAAAATGCATCTAATTGATATCTTACACCAAAAAAAAGAAAAAAAAAAGCAACCTATTTGATTGTTCACTTTTTGGTTTTCATTGATTCATTCAAGGTCAATGATGAAGAGAAAAACAAGTTCTTCAGAAACCTCCTTAAGAATCACAAGTCTGACATGATAAATGACAGCCAAAGGGGCTTAATTTAGGCCTTGCACCTCCAAGTGCCCAATTATAACTCTCAGCATCAGCAAACCATTTAAATTGGAAACAAGTACATTATACTACCGTCAAATATGAAATTTCTGCACTATTATTACATCAAGTACCTTGTGAAGATCCACAACAGGTAAGCTACGTCCCAACCCTGTCTAAACCTTTTTTTTTTTTAACAGAAAAAAGTACCTTGTGAAGAATATTGTGATTGATATCCTGATGATTTTCTGGGGGTCGCAGCACCAATTCGCATAGGCCTGCTAGAACAATATACACCATTCATTTCAGACATGGCCTGTGACCTTTCACTTTCATCCCCAAACCTCACAAATCCATAGCCTTTTGAACGGCCAGTGTTGACATCAAAAACAACTTTGGCAGCTTTAACTGACGGGTATTTATTAGCAAAAGTCTCATGCAGTAAGCTATCAGTAACATCTGCAGCTAAGTCCCCTACAAAAATGGACAGATCAGGAGCATTTTCTGAACGCTTGTCACCCGTGCTAAATGTTGCCCAATTCAGACGGAAAGGCTGTTCAGTATTAGGCATCATGATTCCCGAATAGTTTTGTAGAACTTTCTCAGCTGTGCCATGTGTAAAGAATTCAACAAATCCATATCCTTCGGACAAACCTGTCTGCTTATTTCGAATAACTTTGATAGAAGCAATCTGCATTACATATAAGACCATGTTAACGAGCAATAGTGGGAATGTCATAAACAATATAATCAAATAATCTATTGTCTGAATTTGGTAAGATAACAATACTTCAGTAATTTGAAAGCAACAACAATGCAAAACTTCTGAGTAGACACCACATAAACTTGCTTGCAATTATACTAAACTCCTCCGAGCCAACAGTTTAAAGCAGAGGATCGTTTACCAAATGTCCGACAAAAATGTGAGAGGAACAAGAGAAATTTTCTTTACCCGGTACGCCCATTTCTAAAGGCAGAAGGGAAAATGAAAGAGCATCAACTGCAAATTCCATGAAATATCATTTCTTGAGTACTCATTTTTCTTTGTTATTTTCTGTCTGTTGCAGCCAGCTCACAACTGAAACTACTGCAAGGAAACCTCAGTTATGTTCTTATGGTTGTTCATCTTCTCTGAGCAGAGAAACTAAGCACTTGTATTGATATGATTTTTGCTAAGAGAAGCAAATGTTTCACGCAACAATTACAAACTTATTAATGCTCTTTACCATTTACCCATATAGGAATTGCACAGTATCAGCAAGTTCCAGGCTATTTTAAGGACATTTAACAAGACAATATAAGAGATTCCAAGATGAGTAACGAGAAACATCCAAGCTCAGCTTTTGGGTACAGAAAAGCAACGTCGAAAGCAGGCAAACGTCATCTAAACAGAACAAAGACAACTAGCTAGGCCTTCCTAAAATATTCACAAGCTACATTGCATCCCAAAAGCCAATCCCCAATACTATACAAATCCTGATTGTCTGACACATTCCGTATGTACTTTTTCTTCTCACTCCGGGCAATTTCGAAACCTTCCCCTAAGAAGCAAAATGAATTGTCGCCATTTGCCTGCGAGCCAGAACAGAACTTGCCTATTTGAGATCTACTTCACACCCATTTCCAAACATGTGTCAAGAAATATCCACCAGTTTTCAGCTAATCTTAAGATCTTACCAGAAGTGACCAACTTCCTAATATACAGCAACATATAGAAACAAAAAACGAACATAAAACTATCACGCAGAAAGCACAACCTCTCCAACGCCAAAAAAGGAAAGAAAGGAAAAGAAAGTTACAATCTTCCAAGCCATTACAAACACAAACAGAGAAAGAAGCAAAAAATGAGTCCACAACATCTTCCCGTTACCTCGCCAGTGGAAGCGAAGCAGTTATGGAGATAACTCTCATCCATCCAGTGGTGCAAATCGCCGACCCAGACCGTCCTGTTCTCGCCGTTCTGCTGCTGCTGCTGCGGCTGGTGGTGCACGCGCTGGTGCGGCGGCGCGTACTGGTGGTACGCCATGTAGTGCGGCGCCGCGTAATGCTGGTGGTGGTGCGGCGGCGGCGGCGGCGGCATCATCTGCGGGTGCTGCATTAGCATCGCCGCCGACGGCGGGTACTGCATCGCAACCCACGGCTGCTGCTGCTGCTGCTGCGGCGGCGGGGGGTTACCGTTGCCGCCGCCCTTCGTGGGTGGCGGCCGCTGCTGGCCACCGTTACCGCTCTGCTCCGCCTGCTTCGAATCCTCGTTCGACTGCATCCTCAAATCTTGAATCTACCCACCACCGCTTACCCCTCCTCCCTTGAATAAACCAATCAAAGAATGTCGAAAACAAAGAAAAGAAACGAAACCCGGCTCGTGGGCAGATGCCAAAGCGCCGCTCGCGAGGTCGGAGCTCCTGAATCTGAGCTTCCCAGATATATAGAGAGAGAGAACCGAGAAGCGAGAAGAGAGAGAAAGAGGAGAGAGGGTGATATTAGGGTAAGCACTTTGAAGTGAGGAGAGAGCGAAGACGATGGGGTGGGGATAGATACAACAAACACGATGGGATGGGGTTCGGCTTCGGCGAACGCGGTTGTTGCTGGGGCCGTTGGATCGTCCGAGCGAAGAGAGACGTGGGCCGTCGGATCGGAGGGATATGCATGGAGTTCGTTTCGCTTCAGGATCCGCCGCCAGATTAGATTTTGCCCTCCTCCTCCTCCTCCTCCTCCATTTTTAAATTTTTTCCTATTTTCGTCCCTCCAATTCCCCACCATTTTTCCCATTTTCTGCCATAATCTGATGTTTCTCTATTTTCACCCCAAATTTTATTTTTTATTTTTTATATATTTTTTCAAGATGATGTCTCCCGTCATGCGCGAGTGTTTCCTCGTTTTCGGAAAACACTGCGACTTTGCCTGTGCTTTTGCAGAGGAAAAATGCTGTGGAATTTTGGCTTGCGTTTTTTTGGGGCAAACATCCGGAGCAGCAGCAGCAGCAGCAGCAGAAGACCTGATTTTACCTGTATAATTCGGACGCCCGTTGTTACATTAATGGATCGACATTGATGGATGGATGGAGGGAGCATAATTGGATGTTTTGATTAATGATGATTTGGGGGATGATATCCAGTAAGCCTAGTTTAGCTTGATTAAGTAATTAATGATGGCATATTAACTTCATTTACAATAAATACTGATCACGGCTGCTGACTTTATTTTTGGTTAATATCACAAATAATCTCAAATCATACCCACCATAACATCAATATCACTAAATACACTAAAATTACTTATGATGGCACAAATACCTCAAAGTCATAAAAAAAAAAAAACCCTAAATTTATATCGACATGATGAATATACTATGGATGAAACTAAAATATAAGTAATTTGGTTTCTTCGTTACATTTTGAAATATTTGTGTTGCAGTGAATAAATTTAGAGTTTTTGGTAACACAAGAAAAAGTTTTAAGGTTTTGTGTTATGGTAGACAAGTTTAATATTTGGTGACACAAAAAAAGTTTGACTGTTTGTGTTATATTGAGTATAATTTTAGGTTCTTAGCAATATTCTTCCTTTTTAATTTTTATTTTTGAATAGATCACATGTTTGATGGGTCTCAAGTAATTTCTTAAATGGTACAAGGAAAGATGGAATTCTTTTTTGGGAAGTGCGTAGTTTTGATATGACACGACCATGTTTTCACCATGTGGTGTGGTGATTGTAGTTTTCTAGGTTTTGAAACGGATTAGCGGTGGATCGAAGAAGTCAAGCGGCGCTCGTGGCTTCCGGAAGCAAGGCCTCCCTCAATTTTAGGCCCAACCCAAAGCCCAGATGGAGTAAAGACTGTGGGCTTAGCAAATCACGAATTTAGCACATGCGCTAAACGGGCCCATTTGGAGTGGTTGCGGCTGAAATGCGCGTGCGAAGTGTTGTAGGTTGTGCTGCGCCACCCCTGTTCATAACTAAAGTTGCAAGGGAAACTTGGTACCAAACTCCGATGACCAAAATAAAAATAAAAAATGGTACCAAACTCCTTATTGCCTTGAATGTTCAAGGCATAATTTGTTTCGCGAAAGATTTGGAAGACATCGTTTTAAAAATGATCGCTTGTATTATTTGAAATAATTAGCCAATAAAATATATCTTCATTACCAATGGCGATTTCTATCTAATTATTTTCAATGAAGATGAAAATATTTTTTGTCAATTAATTTTTACAAGTAATACGAGTTGTCTTTTTTAGGAAGATGTTTCAAAATAATTTGTTTTCTACAAAATAAATGAAGTCTTAATTCTTCTCAATTTGGTGTCCAAACTTCTTGGGACCTTGATACTCATTCGAAATTTTTCTCCCTCGAGTTCGAATTTGTATTAAATCTTTTGTAAATTCTAGCGGTTCCATATCATTTCATCTTGATCAAATTTCTGAGGTTATATATTAGAGTTATAGTTACACCTAATTTTCTTTGGTTATATTCATATCTAGTTTTGTTTGTGTAAGGCATGCTCTCCAAATCTAGTAACACTTTTCTCATCTATGTTACACTTGCTCTGTGTTTGCGTCGGTGTGTGACCTCCAAGCACTTCATCCCATGAAAGGGGAGATCTCCTTGAGTGGACATCCCACTGTGCACGTAGGGCCATCAAATGGATGGGTTGGGTTGGGTCAAAAATAGTCCGACCCATATTGACCCATTTAATACATTTTGACTAATTTTCCTACAATGTAAATTTGATGACTCATACCAAACTCGGCCCATACTCGACCTATATTACCAAAACACATCAATACCAAAACACATTTAGTTATTTGAATAAAAGCTTCACATCAAATTTAAAAAGTAAATAAACAATATAAAATTAGTAAATAATATAAAAAATGTGAAAAACCTTTAAATTGAAATACTTTTGAAGAACTCGATAAGAAAGAGTTTGAAATAATTGACATGAAAATAATATTTGCTTATAACAAATCATCTGAATGCGAGAATGCATAGCTTCTTAATTGTAGTTCTTTTTTATTTTGGTCGATTTCTTAATTGTAGTTCACCAAGTTAAAAAATACATTATGATGTTTAGAATTTTTATTTCAATATTGATTGAATTTCGATCTAGATAACATCAAGCTTCCTCTAAAAATACTTCTTCGGTATGTATATGAAAATCTATCTACCAAAAATAATTTTAAAAAAAAAAAATTGAATTTTTATTATTTTTAAATTTTTGAAATTATTATTATTTCTTTTCTTTTCTTTTTTTCCTTTTTTTCTTCTTTTGTCTTTTCTTTCTTTCTCCTCCTCCTTCTTCTCCCTTGTTCCTCCACAGATGGTGACTGGCCAAGCCGCGATCCAACGAGCTTAAGACTCGACCGTCCAAGCAAGCTCGAGCTCGAGCTCTATTGCGGCTGGCAAGCTTAGGGCTCAGCCGATTTGGGTGAACTCGAGCTCACCAGCCTAAGCTTCATTGCTACTAGTGAGCTCGTGGCTCACCAGATCTAGGCGAGCTCGAGCTCGACCAAGTCCGGCGAGCTTGTGGCTCTACCAATCTAGGCGAACCTAAGCTCTATCAAGGTTGGCGAGCTTACAGCTCGCCTAAGGCCAACAAACTCATCGCTCACCTAAGGCTGGCAAGCTTGGGATCGGCGACGGAGATGGCAGTGTGATGGTGGGGTAGGCGATGGCTGCAATCAGTTGGGATTGGAAAGGAAAGGGGGTGCTTTGCTCACCTAAGATTTGTGATTAATTAAAGGAGAGAGAATTAAGGATGCAAAGGAGGAAGCCCATGAGTTGAAAGTGAGTTTCCTAATAACTCATTAAGACCCATTAAGACCCATTTTTTCTTGCTTTACTTTCTAAGACTCATTTGTAACTCGTAGTTAACTTTCACTTGACCCATATATGATCAATTTAACTAAAAGTGAGTTACAATATGTGTTTATAACCCATTTTGATAGTTCTACTTGCAAAGTATATTCTTGCTTTGATGGACTTAGCACTTCCCGTCACCATTGCTCGTGTGTCGCCATCTCGAGCCATCCACCATCACGGCTTGCTGTGTTGGCCCTTCTCTAGGAGTCGAATGTTCACTGTGATCCCTTTGTCTCGTCCCATCTCCATCTCCATCTCCATGCGAACTCCACCATTGAACTCTCTCTCTCTCTCTCTCTCTCTCTCTCTCTCTCTATGTTCATTTGTCCTCCATCTCTGCGACTCTTCCCTTGTTGCACCGTTGTCAACAAAGAGAAGAGGCACCAACAAGTTGAGTTCAAGGCTCGACTCGAGCTCGAGCCTCAGAAATTGGCTCAGGAGGATCTTGACTAAGTTTTAGATCTGAGCTCACCCTTGGTTCTGGTAAAATTGACCTCGCTTTAAGCTTAAGTGGAGCCGACACCGAAGGGATTGAAATTTAGAAGGTAACACAAGCGCAACAAGATACATATCTATTACTTACGGAATCCACCTCAATATACATGACATTATGTGATATATTAGGGAAATTATTCATTGCTTGAGGAAATTGATCTTGTATCATCATCAAATGAAATCCACAAATGAGATACAGAGTCAAAGTAAAACTTTAATCATAGAGTTAAAAGTTCATTGTCAATTCACTATAACCATATAAGTGCCATAACCTCGCATAATACTCAAGAGCATCACAAATACTAATTTATAGGAAATGAAAACGACAAGTGTCATAAGGAGAGAGTCCAATTGGATTATTGACTTTGTAGTGCGCAAAAGATCCTAAATGTATTTCCTTATTTGTGTGACTTTCAGAATGTGGTTCCATCTAGGTGTAATTATTGAGCATTTGTACATAGGTTTATTTTATGGAGTAATGTTGAATCAAATATTGCAATAGTGATTGTTATCACAAACTGCTATACTTTAAGTATACGTATTAGAGGATTTTCATGTTGGAAATTTACCGAGTTAAGATTCTCCTAGCATCCATTACCTTTCACTCTAATTTTAGTAAGGCCAATATATTTTTTGGGTTTACCGATAGTTTAGAATGGATACTGGTTTTCTTGATCAATTACAAAAACATAATATCCCTTGGTAACTTATAAAATAGCTTTATTAAGCAATCCAAATGTGGCCATGTGTAGTGTTTTTATTTGACCACATTTCCCTCATTTTCAACCATCTCTCTACCGACCAAAAAAAAAAAAAGAAAAACCATCTCTCTCTCTCTCTCTCTCTCTCTCTCTCTCTCTCTCTCTCATTTTTCATCAAGTGCTTTTAAACCCCAATGTCATCATGATTTTTAACCTAAATTAACTAAAATGTATTTTTTTTTTAGCTCATGAGATACACAAGTCAAGATCTTCTCCATCTTTCATTAATTCTTGAAATAATTATAACTCAAATAATGGATCCTCATTCATGCATTACTCTCTCTCTCTCTCTCTCTCTCTCTCTCTCTCTCTCTCTCTCTCTCTCTCTCTCTCTCTCTCTCTCCATTGTCTATTCCAACTAGTTCGATCACTCGAGCGCGGGCCAAGTAAGCTGTTGGCGTCATGGTTCGTGATCTTTGGCGTGGAGATGAACTTGGATCAAATTTTGAATAATCTTACAAATCTTGACGTAATATTTGGCATGGAGATGACCTTGGATCAAATCTTGAAGAATCTTAGAAATCTTGGCGCAATTTGATTATCTGGTCACCAAATATTTGACTAAGTAAAAAAAAAAAAAAATTATCTTCTTGTTTAGGCATATTCTAGAATATGACACATTAGATTTTTTAAGGTTGGTTTAGGATTTGTGTGGTGGCTAGAAAGCCTATATTAAGGATTTGCCGAATTTCTTTGGGAGATATATTTTATTTTTGAGAAAAATAATTAAGAAGTTCTCTTCTACTATTCTTTTGAGGACTCGACCTTATCAAGATTCCCTTGTGGCGGTCGATTTGACTTATCGAGCGAGATAGTGAATTCTTTCGCTCGTGGTGTCTATAACGTTGGTTGGTTGACACGTGTTCGTTAACAGGTCACGTTCATACCGAGATTGCCAATCACAAGTTCGATTGGAGGTCGAGGTTCGCAATTCACACCATCCGGGCCTTCGTAAAACAATCTTTCCGCAACGATTCACATCAGCTGTGACATAAGGGGTGGAGAATGTGATGACCTAGACTCGGGGCAATATAGAGGGATGGACTAAGATTGCCTCGGTAGTATGTGGGCGAGGCTAAGTGCATATCTCTTGTCCCACATTGCTTGGGGGGGAGTCCTAGGTTAGCTTATAAGGCTTAGGTCAATCTAACTGTATATACGTGTTTTCTTGTGATTGTATGGGCTGCCCTAAGAAGAACAAAACCGTGAGGACTTAGTATCCAAAGCGAACAATATATGTACAGTAGCGGGCCCAAGGTCATTATAGGATTTGTAAGTGCTGGTTATATATGTTGGTGCAAGAATAAAATGCATCAACATGCCTTGATGTAGCTATGGGTGCTGCATCTTCTTACACTAGCACATACAAGCACTAGTGCAAAAACAAGATGCACCAGCATAATTTTGGTGCAATTCTAGGAGCTGATACATCTTGTTACACCAACACTTGTATGGGTTGATATAAGAACAAAATGCACTAGCAACCAAACTGGTGCAATAAGATGCACCACGACTAATACAAGCCAAGTGAAACATATTTGAAACTAGTATGTTCTTATTTTAAAATTTGTACATCACGAGTGATCACTTTTTAACGACAATTGACACTTAAATGATCACTTTTAGGAAAATTTAACACTTAAACGATCACTATTTACAAATTATAACATTGAAATTGTCACTCGTGAATTTGTTATCAAACCTTTATTTCGCCATGGTTTGCAATAATAGTTACAGCAAACTAGCAAAGCATTACCAAACAAAATATCCACTCCACTTAGAGTGACCTTAACATTAGAAATTTGAGTTCTATTCAATGCTAAAAATACTCACTCATGACTTTAACACTAGAAATTTGAATTCTATTCAATGAAACAACTAACTAGGGGTGTAAGTGATTTGGTTTGGTTCGGTTTTTTTGGAAAACCGAACCGAATTGAATTGATAATGAAATTTATTGAACCGAACCAAAATTCAATCGAACGGAATCAAACTGAATTAAAATCTCGGTTCAATTCAGTTCGTTTCAGTTCAGTTTTTTGATTTTTACTTTTGTTTTTGTTTTTATTCTACATACACCCCTTTAAATAATTTTTTTTAAATCAAAATTTAATTATTTTTTATTCCTTTTGTTTTCTTTCTCTTTCTTTTTCTTTCTTCATTGGCCGGTCGCCGCGGCCGCCGACATGGCCAACCACCGGCCAATGAAGATGAAGAAGAAAAAGAAAGAAAAAGAAAAAAGCAAAACATAAAAAATGGTTTTTTAAAAATAAAAGAAAAAATTTAGATTTTATTGATTTGATTCGGTTGATCGAACTAATAAAAAGTCAACCGGTTGAAAAGTTTCGGTTTTTAATGAAAATCGAACTGAATGAGAACGAATCGAAAAAATCGAACTTATCAATTCGGTTTCGGTTCAGTTCGGTTCGATTTTCAGTTCAAGTCGATTTTCAATTCGGTTTTTGACACCCCTACAACCAACCACTTCACTTGGAGTGACCTTAATATTGGAAATTTGAGTTCTATTCAATGCTAAAAATATCCAATCTCTATAAAACTATAAATATTGACTTTTAAAGCCAATTCCAATGTCAGATTTAATTTATGGTTTTTATAAGCTAAGATAATTTTATATTTTCATAATTTTGATACGAAAGTATTTCAGTAACCCTTTTTCCCTGAAAAATCAAAAGCGGACATGCGTTTGATAAATAAATTACAAGCTACAATGGTAACCCTACTCTACAAAAAAAAAAAAAAACTAGGAACCTTATGCTTTCGTTTTTAACAATGGGAATATCGAGATCGTCACCCTAACTTGAACTAGAATTTGAATGAATGCAAGAGGGACATGTTAGCTAAATTGCAGAAGGTGAGGATTAGGCTTATGGACGGAGAAGCAAACCAATATGCAAACAAGCTTGAAAAGATGGGATTGACGACAGGTTACAACATATCTCCTTTTAATTGTACGTCTTCTAATTTAGACACGATTAGTTGTCTCGATAAGTAAAGAGCTTTACCTTGAAAACTTAGAGAAGTGAACGCCGACGGTGGCTCCACTAGCATCCATCGCATGGTGGTTGCCACTGTTAAGCGATCTTACATGATGGTCAAGGCTCTCGGACAACTATTACACGATGGTCACACAATCTCTCTAGCTCTCACACGACTATTACATAATCACGCGGTCTCTCTACCATGAATTAAATTTGACATTATTGAAATTAGCTTTAAAAGTCAATACTTATAGATTTATAGAGATTGGATTTTTTTAGCATTGAATAGAACTAAAATTTCCAATGTTAAGGTCACTCCAAGTGGAGTGGTTAGTTGTTTCATTGAATAGAGCTCAAAATTCCTATGTTAAGGTCACTCCAATGTTAAGGTCATGAGTGACTATTTTTAGAACTAACCGCTCCTCTTGAAATTGGCTTTTAAATTTGAGTTCTATTCAAATTTCCAATGTTAAGGTCACCAAGTGGAGTAGTTAGTTCTTATAGGGCGGACGACGGAGGGACACTTAAGTGCCAAAACTTTGGAAATGTACACTTAAAAGTGCCAAAATCAAAGTAAAATGGATTACTTAAGTGTCAGGCCTAAAATCGGGCTAAATTGCTGACATAGCAATTTTCCAGTGAGGTGAGTGCAAACGGCATCGTTTTGCACACTAACGTGGTGAGAAAATGCAAAAACAACATCGTTTTGTGTCGATGTGTAAATAATTATATAAAAATTAATTAAATTAAATTTAAACTTAAATTTATTTAAAATATTCTAAAAATAAAAAACTTAAAATTTAAAAACTTAAAATTTTTTTTTTTTTTTAAAAAGGGGGTGGGGGGGGGGGCAAGGAGGCGGGCGAGGGCTAAGCCCCGCCGCCGTCGCCGGGAAAGGCGTGCAACGGAGGGGGAGGGTCGGCGGGGTGGCGCCCCGGTTGCCGGCGGCAAGGGCCTCGAGCCCTCGTCGCCTCCCGCCATCGCCGGGAAGGGCCAATGACGGTGGCGGGAGCATCGGCTGGGGTTGTCGGGCCCGGCCGGGGGGCAGCGGTGAGGAGGCGACGAGGGCCCCGCTAACTCTCTCTCCCCTTCGTCGCCGGTCCTTCCAAGCAATGGCAAGGAGGCGGCGGGGGGCTCGTGGCCCTCGCGTCGATCGACCAAGGGCCGGCCACCCCAACCGACCCTCCCCCTCCGTTGCCGGCCCTTCCGGCGACGGCGGTGAGAGCTCGGCCCTCACCGCCTCCTTCGCCCCCTCCCCTCCCTTTTTATTTTTATTTTTATTTTATTTTTAACTTTTAACTTTTTATTTTTTAGAACATTTTAAATAAATTTAAGTTTTAATTTAATTTAATTAATTTTTATATTAATTATTTACACATCGACACAAAACGATGTCATTTTTGCATTTTCTCGCCACGTCAACGTGCAAAAACGACGTCGTTTTGCACTCACTTGCCGGAAAATTGCCACGTTAGCAATTTGGCGAGGATTTTGGTCGGAGTGGCACTTAAGTGACCCATTTTACTCCGATTTTGGCACTTAAATGTACATTTTCAAAGTTTTGGCACTTAAGGGTGCGTTTGGTAACATTTGTTTAAAAATTGTTCCAAGGAATAGAAATAGAAAAAAGTGTTTTGTTAGGGGAACAATTTTTGAACAAAAACGCGTTTGGTAAACTTGTTCCGGGAATAAAATTGAACGAAACACGTTTGGTAAATTTGTATTCTTTTTTTATTTCTTTTAATTTTTTAATATTTTCTTTTTCTTTTCTTTATTTTCTTTATTTTTTTTTTTTTCTTTTTTTCTTCTTTTGGCCGGTCGCCGGCCTCGGCCATGGCGACGAGGGCCGGCGGCCTCACCCAGCCACGGCGAGGCTCGCCGGCCCCGCCGAGTCCGAGCCTCGCCAGGGGCCGGTGACGCTCGGCCTCGCTTGGGGCCGGTGATGCCCCGGCAACGCCCGGCAAGGTCGCCGGCCCTCGACGACGTCACCGGCCCTCTTTGGCCCTTCGCCGGCCATGGCCGAGGCCGGTGACCGGCCAAAGAAAAAAAAGAAAGAAAAAAAAAAGAGAAGAAAAAGAGAGGAGAGAGAAAATGTGTTTTTAATTTTTGTTCCAGAAACAAGAAACAAGTTTTTTTTTTTGTTTTTGTTTCGTTCCAAAAAGTGTTCCCAGGGAACAAAAAAATAGATTTGGAACAAAAACGCAAACAAACGCGTTTACATTTTTTTTGTTCTTCCACGGAACAAAAAAACACAAAATCTGTTTGTAAACAAAAAAAAAGAACATTACCAAACAGCCCCTAAGTGTCCCTTCATGCCGAGTTTTGGCACTCCAGGTTTTCGTACCTCGTTCTTATGGCACTGAAATAATCACTCGTGAATTAGTTCTTATGGCATTGACTAGGCAAGGGTCGATGACC
Source organism: Eucalyptus marginata (assembly GCA_014182565.1). NCBI lineage: Eukaryota > Viridiplantae > Streptophyta > Magnoliopsida > Myrtales > Myrtaceae > Eucalyptus > Eucalyptus marginata. The sequence goes on from CM024590.1 coordinate 25,179,305, forward strand.
TTCACTAGATTTGGGGGAGGGCCACAACCCTCACCCCAGATTTAGGTGAGGGCTTGCAGGCCCTTGACGGTGGTCGGCTTAGGTTGCCAGCCTTTGCCTAGGGGCCGATGACCCTGACCAACCCTCCCCCCATTGTTGCCGACCTTTGTTGGCGATGGTGGGGGCAATAGCGACAACTATGTAGGCCCTCGCCAAACGCTGCACCTACTTTTTTTTTTAATGGTTCTTTTAATTTATTTTAATTTATATACATTAAAATTCGATTTTTGGGGCAAAACAACGTCGTTTTGCATCTTCATTCCCAAGTGAACTTTTAGTTGTGCCACACAAACCACTTATGATATTAAAAATATGCCACATCGGATTTCCAGCCACCTTCGCCGGACTTGATACTTAAATATCCTAGTTTTCAAAAAAAAAGTGACACTTAAATACTTTTTGGAAGTTTTAGTACTTGCATTGTACTTTAGTTGAAGTAACAATAAATGTAATACATGATCATGCATATGCCCACATCCACATGTTATTTCATTGGTGGTAGCCGTGCATCAATAAATATTATATCATTTGTTTGCATATGAATGGATAATCCTATGTAATATTAATCTCGAATAAAGAATAAACATTCCATGTGTGTAAGGGTAAGACACTAGGTGATACTGGTGCATCATGAAATAATATGACATCCTATTGCTCTTGAGTGAATGAACTTATGGACTGAGGGTAATGCTTCTTTATTGGCATATTGTGTTAGTAAAAAAGCAAACACTTGTTTTTGCATACGTGAAACATGGTTATCTTGTATGACTCTGAACTCACTTTGCTTTGCACCAGGTTGAGTATTAAGGTGATCTCCCACCTTTGGCTTAGAAACTTCATTTACAAGATTTCGGCTCACTCCTTATTTTTTTAGGTTTGTAAGATGGATCATCCTCTACTACTGCGGTTTGCAATCCACATATGTTTTGGCTGTGATCACCATGATGTGCTTGTATTTGAATTGTCGTAGTATATACTAAGTATAACTCTATCTATCGATTTGTTACTGGAACATCAGTTATGAGTTAATTGCATCGTTGAGGGGCTCCAATGGTTCTTCTAGTTTCGATGGTGATGACTTGTTGATTGGCGTGGTTTGCTAATCCATAGTTCAGGAGCTTTTAGATTAACGCTTCCAAAGTGGAAACGGGTTTCTATACATAAGGTTTCAATGTATATTACTTGAGGTCAAATTATTTGTTCAATTCAGAATAAAGTATTTATTTATTTGAGGATAAATTATATACACATTTGAGGTTTCAATTGTATGGAAATTCAGGTCGTTACAAAGTGAGTGTGCAAACGATGTTGGTCGTTTTGCCATACGTTTGTCCTAAATTAACGAATTGGGGCAAAATTGCTTATGAATCTTCAAAAGACCGTCACCCCAATTCCTTAAATTTGGACAATTGTACTTTCTAAATTTGTAGTAGAGAGTAAAGAGTAGGTGAAGCGAATGATAACCACTCTAGTCAAAAATTGATTTCCGAAAGAGAAATAGATCTTTCTATTTCTATTCTTGGATAAGTTTTTAAGTAAAAATACGCGTTTGATAACGATACAAAATTTATATTCCCAAAATAGAAATTTGTTTGATAACGATATAAAATTTCTCCCTCCTAGGTGGCAACTAGCGGCGGTGGCTGGCGGCCACGGCCGGGAGTGGTAGCAACAAACGGTGGTGACAAATGGGTAGGCGCGATCAAGCAATCGACATCGGCGATGGCAGCTGGTGATCAACGATAGTCGAGGAGTGGCGGCAATGGACGGTGGGCGGCAATGGCGACGAATGGGCGATCGGCTAATAGCAAGAACAAACGATGAGAAGAGTTTTTATTTTTCATTTCTGTTCCAAAAATAGAAAAGTATAAAAAAAATTACTTTTGGTTTCTGTTTTAAACCTATTTTTGGAGTAAAAATCTATTTCAGAAATTGAAAAATAATATAGTTTTACCAAACGGATTTCTATTCTCGAGATAAGTGTGGAATAGAAAAATAGTTTTAGAATAGAAATAGAATGGTTATCATGCACATTCTTAGAAAGCCTTCTAACACCTCCTAAAGCCTCTTTGCAATAATAACATTTTTCCTTCTCATCATTTGCAATGCTTGTTTTACCTCAATGTCTTTTGCTCTTGTTCCACCTTGGCACAAGTTATGACTTCCATATTGGCTTCAAACTCTCATGCCCATTTCTTTGGCTTTTCTTCCAAGTCCTCAATATGGAGAAAATACTGTGGTTAGTTACCACCAAATCAACATTATTTGTGGTATATTCTTCACCACTTTGCTCTCTCTCATCTTCCTCCTCAGTCCATAGTCGCTAGACCTCCGCTCCTTTTCCACTGTCGCCACTAACGGAGTCACCAACACCGTAACCAAGTTGACCATCACTGCATCCAAGCTGCATGACCAACTTCCTTTATTTTATTTGTCTCACTGTTCTCCATATCTCGAGATCTATTCGTCCATGGCCGAAATCTTCGGCGCGTTCGTCCATTGCCATCGTCGGTATCGTTCATCTATGGTTGCAAGCGTTCATGCGTTGTCTCTATTGTTCGTCCATGGCCAACCACAAGCCGACTGTAAGGGATGGCATATCTTGAAATTTGAGCTCGGTCCATGCCTTTGAGATCTTGACCTTACTTGTCGCTATGGCGACCACGAGCCGACTGCTAGGGACGATTGCAAGAAGACGGCTTCTTTTACTGTTTTCCTTGATGTTTGAGCTCTGTCCATGGTCTTCAAGATCTTGATCTCACCCGTTGCCATGGATGAGACCAGATTTGTAGGCACGAATCCAGTCTAGATTTGAACGAAAAATGACTACGAGCCACCGTGACGATGGAGGGTGGCTCAGCCGTTGATGAGGCCGAGCTTGAGCTGATTGCAAGGGATGACATAGTTGGTCGCAAGCAACGATGGAGGTAGATAGAGGCAACCGATAGCACAATGGAGGGGAAGCTTCTATAGGTGGACAAATGCGAATTTTTTTTTTTTTCCACTTTTATTTCACAACAGCATATATGAGTCAATTTGCGATTGGACTTGAGTTAATAAAAAACATACTACTTTAGCATCCGATGTGGCAGCAATAAATCACTGAATATTTTCTCCTTGATGTGAGTGTGAAGTCCATCAATCGTGGCTTCATGTTCAGTCAAACTGCCTTTTGGGAAGGTACAAAAAAATCCTAAACCTATTTAATTTATGCCGATTCAGAAAAAAAAAAAAAAAGAGTCTTAAACTTTATGTATTTGTACAAATTCAGTCTATTTTGTCAATTTTGACTAGAAATCACTAACTTATATACTAGCTATCCTACGTGTCGCAACTAACGCTAATGTGGACATTTGAATTTTTATTATAATTTTTATAGTTTTTTTTTTTTTTCTTTACTTATTATTATTTTTTTTTTTGGGCTGAGGGTTGGCAAGCTGGCCACAAGCAAGGGCCCACAACCCCGTTCGACACTAGATGAAGGCCCTAATGCCCTCACAAGCCATTAGGCCTACAAATCCTCTGGCTCCACCAACAAAAACAAAAACAAAAAAATAATTGCTCGATCAAGAAAAATCCAGAATACTCTGCATCTTCGTTAAACACCAAATCTAATTTCAAATCCAACTCTAACAATTGCAAGAACATTTTTTCCATGAATATTGATGAAAGAAGTTACCATCACATATTGATCAAATTCCATTTTCTTAGCTATGGCCATCTTCAACTCGTCATCCCAATTGAATCCACTCTTACCACGTATAATTTGAATTGTCTTCTAGTTGCTTTCGACCATCTTAAATTGATTCTTAACGTAGTTGGACTTGCAACCAACATAAAACCTCTCATTTATTGTATTGACAGCTCGAGCAATTAAAGAGGGCTTGAATGTGCTTGAATTGTTTCCTTTACTAGCTTTGTCGTAATAATTTCAAGTAGAACATGCTCCATAGGCTTAGACCACCTAAATTGCTTGACCTTCTCGTTATTTTCCTTGCTTTAACCCATCGTGGTAACTACATAACAACTTTAAACAACATAATAAGAAAAAAAAAAAGACAAAGAGCAATGCATAATAAACATTTCAAGATGATTAACATTAAAGAAATGGAAACCACATGTTCTAAATGAAACACTCAAAAGAAACAAAAGGAAAACTATTGGCTTCTTCTACTATTCTAAAAACTAATATGCATTGCATGCACAATTATATCCCTTTTTATGCTCATATCCTATTTTCCTCCTTTTCCTCATTTTGAGAAAGTTGGATTCTCATATTTTCTCTTCAAGATTTCATTTGTCTATCCATCTCTTACATGATAGCATCATTGGGATACCATAATAAAATTGCAAACAATACAACATGTTAAGACAACATTGACTTGTGTTCCAAATGACAAAAAGGGTCAGAATCCAAAACTCAAAAATGCTTTTGGAAGACTCAAGACGTTCCTTTGACAGTAGCCCTTAGAGATGGATGGTGCAGATTGAACAGTTCCTTCTCATTTTCTAGTGGGCAATCACTAAACTCCTTCAATGGTATCTGACACCATGATAGGAAGAATGATGCTATTTTGGATTTTATAACTAGCATCAAAAAGATAATATTTTCCTCCAAGTTATAAATAAATTTATTACTGAGATACTAAGCTCAATTCAAACATTGAGTACAAATTTCATTTTCTTACCTCTAGGAATGTTCAATCCATTCATATTTGAAAGTTCATCAAATAAAATATGTCAATTATGGGTAGTGCCCTCCCAATAAGCTAATACATAAGAGAATCTCAAGTAATGTGGCAGCAGCTAATGCATTTTGTGTTATTCCATCCTTCCAATCACGAAACCTTCCTTAAATTTCAAGGGGAACTAATGCACCCTCGTGAGTTCCATCTATTGCTTTGATACAATACTAAAACAATCAATACTATTGCCTACCAAATACTAATGAAACTTCTCAAGCAATATATGAAGGTATTTTTTCCCCAAATTTTATACCTTAAGATATAGATAAAATCTTCGACTATTACTTATCTCAGGAGTAGTGGAATTGCTCGGTTTCTTTCACCAAATGTTTGTACAGTTTCAAAATGGCTTGGAAGACGATTTTGAAATATCCATGCAGAATTTTTGTTGACCTATGGAATATTCCTCCAATGACTTGTTGACACCTAAATTTTGGCAATCCGATCATTTATTTATTGCATAAAATTAGGGGTTAGTTTTATCCCTGAAAATTAATTGCATAGCATATAGATTTAGGTGCATTTTTTTTTAATTTGCATTTTTTCATTGGATCGGTGACAGGTGGGTTCGAATTAGTGGTTTTGATCTTTAACTTGGCAAGCCGGACTAAGCCTATGAAGCGAGCAAATTGGCCCAAAAATTAATGATAAAAAATTATCTCGTGAAAAATAAGAATTTGAAATTTTTCTGGGATATGATGAATTTTTGATATAAGGGCAGATGTGAAAAGCAAATATTGTGAATATTGCGTTTGGATATGGATTTGGAAAAATTAAAACCCTAACTTGTGACCTATAAATAGGTTAAATGCATAGGGTTTTGGGAGCCACACATTGAACATACGGCCATTGAGAGAAAAACGTGAGTGAGGAGGCCACGCACAATAGAATACACGGCCATTGATAGAGACACACAAGTGAGAAAGGAGAGAAGAAGAGAAAAGGGTCGTGGTCGAGACCCTCCTTATAGCCGCGACGCTTGGACAACGCCAGATCCCTCGTGGCCAAGTCCTTCCATCGTTCGTAGCCACTTGACGACACTTTTTGAGAGAGCATTGAAGAGCGAGCTCCACGCCCCCTTGGAGGTTCACCACTTTGCAAGATGCCAAAAGGAGTCTTCACCACACGGAGAGATTGATGGATTACGTAACTCTCACAATCGCAGTCCACGCCTCCCCGGTTATTCACAAGCCTGCGATTGAGATATCGCCGGCAACGCACGTCTTGGATGCCTAGGAGAGAATATGATGAGGTCTTCAAGAGATTGAGCGGAGCTTGAGACTCGGTCAAGCAAAAAGTCACCAGAGTGCGAGTGAAAAGAATGGTGGGCGCAACATACGTGCACTTGCATAGGGGAGCAGAAGGCAGTGGATGTTGTTGTCTTTTGGTCTTTGTCCAGACTTAGATGGAAGAAGGCGGGAAAAGTTGTGGTTTTTGTGGTCTCGCTTAATGCAAGCAAAAAGATGAAAAAAGTTGAAAAACATATCGCAAAGCCTCGACGCCAATCACTACAGATTCAGCAAGCAACCCCGCAAGCTCCTCAACAAAAGTCAGCAAATTGCTCCTTCATTGTTTCTCGGCGCACTTCAATTCATGGAGTTCGCTGTGCTCTTCTTTTTATAGGTTTTCCGGTGATCGTCCACACACCAAGAATCTCCACTGAGTCATCATCCTCCACCATAGATCTTGGTGCATATATATATATAAAAGGAAGACAAAGAAAGGGTTACACCTGTTCCTAATCGTTCACGGGGAACCAAGTCTTTTTTTGTGCATAATGTATCTTAGACATAATAAAGTGGCTGGGTTTCGTGCATTTATCTCCTGATTTGGGGTTGTCAATGCTCTCACGTTTTAATCTTTTTGCTGGATGGCAACACAGTTTTCAGCCACGTGAAGTCTCCGCCGTAAGACTGGGAGTCAGCCGTGCACCTCATCACCTGTCTCAAATCATCAAGCCATCCTGAGCCGTGAATTCATGGATCACCGAACCACACCAGCTGCGGATCCTTTGTTCAGGTTCCTTGGCATTCCTCGCGGCCTCACCGTGCACCACCATCCTCGGCCACGAACCCACCACCATAGCCACCGCCCTTGAGCCGTGCCGCACCGAGCATCAATCGTGGTTCATTCTACCGATTGGATTTTTGAAAGAAATTCCAATTTAGGTAGATATTTATTTTATTTTTAGGTAGATTTATTTTATTAGGTAGATTTAATTTATTGGGTAGATTTATTTTATCTTATCTTAGTTTTCGATATTTTGTCTCTTTGTTTGAAATATTTCTCGATGCATGGTTGAAATTCCCAATGTACCGCCTCAATTCGCTACCGCACACGAATTTTTATTCCATCTATAAGGCTTTAGATAGAATAATTATTCACGTGGAAATAAAATTGATATCTTGATCTTTAAGGTTAAGGTCAATTTATTGGTTTTATTAGCGAAATAATCAAGTTTGGATTTCAATTTCAATGATGGATGATGACCATGGATGATTTAGTGTTTATCTTTTAATTGTTCTAGTTATCCCGAAAATATATAATAAAAAATGCATCTACATTCCATGTAGATTAGAATTGATTGCATGATAGGTTAGTTATTTTTTTAAAATGCATGTTTAGAAGGTATTTATAATAGATAATATCTCACTTTAGTTAGATTTTTATTAAATTTAATTACGAATTTTCATAAAAAAATACAAAAAAAAATCATGCGCATGTCATGTAGGATTAGGTTCATGAAATGCCCGTCATCTAGTGATTGTTGCTAGGTTCATTTAGTTAGAAATTACTCGTCATTAGAATTAGGTCATTTAGTTAATTTAGATTGCATATTTAATTGTTACATATCTTTAATTTCGAATTTCATGGAAAATACAAAAAAAAATTAGAATAAATCCATTTTATGCTTCATTATAGGCTGCAAATTGCCACGTCATATCATTTCATGTTAGATTAGTAGCATGCATTGCATAATTCTCATTGAATAAGTGAAAAGAAAAAAGAAAAAGAAATTGCGTGTTAATTAGAAATCATATCTAGTACCGTTGATGTGAATTCTGATCTAACAACGCAGATGCTTTCGTTTCTATAAGGTAAGTCTTGCAATTTATTTATTGCTTTTTTGGATGTTAAATTGGTGGTTTGCGTACCCGCTTGATCGCCTCACATGTTAGGGAAGTGAATTAAAATCAATTCAAGCTACTTACCAAACATTTTTAAAAAAATAGAAGAGAAAGGTACCAAAATGGCGTTAAAAAAATCTAGCGTAATCAAGTCCCCAAATTCATAATTTCTGGTTCGTAGGAGTAAAGTAAACCTCCCGTTACTTTACTTGGGTTTCTAATCGATCCACCAAAAATATATTAGTAGCGACTCCTAATTGAAAAAATCATTTGCATATTACAAACTTAAACCTAAGTCGCGAATTGGTATGAGCTTGGGAGAGCCCGAGTTAAGTCTAAGCTTAATAATCCATTAGCCAAACCCTAGGTGGTTCACCGAAAATTTGGTCGCGACAACTCTAAACCTCACATTATGTCCAATAATATGGCAAAATATCAAAGGTTAATCCCTAATAGAAACATTTACTATGGAACGGAACGAGTTACTTCCACTGAGTGCCTTACAAAGTTCTAAAAAAGAATTTGGCCTATATTTGGTCTATACAGTTAGTGTCGCCACTCTATAACAAACGATTCATATATAACTCTCTATCGTAATCTTGATTCACATAAGCTCTCTTGGTATGTGGTTATCAGAATGGTTATAATCATCTACAACTAGTGTAATAACTGTCATAACTATTGTGGCCTCACTTGTTATCACCACTTGGATTTTGTTATTATTCATCTATATTGGAGCATACTAATCATAAAACACAAAAATGCAAGTGCAATAATAGAAGGGCCATACATTGGTTACATAGTTTATTTCCTCATCCACAATTATAAACAAAATGCAGGTGAAGTACTACAAATGATTTATCATTTGGGTGAACACCACCACCAAACACTACATGAATCGTAATCTCCCAAAAGAGAAGAACCTTTCTTGACAAATTATAAGCTTAAACAACATCCAGACCCTAGTCTCTATCTATATGAATTTGCACCTGTAAATAATATATTCTATCAAGCACACATTTTGCATAAGCTTTCTTCAACGTTCGTACTCTCATAGACGAACTCTCCAGTCCCAATCAAAAGAAACGCTTGAAGATGATTAGGTCAAATTTTAAACATCTAATTGGAGAAGTGCTCTGAAATTCACATTTAACCATTATCTAGAGCGACAAAGGGAGAGACCTTGGATGCAGGAATTGAGCAGACAGAGGCGGGATTGAGAAGCCAACTGAGCTTATCACTGGAGGAACCGGGTGGAAACCAGATGAGAAAGGCATTCCGAATGTTAGCCTCTCGACTCCGCTCACTGTCGCGGCTAAAAGAGAAGTACAAGTTGACAACAGAGAAAAAGGAGGAGGAGCTCGGGAGGCAAAGAGAGATGAGCGAGAAGGCAGAGAGGAGGAAGAAATGAGCGAGAAGGCAAAGAAGAGGAAGGGGGAGGTGTGCGGCGACGAGGAATGTTCAGCAAAACAAGCTAGGGCTGCGAGACGAGAGCGGGGAAAATGATTTCTGATATTCAGAAAGCGGAAGTCTTTTTCCCCAATTTTAAAGGACTTTCTTTCATGACGGAAGTTGTTTTCTTTGACCTGTTGGTTTTCCTTGGCCAAACAATGGAAAATCCAAAAAAATCTTTTTCCTGGAAAACGTTCTGACGGAAACTAAGTCTTAGAGTGTGTTTGTTTCGTGGAATACATTTTCAGGGAAAACATTTTCCTCATTTTCCGACGTTAACTCAAAAAAATGAGTCAACGGAAAACGTTTTCCTAGTCAACGAAAACGTTTTCCTAACAAAGCTTAAATTCGGGAAAATGATTTCCCATTTGAAAAGATTGGAAAACGTTTTCCAAATCTACCAAAGCTTAGATTTAATGCTTGGTTTACAAACAATTATTTTTATAAAGATATATTTTTAAATTTTTATAATTCTTTTTAAAATATTTTTAAAAAAATCGAATTTTAATTTTTTAATATAATTTTTATTTATTTTTTAAAATATAATTTTTAATTATTTTTATTTTTTTAAAATATAATTTTTAATTTTTAATAATTAATTTTTCTTTTTCTCTCTTCTCTTTTCTTTTTTTCTTCTTCTTTAGCTGGTCGCCGGCCACGACAAACGGCGACCCGGCCCCACTGGTGAGATCGAGCTCGCCGGCGTCGGGCGGGGCTCGATCTCGTCGATCCGGCAAGGCCGAGGCCCGCCGACGCCGGCAAGCTCGAGCCTCGCCAATCGTCGGCGAGGCTCGAGCTCGCCGGCGTCGAGCAAGGCTCGATCTCGGCGATTTGGCGAGGTTGAGGCCTCGCTCGGCGCCGGTGAGCTCGAGCCTCGGCGTCGTCGACGAGGCCAAGCCTCGAGCTCGCCGGCGTCGGGCGAGACTCGATCTCACCGATCTGGCAAGGCCGAGGCTTCGCTTGACGCAAGCGAACTCGAGCCTTGCCTCGGCCTATCGCTAGCCGCCGGCTAAGGAAGGAAGAAAAAGAAAAAAGAAAAAAAATTGAAATATGAAAAATAATTATAATTTCAATTTTTTATAAAAAAAATATTTTTATAAAGTTAAAAAAGGTGATGGACTCGACAAATTAATTTGGAAGTAAGAGGCACACTATTGTTAATTGTTAGGTCAAATGTCATTCAATCATTTTTCAAATGCGATTTAAACACCAGAAAATAATTTTAGTCACGTATCACCAAATAAAGGAAAACTATCCATTTTCCTAGAAAATAGTTTCCCGAAAAACATTTTCCAAAAACATTACGTTTTCCATGAAACAAACACACCCTTAATTCTAGTTGATGGGCTAACGGAACATTATTGTACTCAAGGGACAATCTCTCTCTCTCTCTCTCTCATTTTGACCTCCTTGAGCGGAGGATGACGGAGGCCGTCGACCTCAAATTGGAGGCCGTCGCTATCCGTTTGCATGTTACGATGTCGCTGAAAAGATTTGTTCAGCTAGACGGTTTAGTATAACGAGAAAAGTCCACAAAGATTCTCTAAAATGTAAAGAAGGAACAGTATCACGAATATGTCAATGCGCAAAAGATCCTTTCGATATTATGGACCATGGTAAGATTATGTGCGGGGATGCTTCACTGTTACAAGCAACAAGTTGACTAATCATCTTTGCAGGAAGATCGACATGAACAAAGCATATTTGATATTCAATTAAAGACCTATATTACACACGTCTTCATATATCACACTTAAGCTAAAATAGCAACAAACGAGACATTCTAGACATAAAAACCACTTACATGCATACATAGATGATCATTTCAATATCGTCTAAAAACCAACACATTAGACATGATGCATACTTTCTACTAATAGACAATCAATCATCTCTACCACTTTCAATGCAACTAACACATATGCTATCCTTGAACCATTTTCAGTTGTTGGTTTCAATTTGAGTGGCAGCATGCCCGACACCTGGACTGTGACCTGGATCTGTTGCCTCCGGAAGTGCTTCTTTCCCGGAACGATGGTTGACGGAGTTGAAGGAAGCGCTTCTCTTCACATGATCTTCATTTATAAGTCGCTTGCTCGATCTTTGACTCTCTGGTTTAAGTAGCCTTCCCTTTGAAGTGATAACTTCATGAGAAAGAATCATAAAAAGAAGAAAAAAAGTAGTGCAGATGAGCTTGGAATTTGCCATTGGTACGATAAACTTAACCTTCAGACGGCAATAGCAAAGCGATTTTGCTCTTAGAATGAGACTAAGAAAAGAATATAATAGAACGGCTGAGTGAGGATGCTGTGAAGTTGGGGTCTTCTAGGGTTTATATAGATCGAGCTTATGAAGTTTGGGATATTCGGTGCTTTGCCAATAAAATTATTTATGGAAATAAGGGGTGGAAAATCTGTGATTTTAGTCATCATTATGTCTCCTGAGATTCTCTCTGGGAGTTTTTGGGTGAATTGTTTGAGTTTGGTATATTTCTTTGTTTCTTCAGAATCTTTCTCTCTTATATGCATGTCCCATGCAAAGCATGTTTTAATCTTCGATAAAGACAAGGATATGGCGTGCCGGCACAACCGACTTCTAGGATGAAGTCCTTAAAAAAAAAAAAATACAGTTTCCTCAGTCCTTGATTGGAGTAAAATTTTCTCTAAACTTGCATGATGGGTTAGAAGTGATGAACCACCCAAATGCAAATTTAACTGAAAACTGATGTCGGGGAAAATGATTGCCGACGAAGAAAGAATAGTGATTATAGATCTTTGATAAGTGGTGATGATCATTGTCCTTAAGTAATTATTTGCCACCACTATTGTTATTGTCGGGTTTAGAACAAATATTCTTCCTAAATATATATCAAAGCCGGAGAGAAATGAGTTTAGTAATTATTTAGTTCACCTTGAATATGTTATCAAAGTTTTGTGTATGCAAAGAGAAGAAAAGAGAGTTACAAAGAAAAAGTTGTTTTGAATAATTGTGTTGACCAATATATGATTTGATGCTATTTATAGGCAACAAATCGATGCATCTCTTAGTAATGGGTACATTATCCCTACCACCATCACTTTTTGTGATCAACCATCACAATTTTTCATGTCAATAATTTACCTTTTTTCCATAATCAAGAGTCGCATATTTTCATGATAACACACTATTTCAACAATGGATGTTGAAGCTGTCCATGTAGCTAACCCACTGATGAAAGATGGACCAAAGTGTGACCTTAAAAAAATTGTAATTAGCAACATATTTATGGCAAGAATCTTTATTTTCATTATGACTTTGATGGTCTTGCCTCTTGGATTGGATAATTAAATCTATGTTGAAACTACTTTGCTTACGATAATATTTAATTAGGTAATTCAATGACACTAATGCAAAATGTTGAAAGAGTTATATATTCTTCCTTCTCTAGTTGGAGGAAATTTCCTCCAATCTTACCTTCAATTGATAGGTTAGAAACGTAAACATTGCTTAGAGAAAAATATTGCTAGAAATCTAATTTACGGAAAATTCTTTTACTCAAATAAACACACCTTAAATTTTCATTGTTTCTTAATAAGTGTTTGGTGTTGTATTTTTTTATTTATTAGTGAAATCTGTTTGAAATGTAGATCCCGATATTTGCTCCAAAAACGAAGCCAACGCACACACAAAAATCATAAGCCCTTCAGGACTTTTCCTGAAACGTGAAGATATTCAAGGAAGCATGCATAATGGTTGAACTTTGACTTATTGTATCCTCACATTGGGTGGCTGCCAGAGGAAGCACATAGTACATTCTTCTAGGCAATGTGTAGGGGCTGCGAGGGTTCCAAACTTCCAATGGTAATTATGATAGAAAGACTTTCCTCCAACATTTTTATTAGTCATACTTGACCACCTTGAGGCGGCCACAAATATTCTTTTTCCAACAAATATGACAAAATTACCAAACAAATCATTAACCCACTATTGAGATATCAATTTAGTCCTAAACCTTTAATTTAGTCAATTTAATCCTAAACCTCTTGATAATTTGTGAATGTAATTCTTTCGACAAATTTTGGTTAGAAATTGTTGATGTAAATACTAACCAGCGTTGATGTGAACAATTTTTACAAAATTTTAAATTATTATGATTTTTTTTTATCCTTTTTTCTTTCTCTTTTTATTTACTTCTTTTAAGCTTCACAAACCATTGGATGAGGGCAGCCTCACTGGTTGCAAGTGAGTGGTCCTTGCCAGTAGTTGGTGAGGGCTTGCAAAAATAAGAAAAGATAAAATGAATAGAAAAAATAAAATATAATATAAAAAAGTAGAGTTTTTTTTTTTTGAAAAATTGCAAAAATTGTTCATGTCAGTATCGACCATGTCACACAGGATGGTCAAAGTCAATATCAACAATTTTTGGCCAAAATTTACCAAAAGGACTACATTGGTAAATTATCAAAAAAAAAAATTATGATTAAATTGGTCAAATTAAAAGGTTAATGACTAAATTGACTTATATACTATAAGTTTAGGACTTTTTCAATAATTATCCCACAAACATATGTATAAGGACATAGGGGAAGTCTTCAAAAGCTTATACGTATGGTGATAATCTAATGCTATATGTATAAGTATCATCATGTGATATGTTTAAGGGTAGGGATCCTCTAAATTTTGGAGGGATAAATCTTAATGAACTTCCCTTGTTTAAAGGAGAACAACTCATTACAATAAGTATCCAATGGCCACAACCGCACTATAATAGCTTCATCCATCACCACACCACCACCACTATCATTTGCTGCCATGTCGTCGCCGACGTGACACCAACTCAATCTATGAGAGAGAGAGAGAGAGAGAGAGAGATAGGCATTACTTCTGCAACATGAGCAGGTGCGGCGGCGGTCGTCTCAAAGGCCGACGGTGGCTTGACGAGCATGAGCATTACAATGATGGAGCTGTGGTGGTCGGTGGAGCTAGCTTTGTAGTCAAGAGGAAGAGAGACAAAGGGAAAAGCGAGAGAAATGGTATAGGAATATTTTATGAGTGCAACGAATCTTAATGAATTTAGGGTATTTTTTGTAACATGAGCTAATGATGTCTCGACCACTCAATGGAAGTATATTTAAAATATAGATATACCGGCTGAATTTAGAGTGTTATAGTCCTTTATATGCCGTTCTTCTTCAAAGAAAAGCTTTGGTGTAATCTTAAGCAGCAAACGATATCTACTCATGATTTGTGGCGAATTGATGTATATCATTGTGCTATTGATTTCAAACTCTGAAGTTGAAATGTAATTTTGATTTGACCTCTATTTTCGTCCATTCCTAATCGAATGAAGTATTCTTAACCACATTTCTGATTATTGTTTATAAGATCCGGACATCATCCTTGTGCAAATATAAGAAAAACCAATTGCGTATGGCGTCCAAATTTGTAATTCACCAAGCATAAGAATGGTTAAGGGTTTTTCCAAACCGACGGAACACGGCCCACTAAATTACTAGTCACTATTTTCTACTTGGCCGCCACGGAGTTCCTCCACGTGCATTTGCAGTGATCTGTTGCCCAGATCGTGAGTGTTCAATTCCAAATTGAAGATCATCACCAGAAACCTTCAAGAAAGATACAGGAAGCCTGGTGTAATCATAGCGAGTCATGATAGCCATATTGACGCAATGGCAATATGAATAGGAATATTCCAATTAGCGGAGCTAATAGTGTTAGTTGGTGTCCAATTGAAGATGTGGGGACAGATCTTTCAAGAAATGCAAATTGTTGCTTTGACTGAATGCGCACTCTTGGAAAGTCAATAACCTTTCGAGAGCCCCCGGAGATCGCGGAAAGCTCTGTTTTGATGTCCTGTGTAATGTGTTACTACCTTGTTGACTTTGACACTTAAACGAGCACATTCCATGGATCACATCAAGCCATTAGCTAGAACAAAAGGAATATTATTGGTATCGAAAAAAAGAGAAAAGGTGGCCAGGGTAGCTGTCTAATTTAGGGCTTGCCATAAGGACTTCACACCTTATAACAGTATGTTCAACTTGAGCGTCTTGCCCACCGGGTCATTGTGTATCACGATCGTGCAACCCGACCACCTGAGCAATCTTTTCGAGATGGGCCAATCCATGGTCATGACGGCCAGCTATACTGCCCTCTAATAATGGATCCCCTCCGGTGTAGAGAAAGAGATTCGTAAAATAAGGAAGGGCTCAACTGTTGAACGATCAAAATTCAACGGCGGGATGTGCCGCCGTTGAATTTTGACTTTGTGGGGGATGGCTGCCGGGGGATGGTTGGCTCCTCAAAGCTGGGGAAGTTTCCGGTGCACGTCCCCATCTAACCGGAGATCACAAAGTCAGAAGCAATGTTGAAAAGCCCTTTTTAATTGTGGCGGTGGATGCCGAGAATAAAACACACGATGAGTGGTGGAAAACGATAGCCGTGATGCGTTCGACAAGAAGCGTGGGGGCGTGCTGTCCAGAGCCGTCGAATCATAGCCGTAAAAATAGGAAAAAGTTGGATCCTGCCAAACCGAATAAAGGCTTTGGTATCTTTGAGGAATCTTCAAGGTGCAAGTCTCTCTCTGGCAGGCCACCACCTGTGGAGTGGACATCAAGACGCAGTTGCAACTTACGGGGTTGGGATTCATTCTCGTGGTCATGCACTTTATCAAAATGTACATTCATTCTTTTGTTTAGGCATTATCCCACAATGTGCCGCCTCTCTCTCTCTCTCTCTCTCTCTCTCTCTCTGGGTCTTTCCTGTTTGATGGGATTGGGAATCCTCCTTTTTCCAACTTAGAAATGTTCCACATACGAGTTTGCAATTTGCGAAGTCATACAAGAGCAAGACATGAATTTTTCAAGAGAAATCCTAACTCAACACCAGCACGGGATACTACTCAACTGAAAAATTTCGTGAATTGATATGGTTTTACCCATTTTTAATCTAACATTAGATGATAGAGAGAAATGAGAAAATGCAACTATAAGAAAGGATGTTGTGTATGGAACCGGTTAATTTACATACTCCAATTTCAATGCAGACTTTTCCCCAATTATAATACAAGTGAAGCGCAAATTCATGATCACACCTATTAAATTCTATGGCAATTGCGATTAACTTTTTGAACGTACTTTAAGAAACAAAAGAAGGGGATATCCTGCTACATATAATTTTCGTGCCATATATTATTGACGGAGATCACAATAATAGACTTATTTAGGGCTTTTTCTGACATGCTTATTTCTTAATGTTCTTTGTTTATTTTTCCTCAATGTATTCTCCAAATTGTATTCATAGAGTTCATTTTAGTACATTGGGTAGACATATTGCCAACAAAGTGTGCCGGAGTGTCAAAACTCAACATAGGTGGAGAAGAAATGGATATTTAAGTGACAATGGCGAGAAATTCTGGTTTAAATGCTGATGTGGTATTTTCCAGCAACATTTTTTACTAAGGTGACAATTATCTAAAAAAAAAATTATCCATGTGGCGCTAACGTAACTAGCTTTTACCCCAAAAATTGATTTTTAATATAAATATTAATTAAATTAAATTTTAAAAACTAAATTTAAATAAATAAATAAAACAAGGATTGCAACAAAATAACAAGGGCTTCTATGGCCCTCATCACTGCTGCCGCCCCACCATTGCTAGAAAGAGCCGACGACAGTGGGGTGGAGGTTAGCCAAGGTCACCAGGCCTTGCACCAGGCCTTGACCACTAGCTAGCAACCATGGCCGACCATCAACAAGGCTTGATCCTTTACCGCTACCTTTTTTTAATTTGATATCAAAAATCAATTTTGGAGGCAAAACAATGTCATTTTGCACATTCATTGTTGAGTAAGCAACTCAGTCAAGTTACGTAGACCACATTTATTCTTAAAATAATGCCACGTTAAATTTTTAGCTACTCTCGTCGAAGTTGGCACTTTTTTTTTTTTTGGTCGAAGTTGGCACTTGAAGTCTCCCAATTATATATATATATATATATATATATATATATATATATATATATATTTTTTTTTTTTAAAGTGGCACTTAAGTGTAGATTTTGGAAGTTTTGGCACTTAAGGGTCTCTTTGATAACATTTTTGTTCAGTGGAACAGTTTCTTTTCAAAATTAGTTTTTTTCTATTTCTATTTCTTGGAATAATATCTGAATAAAATAACGCGTTTGATAGCTACACAAAATTTCTATTCCAAGAATAGAAAAATACTAGAAATGCGTTTGGTATGACTCACAATTTTTTTGTGCCATGGAATTTCTTTTAATTTTTTAGTAATTTTGTAGAATTTTCTTTTTTTATTCTCTCTTTTTCCTCTCTTTTTTCACCTCCTCCAACTGTCGCCAACCGGTGGTAGCGCCATTGCCATGCGTGCCCTAAATGTCAACTCGTGCCAAGATTTAGTAATTATGGTGTACTTTTACTAGCCAACAAAAACAAGCACATGATGCAAACAGAGCAGGCATGAGAACGGCATACTGATTAAGGAACGAACTTCTCCATGAATGAGGACGCAAAATAAGTTAAATTCACCTTGTGGAATTTGGTATGACTCACAATTTTTTTTGCCATGGAATTTCTTTTAATTTTTTACCAAATGAATTTCTATTAATTTTCTATTATAGAGAGTAACAGAACATAAAAACAAAATAATAGGAGCATTGCCATGCGTGCCCTAAATGTCAACTCGTGCCAAGATTTAGTAATTATGGTGTACTTTTACTAGCTGACAAAAACAAGCACATGATGCAAACAGCCCAGGCATGGGAACGGCATACTGATTAAGGAACGAACTTCTCCATGAATGAGGACGCAGAATAAGTTCAATTCACCTTGTGGAATTTGGCCCACGTGCATATTTGAAATGATTATCAAAGTATATTATATGCTCTAAGCTCTATCTTTCAAAAACCTATAATAGATTAGTACCTCAACATGATATTAAAAAATGTGGGGGAAATTATTATTATTTTTTTAAAGAGTCTTAAACCTATTGCATTTGTGCAAATTCAATTTTAAACCTTTCAATTTAGCTAATTTAGTCCTAAATCTTTTGACGATTTGTCAATTTAGTTATTTCGGACAATTTTGACCGGAAGTTGCATGATATTGGCAATGTCACATAGAGCGGTCTGCGATAACGTGAATAATATTTATAGCTTTTCTAAAAAATTCTGAATTTTTATTATTTTATTTTATTTTTTCTTTCTTTTCCTTTTCTTTTTTTTGAAGTTTGGCAAGGGCTTCGCGGCCCTCACCTAGTGAGTGGCAAGGATTGGTTGGCCTTTACCTATGATTGGTGAGGGCTCAAAAGAATAAAAAAAAAAAAAAAAAGAAAGAAAAAAAAAGAAAAAATAAAATTTACAAAAAAGAAAAATATAAAAAAATAAAATTTACATGATATTACCAGCATTGACTTCGGTGACTTCTAGTCAAAATTGGCCAAAAGGACTAAATCATCATTCAAGTTAAGTTGGTTAAATTTAAAATGTTTATGAATGAATTAATACAAGTGCAATACGTTTAATATTTTTTAGTAGTTTCCTAGAAAATATTGGAAAAGGCACATTATAAGAGTGCGCTTGTTTTCACTGAAAACATCATGATAAAGAAAAATATTTTTATATAAATCATTTTAATTTTCAAAAAAATGTAAAATGTTTATTTTTCATTTTTTGGTGATTTAGGGAAAACATTCCTTCTTGCTAGAAGGAGAAGCAATTTTGCCACAATTTGAGCTTGTCATTTTCCCGAGTGCAATATGTTTAAGATTTTTTTTTGTAATTTCCCAAAAAATACTAGAAAAAAAAAAAACATTATAAGAGTGCATTTGTTTCATTGAAAATTTCATGATAAAGAAAAATATTTTTTATAACAGTTATTTTAATTTTCAAGGAAATTGTTTATTTTTCATTTGTTTGGTGATTTATGGAAATTATTCCATCTTCCTAAAAGAAGAAGTAATTTTTCCCCAGTGTGAGCTAGTTATGTTGCCCAAATGCAATAGGTTTGGATTTTTTTGATAATTTCCCAAAAAATACTTTAAAAGGATATTATAAAGATGCATTTGTTTTATTGAAAATTTTATGATAAAGAAAAATAGATTTTATGGAAATTCATTTTAATTTTCAAGCAAAATATTTATTTTGCAATTGCTTGGTGAGTTAGGGAAAGTACTCCTTGCTAAAAGGAGAAATAGTTTTTTCCCAATTTAAGCTTGTTATTTTTAGTCCATAAAACACATTTTCCATAAATTGGCTAAAAATTCCGTCATCAAATACTCAAATGCTGGAAAATAATATTTCTGAAACAGTTTTTGTTCAAACAAATAACCCTGAGTTTCAAAACCATCTTCGGTACTGTAACAAACATTTATAAGAGTTCACAAGCTCCAATTCCAAATTCCACTAAACCTTTAACAATCGCTAGTAGGATATATAGGGTCATTTTAATGGAGTTGCTTATATCATATCAAAAGACACAATGGATGTTCCTTGAAGAGCCTATGGTGATGCTTTTTTGCGAATGGTAAGGTTACGCTGGGTGTATAGATAAGCATGGTTTTAGCATAGATTTGAGAATCTAAGAATCGAATTGGTGGAAATCAATCATGTTCCAAGCTATAGGATATGCAATTTAGGTTCAATTCTAAAAATTGAAAAACCTGTTATAACAGGTAAGTTTTAGGTTCAGGTGAAACCAAGAATTTGAAACATGGAACTTGGAACAAATATTTGTATTTTTCTTATTTTGTCTTCACCCAATCTTGCGATTTTTCATATCCTCCAATAATAAGTGTATAATATAAAGCCATTAGTCCAAATTTCCATTTCCAACTATATCCATAATTGAAACTTTTACTTTGTTAATATTTCATATATTCGCATGTCTAAATATGAGTTGTGATCAATAGATTGTAGCAAATGATGATCATTATATGCGATAATTTACTACAATAATTCAATTGACAGTACAGTTGCAACTCATGTAGACCTTAGAACAACTTTAGAACTTGTGACAAGATAGGTTCTAGGTCCTGATTTAAAAAATTAGAGAACCAGTTTTAATAGACAGGTTCTAGCCACTAGAACCTTAAACCACTCACTCTTAGCATGATAAATAGAAGAAGAAGAATAATAAAATAATAAACGATGACGTTTAATGCTAAAATTTAAGATCCTGTGGAAATAAACCAAAATCTGATACCGCTCACAACCTATAATAATGACAAAAAGATATGGGAAACCTTTTTTCATGCAGCAAAAACTCGATCAACCCGACCACGACCTGGAAGTTTTTTGGCCGGGTCAGGTCAACTGTTGTGAGCAGATTCCATGACGAGAATGAGATAGAGAACTAGCATGAACATTTCAGTCTACTCTTAAATGAATTACAACTCAGTGTTTTACAACTCAGATTACACTTCACAAATCAGCTCAATGTCGCTAACCATCATGCTCGTGCATTTCGCGACTCTAACAAACAATGGACACCGCCATTTACTTAGCTGAACGGCATCGCATTATCCTAGCCTGATCTTTGAATTACTGCATTGAAGCCTTCATCCGATCTGGGACTAGCAATCCGAATCCCGTACACCATCAACCTTGTTTGAGCTGACATATGAGGATGTCTTTGCCTTCTCCTTGGGTTTGAATCATAGTAGGAAATCTGGACATGTCGTATCCTGAAGAAACATATATTTTGTATGAGTTCCTATCCTAAAAAGGTGAAAATGAATTTTTGATAAAGCTCGACGAACTAAGACTCATCTACTAAATTTGCTTAGTAAGTAACTCGAAAGATTCATTTTGGGTATTTAATGGGTCTACTAGCTCAAACAACTATCTGTAGATTATTACATCAACTAGTATACTAATTTACTAGACGAATCTTGATATCTCTAGTATTGCTCATGTAATTTACAGGTTGGGATCGGGTCAATTAACCCGTCTCGACTCTGAAGGATCTCTTTCCTCTCTTTTTGGGCTTGAATCATAGTGGGAAATTTGAAACAATCAATTACAAAATATTCAAGAATAAATGGTAAAACTTCTCTAATCTGTCATTACACCTGCTCCGCAGCAAATTGCATCTCGTCACAGGTTCCTCTGGTTAATCATACATGAGAGAGAACTCCCATGCTTAAAGCCTTGAAAGTGAAATGCTATTTGGCGAAGAGAGGTCAACAAACGATATCTACAGAGGAACTAACTAACCGCTCCTGGAGAAGGCAGCAACAGAGAAATACATCTGATGGGGACATGAAGAAATTAGGCTAGCCCAACAGAAAGAAAGGAAAGCACTCATTTATTTCGAATCGTATACTCTTTCAATCCAATGATGCATAAGCATGTGCTACTCAGTTGTGTCATGATATGAGAAAGTTGCAAGACTCTACACGACCATGCTCTTTTGAACTAGATTGAATTTTTCTTGGCCAGAACAGATTTTGAAACAGTGAGCAACAGCTAATGACTGTCTTATGAAATGAATCAAAATATTAAAGCGAAAACAAAGACTTCTTACCCCAGTAGCAATTCTTGGTCAACCAAAAGGCCGAAATTTGGGATGGCGTTTCTCTTTACAAGATGATCAACCTCACAATTTGCCCCATATAACGAAAGGATTTTGTTGCTTCTCTCAAGCATTTATTTTTCTCATCACGAGACCAGTGCTGTGTCAGTATCAGCAAAAATATGCAATACATTATTGAGAGGCAACTGACGTTCGATTAAAAGAGAATGTGACTATCTAGGCATTTACCTCTCCAAGCATGTTAAGCTTCTCTCGCACACCTTTCAGTGATTCATGCATATCTCCTTCCCATTGGCAGAATTCCAAATGCCTTCCTTCAAGTATCTTCTGAGAGACCTAAGACATCATCTATATTATTTAGGAAGTTGGCTCTTGGTTAAGCAGTGTAAAATTTTCAGTTTTCAGGAGCTCAAATTGTTCAACAAACGCAACATGCAGGATACTTTGCATCTGAAAAACCAAAATGGGTATATCATAGAAGAAAGTCTATTGAAAACAAGATGTTAAATCTCTACTATTACATTAAGAAAGTACCAGAGAGAAAAACAGCATATAAAAAATGGAAATCTAGGGGATAAAAGGGACAAAAGCACTAACACGATGTAAAGAAGAGCCAGTATGTGAAACAGTAACCATGAAAGAGATTAATGAAAATGGCATTGGTAAAACAGGCACTCTCGCTTGAAATTCTAAATCATCCATCTACTTCCATTTGGTTGGAAAAAGATCCTTGTACTTTCTAAAAAGCACATCATTAGTCATTCCATCAAGTTTCTTCACTAGAGAGCCGCCGTAAAAATTGCTAATTTGGATAAAAGACATATGACACCTTCTGATTCCATCATTTTCAGGGACATGACATGAACAAGACTATTTTCCATTACTTAAATGTAATAGACCTAACAGAGATATTTGATTGCAAAACATCTACAACTTTTGGGACTTAATTGCATTACTGAAAGTTTTAAGAGTTTTAAGACAGGATTTCACTTTGAGTGCGCTTACTCCTAGGATTTCCCTTAAACATGAGCCAATTCATTGCACACGACATTAGATGCACTTCACCACTTCATCCATCCTGCTTGCATTTCATGTGGAAGTTCTCGTCATTTTCTGTCATTTTGCAGAATTAACTGAAGATATTGCAAGTTTAGAAGTTTCTAGGACTTCCTGGTCTCCATATGCCACCATCCTATAACTTCTATGTTTTACTGAACTTTCACTCTACATACTCTTATCTTGGACAAACTTAAACAAAATATCTCAGAAGCCAACATTTCCCTCCGGAGATAGATTTTCTAAAGAACTGCAGTTTGGTTTTTCATCTATTAGCACTATATTATTTGCAATGCATCAAAAAAATTCAACTTTATAATGTCCTTCTATTATTGCCCACCACCATTTTCGAGTGCAAATGGAAAGGACTCATCATGAGGCAGCTTATCATGAGCCAGCTTAAGTATTTTGCTAAGTATTAGTTATATGACAAACAAGCATGTATTACATCCAGAATTTCATCGGCTACAAACATCATAGAAAAAGACAAGACCATATCCGAAAATGTAGAAGGGTCCAGTGAGCAGAAATCATTTGCAAACACTCATCTAACAACTTAGAAAGGCATATTCTTTCCACCTTGAACAATCTGAATTCAATTTATGAATGACTGGAGAATTTGCCGACTTCTGGTCTCTGACAACTTTACATCTATTCCCCACTGCCAATAATCATTCTGTAAAATTTCATGAGATACTGAAAACTCAGCTCTGCTGGTTCATTTTTCAAAGTTGAATTAATTCCAGAGAACCTAACTGATTCAGGACTAATGTTCATATACTTATAAAGCCAAATATTATGATTTAGGAAATTCGAAAAACATTGAAAGAGGGGATGTGCATGCCAAGAATGATTCATTGTTAGGACAACATGGAATATCAACATTCTATGAGCATTAAAATCACAAATTTAGAGTTTCATAATATGTAATGTATAAGTATTGCCATATCAGTCTCGTCAGAGATGCAGGAAGCTAAAAGCACGCACAGAGTAGCTAGGCCAAAACTTACCTGGTTCGCTATCAATTGACCACCTGCTATGTGGGAGAAGTATATGTTGTAAAAATGAGACAGGAACAAAGGGGCACTCTTTTCTGCAAGTTGCTCTAAATACTTGGAATACGAAATCCCTGCATCGCTAGGATCGGGGATTGCAACATTCTGCTGGGAAAACCATTCTAGGTCTTTTGAAAGGCCTTCTGAACGTTCCAATCCAGTTTTCCTGAAGTAAGCATCTGCAAGTACAGGAAACCACAGTGTTGGGAAATGATCAAAAGGAACAGCTTGAATAAAAATGAATACAGTTTTGACTACATGGTGCCAATACACATGTTGCTTTATGACATGATTCACGTCAGAAGTCTAGACAAGTGCTGTATAAACTATGATGAGAAGACACGACAGTCTCGACAGAGTAAGGACTATAAATAATTGCAACTCGCACGTCAACACTTGAACTTGGTTCAAGTTAAGTGGGCAAGATAGCAATTACATCTACACGAGTCTAATTCTCTCGACTTTACAGTAACTCCGAATTCCGACAAAGTACATGTCTGTTAAACCACCACAATCAGCAACGTCAAGCAGCTCAGAGCAATTACCTATACAGAAGCCAACCAAACGAAGGGGCATTGTCATGTGAAAAGGGGAAAAGAAACACTCACAAGCAACATCACTCGATTCGTCGACGATCCTCTCGACCGTGTCGAAAACCAGCTTGCTATCGACCAAGTACTTGACGAACCCTTCCAAGGTAGGGACCCACGTCTCCCCACCCTCACCCCCATCCGACGACAACCCACCACCCGCGTCCCCTTCTCCTCCTCGTTCTCCTTCTCCTTCTCCGCTCGATACCTCCCCGGCCTCGCCGTCGCTGCCGCTATCGCTTCCGCCGCCGCCGCCGCCGCTCCTCTTGACCTTGTGCGTGTACTTGCCGCCGACGTTGCGGAGCCTCATGGCGACGAACCTCATCTCCTCGGTGATGCCCTCGGTCTCCCCCGGGTAGAGCTTCCGGTACCGCTTCCTCTTCTTCACCACCGGCGGGTTGGTGGGGACGCCCGGCGGGGCGGAGGAGGAGCAGCGGGGAGTGAGGGAGAGCTTGGGCGTCGCTAGCCTCGGGTCGCTGAGAAGCGAGATGGAGCACGACCTGGAGAATGAGAACCGGCAGACGGGAG
Organism: Eucalyptus marginata; assembly: GCA_014182565.1. Taxonomy (NCBI): domain Eukaryota; kingdom Viridiplantae; phylum Streptophyta; class Magnoliopsida; order Myrtales; family Myrtaceae; genus Eucalyptus; species Eucalyptus marginata. The sequence goes on from CM024590.1 coordinate 25,204,446, forward strand.
GCGGCGGAGCTGGTCTGTACGGCGGCGCGGTGGTCGAAGGCGGCGGTGGAGGCCGCAGAGACATAGTGGCGGGCTGAGGAGTCGGCGTTGGAGGGGAAGGTGGGAGATGAAAACTGCAGCGCCTCGGCCCGGCTTTTCCCCCCAAACAGCCAAAAAGTTTGGAGGAAATTCGGATTTGCTTCCGAAAAATCCTTTCTCAAGAAAATAGAGATTTTTCTTTCATTTAGTAATATATAATTTTTTTTTTTGTCCTACTCTATTCCTATTCTACACTCAATCTCGGGACTTTTTTTTTCCGCTCGCTTTGCCGGGCGTGGAATCGAAAACCCACTTCAAACTTACGCATCCCCACCCCATCCCCGAGAATGTGGGGATTTGAACCTCACCTCCCCCTTCCATAATGGAATGGAAGGGTGGCTAGGGCGAATCCCAAAAGGTGGTTTTTAGTAATATATAATGAAAAACGTATTTTGATGATTGAATTTCATTCAATAAATGATTTTAATTTTAAGAAAAATTCCAAGTAAAGGTGTGAATTGTCCTCATTTTTTCAAATAAGGGCTCAAAGTGTTTTTATTTTTCCAAATAAATGTGCGAAGTGAACTTTATTTAAGATAAAGGCTTATATATATATATATATATATATATAAGGACTAAACTCACCAAATGTGAATGGTAATTTCATCTTTCAAAATTTTTAAAATTTTTCTTTTTTCTTCCTTTTTTATTTTCTTTTTTTTTAAAAAAAAAAAGCGAAAGGGTACTCCCTCCCACCTATGATTGTCACCCCATTGCCAATGGAGTGGTGATGTCATTGGCACCGATGGAGGGCCAGATGGCCGACCAAAGGCAAGGGTCTACTAGCCCTCACTAGAGATGGGAGAGGGCAACAATCCTCTCCCAGATAGATTTGGGCGAGGGTTGCCCACCCTCAGCCAATCTAGGAAAGGGTCACTGCCATCACATTGGCCTAACGGCCCTCACCCAATGCCACTAACCTCTTTCACTTGCCAGCCCTCACCTCTAGTCAATTAGGGTCGCCACCCCTCCCCAGGTGCCAGTGACCCCATCGGCTTTCGTCATCGCCCCACGAGCGATGGGTGGTGTGTGTGTGTGTGTGTGTTTTTTTTTTTTTAAATTTATGATCTTATTTAATTTAAGTTAAATTGTATTTGGACGAAAATACCTCTAATTGCCTAGAATTTCTTGTTGGTTGGCGAGTTGGTGAAGTTAGGCCCATACTTGAAATGGTTATAACTACTTGAGGCCATTCTTTAAAATTAATATGGGCATTTTAGGCATTTATTTGAAATAAGGGCAATTTCAAACCCTTATTTGAAAAAAAAGTGAAAATATTTCAAATTTTTATTTGAAATTTTCCCTTGATTTTATGCTTTTATTTTAAGAAAAATCGAAATTTTAAATAATTATTTATTTTATTTTATCTTAAGTAAGAAAAAAATTCTTTTTAAAAATTAATATATAACATGGCCTGAAATTATTAATTTATGAATTTTTTTATCGACATTAATTTACATTTGAAAATTTTTGTGAAAGGGAAAAATATTTTTTTTATACATTCTAATAAGTAATACAAGTTATCAAATTTATAGTTTTTTTTTTTTTATAATATTTGGTTTTTGCGAAACAAAGAAACCACAACTTCATTTGATTGATGTATAATGTATTGGTGCGACATTCTCACTTTCTTAGCTTCAATTTCTTTTTACAAGTAAAGTTAAATATTTAATGAAAACTCTTCATTTTAGCTATTATGTTGTTTAAGAAATAAGGCAACAACAACAAAATATTTACAAATAGATTGTCAGTAATAATGAATTAGCCTTCACACTGTGCACTTGCCCGATTGCTTTTGTAACGTTTCGCTTGAATTAATTTTTGGACTTCGTGATCAGAGTTTTCAATTACAATGTTGCATCAACTTCCAATTTCAGAAAATGCCATCGTCAAATGAAATAAAACGTACCTGATTTTTTTCAAGATCGTAGACTTTGACGGATCAGACGGAGCCAAATCGAAAAAATTTCTAATTGAAAAACCTTTTTTTCCTGAACAATAATTCGAGACATCATAGTTAACCTTTTGCGTTCATCATGGACAACTACCAGAACCTCAGAATAACTACGCTCAAGGTAACGGTTCTCGATCGTTGCACTCGTCGCCCCTTTCCATCCATTCACATGTTCAGCACATCGCCTCTCCAAACGTTTTAAGAAGGGAAACGGTATCATATGGTATGAACAGAATCAGATTTTTCCTTTTCCTTAACTTCTTACAATGTTAATGTACAAAGATTACATGCTGCGTGGAGGCTTCTCACGAAAATGCCACAGCCAGCTATTGCTTACATCACAGGAAGCAGAACTTACTGATACTAACACATGTACAACATGGAAGGAGTACAAGAGGGATCAAGACTTTTCATGTTGCCCTTCAGTGTAACCCCGGTGGTTATGAATATCTTGGTACAGCAACTTTGACGACCTTGACAAAGGAATTGTGTCCTGTAAAGTGCAAGACAAGGAGGCGCTGATCAATGTTGTCCAGAACAAAAGAATTTGGTGTTATGTACAAAGGCGCCAACTGCACTTTCTGGGTACACCGTCAGCTTCCATCCGAGCAGCAGAAATCATCAGATCCCCCGAAATTAATTAACTATCGATCATCTATGTGTATTGGGCTTTCAGCTTGCGCAGAAAATCCAATGTCTCTGTGTATGAAGGATCAGTGTGGTTAACCGGTTTGCATGAATTTATATGATCTGTTGAGTCCAGTACCTGCAACGACATTGCAAGACTAATAATTATCGAATTGCACAATTGACTTTTAAACTCAACCAGATTTCATGAGAACAGATATGAGAACAGATTTATTGGGGCAACATATGTTGTCAAACGAAGCAAACATGATCCAGAGCTGATAAGAGGTACACCATGCAGAGCATGCACCAACACAAACACAGAAATCCCAATATTTTCAGACTCTATTAACCAGCATAAATCGCATTAAGGTCAATGTCAATAAGCAGTACTTACAACAAGTTCACCAAATCCAGGATATGCTGACTCGATTGACACAATTTCCATCCGGAAAGCCCATCCTCCGTAACCTTCTACAATTGGAGTTACCTTGGTCTGCAAAATAGCACAATTTACCATACAAGAGATGAATACACGTGAGGAAGCATTTACATGTGCAAACTCAGAAAACAGACCTCACAGAAACTCAACACATCTAGCAGTCCTTTCTTGTTTCGCTGACGAATGAAGTCGTTTAACTCCATCAATCTTGGAGACCCACTTCTTAGCTCTCCTATCTGTCGTCAGCAAAAGTAAGATGCTATTAGGAGCCACAAGCCCACTAAGCAATTAAAGTACAAAGACCTGACTGCACCAAGAAGTATAAGAACAGACAATCAACTTGAAAATATTAAAAGCGTCATATACTAACAGTTGGGGCTGGACGAAGCACAAGACCCATTCGCCAAGGCATGTCCGCAAGTTTGCTTCCAAAGTGTGGACAGCTGTAGAACACCTGATCAAGAGACACATGAAAATAAATTCAGTGAAATGGGAAGCCAAAGTTATATGAAAGAGAAGCTAAACAAAATAAACTGAGATTCAAAAGCATAGTTTGATGTAAAGCAAAACATACAACTCCAACAGTATTCTTCACCAGGTTGTCAAGATTTTCTGTCATTGCTTTATAGAGAATCTGCTTGACAACGAGGCCACCCATGCTGCAAAACAAAATTAAAAAAATAAAAAAAAAAATTAGAGATTTCATGATGTATGATCAATCAATGTTTTAAGAATATAAATACTGTTTTTCCCCTCTCTTGTTTTTGTTTTCCCTTTGGTGCATGTGTGGTGGAATGCAACTGAGTGCATGGGGCTATGCGAAGAGATCCTCCTATACGGTGGTTGCTGTAGAAAATGAGTGAGCCACTGTCTGAATCTATCTGAAGATAGATAGCAGAGGTACAAACTCTTCACCCCTCATTTTCTGATCCGCATATGTGCAAAACTCTTTCAATGATAGTATCTAAAAATGGTAGTTTCCCATCACAATGAAAACTTTGAAACTACAAAGCATGTCTATCAGAAACTGAAACAGCCCAAACAAGTGGAAGATCAGGAGGAAGAAAAGGGATTTCACATTAGAGTTATAAAAACAGATACAAATGCCAAGTTGATGAGGAAAAAGAGCCAATGGCTAATAGAATAAAACATACCTATGAGTTATGAACACAACAGGACGATCCCCTATACCAGCAGCAACAAGCTTCTGCAAAAGCATGGAGCTCACTTCCTGGTCATAAAAGCAAGAAAATCAGAATATGCTGTATTAGCTCCAGTTTATAGCATTTATGCATGCAGAAACCAATAAGAACATTTAAAAACTGAAAAATGATG